>OW026366.1:260524623-261768123 GCA_932273885.2 Leucozona laternaria | reverse complement strand
TACGCAATCTACCTTGAAGCAGATATCGTGACAAAAATTAAGCTCGTTAGACTTCGGTGGGCAGGGCACCTAGCTCGCATGAGCGAAGAGGAACCTGCTCGGAAAGTTCTTTGTGGTACATTCTATGGTAGACGACAGCGTGGTAGACCATGCTTGCGCTGGAGAGATGGCGTAGACCAGGACGCCCGGAGCTTTGGGGTGCGCAACTGGATGGCGATGGCTCGAGACCGGGATGGGTGAAGAGACTTGTTGAAGGAGGCCAGGACTGGACCCCGGTTGTCGAGCCGACGATGATGATGATGATGAAAGGGTCTAACAATGTCATGCTAAAATTCTTAATTATAAAAAAAATCTGTTGTCTTACGACTTATTGGTAAAGTTCCAAACGAATGACATGTCGACGCTCTCCCAATGTCCCATGCTCAACAAAATTCGACACCAAACGACGAATATTGCTGTCAGACGGGGCGCTTGTTGGCCAAGATATTTGAGTTAACACAAATGTACAGCGTCACTATTTCGGGACGTTATTTCGGTGTAAACGATTCATGGTTAAAATTGTACTGAATTCACGTTTTAAAAGCAAATCGTTCAGATTTATTACTAAAATAATAATTCGGTTCATGCGACGCATCGCACGCTGCGTCCAATATTCGGTCGACATAATTGCATTATCGCATAAATTCGAGCAACCATGGATCGGTTTCGAACTACGTTTACTCTATTTGATAGTGCGCATCCTCAAAAACGCCGTACAGTACGCACCGAAGACTCTATTGCTGCTGTGGAGCAGAGTATCGAAGAAGACCCGAATCCATCGGCCATCACGCGCAACAATTGGAGTTGTCGAAAATTGGACCTCTCGGCTGGAATTTACTCGAGCCAGTCGCGGCGGTGACTTGCCCGAAATCATTTTTAAAACATAATGGCAAACCTTTATCTTTATAATAAAGCTAAATTCTTGGCCATAACATAAAATAATAATAATACACGAAAATTAAAGTTTTCTTCAAGCAAAGAAAAAAAGATTAGTAAAAACGTCACTTTGCTAGAACTCGACATAATAAAGTTAATTACTATTTTTGAATGTTCCTTCGTGTGTCCTTCTCCCGCCACAAGTTCTTTGTTAACATTGGAAAACAGCCCTCAAAAATCAAAAAAATAACTTTAATACAATTTTTTCTGCTCAAATGGTTACATGATTGCTTATTTTTGGTTTAGTGTTTTGGTCACCAAATATTGTGACATTTTTATACCGACGTGTTTTGATTTCACTTCGAATCGTTGTATACACGTTTCTCTGAACCATACTAAATTATTATTTCACATAAGGAAATAAAAGACAGCTCTTTAATATAAGAAGCGGATGGTCACCATGGCCATTTATTAATTCGTTGAGTGTACATATTTATGTTCTTTGTCATTCAACCCCTCATATCCAAAACTATTTAAGAACTAACTATTGGTAAATAATATAAAGAAACAAGGAAAGAAACGTTTGTATATCTCTACCTAAATAGATATCGAGTAAGGGTACACAAATGGAGTTGTGTTAACTTCTTTTTTATGCTTATTCAATAGGGCGGATCAGCAATAATAAACAACAAAACTCTTACAATTTCATATAATAGCTTGTGCAACGAAAAGTGGTTGAACACAAACAAAGGGGAGCATTATAAATGACTATGTGGTTGAGAAATAATTGCAATTATTGCAGTTAAGGCAGTTAAGGCACACAATATAAATTATTTTTCGAACAGACATTTATGACACAAGGAGAAAATATACGAGCGTGTAGGTACTGGTACCTACAATATTTTCAATCCTTTAATTGAATTAGAAATTTAAGCAAATGCTTATTTGATATCATATAAAGTTTTATTGTCATTTATTATTTATATCGGGTTTTTCAATAAGAGCGCTACAAAAGTTTTTTTAAATAAAACAAAAATGGTTTTGAATATCGATGAAATTTGTTATTCTTGTGAAAGTACGTTTAATGCCATTATGTATAGAACTCAACTTCTTTTGCTTGGCCACCATGGGCACGCTTGCAGAAGTCCAGACGCTGAACCCAATTTTCGACGGTTTTCAAGCATAAATCGGCCGATACTGCTGCAATTTCACGTTCGATATTCGTACAAAGTTCATCAATCGTCGGAGGCTTGTTGGCATAGACCATAGACTTGACGTAGCCCCACAGGAAATAGTCTAACGGCGTCAAATCGCACGACCGAGGCGGCCAAGCGACTGGACCATTTCGTGAGATAACACGTTCTCCAAACTTGGTTTCCAATAAATTGATTGTGACATTCGCTGTGTGGCTTGTGGTGCCGTCCTGTTGGAACCACATGTCCTCCAAGTCTATATCATCCAATTGGGGCCAAAAATATTCTGTTATCATTGAACGGTAGCGATCCCCACTCACAGTAACGTGCCGGTCTTGATCATCACGGAAGAAGTACGGCCCAATGACGTCGCCGGCCCATAAACCACACCAAACCGTAATTTTTTCGGGATGCAATGATGACTCATGGAGTACGTGTGGATTGCTGCCTGACCAATATCGCAAACTTAGTTTATTGACGAAGCCATTCAGCCAGAAATGATCCTCATCGCTGAAGATGATTTTTCGATGAAAATCCGAATCATTTTCAAGTTGTTGCTCAGCCCAATTCACGAACATACGACGCTTCTGGTGGTCAAGCGGCTTCAGTTCTTGCGTCAATTTAATCTTGCAAGGATGAAGGCCAAGATCTTTTCGCAAAATTCTCCACAACGACGTCACAGAGATGCCCAACGCTTGAGAACGACGAGTGAGAGACACATTTGGGCTTTCTGCAACTGAAGCCTCAGCGGCAGAAACATTCTCGACACTACGGGCACTTCTTTGTCTCACTGGCACGGGAACATTTTGTACTGTGCCTGTGGATTCAAATTTTTCCACTAGACGCTCAATTGTTGATCTGCTAGGACGATTATGACAACCATAAATTGGACGTAGCGCTCTTAACATTGAGGCCACTGACTCCGAATTTCGGTAGTAAATTTTAATAATTTTGACTCGTTGTTGGCTCGCATATCTTTCCATCATGAAATGGCAAACCTTATTGAAGAGAAATGTCAAAAGAGCGGCAAGAAATATAGCGTCGTTTGCTGTCCCTGTTGCTCTACTTTTGTAGCGTCTCTGTTGTAAAACACTTTACTTATTTTATGGGTGAGTGTTTTAAGCTTGAACCTGATGAATGATTTGGTCTGTTTTTATATTAAATTAAGGTTGTCGCATATTTGCACCCTCTTAAGCGGAGCGCGGCGTATTTTCTTATTTTTATATTGCGCAGGTTGTCAAACAGAAATTAAAAATGGCGGCTCGAGTGCCCCCGAAAACTGCACATGACATTACTAGAAACAACAACAAATATTAGTATTTTGACAAGTGAAAAGACACTGGATCCGCCATTTTCACAGATGCGCAGAACTGAACAAAAATGAAAACACTAATGATATTAGATACTTTTAATATGTGTACTGTTTACGATAGGTATATTCATACTTGCCGGTCATTAGAATAGGTTCACGGGTGTTGTTTTCAATTTATAATTTGAATAAAAACCCACAAGAAAAGGAATTAAAGCCCACAGCTTTTGTTGCCAAATCAAAAAGAAAGAAGACCCGCGGGTCTTAACTCCGTGGGGGTTATTGCACTCCACCCGTTAGAATAGGTTCACTAATACAATAGTTTAAGTTGAACTGTGCAAGTTAATCGCCCAGTTTTGTTTGCCAATCGATAAGTTGTTATTTTTCTTCACCATCGATTTTTAAAATTGGTGGCGAAAAGTCTTTAACAGGAAAAGAGGTACAATCTAAGCGTTCAGAAAATTGGGCCAAAATCGGGATTTTGCCATTCGGGATTTTAGCAATTCGGAATTTTAGCAATTCGGGATTTTTGACATTCGGGATTTTGTCCATTTGGGATTTTGGCATTCGGGATTTTGGTATTTGAAATGTCTTGCATATTCGGGATTTGCAGTAAAAAGCGTTTTCTTAACAGAATCTAAAAGATTTTCAACAAAAATTATTTTTATCACCAAAAATAACGGTAGGTATACCCCCAATATGAATGTTTAAAAACGGTTAAGGAAAATTTTAGTTTGCTCAAAAATGACTCATACATTTTTTTCTGTATACCTTTGTCAAAATTAGTACATTGGTATGAGGGTATGATCTACCTTTTAAAATGTTTCTTAACAATGAAATCGCACAGTTCTTTCATCTATCGTCCCATTTTTTATAAACCTTAACTTTCAGCTGTCATGAGCTGTGTTTTTTTTTCGTCAGCAACACTTATACGCACAAATGGCGCGAAATTCAAATCCTGCGTGAATTTTGGGACACCCTTTATTAAGCATCAGCTTCTAGATTTTTGAAACTTTATAGTTCGATATTTCTTCCAAAAACAACAAATGCAACGAGGCCTAGACCCATAGACGAGACTTAAGGCGATATTACACTGTCATATATGTATGTCCCAATATGCCATATAATATTAGTGCTGGATTTAGGCTTAGGCCCGTGAGGCCCGGGACTAGGGCGGGAAAATCTTTGAGGGCGCAGAAAAATAATTGAATCTCGAAGTGAGCGACGACTCCTGTGGGTGTTAGTGGGCCACAGGGGGGTGGCAACAGACCTCAGAATATTTCGTAGTAAAAAAGTAGTTATAAGGAGGACTATGGATAATTTGTTGAGAAAGTTCAATTTTATTGAAAAAATGGCAAAATAATAAAGGGTTTTCCAATAACAGGTGTTATTTTGAATAGCCCGCTATTTCGGTAGCTGTCACTTTTGAAGATGTCATTTTTTGACATTTGACAAGAAGAAACTACGCCATTGATAAAAATGGAACGATACACGCTTCAACAACGCATTGAAATTATTAAAATTCACTATAAAAATGGTGAAAATTTGGCAGAGACGGTTCGTAAAACTAAAACATTTTTGGGTCGTCGTGAAGCACCTTGTCGGACCGCAATACAGAAATTGGTGGACAAATTCGAGCTGTTGGGACAAGTTAGTGATGTGAAGAATAAAACCCGTGCACGTCGCTCAAGAACAACTGAGAATATTGCTGTTGTAGCCCAAAGTGTTGAAGAAAACCCAGGTTTGTCCATTCCTCGTCGTTCTTTGGAATTAGGCATTCCACAAACGTCATTACACCGTATTTTGCATAAAGACTTGGGTCTTAAGGCTTCTAAAGTTCAGTTAACACAAGAACTCAAGCCGGCTGATCATCAACAACGTCGTGTCTTTGCTGATTGGGTCCTTGAAATGCATGAAAATGATCCGGAATTTCATCGAAAAATCATCTTGACTGATGAGGCCCATTTCCACCACGGAAAACCCAAGAGTTACTGTCGAAAAGCCTCTCCATCCTCAACGCGTGACTGTTTGGTGCGGTTTATGGTCCGGCGGGGTCATAGGACCTTACTTTTTCGAAAATGAGGCTGGAGCAACAGTTACGGTCAATGATAAACAACCATGATCGAGAGATGATTAATGATTTTTTATGGCCGGAATTGGATGGTATTGATCTGGACAACGTTTACTTTCAACAAGACGGCGCTACGTGCCACACAAGCAATGAAACCATCGATCTTTTACGGGAAAAGTTTCCGGACCGTGTTATCTCTCGAAGAGGTGATCACAATTGGCCACCGAGATCTTGTGATTTAACACCTTGCGACTTCTTCCTTTGGGGCCACGTGAAAGATAAGGTCTACGCCAACAGCCCAGCGTCGATTCAAGACCTCAAAGATGGAATTCGTGAGGCTATCGAGGACATAGGGCAGCCACTTTGCGATTTGGTTATGGAAAATTTCATGAAAAGGATATGGTCCTGTAAGCGTGGTCGTGGCGGCCATTTGGCTGACGTTGTGTTCCATTATTAACGGCATACCTTCCTCTTTATAATGAAATAAATATCCGATCATTTATCTCAAAAAATGCCATTTTTCTTTAAATATCAAAATAACACCTCTTATTGGGAAACCTTTTATTTAATAACTTATCTCTTTCTTTGGGGGCGCTGAAAAATAATTGATTCTCAAAGTGGGCAATAAATTAATTAAGTTTGAACTTTAAAAAAAAAAAATATTTGCACATTAAAAATTGCAATTTAATGTATCAACATGTGAAATGTCGTTGTGAGGTAGTACGAGCCTACACCATTTTTATTTATTTAAATTATTTTTTTTGAGCGTTTTTTATATTAGATTCAATAGTTAAAACAATAATATGTATATTCATAGATTTTCCTATTTAAATTTTATAAAAAAAGCCTATTTTGCGTTTTTTTACTTTTATATATTTTTTCTAGTGTTACATATATTTTCTTTTTCTTTTGCAACTTCCATCAGTAAGCAATATGAACATGTAAGAATATTTTTACTTACTCGAGATTTTGATCAAACTTGACATTACGATTATAGCAAAGTCGAAAAAAATGGGTTTCCTAATTCTATCCGTCTGTCTGTCCTTTATATTGCACCCCAAACGAGTGGGTTGATTTTCTTTAAACGTTTTGGGTTTTTTGGGCACTCCCCCACGCGTTTTTTTCATTTTTTGTTCACCTAAAATAACGTTATCAGCCGTAAAAATTTTGTTAGCAAATAATAAAAATCTCATTTTTTTGATTTTTTACAATTTTTTTGCCATATACGAAAAATGCAATAGTTACCTCCCATAGATCAGTTTTTTTTTTTATTTCCGATTTTCTCAAAAACATATCAACTGATTTTGACAATTTTTTATGGAGAATGTTACAAAAAGTTGTAAATGAATTGTATACTGAATTGTATTTGTATATTGTATGAATTGATGCTGCCATATATTGTATCTATCCTCACATCTGACCTCACATTCCATCCCCTGATGCCAGTACATAATATCAACCTAATAAAAGCGTGTTAAAAATGTTCGGGCGTTTTCTGGCAGCACAGAAAAAAGGCTCTGCAAGAACGATTAAGAATAAAGGCAATTAAAAGAATTTAGTAAAAAAAAATAAGGGGGGGGCGGCGTACTCAACCGGGCCTAGGGTGGCAGAAAACCTAAATCCGCCACTGTATAATATATGACAACTATTTGTTGTATGTCAAATTTGTATAAGGCTCCATGTATTTTGTGTCACATAAATTTGACTATCACACTTATATGACACTTTCGAGACATATTTATTTGGCAAACTTACCATATTTATATGATAATGTAAAACTGCCTTTATAAAGGGTGTTTTTTTAGACGTGTGGTTTTCAATCTGGCAATACTTTTTTTGGAGTTGGTATTTTTGACAGCTGTCACTTGATTTATGCTCAGTTTGGTTTGCAATTTTATATTAAATAGACTTACTCCTGAACAACGTTTGCAAATCGTGCCCACTTGCGCCCAATCGCGCCCAAAACGAGATGGCCACCGATCCCGATTTTCACAAGAAAATTTTGTTCAGCGATGAAGCTAATTGAACAAACTTGGTGAGCGCATTATCTCACGTCGTGGGCATGTGGCGTGGCCTCCAAGATCATGCGATTCAACAGCGCTTGACTAATTTGCTTCTCTAGACAGATAAGCCCGAGACGATTGACGCCATGGAAGAGAATATTCGGCGCGTTATTGCAGACATACGCCCCCAATTGCTGCAAAAAGTGGTCGAATATTAGGCCTCTCGGCTGGAATTTATTCGAGCCAGCCGCGGCGGCCACTTGCCCGAAAACATTTTTAAAACATAATGGCAAACCCTTATCTTTATAATAAAGCTAAGTTCTTGGCCATAACATTAAATAATATGCATTTTATTTCTTCTTGAAAACCACACTTCTAAAAATAACACCCTTATTTAGATGATACAACGTATGCGCAGCATCTACAACAATTTTCCATATAAAATATTTATTACAATGTAGCAATTTTTTATTTTCACTTTGCTGAATTATTACCATGAATATGATTAAAAACCACATGATTTCTTTTTTTTTTCAACTTACCTAACCATATCCATTTATCCAACAATCGCATCATAGAGACACATTAAAATTGTTTTTCATTAAATCCCAACAATTTATTTAATAATAATTATGGTAAATTTAGAATACAATGTTGTGCACACAAATTATTATCTATAAATCAATAAATCCAACCTTTTTAACTAAATATATGTGTATAGAGGTTCCTATTTTAATATTAATATAAACAACAAAATAAAAACTTTATCTCATCCATGATATCTGTTAAATGATTTCCCATTTAAATCCAATCAAGGAAACTAAATGTAAAATTAATTTCCTCAAAATGATTACGTACATACATACATATATAGCTGTATGGATTTTAGTTAAATTACATTTTCATCGTCTCATTTTACCAACACGATGAATTATTAATCAAACTGACGAGTATCAATTACGTGTGTACGAGGTGGAACATATTCATATATAGCTTCACATTATAGGAGGTATATATGCAGCCCTACTCGTATCAAAAAACCCAACTTCCCTATATTATAATATCAGAGATCAAAACACACACAGTTATGGTGGGATCCACTGTGTTATTGTCGGTCTCGGCAGCCATTCATATCAAGGGGGCTTCCGAAAAGGGAGGGAGAACCATATCAATTCCTTCCACAAGAGTATATCCTTGAATGTGTCCTTCTCTCTCTCTCTCTCTCTGTTCTCAACAACAACAAAAAAAACCTTCCACCACAATCTACATTTGAAATGAATGTTATGGGAGGACTCACAATTGCACAGCGACTGCGCCTTTAATAAGCGGGTGGAACGCAAACTATATATGTATATGTACCTATTCGATCGATTAAGTTATAAAGGAGTTGCGAGTGGGAAAACTTTCCCTGCTGCAGGATATTTTCATCACTTCTCATCATGCAAAATTGTCAAGGGGATAGGGGGAGGTCTGGAATAACACAAAATCCTATCATCACCACAATATCATTTAGGGGATGACATATGCTTGATGATAGCTCACCTACCCTTGATCCACACACACAAACATTCACACCCTAACGAAGGTCCTTTGAGTATTTTGTTGAAAGTTGATTTATTAATAATTACTGATTTTAGTATCTAATTAGATGTTGTCATATCCATCGTCTAACTGTTTGCTAATGGATGTGAACATGAAACTCTGTTATTATATTTGTATCTTCAATCGACACAGTCGGATTGTTTTGGGGCTTTTAATATCGATTATTCAGAAGCTCATAATAGACTTAATTATTATATTTTAAACGAATTTCAATTGAAATTAAATCTATAATTGTTATTTTTGTGTTTGTATAATTTCAGACGGCAAACTGCTGAAGAACGTGAAGCCGAACGACAAGCAGCAAATCGCTTAATGATGTCATTACAAGCCGAGGCCATTAGCAAAGGCTTCCCACCACCTCCTGCCCCCATCCAATCGCACCCCTCACAAACAGTTAATGGAGCGCCATTGGCTGCCCTTCATGGTCTTCAACCTTGGGCTGAACAACATCCTGCAGGATGCTAATAGTACTGACGGGATTATTCCTTCGTATAGAAATTTCAAATAAAATAAAAAAAAAAAAAAAAAAAAACAAAGCAAAATCAACACACCCTATTTTGTGATAAATGGAAATCTTAAGATATTCCGCTGTTTTGTAAATATTTATTAAACCAGACATGATTATTATTAAAACAAAAAAAAAAAAAAACATAAAAAACGTATCGTAAATTATCTAAAGCTAAATTTAACAATTTTTAAAATTTGTAGTAAAATATTAAATTAAGAAACATTAACAACAACAAAAAAAAGTAAAAACAAAAATAAAGTAGCGCTTATCTTGTGTAAATATAATAATCAAAATTTCATCAGATATTTAAATTAAAAAAATAAATAAAATCTCAAACAATCATATAAGACAAAAGAACATAAAAATAGTCATAGGAAATGTTAAAATAATAAAAAAGCAAAAAGAATAATCTTCAACCATGATAAAGATCTTAAATATAAAAATGTATAAATTATAATAATAATAATAATTTTGTTTAAAATGTGATTTTATTTTATTTTTTCATTAAATTTTTATATGGTTTAAATGTTTTTTTCTTAAGTTTTAATTATGGAGAGCTTAATAAATATGAATTAAAAATAAATATTGTAATGTTTTTTTTGTATGATATTAAATTAATCATATATAGTTAAATATAAGTTATACAAAATTATTGATAAGCAATCTTCAAATATATAAACGTGAATAAAACTGAAAATATTCATTCTAATTAAATGTTTTTTTTTTTTACTATATATATATTGTAAAGCATTGCATATGTATAGGCTATAGGTAGATTAAGTTTGGCAGCCGCAAATCGGCTGTAGATACTAAATGAACATGGAGAACCTTAAAACCTACTTTCAAAGTTTACTGAACCAACCACTTCTTGCACAACAATTTCTTTACGCTCCACCTCCAAGAGAGACTATAAATATAGTGCTATCCAAATGCCAAAACACCATAGCGGAAGGTACAGACAGAATACCAACAGAACACTACAAATATTCCACAAAAGAATTTTTAAAGACGTTTACAAGGGGAACATATATAATTTGTGACAAAGGTGTAGTTCCAAAAAATTTTTAGGAATCGATCATTTCATCATCATCATCGGCTCGACAACCGCGGTCCGGTCCTGGCCTCCTTCAACAAGTCTCTCCACCCATCCCGGTCTCGAGCCGCCGCCATCCAGTTGCGCACCAGAACTTTCCGAGCAGTTCGCTCAGGTGAGCTAGGTGCCCTGCCCACCGGAGTCTACCGAGCTTAATTTTTGTCACGATATCTGCTTCAAGGTAGATTGCGTACAATTCATGATTGTACCGTCTCCGGAATCGTCCTTCCTCACATATGGGGCCAACAATTCTCCTTAAGACTTTTCTCTCGAACGCGGCTAAGAGGTCGGAGTGCCTTTTGCTAAGCACCCAAGTCTCGGATCCATATGTGAGTACTGGCAGGACCATGGTCCTGTACAGCAGCAGTTTTGAAGTTATGGTGAGATTTCTGGATTTGAAGAGCTTTGACAGACTATAGTAGGCTCTGTTGGATTTGAGAAGCCGCCCGCGTATTTCTTCTTCTATATTGTTATCGGCTGCTACTATTGACCCAAGGTATTTAAAGGATTGCACCACTTCAAATTCGTGCTCCGCTACCTTGATTGTTTGACCAACTGTTCCTCTCGCATTCGACGCCACCATGTACTTTGTTTTACCTTCACTAATGTGCAGCCCCAGATTTTGTGCCGCCTGCTCGATCTGGATGAAGGAATCATGTACAGCTTGCTCAGTTCTTCCGATGATGTCGATGTCGTCTGCGTAAGCCAGTATCTGGCTGGACCTGTTGACGATGGTCCCTCTTGTTGCCGTGCCAGAGTCACGGATTGCTTTCTCCAACGCCAAGTTGAAGAGGAGGCAGGCCAAACCATCCCCTTGTCGGAGTCCATTAAAGATGTTGATTGGTTTGGATAGCAATCCGGCTATTTTTACTTGACTTGTTACGTTGGTCATGGTCAACCTACATAGTCGTGTCAATTTATTTGGGATGCCGAATTCTCTCATGGCTTTGTAAAGTTCTACCCTGGCTATGCTATCGTAGGCGGCCTTAAAGTCTATAAACAGGTGGTATGTTGGGATGTTAAATTCTAGACATTTTTCCATCGCCTGCCTAAGGGTAAAGATCTGATCAGTTGTTGATTTGCCTGGAATGAAACCACACTGATATTGTCCGATGATGGTTTTAGCGTATGGGGTTATCGGTCTTGTAGGATAGAGGAGAGTATCTAATAGGCGGTACTCAACAACGTGATACCTCTATAATTGCTGCACGTTGTGACATCTCCCTTCTTATGTATGGGGCAAATTATACCTTTTCGCCAGTCTTCTGGAATTTCTTCATGCTCCCACACGTGCACTATAATCTCATGAATTGCTTGACGTAAAGCTGGCCCACCGTGTTGAAATAGTTCGGCTGGTATACCATCGGCTCCCGGGGCTTTGTTTTTCTTGAGCCGGCCTATAGCCTTCTCAACCTCTTCTATGCTTGGTGGCGGCAACATAGGGTACTCTTCTTGAAGTAGTGGAGCCTCCACTTCTGCAGTGAGCTGACCATTTAGCAATTCATTGAAGTACACTTCCCATCGCTCCAGTATGCTTTGAGGATCGGTGATCAGATTTCCCTCTCCGTCCTTGCAGTATGTGCAGCGTGGTGTGTACTGCGTCATGTTTCGGACGGATTGGTAGAACTTCCGCGCCTGGTGCGGACCTCGCTCTCGGCTTTTCTCTATTTCACAGATTATGTTCTTCTCCCAGGCTGATTTTTTCTGTCTGTGAAGCCGTTTTTCAATTCTTCTGAGCTCTTTATATTCGTCTTCGCGTGCCCGCGTTCTATGAGATTGTTGCATTGCTCGGTACGCAACATTCTTACGTTCAGTCGCTAGCTTGCATTCATCATCAAACCAGTCGTTCCGATTTCTACGACTGCTGCCTAAGATGGAGTTGGCAGTACTAATGACAGTATTCTTAAGGCGTGTCCACTTCTCATCTACGCCCAGCATACTGGCTCCAGGACTTACTCTACCCAGTTCTAGGGCGAGTCCTAACGCATTACCAAATGTGTTACTGGTGTTTTCATTGCGCAGAGCAGCCGTGTTGATTCGAACCTGATCGGCGGATGCAATACGTTTTCGCAAGGCAATCCGCCCTCGGAAAACCATACCCACAAGATAGTGATCTGAGTCGATATTGGCACCTCGGTACGTTCGTACCGTCATCAGGTTCGAGTAGTGCCGACGGTCTATCAACACGTGGTCAATTTGGTTTCGAGTGACTCCATCAGGTGATACCCAGGTGGCTTTGTAGATATCTTTACGCGGGAACCTGGTACTCGCAACGACCATGTTTTTCGATGCTGCCAGTTCTAAGACTCGAAGTCCATTGTCATTAGTGTTCTCATGCAAACTATGGGTGCCTGCGTAATGCCTGAATACCGGCTCCCGACCTATTTTTGCATTCAAATCCCCAAGGATGATTTTTACGTCATACCTTGGACAGGCATTGAGGGCCCTCTCGACTTGTTCGTAGTAAGTCTCTTTTTCTTCGTCTGAGGACTCCTCCGTAGGCCCGTGAACGTTAATGAGGCTGATGTTCTTAAATTTGCCTCGCACGCGAAGGGTGCATAGCCTTTCGCTTATAGCGTTAAAGCCGATGATGGCAGACTTCATTTTTTCGCCGACTAGGAAGCCTACCCCGAGCACATGGTGTTTTGTATGACAGGTGTAGTATAAGTCATAATCTTTCTTCTGTAGAACACCATTCCCTGTCCATCTTATTTCTTGAAGTGCTGTTATGTCAGCTTTATATTTTGACAGGGCATCGGCTAGCTGCTGAGCAGCTCCAGCTCTATAGAGCGATCGTACATTCCATAAGAAAATTCGTAAATCGTTATTCCGTTTTCTTTGCGTGGGTTGTCGTCGTGAGATCAGTCCGTTTCCGAGGCTTGTTGTTGGTCTCGTAATTCTTCTAGTTTTACGGAACAGGGAATTAACCTGTTGCCAACCTGTGGAACCAGCCCGATCATATTAGTCAAACCTTTTTAAGAGGCTTGTTTCTAGCGGCCGCCGCGAAGAGCCTATGATCACACTTCCAACAGTCCCGAATAGTTACAGCACGTGCATGTTTCGTATGCTACATGTTATTCCCCCTATTCGGCTGATGGCTGACCGCCAAAATCGATCATTTACCCTTTGCATAAAATAATAATTATATGTTAATTATATTTATAATTATAGAGCAGTTTATTTTTTGAACTCTTCAAAAAAAATCTGTCCATTGATAATGCAAGCTCGTTCAAAAAAATTGGATAGTGGAAAAGAGTCTTGAGCGAATTCCAAGCTGGATTGCGGGAATGTTACTCAACTTAAGGTCATATCTTTACCTTATAAAACATACTCATATTTAGAAAAAAAACAAGAAATTATTAGTATCTATAGTAGATTTTAAGGCTGTTTTCGACACAATTGATCAAAGCTTTATTTTGTAGGCTATTTAGAATTGGCATGTCTTATAAATTCATTACGGTCATCCAAAGTCCCTATGATAACACAGTTTCGAGTGTTTGGGACGGTGAGAATATGTCTGAAGAGTTTGTGACCGCAGCAGGTCTGATGGCGTTGTAAAAATTCTATCATAGAGCAAATAGTAGAACACACTATCAACCGGAGATCTTTTTGGTTGAATAAATGGATTGATTTAGCAGACTTTTGTAACTACACATTAGAGTTGTCCCTACAAAATGTAGCTACATGGAAAAGCCAATTGTATCAACTTCTACAAAAACTAGATGAAAAATATCGATTTATAGGAGTTATTACAGTCAGCTCCAATATGACATATAGAAGATAATAATTATTTCCAAAACAACAACAACGTCGAAGCAATATCGCTTATTTTCAAGGCAAGAGGGGGAGCTTTTAAACTTGAACTTCATTCCACATAGGGATGATCTACCAATTTTGTGTTCACTGTGTAGTATGGGGAAGAGAGAAGATGTAAGGCATTTTGTATGCATATTTCCTGCCCTTTTTTAACTGCTGTGGAGATTTATGAAATCTTATTTTTTAATTTTTGTTTAAATTGACACTAAATCTACTTTATTCGAAAGTTAATCTTCTGGCACTATAATTTAAATATGATTTCCTGGTATATGACCGCCACGGCTGCCTGGGACGTAGTCTAATCTGGAGGTCCAGTTTTCTATGACTTTTTCCAACATTTGTGGCCGTATATCGGCAATAACGCTCCGAATGTTGTCATCTACAGCAACCAATATTGATTTCATTTGTGTTGAAGTGACGAATTTTGTTGAAAAATGCTTACTTGTAGCTACTTATAGTCCACCCAATATGTTTAAAGAAGAAAATCTGTGTGAAGTGAGGGATACCTTGATGAGACTGTGTTCGAAGTACAGTGATATCTTGATTGGAGGTGACTTTAACGTCAACTTTTTGATTCACAACAGCTCTAAGCGCTTATTACAGCATTTCTGTGATATTTTCGGTCTTTCTGTTGTCAATAGTGGCCGACTTGTTTCAAATCAGAAGCACACCCCTCTTTGTTAGACATGTTTTTGACTAGCTCTAAACACAAAATTCTGGGAAATTATCAAATAAGACCAACTTCCGACTTCATCCATGATTTCATTTTTTGCTCTTTTCAGATTGATGTTGGTATAAGCAATCCCACCCCGTACATTGAGCTTCAGATCGTACCGAAGCTTTGACTATGAACATTAAAGGGTGAATTTCCCTAGCTTGGAGTGGAATGAAATTTACCTTTCTTCGAATATGAATGCTAAAGTTACATTATTTAATAACCTTCTAACTCAACTATATGATAGCTATGTCCCGATAGGTACTAGGGAATTAAGGTTAAATAGATGTTCTTGGTTTAACAACAACATTAAGTATCTGATTAGGGAAAGGGAGCGTTTCTTCAGGAGATATAAGTGCAATCCTACTGAGTTCAATAAAAGACAGTTTGTATTTACTCGTAACAGAGTAAATACTAGTATTCGTAACTCTAAGCGCGCATACCTTCTACAGAAACTTAACCCATCTCTCAGCTCTTAAGAACTTTGGAGAAAGAACTTGGAGTAAAAGAAGACAAAAATAAAAGTAAATGCCCGTTTAGTCCTGAAGTGATGTCTAATGTTCTGATTCCGACCTTGTCAAGCTCTAGTATTCCCCAAGATATATTTATTTTGCCTGATTTATTTTTTCATTTAATTGCATTAGTGCTTACGAGCTGTATAACTCTGTTGGATCGGTAAAATCGAATGCGATTGGTCCTGATGACTTATCGCCAAAGTTTCTAAAGCTCGTATTCCCCATTGTAAGTTATTATTTAATTCATATTTTCAACTATTGCATATATAGTGGTGAATTTCCTGATGCGTGGAAAAGTGCTAGTATTATACCAGTTCCCAAAAAATTGAACCCCTCTATCCCTTCGGAGTACAGGCCCATAAGCATCTTATCCTATCCGTGCAAGCTATTAGAACAAATAATTCATGATCAAATCCAAGACTATTTAAACGAACACGAACTACTTTCAAAGTGGCAATCTGGATTTCGCAATAAGCACAGTTGTGAATCTGCAGCAATAAAAGTTACGTCGGATATTCGGTTTGCACTTGATTCTGGTAATTTTGGTGTCATTGTGCTCTTAGATTTCTCTAAGGCATTCGATTGTATTGATCACTCAATCCTTCTTTCTAAACTTAAGAGAAACTATAATTTCTCTAGCTCATCATTTAAGCTTCTGTCTAACTACTTGGTCGACAGGGTACAGCTAATAAGAACAGCGACTGGCATTTCAAACCCAGTTACTACAAACCTGGGAATACCACAGGGCTCCGTCTTAGGTCCTCTTGTATTTTCATTGTTTATAAATGATCTTCCCAATGTTATTTCTAATTGCCAAGTTCATCTGTATGCTGATGATGTTGTACTCTATATTTTTAGTAAAATTGGTTTGGTAGAGGATTGTATAGCTAGGTTAAATAAGGACTTAAGCTATATCCTTTCTTGGTCGAATAGTAACAGAATGAAGCTTAATCCACCTAAGTCTGTGGCCATGTTATGCTCTAGAGATGAGCTTAATTTTTTAGATTTTCCCACGGTTGAACTTGATAATAAAGTTATTGCCTATGTGAAAGATGTGAAATACTAAGGATATAGAATTAATAATAATCTAACTTGCTGTAGAGCAATCTCAGAGACCGTTAGAAATATCTATTTTGGTTTACGATCTTTGAGATCCTTTTCGGACTTATTGATTCCCACGATGAAAATGCGCCTCATTAAATCATTAATTATGCCATATTTTACTTTTAACTGTTCCGTATATCCAATTTTGGACTGTGAGTGTAAGCGCAGATTGAACGTAGCACTTAATGATTGTGTTCGCTTTATTTATAATATACCTAGATATTCCAGTGTCTCGCATTTAAGTGACACGCTCTTTGGAATGAGACTTGATGAGTACCTGAAGTTCAGACTGGTTTTGAAACTCCACAATATCATCCACAACAGGTGTCCTAATTATCTCAGTGAAATTCTTAATTTTGCCCATTCCCAAAGAGGTTTGAAACTAATTTTACCGCGTTTTGCATACAGCATAGCAGAGCGTTCATTTTACATAACTGCAATTCGTTTGTGGAATGCTCTCCCAAATGAGTTGCAAAGAACTGCCACGCCCACTGCATTTAAGAGGAAACTATTTTTGCACTTTAAAAATCAAACTTAGGAATTTACAGATGCCTTTTTCTTTTTTTTCTTCTCTTTTCTAAATACCTACGTACTATGTCCTGTTCTTTTCTTCTTAGATTTAAACTTAAATTTTCTTATATTTTTTTTTCGCCTAGTTTTTGCCACAAATTCAAAGTCTAACTAAATTATTTTTCTGTAACTATATTAGATTTTTTCTAGCCTTAAGAATTATGCTTCATATTTTTGAATTTTTAAAACTTTGTTACTTAATTATTGATAATCTAAAAGATTTAAATATTAATGCATCATTGTAAATTGAATCCTTCTTCGAAATAAATGAAATGAAATGAAATCCCAATGTTCAATCGTTTCAGGCTATTCGGCGTATATTAGCGACTTCACATATCCCCATTCCCCACAGAAAATAGTTCAGCGCCATTAAATCGCGCACGATCTTGGAGGCCAACTCACGGGTCCAAAACACCAAATTATGTGTTCAGTGTGTGACATGTTGCGTCGTCTTGTTGAAACCACAGCTCCTGCACATCATGGTTGTTCAATTGATGAACGAAAAAGTCAGTAATCATGGCTCTATAGCGGTCACCCATGACTGTAACGTTCTGGATAGCTTTAATAAGGAAGGGTGAATTTTATCAAGCCCAACTGCTTTTCATTTGATGTATAATATTCCCTCAACTATGTATATCTTCTGCTGTAATATTACCAAAAGAAAATAAATTGATGCATGCCATCCAATTTGGGCTAAAATAAATTGTTTATCATCGATCAGTATCGTTTTCTGTTGATGGTGATTGCAATGCCCCATCGTCGGTCGTTTAGGAAGAAGGTCGGACTCTCACGAACATCAACGATGATTTCGGTTAGTCTTGCGTTTCGTTGACGTATGGGTGTTAGCTGATTGTTCCCTGAATTTGTCGACTTAATTTTGGACAGCAAACGTAAAAAAATTGACTGAGAAGGCCAACCATATAAACGGTAAAATGGGCGCAACGCACGCATTGTTGCCACAAGACATTTTGATAATATAGTTTTATCATTTGGACTTGCTGTTCAATAGTGTAAATTGCCATGGTGATTTCGCATCAGTCACTTCGTTCGTTGAACTTAAATCAGCGTTGACGCAAGTTTTCTTGACAACCCCAAGAATTGTCAAAAAATCTTGTTTTTTTCCGTTCTCAAGAAAAGCCCGAGTGCGTTGACATTTAAAGCAAGAAAAAAAGTTATGGGCTTAGATAATTTATAAAAATAAATAACCATAACTTCAAACGTTTCCATTTTCTATGTCTATTCAATTTCTTTCTCAAAAATATACAATTATCTGGAGCACGTGAATCCACAACAAAACAAATGTTTCACAACTCATGTCACTTTGGCAGTTTATTCGTTATCTAAACTCACTTAACTAAACTCACCACAGCAAAAACCCTACGTCCCAGTTGGCCCATTTCACCAACTTACAAATTGTAATTTACAAGTGGTTTCTAACAAATTTTGTTAAAAAACCGATAAATTCTGTTTCACAAAATGTTTGTATTACAAAATTGTAGTTGTAATTTACAAAAGGGAAATTTTTGGGGATAGGTATCTTTATTTTCGTTTCACAAAGAGTAATTTTTGTTTGTAGGGTCCGCCAAATAACTTCTTTTTTTTTTTGAAAATGGCGCAAAACATCGAGTGTAGCTTCGGCTGTGTGGCACGTAGCGCCGTCCTGTTGAAACCAAATGTTGTCAATATCCTCCTCTTCAATTTTTGTGAACAAAAATTCGTTCAACATGGCCCGATAACGATCGCCATTGACTGTAACGGCAACTCCTTGCTTAGTTTCGAAAAATGGCCCAATTATGCCTCTGGTCCAAAATCCGCACCAAACAGTGACTCGTTTTGGGTGTATCGGCTTTTCAATGTATGCGTGCGGGTTTTCTGTGCCCCAAATGCGTCAATTTTGATTCTTTACTACCCGCCAAGATCAAAATGAGCTTAGCTTAGCGTATACACAACCATATTCGTTCAGCGGAAGGATAAAACTAATTATCTGTCAAATCAGACATGAGCTAAATGCTACCATTCACGAAATAAGCACAAGTTGAAAAAAAAACGTTAGATGGCGGACCCTATAAAGGGTTTTCCAATAAGAGGTGTTATTTTGATATTCAAATGAAAATGGCATTTTTTGAGATAAATGATCGGATGTTTATTTCATTATAAAGAGGAAGGTATGCCGTTAATAATGGAATACAACATCAGCCAAATGGCCGCCACGACCACGCTTACAGGACCATATCCTTTTCATTAAAAATTTTCCATAACCAACTCGCAAAGTGGCTGCTCTATGTCCTCGATAGCCTCACGAATTCCATCTTTGAGGTCTTGAATCGACGCTGGGCTGTTGGCGTAGACCTTATCTTTCACGTGGCCCCAAAGGAAGAAGTCGCAAGGTGTTAAATCACAAGATCTCGGTGGCCAATTGTGATCACCTCTTCGAGAGATAACACGGTCCGGAAACTTTTCCCGTAAAAGATCGATGGTTTCATTGCTTGTGTGGTACGTAGTGCCGTCTTGTTGAAAGTAAACGTTGTCCAGATCAATACCATCCAATTCCGGCCATAAAAAATCATTAATCATCTCTCGATAGCGCAATCCATTGACCGTAACTGTTGCTCCAGCCTCATTTTCGAAAAAGTAAGGTCCAATCACCCCGCCAGACCATAAACCGCACCAAACAGTCACGCGTTGAGGATGGAGAGGCTTTTCAAAAATAACTCTTGGGTTTTCCGAGCCCCAGATGCGACAGTTTTACTTGTTGACGTAGCCTCCGAGGTGGAAATGGGCCTCATCGTCACCAGTCAAGATGATTTTTCGATGAAATTCCGGATCATTTTCATGCATTTCAAGGACCCAATCAGCAAAGACACGACGTTGTTGATGATCAGCCGGCTTGAGTTCTTATGTTAACTGAACTTTATAAGCCTTAAGACCCAAGTCTTTATGCAAAATACGGTGTAATGACGTTTGTGGAATGCCTAATTCCAAAGAACGACGAGGAATGGACAAACCTGGGTTTTCTTCAACACTTTGGGCTACAACAGCAATATTCTCAGTTGTTCTTGAGCGACGTGCACGGGTTTTATTCTTCACATCACTAACTTGTCCCAACAGCTCGAATTTGTCCACCAATTTCTGTATTGCGGTCCGACAAGGTGCTTCACGACGACCCAAAAATGTTTTAATTTTACGAACCGTCTCTGCCAAATTTTCACCATTTTTATAGTGAATTTTAATAATTTCAATGCGTTGTTGAAGCGTGTATCGTTCCATTTTTATTAATGGCGTAGTTTCTACTTGTCAAATGTCAAAAAATGACAGCTTCAAAAGTGACAGCTACCGAAATAGCGGGCTATTCAAAATAACACCTCTTATTGGTAAACCCTATAGTTTATAAGTACGAATTTGTGAAAATTCAGGTGTTTCTATAAGTTTCTGTTTTACCAAATAAAAGAATTTTAACAACTTGTTAAGTTGTAGAAAAATTCTTACAGAAGAAAGTTCATGTGTAATTTTATTTACAATTTGTAATTTTTCAATAAAAATATCTTTCCAAACCTAAAAATGTATTTACGGCGAAGGTATATAAGTAGGTACCGATAGTAATACAAGTAAATATTTTGCGATAAACAGCTCAAGGATCTATCGGTCGCGTATTTGAGAATCAATTTGCTTTCAAGGAAATTTTTTTCATAAGCCGTATAAGGGTAGATTAAATAATAAGAATAATTGGACCACGATTGGTAATGTTTTTATTAACACAAAATGGAAATGTTGACATTTCATCATGAGCTCTCGGACATGCACGGTATATCTAAATCTACGGTGTTCAGATGTGTCCATCTTGTTTGTGCAATCGTTGTTGATGCATTTTTTGAAAATATTGAAGGCTATATACATGGGCGCCGCCAGGATTTCTTTCAAGGGGGTGCATAAAGTGCATTTGCATCAGCAACTACACATTATCCTATTTACTGATGCAAAATACAGAATCATAGGTACACAATGTACCTAGGTATATTATGTCAAATTCAAATCGCACGGGTCGGGTAGGTATTTGTTTGAATAGGTATATAATATAACTGCAATCGGCTCCAAACCGAATTTTTAAACATACATACCTCTCTATTGCACTTGCTTAATTCATTTGGCCAGTTTACTTAACTAAATTTGCAACTTATCATTAATAATTTAAGCTCTTTTAACTCTTGTATTATTTTCGCTAGAGTAATTTTGTAGAAGTTATAAAAACATATATACATTCAAAATTGCTTTATGTTATAAATTATTAAAAACCTTTAAAATCTTTTTTGAAATGTTACCTGATTTATTATCACAAATATTGATTAAGGCATATATCATATCATTTCATGAAATATTTTTCTTTTTCTTGAATGCGTTACCTACTTAATTGCTTATAGTTCATTTATTATATAAGAATCTTTTTTTGGTTAAAGGTACAAGCTCTGGCTCTGCACATAAAGATTTTCAAGCAGATGAATCGCTCGATTGTTCTGCCCGAAGCACAACTAATTCATCATTGGATATTGGGTTGTGTTTGGACTTAGGTTATCAAGTCAATGATGAACTACGTTTGAACTTACTAAAGACATCCTTGGAACCCTAGTAAAACATACAATTTTAAAAATGACGTTAGCCTTAGTGCTTAACGAGCTTTTCGACATGAATGGCTTACAACATATCCGTGGTTAGCCTACTCAGCTATAGCAAAGGGACCTCTGTGTAGAATATGTGTTTTATTTAAACCTCCAGTGCACCGCGGTCTAAGAGGACAGTTTTTAGTTTCCCCTTGCCACATATATCAAAAGTTTCATGAAGCTGCACAGTCCCATGCGACATTCATTTGAAAAGATCATGGATAGAAAGGGACTAAGGCCGATTTTATTCACTCAAAGTTGAACACAACTTGAGGATTTTTGGATTCAACTTGTGAATTTGTTTTTATTCACTCAAAGATTACATTTTCAACTTTCGATTTTCAACTCTAGAGTTGATTAACTTTAGATTTCTCAACTCCTGGAAAAAGTAGAAGTTGGTCGAGCAAACTTGAGATTTCACATAAGAAATTTTCTTTTTTTTTTATTTGTGTTTCAAAAGCGTGTTTCAACTATCGCAAAAAGAAGAAAAATAAACATATATGTTTATACTCATCCTTTCGCTATATATAGGGCAAGTACATATTGGTTTCATATACAAAAAAATGTTTATAGGTTGTAATCAAAGCTTACACTACGATAATTGATTTTGATTAAACTTCGTACCTGTAATAACCAAGTCAATTGTAAAATACTGCGTTTCACGTTTTTCTCAAAAAAATCACACAACGGAATAAGGTATTCCACGTTTTTTGAGAAAATGGTCATATTTTTGGCTTATTCAAGTATATATTTTCGATTATTCGACCGATTTTGTTATAATTTTATGGTTTTATAAACAAAAATCAAACAATAAATCAATATTTTAGTGATGGGTACTTTTTACTCATTTAATATTTTCTTGTTAAATATACATATACATCATCCATCGTCAATGTGTGGTTTCACACAGTTGTTAACCGCAAGAGCAAGTTCGTGCGATCAAGCCGTGCATTATTTAAGTTTTCCTTTCCTCATATTACCATATCCTGATCCTTATTCCAGTTCCTATACGAGAAGTTCCTGCCACAAGAAGTTAGCTTGTCGAGTCGTAGATTAACGAATAGGGTGCAAGAACCACTCCCCAACCTTCGAGGTAAGCCTAACTAGGGCAAGCGTGCCGTGCCCCTTTTCTACATCAAAGAACACCTCCGTGGTATACCGAACCTCAAAACACAATTTTCCTCTTCCAGCGAATATGGGACCCTTGTTGTTATTTTCCAGAATTTAACACAAATATGTCATCGATATAATTGACAGACTCAAATTTAATATTTAAAATGACAGTTTTTGATTTATATTTCACAAATATCCCAGAGATATTTTTCAAACTGGAAGTTGGCCAACTTTAGATCTTCAACTCGAGAGTTGAGAAAATAATTAGTGAATAAAAAGAAATTTCAACTTGCGTTTCAACTCTCGAGTTAAAGTCAACTCTTAAGTTGGCCAACTTGAGAGTTTGCTTCAAGTTGAGCAATAGTGAAAAAAATGGCCCTAAGTGTTCATGAATCTTTAAATGTGGCATATCACAAAGAAGTTGCAGTAAATCGTTTAAAACTTCTATCTATCGTATCAACAATTTTATTTTGCGGACGACATGACCTTCCACTTCGTGGGAAAGTCGACGAGGGCTCTGTTTAAACAGACCTGCTACATTTTCGAGTCGACTCTGCAGACGAGATTTTGAAGAATCATTTAGAATCAGGAGCAACAAATTTTTAAACATATCGTATCAAATTCAAAACGAATTGATAGAAATTTGTTCCGATGTTCTGCAAAGCAAAATAATTGAGGAGGTGAAACATACTTCGGCTTTTTCGGTTTTGGCTGATGAGACTTCTGATATTAGTGCAACAGAGCAATTATCGATTGGTGTACGCTATCTACGTTCCGATAAGGATGATAAAAAACCAATTGAATTGAACGCAAAAGCCATTTAAGAAATTATTATTCGCTTCCTGCGAGATTGCAATTTCGATTTAAATAAACTTGTTAGCCAAGGATATCTAAGATGGTTGTGCCGCAAAGGCAGGTCATATAGGTGGTGTTCAGGAAATTATTAACGATAAATATCCTTCAGCACTATTTTTCCACTGTGCAAGCCATGTATTGAATCTTGTCCTTAATGACCTGAATACTGTCAGTGAAATGAGAAATACTGCTGGGACTACAAAGGAAATTATAAATTTTTTTAGAGAGAGTACGTTGCGGCGGAATAAAATTCCAAATATACCTTTATTTTGTATAGTATATAAAAGTATCAGAATATTTTCTGAAAACTTTCTGCCAATTAAAGTTTTAGAAGAACTATCGCAGGACGCATGGAATTCTAAAACGAAAACCAAAGCGTATCAGCTCTACACGATTGCAACAACTTCAACATAAATTGTGAAACTTTTAGTAATTGCTGCCTACTTTGCCAAACTTGAACCCGTGTGCAATCAATTGCAAGAAGTAATACACGATCACGTAAATAAATTAACTCATGTGTTTCAATCTCACCGCGATAATGCCTTTATAGAGTTTGCGGTAATTTTCGAGAAATCTCAAAAAATTTGCGAAAAACTCGATGTTGAATTTAAGCGTCCTCTAGTAGTCGCAAGACAGACTTATAGATCAAATCAACCATTTGAAAATATGGAAGAAGTTTTTAGATCATCTCTATTTATCCCATACTTAGATTCTTTTATTTTTTCATTAAAAAATCGTTTTTCTACAACAAACAAAAACGTTATTTCGCTTATGCAGCTTCACCCGGAAAATATGAGGAAATTAGACAAATCAGCATTTATAGCGAAAGCAGAAGATAATACAGAACCTCTACGGAGGTCTTCTACATAATTTTACTGCCGAGGCTACCACATGGTATGAGACGAAGAAGACAAATGAAGCAAATAATGTGGTTATAAATGAATCTGTTGTTGAATACGCAGATCTAATTGCTAAAGCCACACCGTTTTACCCAGATGTATGTCACGCAATCAAAATTGGTTTAACAATTCCAGCAACAACATGTAGTATTGAACGTACATTTAGCACATTAAGGCGTGTTAAGACGTGGAATCGCTCAACAATGGGAGTGGCAAGACTAAGCGGCCTGTGTATGCTCAGTAATCACAGGAAAAGAGTAGAGGAGGACACTGAATTTATTGACAATGTGATTAACAAATTTGGAAAGCAACCTAGACGCTTTCAGTTTCTATTCAAATAAAATTATTAAAGAACAAAAAAAAATTGTGTGAGTGCCGGGACTCACGGTGACCTCAGGTTTTTCAAAAAACGCTTTGGGGCAACCCCAGGATGCCGTCAGAACTCAACGAACAAACCTTGTAACTGATAAAGAATTGAGAGCTGTAACCAATACAACATGTCCGCCACAGGCCACCAAAATCTAACCGCGCAAATTGAAAAACCCTTTAGTTGAGAGTTCCTCATTAATTGAATGAATAAAATCCTCAACCATGCTAGCAAGTTAACTTTTCTTGAGCTGAAGGTCATCAGCAAAAAGGTAATCATCGCAGTGACGTAAAAATGTTGGTACTTCATTCACATAAATGGAGAAAAGTGATGGACCTAAAATGGAAGCCTGTGGAACTCCGCTAGATATTGGCGTTAAATTTGAAATTTTACTGCACAGAACAATAGCTTGTCATCTCCCACTCTCCCAGAGAGATAAGAAGAAACCTGTCTCACTGCATCCGTTGAAAAATAGTGAGCTCTGTTCATAATTTAGACAATGTAACAATTTGTTATGACTCCTAAAAGTTTAATTCTGCAAATCATAAACCCAACACATGGTGTTTCTCTGATCATTAAAATATAATTATCTCCCTTAATCGATTAAGGACCAACCCTTAAAAAACCAAACCTTTTCTATACCTATACCCTATTCAAAATGCTTGAATAAAACAAACAAACAGGAAACTAAGCATTGTAATTATATAGTTCTGTTCTTCTCCACTAAACAAATGACAGTCTAATAGAACAAAAAAAAAAAATAATTAACCAACCTTACCAAATGTGATGACAGTCGGTGTTGCAGTCTTTTATATACAACTTCCCAACTTCTACATACTATACAAGCTAGCTAGTGCATCATTTATAAATATAATGAACATCAGTTGTGTGGCTCAGGGTCGGCGGCTTTTTAAACAACAAATAATAAAAAGGTCCCATCAATTAGGATCAATTTTGATATCATCATTTTTTAAGTTGTCCTCGAACATCGATCCTTCCATACTCCGTTCGCGGAGCAATCCACTTTCAAATGACTCATTCAGCGACATCAGAGCTCAGGGGATTGAAAGAACGAAAGATACCTACTTATATACTCTTCGGCTCCGAGAGACACAACTGAGATGATATAAAAGATTTAATGCGGTAGGTAGGCAGGTTGACGTCATTACATAGCGCCGCCACCGCTGCCGCTACTCCGGCCGTGCCACGTCCGTGTCACATTAGCCGGCCTCCTACACCTTGCATCCAAGTTGATCAAAGAGATCATCCTCTGAGGTGGAGTATCTTTTACAAATCGAGTGGAAAGGAAGAGTGGCACTAATGGCAGCCACCGGCACCTTATTTCTCATGGTTAGGTAGTGCCTGATGTGGTGGTCCCTAATATAGTTCGGGATGCAAAGCTACCTATGGATACATTGTATACCTACTCATACCTGATTTTTTCCACCGATAAAAGAGGTATCTAAAGGCAAGGGTTATCCTTATGGGGCAAAATGAGTTTGACTAAAGCTTTTCTTAGAAAATATCTTCGACTAAGGTTCAGTTTTTCAGTACGAGATTAGAGATAAACCCAAGTTAACTCATTAAAATTTGGTGAGTTAACTCAGGACAACTGATGATGCTTTTGATGTTTCATCCACCGAGCTTGTTTAGTCGTTCTGCATGCATTCTCCACCGTAAAACTGCTTTCTCATAGTTAACTGTTGGTTAATTTACTTCTAAATTAGATAACTCTGGCTTAACTCATCACTGAAAAACTGGGCCTTAGAACCTTCGTTAAAACTAAACAAACAAAGGGTCTGTTCAGATTATATTTTTGATATACCGAAGAATTTCTGGAATATTAATTTTGGAATAATTAGATAATTTAATAACGTCAACAAAGAATGGGTGTTGGGACTTTTAAATATTTTATATATCATTGTCAATATTTTATAAAACTACCTATCCCACCTAAACAGATTCACAAGTAGCGCGGGAAACCAAATTCTTAAAACATGTTAAGGAATAATTTCCTAAAATATTGCCTACGGACACACTCTGCTGGTGTTCCGTTTCCAACATTGCATTCAAAATTAATTATTTACATAAATTCTCTTAAAAACAACACTACCTCCTATACTATGAGGAATAATATCGGCTGCACGACAATTTCTTGGTGGCTTTGTTTGTTTGTTTTTTTTTTGTTACTTAATTTTTGCGGCACAATCAGTTGGCGGCGCGGCGGCGATCTTATCAACTTATTTGAAGGATATAATAATCGGAAGAGAAACACACGATGATCATTTTGGGAATCGAGTTTTAAGTGGTAATAAGACAAATTGCGGTTAATTGGGATGCAATTGGAGGTGGCCGGATACAAAATGGAATTTTTTTTTGTTATATTTTTTTTTTTTTTTAATTTTATTTGATGGGAGATGGAGATAAAGGATATTTTATGTCCACTTTTTTGAAGACAGATGTTAAGTAGTTTCTATGCGATTTGTTAAAGATTTGCGATTAATTTAAATGACAATAATAAATTGTTATCTAATTTTGTTTTCTTTTATTGTCTTTGGAAGGTTACAAAGGTTTTCATTAAAGATTGCCAATATATGCATATACATGATGTACCTTTACTTTGTTTACTGTTATGTTACTTCATCGAATATCAGTTCTTGGGTCTAAGTGAGCTAAGATATATATATCGGGTTTTTCAATAAGAGCGCTACAAAAGTTTTTTTAAATAAAACAAAAACGGTTTTGGATATCAATGAAATTCTTTATCCCTGTGAAAGTAAGTTTGATGCCATTATGTATGGAACTCGATTTCTTTTGCATGGCCACCACGGGCACGCTTGCAGAAGTCCAGACGCTGAACCCAATTTTCGACGGTTTTCAAGCATAAATCGGCCGATTTCAAGCATAAATCGGCTGCAATTTCACGTTCGATATTCGTACGAAGTTCTTCAATCGTCGCTGGCTTGTTGGCATAGACCAAAGACTTGACGTAGCCCCACAGGAAATAGTTTAACGACGTCAAATCGCACGACCGAGGCGGCCAAGCGACTGGACCATTTCGTGAGATAACACGTTCTCCAAACTTGGTTTCCAATAAATTGATTGTGACATTCGCTGTGTGGCTTGTGGCGCTATCCTGTTGGAACCACATGCCTCCAAGTCCATATCATCCAATTGGGGCCAAAAATATTCTGTTATTATTGAACGGTAGCGATCCCTATTCACAGTAACGTGCCGATCTTGATCATCACGGAAGAAGTACGGCCCAATGACGCCGCCGGCCCATAAAACACACCAAACCGTAATTTTTTCGGGATGCAATGATGACTCATGGAGTACGTGTGGATTGCTGCCTGACCAATACCACATATTTTGTTTATTGACGAAGCCATTCAGCCAGAAATGAGCCTTATTGCTGAAGATGATTTTTCGATGAAAATCCGAATCATTTTCAAGTTGTTGCTCAGCCCAATTCACGAACATACGACACTTCTGGTGGTCAAGCGGCTTGAGTTCTTGCGTCGATTTAATCTTGTAAGGATGTAGGCCAAGATCTTTTCGCAAAATTCGCCACAACGACGTCACAGAGATGCCCAACGCTTGAGAACGACGTGTGAGAGTAACATTTGGGCTTTCTGCAACTGAAGCCTCAGCGGCAGCAATATTCTCGACACTACGGGCACTTCTTTGTCTCACTGGAACGGGAACATTTTGTACTGTGCCTGTGGATTCAAATTTTTCCACTAGACGCTCAATTTTGATCTGCTAGGACGATTATGACGACAATAAATTGGACGTAGCGCTCTTAACGTTGAGGCCACTGACTCCCAATTTCGGTAATAAATTTTAATAATTTTGACTCGTTGTTGGCTCGTATATCTTTCCATCATGAAATGGCAAACCTTACTGAAGATAAATGTCAAAAGAGCGGCAAGAAATATGGCGTCGTTTGCTGTCCCTGTTGCTCTACTTTTGTAGCGCGCCTATTGAAAACCCTTTTATAATGTAGAATTGTTTTCCATTTTCAAATAAATTCAGAATTATCAATATCTATCAACAGTTTAAATTAAATAAAAATTTTTTTCTAAAATAAAATGAATTTAGGGGTTTGGTGCGGCTATTTCAGGTAGAAGGTATCTGAGGATGGAGTTTTCAAATTTATTGATTTTTAGGGTTAATTAGGTTTATCAAACTAAAAAGTTCATTTTGGTACATTCTAAGCACATTATTCGAATATGATTTTAGCGGACTTTTAAGTGCAGAATCTTATGAGACCAAAACCAAAGTAATAAAAGGAACGCAAGTATAAAAGAAAACTTTCCATTTTGGTCTTCAAGGCAGTTCGGACACGCTATCGTCTTGGGCTCTCCACAAATGGGATTTTTGCATTTGTTACACATTGATGTTGTCATTCTTCGAATACTTGATGCGGGCAAAAGGCACAATTTTTTCTTTTCTTTGATTCAGGTACATTTTCGTCTTATGAAGGACCTTCAGGAGAATGTAAAGGGTGGTTTTTTTTTTTAAACGTGTGGTTTTCAATCTGGCAATACTTTCAGAAATGTTATTCTTCAAATTCAACGTCAAGGTTGGCAGTTCTTTTCTTTTCATCGCCCGTAAGGAGTTATCAAGCTGTTACTGAGACTTTTCATAAAATTGCGACGATATAGAGGTTTTTCTTGTTTAGCAATAAATAACATTGCTGATGTTTATAAATTCCACCATATTACCATGTTTGTGCCATCGATTTTTCTTACGGCTGCATGACATCGTGGAACACATTTGACCAAAGGTATCCACTCCACCCTTAGTTTCATTGTAGAAGTGGATCATTATTTGGCTTTGATGTTGAGAGTGGATGCTTGAGAGGAAGAAAACCATTTTGCTTCGTTTTTGGATGTCCCATATTTTTTTTAATTAGTGCAAATGTATCAGTAGCTCTTTAGTTCTGGCCGAAAAGTTTTGTCCTCCATACGCAAGCTCCTTATCAAAAAATAAAATCTATCTCTACTCATGCCAGCAACGTATCTATGTCCTGAGTAAGAACAATCAAACAGCTCATCCGTTGTCAAGTGATTATCTTTCAAAGCAGCTGTCAGAGTCAATATCCACAATTAATACCCGAATTTCGTCGCAATTTAGACTTGAAGGTTGCTTTAACATTTGGCCTTTGAATCTTTACTTGGATTTCTACGTTGGTCCATTTTGTTATTTCCTTAAAAATTTCGTTGGTAATAAAGATATTGAAGCACTCAATCGGGTCTAAAAGGCCTTTAATTGTTCGAGTATTATTGGAAGCCGATGTCCTGCTACTTGTCCTTCTTTTTATATAGAAGTCCAACGATGGCCATTTTTACCTTTAAGAGTTGAATGTTGCGGAATAATAAAAGAGTTCCGTATCTCAGATGAGGTACTTTGCGGTGCATTTTTCTCCTTACTTACCTCATCATCTTCGAAGTCACTTGGTACGTCATCTTTCAATAAATGTTCTTCTATTCTCGATTTCCTCGTCACTTACGAGTATTCCTTGCAATATTCTGCCAATCTGTATGCATCTACTGAATTGTTTTGTGACGCCATTTTATTTTTGTAATTAAGCCTACAAAAACCAAACAAAAGTATTGAAAAATATGTTGTTTAGGTATAGTCTCACAAAAATTGATAAAACACATTATTGATGTGTAAACATATATGCTGGCGGTAGAGTGAAAAAAAAACGTGAACGTTCGGGACCAACGTTACGTCGTGCAACGTTACGGTGTGCAACGTTACGATCTGCATACTAGGATGGGAGCGTTCAGTGAAAGAAATCTTAAGATCCCCTTCAAGCAAAAACAAGTTCGTTTTGGATCCGCGCACGTTGATGTTTACACATATTAACCGTGAGTCCCGGCACTCGCACAATTTTTTTTTTTATTACAAGAAGTGACACAAAGGATAACCTACGTCACTTCGACGTACACCTACAATCTTTTCATATAGGTTTATGTATGTACTGTAGTGAACTAACCAAATCGGCACGTGTGTCTGCTGCAAGTTATTTTGGTCGTCTGACATGTAGGCCTGTGTCAATCAGGAACTATTCGATTTTTTTGATCCGATTATCTAAAAATGTTGATGATTGATCTCAATCTCAATCATTTCGATGATTCTCGATTTTCCATCCCAATCCCAATCGTTTCAATGAATCTCGATTTTCCATATCAGTCTCCATTGAATTATTAAAGAAATATGGGTCAGATTGGATTCGATCAAAATCGGTACAGTACCTTTTCGTTAAATTCGGAGATTGAATTTCAATGAAGCTGAAGATCGCTGCATCGAAAGTAAAAGTTTCGTTTGTGAGGGAATCTGTTTTGAGATGATTTTTCAAAAATTTAAAAAGTACTGTGTTAGGCGTAAATTTTTCTTTTATTTTTTTTTTAATTTTACTTTTTAATATTTTTTTTTTTATTATTAAGAATCGTTAAAAATAATATTTTTTTTTTTGTTGGAAAATCTACGACACACCAATTGTCTTTTGAAAAAAAATAAAAAAATGTCATAAATAGAATGACTAAATCTACAGACGTGATGCATTTTTTCTAAGCGCCTTTAAGTATGCTGTCTAGAAAAACGTATGCGCTTAGAAAAATGCTTATGCTCCCAATGCATTTGATAAACAAAAACAACCCATTTTCGATCTGGGACGTCAATGGTCTCAGGCGGCGGAATGCGTAGTGCATAAACGGCTTCTAAGACTGAGCAAATCTGATATCGTGGGTTCGATCCCTATGGCAGGCATGTAGAAAGTTTTTCATAATAAAATTGGATTAAAGCTCAGCACCACTAGTAAAGAGGAGACTGATGATAGGCGGCTTGGCACCCCTTGAAACAGCTGTATCTCTAGCCAAAATAAACGAATTATAAATAAATTCGTAAACAATTGGTGGTAGTACCTTTAAGTTGTTCTTGTTGTCAAAAAAAATGGTCAAGTCTAATAAACTGACATTCTAGTATGAATAGTACAATAAATAATAATAATAACAAAACTTTATACCCTTAAATCTTGCAGCTGAGAAATGATATGCTAAAAAGAAAAAAATTACTATATCGGGATTTTGAAACTCTAAACGTGATTAATTTTATTTTTTTTTATTTACGATTTCAGGTCAGTTTTTTTTTGGTGCGGCGGATCGAGAAACGGAGTACGCCAATCGATTTAGGAGGTAGAAATTACCTTAAGTCACGCCCAGCTCTCTAGGTCCAATAGAACACTTTTAATTTGACATCTGTCAAAATGTCAAATCATTTCCGATCGTAACGTCGTACAGAGGAAAGTCCATGTTTTCATTTCACTCTACCGCCACACTGATGTTAACACATCAAAAATCGATTCGGAACAATATGGAATATTGAATTGAGTGCAATGAAAATGATCGATTGATTAAAATGATCGAATAATTTTGGTAATCGATTCTTGAACGATGTGATCATTTGAAATGAACGATTTGCACAGCTCTCTGAGTTGGCTTAAAGCTAGAGCGCACTGATGCCACACACGAAGGAATTATAGTGATTTTTTAGCAAACTAAACACGTCTTATCGACGTAGGTTATCTTTCTAGGGTTTTAAACAAAAATCGAATATTATATTCGGTTTCAGAAATATTTAACAGGCTTTTTAAATGAAGTATTTTGTATGCAACAAACGTCAACAAAGGGCTATGAAATCGGCCATTAGTGATTTAAATCAAGAAACAAAATTCAACTTTTACCAATGTACATCAAAATATAGTACCGGGAAATTGACAAGATATTTCGTTTGTTTTTTGGTGCCATTTGAGTTAATACTTAGTGAATTTTTCAAATTTGGTTCTTTAAACTAGGAAAAAAAATAATATTTATATAAAAATTTCACTTCTGACAATTATAAATTTGGCCTTAGATAGAAAATCAAAAGTGGTTGCAAAAGCGAGAATGTTTGCCTTTCTTATACGACAAACGTCGAGTGTGGCTACTACTGGACGTCATATATACAACATATTGACAAACATTTTGACCAAGAAGAATCCAAGATCAAAAATGTGTTTTTAAGGACTTCTGTAGCTTCCATAGAGAGTGAATTAGTACAACTCAAGATCTTTAAGCTGGAAGTAAGTATACATAAAATTCCTTACAATGATGTCACATATAAAGGGTTCGCCATCTAACGTTTTTTTCAACTAGTGCTTATTTCGTGAATGGTAACACTTAGCTCATGTCTTATTTGACAGATAATTACTTCTATCCTTCCGCTGAACGAATACGGTTGTGTATACGCTTCGCTAAGTGGGCTCTGCGATCGACTTAGAGAAGATGCCGATTTTGCCAAAAAAATCATCTTTTCAGATGAAGCTCATTTTGATCTTATTGGCGGGTAGTAAACAAGCAAAATTGTCGCATTTGGGGCACAGAAAACCCGCATGCATACAAGTAAGTAAGTAAGTAAGTTCATTTATTTACACTTCAATATAAAAAATAGAATACAAAAATGAGTTTAAGAGCTATGGCTAAGCCGTCAGCCTGGTAAGCAAATTTATAAATATTTATTTTGTAGTTAATTTAACTAAGTTTTCAATAATTAACCAAAAAAAAAAAAAAAAAGAAAATGAATTAAAGTTTCAAACGTATTCTTATATCAATAACATTCTATACTTATAAACCGTTTTTAAGAAATCGCTTAGGGTTTTCCAATCACACTCGTTTAGAATCTGGATAGTTTCCTGCATAGTTAATGACTGTTTTCCAAAGAAAACTTGCCTTTGCGGTGCGAATATTGGGCATATACTTATAATATGGAAGCAATCTTCTTTGGATTTTAAGTTGCAGAGCGTACAAAATTGACTAAAGCTTCCATTATAGGGGTTGCCATTTAAAGAAATGAGCTCACATCTTGCTTTGAATATCAAGGATATTTCATCATAGCTAAGTGAGTCATGAAAGTAGTTGTTCATATTTAGATTAAAATTAAGCTGACTGTATAAAATTCTGCTTTCAGACTCCTGTGCCTTTACGATGAACGCATCTCGAATAGTGTCTTCGTTTTTCTGAATAATGCGGTAGAGTTGGTTTTTCAAATCACATGGGTTGTTCATATGAATTTATAAGTTTTCTCCATGAGCGTTGCCAATAGAGAGCCATCTTTCATACCACCAGTCCTTATTTCTCAACTCGTACAAAAATAGTTTTTTTGAAAGTCTTGATTCCTCATATTGACAGCTTACCTTTATTATGTAGTCAGCCTGTGTCTTGAGTGTACTCGTGAAGAGTTTTGGTAGACCGGTTTCCAAGTATATAGCGTGTAGGTGTATTTTGGGGTAGATGAAAGAGCTTTTTTATGAAGTTCCTATGGAATTTCTCAATTTCTTCGTACTCATATGATCCCCAAACTTGAGAAGCATAGCAAAGAGTGGATTTGACAACTGCATTGAATATTTTATATATTGCAGATAAAATTATTCTTTTGTTTGAAAACACATTTTTCCATGAAAGGTTAAGCAAGTTTTGAGAACTATTGGTTTTTTCGATTAGGTGTTTGTTGAAATTTAAAGTTGGATTTAGTCTAACTCCCAGATATTTAACCTCCTTAGCTGTTTCTAAAACATGGCCATCGTATGTCCATTGTCTTTCATTATGAGCTCTTTGATATCGCGCAAAAACCATAATTTTTGACTTCTCTGTATTAATTGTTAGTCCCCATCTCTTGCAGTAACACGATAGGCCATTTATCATTAATTGCATATGTTCTGGCGATTCAGAGAGTATGACAAGGTCATCCGCGTACAGCAACACATTAATGGTAGAATTTGCAATTCTTACTCCTCCGGGAAGATCATCCACTATATCGTTAATAAACAATGAAAACAACAATGCACTGAGAAGACAACCCACACCAGCATTCGTCTCAAACCAATCTGAATAGGATGTGCCATCCCAAACTGCTGCGTTTGTATTAGTGTACATTTCCTTGATTACTCTTATGAATTTTGAGGATATGCCGATTTGAGAGATTTTATAGAAGAGCGCATTTCTGTTAACTAGGTCGAACGCAGCTTTGAAGTCAACAAAAAATGAATACACTTTTTTGTTCCTGGCATGAAACGCTTTGACAATGGATGAGAGAGAAAATATCTGATCAGTGGTTGAATAATTCTTTCTGAAGCCAGCTTGAAGATAAGAAAGAATATTTTTCCGTTCCACCCACTTTTCAAATCTCTCAGCAAGAACACCGCAGAATATTTTCGCTATTACATTCATAAACGAAATTCCTCTGTAATTTTCAACAACATCAAAAGGTCCTTTTTTGTGTATAGGAAAAATAACAGATTTTTTAAAAGAAGATGGGATTTCAGCTGTGCAGTAAATTTTGTTGAACAGAATTTGAAGGTTGTTTAAAAATTTAGGTGTTGCATTTTTAAAAAACTCGTATGGAATTCCATCTTCACCTGGAGCTTTTCCATTTTTCGCATTTGAAATCACAGCTTGTATCTCCTCCATCGATATATTACCATCTAATGAGTCATCGAAAGTTGAGGGTTCAGCGTAGGAAAACATTAAATTAGAATTGTTGGAAAGAAGGATCCTAAAATGGGGTGACAGATCTGCAGCAGATACGCCTACACCAATTTTAAAGTTCATCCCATTGATCTCCCTCGCGAACTTCCAGAAATCCTTTGAGTTTCTAGTTTGACCTAGTGTTATTGCTTGTTGATTTTCAAATTCAATTTTCTTTTGAAGACAAAGGTTCTTATAATATGTGTTAGCTTCTATGTACCAAGTTTTTAGTTGATGATTGTTCGAAGTACGCATAGCACGAAGAAGAGCAAAAGATTTTGAATGCATACATTGAAAACCCGATACACCCAACACGAGTCACTGTTTGGTGCGGATTTTGGTCCATAGGCATAATTGGGCCATTTTTCGAAAATGAGCAAGGAGTGGCCGTTACAGTCAATGGCGATCGTTATCGGGCCATGTTGAACGAATTTTTGTTCACAAAAATTGAAGAGGAGGATATTGGCAACATTTGGTTTCAACAGGACGGCGCTACGTGCCACACAGCCGAAGCTACACTCGATGTTTTGCGCCATTTTCAAAAAAAAAAGTTATTTGGCGGACCTTTTATAAACAATGCCGGCTATAGGAGAATCTTCCCCAAATTAATTAACAAATAAGTACCTACATCTAAAAACTATGGACGACTGGGTCGCATGAACTTGCTCTTATGTGCGATCACACTGTGGTGCTAAAGTCTGAAATAAATTACTTATGGGAGGCAGGCAGCATTTTGTGAGTTTACAAAAATTAATACTATAGCACCATATTGCACATTAACACCTTAACTGTCCCATGTATCATTTTTGATACACAAATTAAATTTTTTCGCGTGCCGCCTACGTCCATGTATTATTTTTGATACATAAACATTTATCATTTTTATATGAACAAAATTGCCTAAAAACTTTTTTTTCATATAAACGTGTATAGGTAACGTCTGATACTTTAGGGAAGTTCAAACAAAATTGGAAAAATGTTAAAGTAAAAAACTTATTTCACAAGTAAATCCTTACTTTTGTATGAACATATTTAAAAAAAAAGTACGATATTTCTTAATAATTGTGTAAATCTTATTAAATTGAATTATTAGGAAAATAATTAATTTTGATTTTGTATTCGTCTCTTTGTGTTCAATATTAAGCCGCGCAAATATGAATTCATGAGTTAAGTTAACGATTTACTTTTTAACCGATATGAATGAATTAATTTTGATAAAATAAAACTTATTATAAATTGGATAGTTTTGAGGTTTTTTTCTTTTAATTTTCCGGACTTTTAGAATTTTTCTTCATGGTGCCGAAACCTGGGAAGTGTTGAAAATGAGATTTAATAAGTTTTGTTTAAAAGTAATAGTCGTGGTTTTTTTAATATCGAAATTTCCTTTCTCGATTTTTATAATAAAAAATGGAGATACAAACACGTGTTGGTTTTCACAATCAAATTACGAAGATCGTCCCTTTTGGGAAAATTTTCGATCTGCAAAGTTTAATTTCTTGCAATCGGTGTTAACGGACAATGCGGTAAAAACCATAGCAGGTTTTACTCCCTCCGATGCATGTTATGATGGAGCCATTTCCCTATTGCAACAGGAATATGGAGATACGGAGAAGCTTATAGACTGATGCAAACTCTTATGGGTTTGCAGTTGCAAAATCTAGTAGTAAATCCTACACCAATAGAAATTGATAATCACCCATACGTCCCATGTATCAAATTTGATACACAAAATTAGTTAGCATACGTCCATGTATCAAAAATGACCACAAAACTAAAACATTTTTTTAACAGCAGTGACCAATTATGTATGCAACCAACCCCTTCTATGTTGAATCCTACTAAATAATAATGCTTTTTCTTGAAAAAAAGTACCGGACGTATAGGCGTTTTTAAATGATTTTGTATGGGGACAGTGAAGCCGAGTTCTGTTCATGTATCAAAAATGATACATGGACGTAGGCGGCACGAGAAAAAACAAATTGTGTGTATCAAATATGATACATGGGACGTATTGTTGATGTCTTGAAATAATAATGTACGTATGGGTGGTTTTAAATCAATTTGTATGGGGACAGTTAAGGTGTTAATGCAGTACGCATGCAAGGAACTTAAATTATTTAAACAGGAAAATTGTTTTAAATTAACAAAACTAGAATGAAATCGATTAAAATACTTCTGAAACTGTTTTGAACCCAACGCGACGTATACCATCTGATTTTTTTTTATATAAATCTTAACTCATAAGAAAAAAAAATTTAAAATCGTAGGAGCTGTTTTAAAAATAATACATTTTTTGTATGTACATACATATATAAAATTTCGTGTTGTGGGTGATTTTTAAGCTGGTTTGGTTTTGGCAACACTGGTTTTGACAGCTGACGTGTGTTTAGTACCTTGTGTCACTGTCAAACAGCTTCAGTTTGGTTTGCAATTTAACCATGGATCGTCCTACAAATGAACAACGCTTGCAAACTATTGAATTTTACTATCAAAATTCGTGCTCGGTTCGAAATGTTCATCGCGCGCTGCTTGTGTTCAGCGATGAGGCTCATTTTTGGTTGAATGGGTACGTAAATAAGCAAAATTGCCGCATTTGGAGTGAAGATCAGCCAGAAGCATTGCAACACTGTTTGGTGCGGTTTATGGGCCGGCGGCATTATTGGGCCTATTTCTTCAAAGATGATGCGAATCGCAGCGTTACTGTCAATGGTGAACGCTACCGAGCGATGATAACAAACTTTTTTTTGCCCGAAATGGAAGTTCTTGGCTTGCATGATATGTGGTTTCCACAAGACGGTGCCACATGCCACACAGCACGCGAAACAATGGCGCAATTGCGAGGCGAGTTTGGTGAACAGTTAATTTCACGTTTCGGGCCGGTCAATTGGCCGCCTAGATCGTGCGATTCGACACCATTAGATTATTTTTTGTGGGGGTATGTCAAGGCTAATGTCTATAGGGACAAGCCCGCTTCGATTGACGCACTGGAAGCCAACATCCATGCATTCATTCGTGAGATACCGGCCGATATGTGTGAAAGAGTATGCCAAAATTGGACTCAGCGGATGGGCTACCTGAGACGCAGCCGCGGTCAACATTTGCATGAAATTATCTTTAAACATTAAATTGCAAGGTTCAAACTATCGATTCAAATAAATATTTTATTCATTTTTTCGAATTTTTTGTGTTTTTTTTTTTAAAAAAGTTCTAAACCTCTTAAAAAATCACCCATTACATTTTTAAAAGAAAAAAAAATTGGTAATCCAATTTTAAGGGCCAGTTTCACAGTCGACACTTTCCGGAATAAAGCGGCTTTTAAGTTTCCCATATTAGGACTTAGTGCTAAGTTTCATAGCCAGCGTAAGTGAAACTTAAGTCAGCAACGTCGGAGACTTAAGTGCCACTTATTCAGGTAAGTGACCACTGTTATATTGCACCTTTAATCTTTCACATTGCCTACTTAAGTGCTTCTTTGCTGTCTGTGAAACTGGCCCTAAGTATTTATTAATGTGAAGTAAAAAATTGAATTTTACAAAAACATTTGTACACGTTTTTGAAATATCGAATTTTCGAAAAATTATTTTGAAATAGATTTTAAAAATTCAAAAATAATTTTTTTTTAAGTTTTGATATGCAATACTATTAAATCTTTTTGCAAGCTTCTGTATACAAAATTAAAATCTTATCGGTAAATCAGATAATGAGATAGTCGACAATCAAAAAAAAAAAACCGTTCTATGATAATGTAGGTACCGTTAATAATAGTTGAATGTTAAATTCAACGATTTTAAATCCGAGAACTTACTTATTGCGATACACAAACAAAATGTTATCAAAATTTTCCTTAATGGTTTTAAAACATTTGTATGAGAGGTACCATTATTTTTGAATATAAGAATAATTTTGTCTTAAATCTTCGAGATAATTATAGAAAAAATATGTTTGACAAAAATCGACCAAATCGTCTTGAAATATCGAGTTTTCAAAAAAATATTTCAAACTTTTTTAAAAAATTCAAAAAATATCTTTTTTTTTAAATTTTGGTACATAATATTATTTAAAATATATTAATCATTCTTCATAAAAAATTGATCAAAATCAGTTGAACGATTTTCGAGAAAAGCAAAAATTAAAAAAATGGTTCTTTGGGAGCTCCCATTAATAACCATTTTTCTGAACCATATTTTTTTTTTTACTAAACGCTTCAACTTGTATCTATTTAAATTTTTTTTGTAATCTGTGGAGCCGATTTTGAGAAAAATGAGATTTTCCTTTTTGGGCGACTTTTTTATTCGGCTGTGATTGTAGTTTAATTTTTTTTTTGTTTACTTTTCTGCTTAGGTAAAATTATTCTCTAAAACTTGTGTCCACCACCACCTTTATTTTTATTTGGATTGGCAGCAATAGTGTAGCAATAATCTGATTGATAAAAGGTCTTTTATTTTATTTAAATAAAAATAGAACTTTTTTGGATGCCACCTATAGTCAGTTCTTCTTAAATATTTGAGAAGTAAAACACAAAAAATCGGATACAAAAATCTGTTCTAGTTCTTGAGAAAAGTGAAATTAACAGAAATAAAATTATTTTAATTTAACTACAATCAGAGTGCTTAAGTTGCTCTAAACATTCTATTTGCACTACGTGTCTATGTATAGGTGGTTAAATTAAGCTATTTTCAATTTTCTCAAAAAGTACAAGACAAGTTTTCTGTTTTTGACTTAAGATTTAAAAGAGCACGTAAAATTTGAAAAAAAAAATTAGTTTAAATTTTTTTTTTTAATTTTGAGTTTGAAAATAAATTTTTCAAAAACTGTTCACACAAATAAAAATAAAGAAAAGATTTCTGTGTTTTCAAAAAGGTAGGTGTTAACGTTGTTTTTTAAAAATGTTGTATTCTTTTTTAAGTCAATTTTTAAAAAAAATGGCCCACTCGGCTTAACGGGGGAGAATAGACTCCCCTCCCATCGACCCAACCTACATATATACGCTCTAGCTTACCTTATGCGAAGCACTCTGTATAAACATAGGTATGTTCTATAGGTTCTTATGTACCTATGTATAGTTATATATATTTTATGTATGTATCTATATCTTCCCTGGCAATATAACCCTGCAAAGACATAGCCTGCCTTAAAAGAAAGTAGATAAAATTAACATGAAATAAAGTTAAGCAATTATGTCGCTTTAGAATATTTTATTTTAATTAATAAACAAAAATGTACAAAGCAACACAAAGAGTTGCTTTTATTAACTTTGTCCCACACACCTATACCTTTATAGGTAGCACAACTGCAGGTAATTGCGCGCAGTGAAACAATTTGGCTCAATCTGTCATGTCAAATCATTTTGACAGACATTCACTTGCGTGAAGATTCAAATCAGGTCTAATGGCCGCTCGATGAGGAACAACAACCATCCATACTCAAGCATTGATAAGTTAAGTGTAGGTAAGGTACCTACATATCATGCAAGCCCATTAAACAATTTCCATTGTTTTGAGCTGAGCACACCAGTAAAAGAGTTCCATGTTGGCCGCCGCAGCGCAGTAAACAATCGAGTGACAAATGAGAATATGAGAGCCATTTTGAAATTAAAATTGCTGGCCTGCCTGTTTCCGTTCAATTAACTGTCAGACGATAATTTGTAAAACTGTCATTTGAAAATTTGACAGCTTTTGTTAAATAAAATGCTATATATAGAGACGAGGTAAATACGTGTAGACTGTAGATGTAGCAGCTAGGGAAGGTACCTAATATGCCATAGCAATGAAGTTAAAAATATAAATTGTTAGGAATTTTTATATCTTACCATATTTTTCTGTTTCTCTTTTTTTTTTGTTTGATGTTGGATACAACTTATACAGGGCTGCGTGTTATTTTTTAAGTCGATTAACTTGTCAATGAACTTTTAACCCCCAGTTCAAATTATCGGTATATATATGTTGTTGGTTAAACGAAGAATGAAAAGTTGAATTATGTTCCAATTGAGTGCGAAATCTGGTTGAACATGGTCAAGGGCTATAAACTGAGTTGTGTGGGGTGAATTTTAAAATCACCAACATCAACCCTCTATGAGTGGTGGGCATTTTATGCCTCTATCTTATCTAGAGGTACCTACAACCTATACCTATACCTTCCATTGACTGCCAGCAGAGCATAGGTACGTTTCAAATTAAATATTTAACCTTCTTTTAAACTGAGCACTTGTGGATTATTTGTGGATAGACGTCAAATCGAATGTTACTGTGAGTGGCATTTTAAAAAGCTGCAGTTACCTTTTAAAACTGTTTTTTTTTTTTTTTTTTTTCCTAAAATTATTTTGTGTCATTTTTATACTTAATGGATTTTAACAACTTCCTGAAATTAATCTCTTTTGAAAAGTGACGCAGAATCATTTTTATTATATAGAAACCTGCAAAAATTAAATTCTGTTCCTAAACAAAGGTCGGTATAAGACGACTAGCCTTAAGCATCACATATCTTAATCCGCACCGGCCTCTTATTAGAAGAGACATTTCTCATGAAACGATACCTATATAGCTATTCCTTTACCTTTAATATAATTTAATTGGATTGGTGGCGGCGTCTCATCTCGACCGGTGGTCAATTTTGGCCAAACCATCAGCGAAGGAGGCGCATCGCAGGACACGCATTCAGTAGCTGTTTCCGATACCTGAAAACCATTTGTTTGATTTTAAGTAGATGATGGTGTTATTATCTTCAAGATAAAGAGCGAAAACTACCTACTCGTGTGTGTCGATTTCAAACTTGTGTCCGAAAAGGTGAACAGACTTTTTTTTTATGTAGTGGAAGTAGCTAATTTTATTTTGTCGCACTAATTTAACTTCCTTTCGGATGGATAAGAAAATAAAACCGAGATAAAGTATCAGAGTGGCACTCAAATGATGTAACACTGCGGGACAAAATTGAAGGCAAAAAATGATTCTAACGTATTTTTAATGTTTTTGAATAATAGTTTTTCTGTTAAAACGGTGTGATCGAGATGAAGAAAAAGGAATTCTAAAGTTTTGAGTTTTTCAGCAAGTAGGTACCTTCCATTTTTTGGAAATGATAAAAAAATAGAAACTAATAATTTTCCAATTTTTTTCTGAAGAGCCAACGGAGGAGTAGGGTATTAAATGTTTTCCGTGGAACCAATGCGTTAGTGAGTTAACTTGTTTATTTAACTTTAATTTGGTATTTTGTTGGTCCTTCTGCTTCAAGATTTTGGTCAGATATCTAAATTTGAGTGAATAAACCATTAAAAAAGTAACATATATTTTGTTCATTTAAGTTTGTCCATCAGCAGTGTATTTATATTAATTTCGTTAGCTATAAGAACGAATAACCGAAGAATAAGAAGCATATTAATGGTTCAATAATCAAAGTGAATTATGTGATCAAATTGACTATAAAAAACTAATTTCAGACTTTGCTAAAGTTAAAGCAAGGAAAGTAAGTTTTCTATAAAATATTATTATCAACTGAAATGTGTTGCTAGGTAAAGGGTTTTTCAACAGGGACGCTACAAAAGTAGAGCAACAGGGACAGCAAACGACGCCATATTTCTTGCTGCTCTTTTGAAATTTCTATTCAATAAGGTTTGCCATTTCATGATGGAAAGATATACGAGCCAACAACTAGTCGAAATTATTAAAATGTACTACAGAAATTCGGAGTCAGTGGCCTCAACGTTAAGACCGCTACGTCCAATTTATGGTCGTCATAATCGTCCTAGCAGATCAACAATTGAGCGTCTAGTGGAAAAATTTGAACCCACAGGCACAGTACGAAATGTTCCCGAGGCAGTGAGACGAAGAAGTGGCCGTAGTGTCAAGAATATTGCTGCCGCTGAGGCTTCAGTTGCAGAAAGCCCAAATGTGTCTCTCACACGTCGTTATCAAGCGTTGGGCATCTCTGTGACGTCGTTGTGGCGAATTTTGCGAAAAGATCTTGGCCTACATCCTTACAAGATTAAATTGACGCAAGAACTGAAGCCGCTTGGCCACCAGAAGCGTCTTACGTTCGTGAATTGGGCTGAGCAACAACTTGAAAATGATTCGGATTTTCATCGAAAAATCATCTTCAGCAATCCACACACTCCATGAGTCATCATTGCATCCCGAAAAAATTACGGTTTGGTGTGGTTTATGGGCCGGCGGCGTCATTGGGCCGTACTTCTTCCGTGATGATCAAGGCCGGCACGTTACTGTGAATGGGGATCGCTACCGTTCAATGATAACCGAATATTTTTGGCCCCAATTAGATGATATGGACTTGGAGGACATGTGGTTCCAACAGGACGGCCGGCGCCACAAGCCACACAGCGAATGTGACAATCAATTTATTGGAAACCAAGTTTGGAGAACGTGTTATCTCACGAAATGGTCCAGTCGCTTGGCCGCCTCGGTCGTGCGATTTGACGCCGTTAGACTATTTCCTGTGGAGCTACGTCAAGTCTATGGTCTATGCCAACAAGCCAGCGACGATTGATGAACTTCGTACGAATATCGAACGTGAAATTGCAGAAGTATCGGCCGATTTATGCTTGAAAACCGTCGAAAATTGGGTTCAGCGTCTGGACTTCTGCAAGCCTTCCTGTGGTGGCCATGCGAAAGAAATCAAGTTAGATACATAATGGCATCAAACTGGTACTTTTACAGGAATAAAGAACTTTACTGATATTCAAAACCGTTTTTGTTTTATTTAAAAAAAAACTTTTGTAGCGCTCTTTTTAAAAAACCCGATATATTTGTTTCGAGTATATCTAAGGAGGAATTGAATTTTTTTAATTTTGGTTAATTTTTATAAGTGGTTGGAGTCAAAAAAAAAAACCGTGGAAGTTGCGAGCCACTGGTTCCACGATTTATTATTTGTTTTTTTTTTTATTTTGTATGAAATAATGTTCGGAGACTAATATAAGAAGGACCGAGCTGATTGTCTAACAGCTATGGAAAAGTATCAAAACTTTAAAATATGATTATAAACTAAGAAAAAAAATTGTCGATCTTTCATAGATTATTCCTGATTTAGCGGTGTTTTTCTTTGCGAGTCCAACACTACTTAGTCCTGTACTAAGTGTATTTTTGAAATTTGCGCCACAAAAAAAAAAAATCTGTTTTTAAATATTTGTAAAGGAAAAGGCGGGTTTTCTGAGCTTGCCCCAGGTGCTCTTAGGGCTAGGAACGGCGCACAGTGGCCCGTATTGACTTTTTTGGTTGCAAAAATCATATCCCTTAAACGAATAAAGATATCGCCGAAAATTTTTTTTGGTTTTGAGGGAAATTTCCAAGGCTATAAAGTTTGTGAATTTTAAGAAAAAAAATATTTACAGGGTGTTTCAGAATCTGCTGCTAAAATAAGAAGTTTTTGTTAACGTGGTTGACATAATTGGTATTTAATTCTAAAAAGGTCGAAAGTCAATTTATGAGGTAATTTGAGGGTAATTTAAGTGAAACAGTGGGGAAAAAAGAAAACAAACCAATTTGAGTGAAACAGTAGGGGAAAAAATCAGTTTTTGTTTTTTTTTTTTAATTGATTTTTCATTTTTTTATTTTTTTTATAAGAGAGTAAATTTATGAAGTATAGATTAGATTTTAAAAAGTAGAAAAACAAAATAAAAGAAACAAAAATTTACATACAAACATTAAATTTCTTGGAAACTATCATCTATGTAAGTCCGGGGTAATGCGTAATAAACTTATAATTTCCGGTGAGTATTGTGCTTTCAGATCTTTTTGATTTCTTACATACCTTAAGGTAGAAGTAAATGGATCGGATGAGACTGCTAGCATGTTAAAAATGTCTTCATTCTGTTGAATTCTTGAAACTTTGTACGTATTTTGATATCTGTATTTCTAGTAGTCTTTATTTTTGGACTCCTAGGCTTCTTCTGACAAATCTCCAAGTGGAAGTGATTGATATTTGATGATATTTTGACTATGAACCAAAATTTTATGAAGAGTCGGTGTGAGTTGATTTTCAGGGTACTTTTGTTTCAATAACTCTGCGGTTTTTTTGGTGTAATCTCCAAATTTTACTGTATTCACTACTTCCCTGCTATTCAAAACATTAAGTATTATTTTGATCCTGGTTATAACCTCTTTATTGACTCCAGCTATTCGAGCGGTTGCCTCAGCTTGTTCAAAAATCTCCTTGAAGTGTTTCCATCATTGCTATTTCCAAATCCTTGCTTTGGTTTATCTACATCAAGTCAAAGCTCATTTGTCCGGTTTTGATATGGAGAGATGAAGAAAGCCATTCCTCATTTTTGTTTATGAAAAATAATCTCGATCTTTGGGCTGCGACCCATTTTTTATCAATGTTGTAAAAAAGGAACTCTTCAAGACTCTCATCTTTGACAAAAAGTTCAAACAAAATATTGTATTGTAACGGGTGATTTTTTAGCTGGTTTGGTTTTGGCAACACTGGTTTTGACAGCTGACGTGTGTTTAGTACCTTGTGTCACTGTCAAACAGCTTCAGTTTGGTTTGCAATTTAACCATGGATCGTCTTACAAATGAACAACGCTTGCAAATTATTGAATTTTACTATCAAAATTCGTGCTCGGTTCGAAATGTTCATCGCGCGCTGCTTGTGTTCAGCGATGAGGCTCATTTTTGGTTGAATGGGTACGTAAATAAGCAAAATTGCCGCATTTGGAGTGAAGATCAGCCAGAAGCATTGCAACAGCTACCAATGCATCCCGAAAAAGCCACTGTTTGGTGCGGTTTATGGGCCGGCGGCATTATTGGGCCTATTTCTTCAAAGATGATGCGAATCGCAGCGTTACTGTCAATGGTGAACGCTACCGAGCGATGATAACAAACTTTTTTTTGCTCGAAATGGAAGTTCTTGACATGCATGATATGTGGTTTCAACAAGACGGTGCCACATGCCACACAGCACGCGAAACAATGGCGCAATTGCGAGGCGAGTTTGGTGAACAGTTAATTTCACGTTTCGGGCCGGTCAATTGGCCGCCTAGATCGTGCGATTTGACACCATTAGATTATTTTTTGTGGGGGTATGTCAAGGCTAATGTCTATAGGGACAAGCCCGATTCGATTGACGCACTGGAAGCCAACATCCATGCATTCATTCGTGAGATACCGGCCGATATGTGTGAAAGAGTATGCCAAAATTGGACTCAGCGGATGGGCTACCTGAGACGCAGCCGCGGTCAACATTTGCATGAAATTATCTTTAAACATTAAATTGCAAGGTTCAAACTATCGATTCAAATAAATATTTCATTCATTTTTTTCAAATTTTTTATGTTTTTTTTTTAAAAAATGTTCTAAACCTCTTAAAAAATCACCCATTATATCCATTTTAAATAATTTTTCCTTATAAAACTGCTCCTTCAAGTTTTCAATGATAATTTCATCAAAATGTTTCATCTTTTTATACCATAAATACCTGCATTAAGAATATTCAATTTATGACATCCTAATAAGGTAATCTGCTTTACCTATAAGATTTTTAAAAAAATTCTAATCCAGTTAAAAACTCTTATCCAGCAAACTTCCTGACAGTAATTAATCAAACCCGAAATCAATAACATTCATACTTAAAAGTCTTATTTGGGGTCACAAGAAATAAGCTATAAAACCGTTTAAAAAACTTAGTTAGGTTTTTCCTTCTAAATTTCAAACACATTTTATTTCAAACCAACACTCATACCTGCAAAACAGAGAAAAAATATTTTCCATGATTTTTTTTCTGCACCTAACAAAAAAAAACTACTGACTTCGTTAAATCAAATCGCTCTAGCTCAGCTCTATGCAACTTTATGCAGCTGAGTTTTTGGTTGTAGGTATATGAAGAGATATATAAGGATTTACTATCCGTCGAGCTTAGCTTGATTATGTTTGAACCTTTTGTTTCTACTCAGTGTAAAGACGAAAAAGCGTGCAAAAATGGGTGTTTAAAAAAACATTAAATTTAGCAGTTTAAAAAATTGATCATTTTTTTTTTCATTTCTGATTAAAGCAATTAACACATATATCAAGTAAAAATAACAAAAAAAAAGTTTTACTTACACCTTTTTCCTAGTTTTTACACTCAAAATTAAAAAAAAATTTTAAAAACAATTGTTTTTTTCTAACCATACAAATTTGTCAACTTTGACTCGCTCTACAAGTCAAACCATTCATACAAATGAAATAATTTTTTCGATTACTAGAGCTCCAAAAATTTGTCAATTCAAAAAAAAATAAAAGTTTTGCATTATAAACCCACCCGAAAAATGAATTTCGCAAGCACTTTTTCCTAAACGGGCCACTGTGCGGCGCTGCTTGCTTAGTAGGTTACTGAGGAGGGATATTGGCCTGTAGTTAGAGATCAAGTTCTTGACACCCTTCTTCGGGATTGCCACGATCTTCGCGCTGTTTCCCATTTTTGAAGGAAGTAGTTGTTGTTGACACAGTTGTTTAGGATGATGGTAAGAAGGATCAAAACTTTCTCTGGCATCCTCTTTATGATGAAGTTGGAAATTCCATCTGGTACTGTTGACTTCATTGGCCTGCAACTCCTGATTATTTCAACTATTTCTTCTAGGGTGCTCAGGTTTGGACAGAAGGCGTCAGTTACAGGTTTTATTGATAGCTGTCTCTTGTTGAATTGGTTATTTATTGTAATGGTGTTGAATAGAGTTCCACAACATAATGTTTTTGACACACTTTATAATGGGTGATTTTTTAAGAGGTTTAGAACTTTTTTTAAAAAAAACACACAAAAAATTCAAAAAAATGAATGAAATTATTATTTGAATCGATAGTTTGAACTTTGCAATTTAATGTTTAAAGATAATTTCATGCAAATGTTGACCGCGGCTGCGTCTCAGGTAGCCCATCCGCTGAGTCCAATTTTGGCATACTCTTTCACACATATCGGCCGGTATCTCACGAATGAATGCATGGATGTTGGCTTCCAGTGCATCAATCGAAGCGGGCTTGTCCCTATAGACATTAGCCTTGACATACCCCCACAAAAAATAATCTAATGGTGTCAAATCGCACGATCTAGGCGGCCAATTGACCGGCCCGAAACGTGAAATTAACTGTTCACCAAACTCGCCTCGCAATTGCGCCATTGTTTCGCGTGCTGTGTGGCATGTGGCACCGTCTTGTTGAAACCACATATCATGCAAGTCAAGAACTTCCATTTCGGGCAAAAAAAAGTTTGTTATCATCGCTCGGTAGCGTTCACCATTGACAGTAACGCTGCGATTCGCATCATCTTTGAAGAAATAGGCCCAATAATGCCGCCGGCCCATAAACCGCACCAAACAGTGGCTTTTTCGGGATGCATTGGTAGCTGTTGCAATGCTTCTGGCTGATCTTCACTCCAAATGCGGCAATTTTGCTTATTTACGTACCCATTCAACCAAAAATGAGCCTCATCGCTGAACACAAGCAGCGCGCGATGAACATTTCGAACCGAGCACGAATTTTGATAGTAAAATTCAATAATTTGCAAGCGTTGTTCATTTGTAAGACGATCCATGGTTAAATTGCAAACCAAACTGAAGCTGTTTGACAGTGACACAAGGTACTAAACACACGTCAGCTGTCAAAACCAGTGTTGCCAAAACCAAACCAGCTAAAAAATCACCCGTTAGTTCACTCCATAGTGTATGGTGGTTGCTGTTCGTTGTGTTCAGTTCGCGCTCCTTTGAAGACGTTTTCTTAAATGTTGTCGATGACTCTACACTTCTGGATGTACTCATGATATGGTGCTGGTATCTGTCTTTTGACGTCTTGGGTTGTTTTTGGATGTCGAGTGCGCTAGGTCGAGTCTATTGAGGGATGCACCGGCAGGAGTGATGTCCGAAAATTTAACCAAAGGTTTGAACGATCTACCCAAGGCTACAAGGCCAAAACGGAAGCTTGCCGTGATGAGAGGGGGAATATGGAAGTGTATATACTACACAGTCAGTGCTGAGAATATTTTTCAGACTTCTAAGTGGGGAAAATAGCCAAATTACAAAATTTTAACAAAATGGTTGGACATATTGAAAAGTTATACGCAAATAACCCAAAAATATTACTTCATTTTTCTATAAACGTAGAATGCCTATTTAATTGACGTATAGTTATTTTAAAACTACTTTTTATATTACACGGATGAAGTTTAATCAAAATCGTTAGAGCCGTTTTTTTGTATGACGGCTACCCATATTCTATAGATAAGCTTAAATATAAATTCAAATGTCTCCTATCACATAAAAACGTTGTCAACAAAATTTGAAGCAAATTGTCCTATATACGTTCAGGCTTAGGATCTAATTATTATTAAAGTGGATATACGGATACACAAACGCACAAAATATGCACGGACGGTATGACGAAACCTATACTTTTACAAATTTCCGTCATTGTAGTTTTAGTTCCGATGAAATTGAGCTTTTTTTTTGGTAAATATCTCTAAAATTGTCAGATTTGCTAAACAAATGTAATATGACAAATTTTGTATAGCGTATATACATTTCTATACACAAAAAGATTACAACACAGCAGATACTGAAAAAGTGGAAAATCAAAATGAAAAATAAAAATCGGTTTAACAGTTAATCAAAAAAAATGTTCTATATAGGTGCCATTAATAACCATTTTATTACGTGCGTCAAGTTAGCACTACACTTTTAGAAATTAAATAAATTAAGTACACAGTAGATATTAGCTTCTTAGTGGTATATAAGTACATTAGTTGTGGAAAAAAAAAATTGTAGCTCTATTCTTTAAAAGAAAAATGGTTTGTAGCTCTAACTTGATATCAAATTAATTGTACCTTTTTTGAGGAAAATTAGTTGTAGAAAGAAAAACGAAAATCGATTGATTCGATGACTCAACCATACTTTGTTTTTTTTTTGCATATAAATACAAACTATCGATTACAAAGTGATAATTAGGTCCGCTTATTCTAGGCTTTGCTGGGAATAATGTAGTTTTTTTTTGCATTTAATATGGTTTAGCTCCAGCCTCAGTTTTTCAACCCTTCCACCGATAAATCGTTTGCAGTACACGCAGCGCCGGATTTAATATTTTTGGACCCTAGTTTTTATTTGCTTTTATCTGGTCAAGTTTATTCAATAAAACAAAAAAGTAGACACACCCTGGTGAATTCCAAACCACAAAACCAAATGTTATTTAAAATACAAGGTTTATACACATTTTATTTGAAAATATTTTAAAACTCTTACTCCGGTCTTCGGTATTCACCCGAACGCTCATAAACGGCTCTTAAGTATTTATCGAAGTCCGGAAATGAGAGCCGTTCTCTCTCAACCAGACACGCCCAAACTATGAAATCAAGTTGTTTTTTATTCAAAGAATCTTAAATTTTTTCACGCTAAAATAAATTTACAATTACTTTATTTCACAGCAGGTATGCAATAAATTTCATCATTTATTTACTTGTTTTCATTTTATTTATTTCAATGACGTTTTTCTTCCATGAATTTTTTTTAGAATTTTGTGCTCTCCACAACTAATTTAAAACAAAAAACTTGAATTAATTGCTCACTAAGTTTTTTTTAATTTCTCAAAGTGTAGTGCTAATTTGACACACGTCATTTTTTTCTATATATTGGCTATTGGCTTTCTAACACAAAATTGAAAATATTTAGTACTATTTTTGTTTTCAAAATTCAATGCGCTTATAAATTTTTAGTACAGAAAATCTGATGCTTAAACAACGGATTGTAGTCAAGTTAGTGGAATTTTATTTCTGTTATTTTCAATTTTTTAAAGAACTGAGATTTTAGAATCTGGTTTTTGTTATTTGACTCAAAATTAATAAAAGCATTGAATACTAAACACAAAAATATTACTCAATAACGTACAATTTTTAACAAAATTAGTTTGAACAATTTTTTTTTGCAGAGTGCAGTGCTACGATAAAGAGCTTGTACTAATTCGTTTAAATTGTTGTTTTTGGCATTTATGTATGTCTGTTTGATTTTCTAAATTGAAGTGAGTTCTTAACGCCCCTTTTATGTTCCAAAGTATCCATTCCCAACTTGTCCGATTAAAATGCTCAAGATTTTTGCAGGAGGATATGCCAGAAAGGTTTTCCGCAAATTAAATTACATATACAGCAGCTCTTCGATCGAAAAAAAAAAGTTCAAGATGAAAAAAGAAACCGGTACAACAGTCGAATTCCCGTTTGAAACTCAATATAGATACATAAATAAATTCCAAGAGTTCATAGAATTTTTACAAAAAATTATCGTCCTCCGATAACAATCAAGAAATTTCGATGAATTTCTTGATAATCCACCGATGGACGCCTGATAACAATGGAAAAATTTCACAAGTTACGTGTTCTATGTATATAATGACTGAAAGAATATATCAAAAGCTTTAGCGAAGCAGTATTATATCACGTCAAGTCAACTTGATATATAAACCCCTCCTCAAGCTAATTAAGACAGAAGTTTGAAAAAATAGATAAGTTAGTAGGTAGGTAGCTGTTATAATTCAATTCAAGCATATATTATGTATCTTAAAAATAAATAATAAAAAATTCTTAAAGTTATGAAATACTAAAATATAAATTAATGATAATAGCAAAGTAGTTTTGAATGGAAAGTGGGAGAAGAAAAGAATAATTAGTAGAGAGAGATCAAAAAAATTTGAATTTTTGGCTTTTCTATTTAGATATAAGCATTCTTGTGAGTGGTTTATTTTGGCCATACTCGGTACGGTGAAAGGGTATACAAAACAGTGGTACTGATCTCAAACAACGATGATTAATATTCAAGTAAACTTCGTTAAGTACGTCAACACTCTCAATACCACCAGTTAAAGACTGATGCAGAAGGAGTAGGTCAGAATTATCACCACGTTTGCTGGAAGAATGCAAACTGATCGCAGTTTAAGACGATTCTCGTAGGAGGTTGGCAGTTATGAAATGGGTCGTCCCATCCAAGTTCCCTCAAAGCAATTCTAACAAATCTGCGTTGAAAGGATTCAATTCTTTTAATGTGGACATGATAATAAGGTGACCAGACCTCAGACGCGTACTCAAACAGAGGCATAACAAAAGTTATATAGGGATTTTGTGACGTAGGGATCTGAAAATTCCTTCGACCAGCGTTTAATGAATCCCAAGGTTGAACTAACTCCGTTAATAACAGAATGCTGAAATGAGCTCGGAAATTCAGCTGATTATCGCAAGAAACACCTGAGTCACCAATGGAAGTAACAACAGAAACTTGTTCATTATTCATGTAGTATCAACGTTGAAGAAGAGGAAGGCGTTTGTGGAAGTAGGTAAGTACCTAAAATTTTGACATTTACTAACGTTTAATTTTTTAATTTAATTTAGGTGGGGGCAAAACCCCCATTTATTCGGCTTAATGCAAGCTTAATCTAACTTAAAACTAAGGACTTAATCTAACTTAAAAATTACGAAGCTTAAAGCTAAGATAGGGATGTATTGGGGGAAGGATTGAGTAAACGGAGTTTAAGACTGGAGTTGCTTAGGTTAAAGTCGAAAAAGTTTGCGTTCGAATTAGCACTTCGCAACATTCGAGTTAAAGGCTCGTTGGAGCCATATGAGGTGGGGTGGGTAGGCAAGTGGAAGAGGCGAGGGTTTCCTAAATTTCGGGGGTTAGTGTTGAAAAAGATAGAATTGTAAAGAGTTTGGCAGTCGACAGAACCAGAAAGGAGACGGTGAATGAATAGAATGTCAGCTATTTCTCTTCGTTTCTCGAGTGAAATCATGTTAATTAATTGTAAGCGAATCGGGGTTGAATGCTCTCAATTCTTGATATATGAATATCTTGATAAGGTGACCATGCTTGACAAGCGAATTCGAGAAGGGGTCGAACAAATGTTATGTACAGCGACCTTTGGACTACCTTTTGACAAAGCCAAGAGCTGAGTTGGCTTTCAGAATTATGTCATCTATATGTGCAAGGAAATTAAGTTCCTGGTCACAAAGGAGGCCAAGATCGCGAATGGACTCTACAATTGAGATGGGTTGGTTATGAAGGAAGTAGATCCGAGGGGGAGATTTGATGTGTTTACGCGAAAAGGTGATTGATTGGCATTTGTTAATATTAAGCTCCAAGCAATTTTTGAGACACCAGACTGAAAATTTATCGAGGTCTTGTTGTATAAGCGTTGTGTCGCGTGACGACGAACTGGTCTTGAAAAACTTAGCATCGTCGGCATAAAGTGAGATAAAGGAATGTTTGATTACCATTTCGATATCGTTAATAGTAAGAATAAAAAGAAGGGGACCCAAATGGCTGCCTTGGGGTACGCCGGAGGTAGCAAGGAAAGGATTCGAAAGGGCCGATCTGAAGCGCACGCTGTAGTAACGGTTCTCTAAGTAAGAAGATATCCAATTCAAGAATAAAGGTTCAAAGCCAAGAGAGGACAATTTGAAGAGTATTAGTCTATGCGAAATTTTATCAAAGGCCTTACTGAAATCTGTGGAAATACCGTCGACTTCATTTCCATTCTCTAAAGCGGAGAGGGTAAAAGATACAAATTCGACAAGATTAGTGGTTGTAGATCTACCTTTAAGGAAACCGTGTTGTCTGGGGGAAATGAGAGACTTATAGGGAAAGCTTATAAGTTCATACAAAATACTTTCAAAGATTTTAGGAATATATGAAAGTTTAGTTTTTGACATCAGATTTTGGACCTTTTTTGTGAATTGGGGTAACAAAAGAGGTTTTCCATATCTTAGGGAATTTTCCTTGAGATAAAGATAAACTAAAGATTTTTGAAAGGGATTGAGAAAGTGTTGAGGAGCATTTTTTTAGAAATATGGCAGGGATACCGTCAGGGCCAGGAAGAAATTCATCGTTAAGTTGAGATAACTTATTTTGGATGAGATTAGGGTCGATGTAATCAGGAAGAAATGGACCAAGATTAAAGTTCGGCAAATAATCAAAATACGCAGAATCAGGTACAAAAGAGTCGTCGGTAAAGGATTGCTTGAAAAAGCAATTGGTAAAGAAATTGGCAATATTTCGAGGTTCGTTTGAGGTTTCATTATTAAAGGAGAGGGAGGTAGGGTAGCTATCGGATTTTTTTTTATAGTTGACAAACTGATAAAAGGACTTCGGATCATTAATAAGGTTGACTTGCGTTTCAATTAAATAGCGTTGGTAAAGTAAGTTGTAAAGCTCGGTGAAGTGAAGATAAGTACCAAGGTAAATTGAGTAGTCAGTGGAAGATCGAGAGTGAAGAAAAGATTTCCATGCTTTATTTCTCTTGTTTCGCAATGATCGAAGTCTGTGATTATACCAGGGTGGGGAAGAATATGGTGTTTTACATCTTGAGAGGGGTACATGCAGAGAAATAGAATTAAATATTTCTCTGTAGAAAATGGTTGTTGCATCTTCAACTGAAAGGTTCTCAAAATTGAATTGATATCTGTTGAAATATGCATTGATTTGAGAGAATTGTGCTTAATGAAAATCGAAAGTACAAAGAGTCGGAGGGGAAGAAGTCTGAGTAGGAGAATAATAAAAGCATGTGAGGAAGAGAGGAGGATGGTAGCAGAGGAGTTAATGGGGTCAGGAAATTGTGTCAGCAACAGTTATATACATATAAGTTATTTAATCTGTTTTGAGATAAGCATGTCATCGGTGCGGCGTAAATCTCCAGGTCAGATCTACCGTTAATGTAAATTTTGTTTGCTTTTCAAAATTTTTTTGGACAAACTACAAAATTGGAGATAATTGGATATTTCCTGTGCAAGCAAATTTTTCGAATCAGAAAGAAATTATTCATTAGCAAGAACGTTATAAAATATAGTTACCGTTAGAGAGAAAGTGTAAACAAAGTGTACTAAGCAAATTGATTTGTTTCTTTAATTTTGGAAGAATTAATTCAATATGTCGATATGTTTGTATTTGAGTAGTTCTCTGTAGGTCTAAAAAGTTTAAACTATATTTTGCAAAATAATCAATTAATTCAGTCCCTAATCCTTATATAATATTTTTCGAGTAATGCCTTCCCTAATTTGTTAACATCTTCTTTTATTTTTAATGTAAATATACATAGCTCATTGCTTTCTTCCGCAATTTCCTATTCAATTTTATTTTTAAGACCTGATATGCCTCATAAAACTTTTACTGCCTTAACCAAAAACAATACCACTTTTTTCACTCAACATAATTTCCTTTTAAGAAAATTCATATTTAATCATAATAATATGTAGGTATCTATAAGTACCTACGTCCTCATTTATCTAAAAACTTTGTCATTCCAATCATAATAAAAGATGTTATGAAACATTGCGCCAAAGAGCGTGACATAAAACTCATTTCATTAAAACCGCGACAACTGCAGCGCGCTCCCAATTACTGTTCTATAGGTACATTGAACATATACATACTTATTTAAGGACGAAAGTCCCCATTTTAGTGGAAATCCATTAAGTTGATGGGATCCTTCGATTGATGTTGCAGCGCATTAACAAACACGTGCATGCTACTCGTTCATCTCGTCCTCGTCAATCGTTCAGCGTAACGAACGAACACTGCCCTTAATTGCATTTTAATGCAATTACAAGTGGCAGCATCAGGAACAGAGGACAACAAAGACTCTATCAACAATGACAACAACACAACCTGCAAAAAGAACAAACACGCTCATTCAAAAAAATATGGGCTTAGTTTTTCATTTAAGTTTTCATATCCCATTGCTCCCGGGGCGTGTGTTACACGGTCTGTGTCAATGAGACCAAACACCAAAGCTATACATTGCGATTAAACGATAAACTCCGGACATATAGATTCCCAGTGGTCCCTGTACGCCCGTATATACGCACGGTAGGAGTGCTCATCCCCCAAAGGATCGATTATCTTGTTATGAATTCAAATATCCAGAAGGATCTTCATTCATCTGCGGCTGGTACTGCTACTGCTGCTACTGTTGCTGGCTAGATGGTTTGGTGGATAGATTGATGATGGTAAAATTATGAAGCTGGGAGTGATTCAACAGGGATGGTGCTGGTGCACTTTGGTGGTGTACAAGTACGCTAGTATATCCTTGAATGAGGAACAAACATATTCATTTTCGTGATTAATTTTCCTATATACAGCCCTTCGAGTTTTAGCACCCGAGAATTTATATTGTGATATGGGAAGGTATCAGGCTACACGTCAAGTGGTTGATATTTGTAGCCAGGATATAACAATATATTTATGTGAGTTGTGTGGGGTGGGATGGGATGGGATGGGAAATGATTTTATGATAAACGTGAATCGACCTTTTCCATTCAATTTGCCAAAAGATGTACGCAGTTCACTTGACACAGGGAACATTGAATTGAGTGAGCCATTAAATATGATTTCTTTTGTTGAATGTGGGAATGAAGTGGAAGTATTTGTCAAACGCAAAAAAATGTAAGGAGAAATTTTTTTTTCAGAAAACGTGTTTTCAATTTACTTAATTAGATTTCCTTACATTTTTAAAAAATTTCAAGGTGTTTATTGAGCATAATTTGTCAGTTCATTTTTCAGTAGAACAGCAAAATAAATTGTACATTATATAAGAGTGCCTAGCCTATACACTTTTAATTCTTTGAAAAGTTAACAATCATAAGATACAAGATTGTATTTAAATGAGAAAGATCGATTAATATCGGGGTTTTCAATAAGAGCGCTACAAAAGTTTTTTTTAAATAAAACAAAAACGATTTTGGATATCAATGAAATTCTTTATTCCTGTGAAAGTACGTTTGATGCCATTATGTATGAAACTCGATTTCTTTTGCATGATCACCACCGGCACGCTTGCAGAAGTCCAGACGCATAACCCAATTTTCGAGGGTTTTCAAGCATAAATCGGCCGATACTGCTGCAATTTCACGTTCGATATTCGTACGAAGTTCATCAATCGTCGCTGGCTTGTTGGCATAGACCATAGACTTGACGTAGCCCCACAGGAAATAGTCTAACGGCGTCAAGGCGCCAAGCGACTGGACCATTTCGTGAGATAACATACGTTTTCCAAACTTGGTTTCCAATAAATTGATTGTGACATTCGCTGTGTGGCTTGTGGCGCCGTCCTGTTGGAACCGCATGTCCTCCAAGTCCATATCATCCAATTGGGGCTAAAAATATTCGGTTATAATTGAACGGTAGCGATCCCCATTCACAGGGGACGTGCCGGTCTTGATCATCACGGAAGAAGTACGGCCCAATGACGCCGCCGGCCCATAAACCATATCAAACCGTAATTTTTTCGGGATGCAATGATGACTCATGGAGTACGTGTGGATTGCTGCCTGACCAATATCGCAAACTTAGTTTATTGACGAAGCCATTCAGCCAGAAATGAGCCTCATCGCTGAAGATGATTTTTCGATGAAAATCCGAATCATTTTTAAGTTGTTGGTCAGCCCAATTCAGCGTCAATTTAATCTTAATGTCACAGAGATGCCCAACGCTTGAGAACGACGTGTGAGAGACACATTTGGGCTTTCTGCAACTGAAAACTCAGCGGCAGCAATATTCTCGACACTACGGGCACTTCTTTGTCTCACTGGCACGAGAACATTTTGTGGATTCAAATTTGTCCACTAGACGCTCAATTGTTGATCTGCTAGGACGATTACGACGACCATAAATTGGACGTAGCGGTCCTAACGATGAGGCCACTGACTCCGAATTTCGGTAGTAAATTTTAATAATTTCGACTCGTTGTTGGCTCGTATATCTTTCCATCATGAAATGGCAAACCTTACTGAAGATAAATGTCAAAAGAGCGGCAAGAAATATGTCGTCGTTTGCTGTCCCTGTTGCTCTACTTTTGTAGCGTCCCTGTTGAAAAACCCTTTTAATTTTAAAAAGAGAATGAACTAAAAGTAATAATATGATAAAAACAAAATTATAAAAGTTAAAAGTTGCGATTACATTAAAAAAAAAAACCTTTATTAATCTTTTAATTAACATTTTTGTAGTTTTAAAATGTTCAAACAAATCTAAATTAGTTGCCACGGTTAGAGAAGTACAGCCTTAGTTCGTCGTTAAATAGATGCGTTTCACTAAGCTCTCTTAATTTGCGCGGAAGTGTATTCCAAACGCGAATAGCTAGCAGAAATAAAACATTGTCTTTCGGATGTAAGGCAGGTGAACTGTGCTAAAATCAAACAAGCAGATCTGTTGGTTGCCGAAAACCGGATTTTATCATAAAGATATGTCAGCTGCTTTGTTTAAATATGTAATTGTAAACAATAAAAACAGGGTACGAAACTTTATATAGGTTATTGAAAAAATACTTATCCAATGAATTATTTCCCAAATGTGAAATATGATCAGATCTTCTTAGATTATAAATATAGCGAAGAGTACCTACAATTAAATCCTACTTGCAGCTTTCTTTTGCATAGAGTATCACAGTTATAAGATATTTCACAACCATATACCAGTACTGGAACTCGAACAACCAAATCCTTAGCAAGAATTAATCTCGTTTTTGGTATGGTGTTAACTTTTGAGCAATCCATAAAGTTGAATACCAAGTTTTTTGATCTATCTATATATTCAATTGATGAGCAATCAAGTGTAACTGAGGGAAAATAAGAACGGTCTAGCTTCTTTTTAGATTTTACATTTACATTTTTTTTAGATTGAGTGAGTGACCATTGTTGAAACGACTACCTCAAAATTCTTTTAAGATCTTCGTTCAAATCATTGGCACAGTTTTCTATAAAACCATAAGACTGGAGTATTTATAATTTTGAATATCATCAGCACAGAAATGTATTGTCTATATCGTTTCAGCGAGCATAAAAGGGGACCCAAAATTGATCCTTGTGGAACGCCCTTGAGTAAAGGAAAAAATTCTGATGAAGCAGTCCCTAAAGACACAGCCTGCTTTCTTTCTCTAAGATACGACGGGAGTAACTTATTGCTATGCTTATAACCTTAATAATCTCATCGTGAACATAGTATTTTTAAACTAACTGTAAGATTTTTTTAACAAATATTGGTAGGTACTGTACTAGCTGGCTTCGCACGGGTAGACAAACCTAAGCTTCGAATAAAAATTACAAACAAAATTTAAATAAATATTTAAACTACTTTTGTAATAGAATACTACTTTCAAGGTTTTAACTTATTTCACGTTATGAATGGCTACGGTGTCCATCTGGGACCTTTCTAAAAGAAGAATATGTTGGTCTAAATCTATAAATGCAAGAGAATTTCGAATGAGAAAAAGAGAACAAGAAAAAGAACATTTTAAATAAATAAAAATGACCAACTCTATATGTAGCTAAAAATGCCGAAATGTCCGAAATATTTGTAAACACAGAACAATGAATTCATCAAATTTATTTTAACATATTCTTTTCATATTACACAGATGACATATTATTTTTTAATTATTAATATAGGCAGTAATAAATTATGATATAAATATGGAAAGTTTGCCAAATAAATGTGTCCCAAAAGTGTCATATAAGTATGATAGTCAAATTTAAATGACACAAAACACATGTAGACTAATAATACTTTGACATACAACAAATATGTTGTCATATTTTATATGGCTTAGTGCGACATATTTATATGACAGTAGTGTATTATCGCCTTAATAAACAAAAACAATAAAAAAACAGGTACATACAAATTCGGAAAGTAGGTGGGTACCTAATAAACTTAATTATAACCTAAATAAATAAAAGTAACGAATCATAAATAACGAAACATACAAATATTAACTTCTCACAGCATTTTAAAATGAGATCATCATTTTAAAATTGATATTTATTTAAAAAAAAAATATTTGGTCCAAACGCTATGGCTATTTCTTTCATCATGAATCTTTAGGTTGCATCAACAAAATTAAAGCCGAGTTTATTTTTTCATCTAAAAAATGACCAAATGAAATAAAAAATGACAATGTGACCAAGTGAAAAAATAATTACCAAATTTGGTCACAAATGACCAAACTGGCAACATTGTCACAAATGCTTTGACTGTGTGCTTCCAAAACGACAATGGACAAAAACATTAGGTACAACAAAAAAGTGGACTTTAGTTCACTATGAAGTTCTTAAAGAATGGGATACAAAAACTTCGGCTGGACGGATTTTTAATTTTTTTTCTAAACCATCTACAAATGGTCCCCTTTCTTAAAAAAAAAAAATATAAAAATTAAAAATCCACCCAGTCGGATTCTATGTAGATATAAGGTCACACACAAAAGTGTAACTCGTGTTTATATTTTTTTTTTGTAAACCTATTAGATATCGAAAGAATTTACTAAAACAATTTGTATTGTCAAAATTAAAACCTTTCATTTCGTTGAGTCCGAATTGTTGTTCGATTTTGCCCAACCGATGCCGATGGGGCACTTTTGTACACTGGAGATATTTTTCTAAAATTGATAAGAACACATTTTTAAAATACAGTTTTATATTTAACTAGCTGTTACCCACCCGCTTCGCTGGGCGTAAAATTATCTTTAGCAATACCTTGTTTCGTATGATTAAAAAAAATAGTTTTAAAATTTTGTAGTCAATATTTAATCGCGATTTGGTTTAATTTCATTTCCACCCAATTCATTTCAGCCTGAACGCATTAGTTGATTAGTTATGTTTAGTTTTTTCCTAGTTTTGTACATTCCCCGGACGCGTTTTTTATAGGAGGATATATAACAATACCTGCCGTACAATTTTGTTTAGCCGTACTCAGAAAATTCATTGTTTTAGACAGAAAAGACCCCTCTCAAAAGACTTACAAATTTCCCCTATCTGGGATTTTCTGTGCAAGCTTTTTCTAAGGACAAAAATTCACAGTATCTACAGCAAAATGTCATTCTGAGAGTAAAAAAAAGCCAAATATTGTACAGAGCTTGTCATTCAGATTAGAAGTACGGAATACTGTGAATCGATGCAAAAAGTAAAGGATCGGACCTATGCACAACTCACAGGCTGAAACTTCAAAAAAGAATTCGAAGAAATGCCACGACGCAAAAGTAGTCGTTCAATGGGGCTTTCCATTGGTAAATTCCGATTTCAATTTAAAAATTAATGTTTTTGGGTGGCGGATGGAATACGATTCTGTGTAAATATTTTAAAAAATCTTCACCCCTTGATGCATTTTAGAAGAGAAAAATGAGAGTTACCGATTCATTTGAAACCGCTTCCCTTTATTATGAACGATTATTTTTTACATATTTTGGACACAACAAACAATAAACGCTTTGGAAACTGACTGCTGTAAATTATGTTGGTGTTAGTATATGGAAAGGCAAAAATGGCCAAAATCGGCATTTTGACAGTTCCAAATCAAAATAAATTGATTTATTTTACCTATGGAAAAGTCCATAAGAATCTTTAATTTATAATTTTTGAATTAAATTTGTTTTTAAAGAAAACAAATCAAAGGATAAACTTACAGGTAAATAAATAATTGACGTTTGTAAACTACAAGTTGAGGCAGTTTAATTTTTCCGGTGGCACAACTCATACCTTTTTTGTCTCCATTAAATTTCAAACAAATGTTTCGAGATTTCAGATATTTTGCTCCGTCAGTAGTGATGCAATGCTAAAAATTAAGCCTTTTATGTTTTGTATAGCTATACATAAGATTCGGTTTCTTGTGTCTAAACTTCAATGGTTTATCGTTTGTTTATCGCAATATCGCGTTGATGTGAGCAGATTTTTGATAGCATCTTTATCGCGCGATACATGTTATCGTGATCGCCACCGCCCTCGCTTGGTTTTGCGCATAGCTTGAAACTCTTCGACTTCGAACCTGATGTGAAATAAAAATTCTATCTCAAATTGAGATTCAGATGACATTTTAGATTCTATAGTTCTACAAGTAAGTATACATATGTACATACATAGGTACATACAGTACTCTTTCCTTAGGCACATGCAAACATTGTCCTGAAAAAACATTGAACTTTAAATGGATAGTTATACCTACGTTTTCGCTATCCCTAGGTAATTATAGATACGTACCTATATAATATTTGAACTGAATTCTGAAATTTTTTGAAAATTACGAAAATTTCAAAAAGTTTTATATTTTATTTCCTCAATTTTTTGACAATAAATTGAGAACTGATAAATAAATTCTGATAAATAAAGTTCCTGTATTGCTTATATATCAGTATAGCGGGTGTTGTTTTATGCACAACATATCCCGCCGTTTTTTTTTCTAAAAAAAAGTTTATATAAACACGCTCGTATTCGAATGCAATGGGGTGTCAAAATTTCAAAGCAATCGGTCAAGAACTTTGAGAGATTAGCGATTAGGAACAAATCAACATTTACATTTTTATTTATATAGGTTGAAGAAAATTTAAATTTATATATGTATTTAAGTTGTAAATTTTTGAAATAAGTGTCCGAAACTCCACCACTCTCCCCTATCTTAAACTAGAAAATATTAATAATATCAAAAGTAAGTCAAAAAATTACTTTTTTCCTCCTATTTTATTTTAATTTTAAACATTTTTTTTTTAGTTTTTAAATGCAATGTTATTTGAACTCCTTATAAGAACCAGATTATAAAATTATAACAAAAAACTTCTCTCGCAAGATGCAATAGTATTATATACCTAATTAGAGACTAACTAATTATAAATTGTAAAAATTCTTGTCCTATCAATGTATAAGAGTCAATGTCATCGAACACATATTAAAGTTGTCGGTACTTTTCTGAAGGGGACTCCTCAAATTAAAATGTCGAAAAATTTTAACAAGAGAATTAAAAAAATTTGTATTGTGCTCCAATGTCACATTAGAGCACAGTGTGTTTGTGAGTGTATGTGTGTGCAGCACTTTATGCCTTACAATTTCCTGTGCATGCCTCGTACAAGTTCAATAGCTATTTGGTGTTTAAGATGTCTGTTTGATGCCAAGGCTCTTTACAAATCAACTCTTGTGTAGGAATAACAAAGCAAAAACAAGTTATTTTGTTCGTATATGGAATGTTACCAAATGCTCTACTCTGTTAAGTAATTATTTTAGACATCCAAACAGAACTAAACCCACCATATCCTCAATCCGGTTATAGCTCTCAACATCAACCAAATCAAGTGGCTTTTTGAATAAAATGTCACAAAGTGTGCTGCATGTTCTGTTCATTGTTATCCCAATCAACCCCTGTGTCATCAAAGCTGATGATATTATATTTCTCTTCCCCCTATATCACTGATGCAATTACACTCAACACATTACAAAACTATCAATTTAAGATTTCATCCCTCAAATTTGATTGCGATTATGTTTAAGACACATGAAACATTGAAATAATCAAAAAACCAGATTAAAATGAAATTTGATCATTCTTCAAAAAAAGGTGATGGTAACTTTCTAATGAAATTTCATTGAATAAAATGTTTCCAAAACTTCAAAGCCTGATGCTGGACGTTGACCTAACCAAAACCAAACAACCTAAATAATTCCACTTGACATAATCCTGACATTCTTTGGTATAAGCAGAGGGAAGGACACCAGCAATACGCCATCACAATTTTGTTTTTGGCTTAACCTGCTTGTTCGCATGCGATGTCCTTTTGCAATGGCTATTTTGAAAGTAATCAGTTGGTATAAGCTTTATCCCTGATGGGTATCCGAACGTATTTCCTGTCCATCGATATAATGTATAGGTATACCTATACGTAACGTATGTGTTTCTAAAACATTTAAGTCCCCTTCTTTGGATTTGATGTGGGTGCAGACATTCGGGCAGTTAAAAGGACATAAGCAGATTGGTCAGCCAATTGGCTGTCCACATCTTTGTCCAATAATCAATCAAACTGACCATTTGAAATCAATTGGAGGTAAATTTTGTGTTTTATAAGGGAAAATCGAGGATGACGGTTACTGAATTCTGATGCGTCGGTCAGCGTCGGTCGGTATTCTCGAGAGATTTCATCAAGGAAACTTCAAAGGTAAGAATTTTTCTTTGATTTTTTTAAGATGCAAAAATTAATCAAATCAATGGATTAATATTTGGTCTTGTTTGTTTGTTGCTGTCAATCAATTACATACATCAACTGTATTCTCCTGTTAAGCGGCCGGCCGGCGGTAGTCTAAATATGACATAAAAGTGAGCGAGCGAGGCTTTTTATTCAAAGCTAAAATTTAATTTGCAATATTGGTTTTCTTTACAGAAATTTGAAATCAAGATTCACATTTAAAAAATGTTGATTAAAGGGTGTTTAACTTAAAAGGTTGATTAGAAACATTTTAAAATTATGAAGGGATTGGTTTAAATCTTAGGATACACCGGTAAGACTAAGAAGTTACCTCAGAGACATGGCAAATTCATTTTATTCTATTCATTCATTTTATTCATACCTCACTCCGGACTTTTACGAAACATGGAAAAGTATACAGTCTCTGACCTCTTCGCAGAACATCTCTCGAATGTTTCTAAGCCATTGTCAGCAGCAGCGGCAAATAATTTAAACTTTTTCGTTATAAAAACGACGAATTAGAAGTTGCCTTCGTCACACTCAAAGAAGGAAGAAGCATGTACCAATACAAGTTGTCAAAAAAAAAAACACCGGAGTACGATCTAATTACTATGCTCATGTTTTGAAAGAAATGCCAATAACAGGTCAACAACAGTGAATGAATGGCAACTATACTTCTCGAAAGGATAAAGATAAAGCCCAGGGTCGAGCCTACACTCAAGAGGCAGCAAGCGGTTTTTCGCAGTGATCGATCATGTGTCGATCAAATTTACACCTTGCGAATCATACTTGAACAATCATCGGAGTTTCAATCACCACTCTACCTCATGTTGGTAGATTTTGAGAGAAAGCTTTCGACCGGAATTATCGCGAATGCATCTAGATATCGGGGTATTCCTACGAAGATTGGAAATGTTTTTAAAGAGTCCTACGACAACGCAAAGTGCTTCGTTTTGCACAATGCGGTCAGCTTTCCGATTTCTCCAAGGTGCGTCAGCCTCAGGTTGTCAGACAGGGAGATGTTCTGTAACCAATTCTTTTTTTACTGGCAAATGATGATGTGATGACCGCCACCGGTAGGTTCAATTGAGAGCCATATAGACTATGCCGATAATATCTAGCTCCTTGCGAATGGCACTGCTGGCTTGAATCAAATGTGTTAATCGCTGCAAGTTAATGGTGATGTGGCCACAAACCATATCCAACTTTAAACTGTGAAATAGGACCGGTTAGAAAAAACTGGATGCAGACATTAATCAGCGAAAATAGCGCTGGATTAGCCAAACACTAAGGAAACCAGACAATACAATTGCGAAGCAGTCTTTTGAATGAAATTCGCAGGATGCAAGGTGAGTTGAACGAGTGAGAACAACATGGAGATCACCTGTATGGTAGAAGTCAGGTCTCACAATATTCAAACGTGGTCACAAGTGAAGTCCATTGCGTCAAATCGGGACAGAAAAAAGGATTTTGTTGCTGCCCTCTGCTTCAGACGCAGTTGAAGTGCTTCTGAAAATGCTAATCAAAATAGTAAAAGAAAGAGTATTAATATCTATACCAAACTATCAGTTTGGATTTAAAAACAAATATTCCACTATAAACCATAAAGCGGATTAACGGAAGTTATTGAAAAGTCACTTGCAGAAACACAAAGTATGATATTCCGCTCTAACTCCAGGTCTTGAATAGAAATCGCATAGCGATCTTACTGTACTGAAATCCTATGTTACCAACCAACTCTTTTCTCTTTAGAATACGCTATGATGAAGCGTGTTCGGAACTTAAGAAAATTGAAGTCGGTTTACCTCAGGGATGAGTCGTAGTACCAACTTTGTATTTTAATATATTAGGAACATACCAGGGGGATAGCAATGCTATCATGGGCCTTGCAGATGATACTGTGATATGAAAAATTTAAAAATGCAGTCGATAATGTAAGAGAGTGGACGCAACAATGGCGTTTCATAGTTTAACAACATTCCAATTTTTATCAGCTGTCCCTTCCGAGAATACAGTGGAATATCTTAGAATGACCTTCGATGAGAAGTTAAAATTTAAAGAGCAGATCAAAATGAAAAGAGTAGAAGTAAATCTAGAAAAGAGTAGAAGTAAATCACAAATGCTGAAACCATCCAAATTCCAAAACAAAGTCCTGGGTTTTTTGTATTATATTGAAGCAAATTTATAAAAAAAAAAAAAATTATAAATCTTAATACATAATATATTATGAAAATATTTAAACAATTTAATTTTACTGATTTAACATTAGTGTATTAAGTTTGGGATTTATGGGTAATTATTTGGAGTAGAGGAAGCTTCTGTGGGAGGAGAAACTAGGGCTGAAGTCGAGGACCTGCTGTGCACTGATCGCTAAGCATAGTATTCCGGAGATCGGGTTGTAATGGCCAAAATTGGTGTGGTGAGTGGGAAGGTGAAAGAATGGGACGGATCAAAGGTTACGTCGATTGATATTTATGAAGATCAATTCCAGAAGGCCTGGAGAATCGATAGTATTAGTGATTAGTTGGTGGATGAAGAGTATAGGTATGTCGGTAACAGCACGGCCGGCGTTTAACAAGGGTGTGTTGTGTAGGTCAATTGATTGCAATCGAGGATCAGACCAAGGGAGATTACGTAAAGCGAAATGGAAAAATCTTCGCTGTACAGCTTCAATTCTATGTGAGTGGGTGGATTTTTAAGGAGGCATATGTGGTGAAGAGAGACTTGGTAACGTTAAGGGTTGGAAAATTCTTTAGACCAACGCTTTATAAAACCATCAAGGCTAGAATTTGCTTTTGCAATAATGTAGTCTATGGGCGTTCCGAAATTGAGCTCTTTATCACATACTATGCCTCTCGGATGGATAAAACTACGGGAAAAGGTTCATTTCAGAAGTCATAAGTTTGGAAGGTAAGGGGAAGTATTTCTTAGAAAAGCTCATGGATGGACATTTACTGACATTGAATTCTAGGAAATTTTGATCACACCAAGTACGAAAGGAGTTTAAATCTTGTTGGAGAAGGGAAGAATCAAGTGAGTATTATATACCTATTACTTTTATAATTTTTATATCATCGGCATACATAAATATAGAAAGGTTAGAAAAAGAAGTAATGCAATGCTCATTAATGGCAATAAAGACAAAGAGGAGTGGGCGAAGATGGCTTCCCTGAGGAATGGCTGAGGTGGCATAGATAGGTTAAGACTCGGAGCATTTGAACATTACCCTGTATAGGCCGTTCTATAAGTAGGATTTAACCCATTGAATTAATAATGGTGGAAAACTAAAGGCATTCACCTATAGTCTAAATAATTTGGTGTGAAATTTTATCGAATGGTTTACTGAAGTCGGTAGTGACTATACATCGACATCTTAGCCGTTTTCCAAAGCACAAAGGGTCATGGAAACAAATTCAGTAAGATTCGGTGTAGTATAGACCTACCATTTAAAAAACCATGATTATAAGAGAAGAAACTATTGATTTGGAGTGAAAGCAAAGGGAGTCATAGACAATGCATTTAAAAAGAGCTTGGGTATTAATGATAGTTTAGGTATCGGAAGATAATTTGAGATGTCATTCTGCCTTAAAGTAGGGATAGTACTGATTGCGAAAGCGAAAGAAGAAAAAGACAAGTAAGGGGTTCAAAAAGAGCACTAGCACATTTTTTGAGAAATATGGCTGGGATACCACCAGGATCAGGTGAAAATTCATCTTTCGATAAATGTATCTTTTTGCACACCGAACAAAGACTTAAATCAACAGAAACGAGTGACGTATGAGAATTTTTCGATAGAAATATGAAAGCTTAAATATTCAAGGTCAGGATACTATCAGTATAAAATTGACTGAACGAAATGGCAAAGAGGTTAACTATTACTTGGGTATCTGCAGATGATTTGTTGAGAAAATTGAAAGTAGAAGGTAGACAACGGAATTACAAGAGTCTTATTTAAAGATGAGGTCAAGCTATCGCCTGAGGTTGTTGGAGATACCACATATTTGATATAAGTCAGATACACAAATCCGGTAGATGGAAAGAGATTCTTTTCAGAAGAAGGGTTGCAAAGAAAAAAGCAACATTCATCTTTGTATCGGGTTTTTCAATAAGAGCGCTACAAAAGTTTTTTTAAATAAAACAAAAACGGTTTTGGATATCAATGAAATTCTTTATTCTTGTGAAAGTACATTTGATGCCATTATGTATGGAAGTCGATTTCTTTTGCATGGCCACCACGGGCACGCTTGCAGAAGTCCAGACGCTGAACCCAATTTTCGACGGTTTTCAAGCATAAATCGGCCGATACTGCTGCAATTTCACGTTCGATATTCGTACGAAGTTCATCAATCGTCGCTGGCTTGTTGTCATAGACCGTAGACTTAACGTAGCCCCACAGGAAATAGTCTAACGGCTTCAAATCGCACGACCGAGGCGGCCAAGCGACTGGACCATTTCGTGAGATAACATACGTTCTCCAAACTTGGTTTCCAAAAAATTGATTGTGACATTCGCTGTGTGGCTTGTGGCACCGTCCTGTTAAAACCACATGTCCTCCAAGTCCATATCATCCAATTGGGGCCAAAAATATTCCGTTATCATTGAACGGTAGCGATCCCCATTCACAGTAATGTGCCGGTCTTGATCATCACGGAAGAAGTTCGACCCAATGACGCCGCCGGCCCATAAACCACACCAAACCGTAATTTTTTCGGGATGCAATGATGACTCATGGAGTACGTGTGGATTGCTGCCTGACCAATACCGCATATTTTGTTTATTGACGAAGCCATTCAGCCAGAAATGAGCCTCATCGCTGAAGATGATTTTTCGATGAAAATCCGAATCATTTTCAAGTTGTTGCTCAGCCAAATTCACGAACATACGACTCTTCTGGTGGTCAAGCGGCTTTAGTTCTTGTGTCAATTTAACCTTGTAAGAATGTAGGCCAAGATCTTTTCGCAAAATTCGCCACAACGACGTCACAGAGATGCCCAACGCTTGAGAACGACGTGTGAGAGACACATTTGGGCTTTCTGCAACTTAAGCCTCAGCGGCAGCAATATTCTCGACACTACGGGCACTTCTTTGTCTCACTGGCACGGGAACATTTTGTACTGTGCCTGTGGATTCAAATTTTTCTACTAGACGCTCAATTTTTGAATATGCTAGGATGATTATGACGACCATAAATTGGACGTAGCCGCTCTTAACGTTGAGGCCACTGACTCCGAATTTCGGTAGTAAATTTTAATAATTTCGACTCGTTCTTGGCTCGTATATCTTTCCATCATGAAATGGCAAACCTTACTGAAGATAAATGTCAAAAGAGCGGTAAGAAATATGGCGTCGTTTGCTGTCCCTGTTGCTCTACTTTTGTAGCGTCCCTGTTGAAAAACCCTTTATAAAAGAAATAGCGAAATAGAAGCGGTTAGAAAACACGCTGTATCTCAATCAGCGATTGCATAGTCCATACAAACTCCGGAGTGAAGACCGTCTTTAATGTACACGACAGTGTTGGGAGACTAAGAAGAACCAAACCTTATGAGCTGATGGTCTCAGTATTACTTCTGAAAAATGGTGTTTATTAGAAATACCTGCTACAGGTTTTCCCCAGTATCATAAAATCTATGGGTTTTTCCAGTATCTTGTTTTTTATTTTTATTTTTATTATTATATCGTTCACAAGAAAAAAAAATAGTAAAACTTTATGTTTATAACGCATTTTGTGCAGAAAATTGACCCCAAACTCAAAAAATTATCATAGGCAGGAAAAAAGGAACAGGCTAGAAACATGATATCTTAAGACTGAGACAAGATATCAAATGTATTTAAACGCAATTACAAAAGCTGGTATTTCTTCTTAAGGCCTAAATGAAGTTAATAATCATAAGTACTGACAGTGCAATTATCGTTAATATAGGTCAGGGTACACCATAGCATAAGCGTTTTTTAAATCCACGATAAATGATGTCAAAAGTGGAGATTACGCTAACTGTACGCAGATTTTTTTCTTAGAATTTACCCAAGAACCACACCCTAAAAAAACTCCAACCAGATCTGGGACTCCCTGTATTTCCATTTGCCCATCACTTGTATACCCATACCATACTTAATTTATGCTAAATAAGTCTATCCTATAACCTTTTTAACACTTTTTTCTGCAGATATAGCTGGATTTCAATTTGAATGCTCCTTAAGCGTAATTTCAAGCTTTAAATCAAGGCAGCCTTATTAAAATTATTTATTTATCACAACAAAAAAAAAAAAACATTTTACTAGTTGAGATTTTTCTAAGATCCTCTTTTGCAAAAAAAAAAAAAAAAAAAAACGGCTCCAATTGAATTACCCTTATACCTACTCTATTTCCAATTCATTTCATACTCCTCTACATTTGCATTCACAAAGATGTAGCGATTTGTTTTTTATTCTTCTCTCAAAACAAAAAGGCCAAATTACCTCAATTTTGTTTGCCCATCAACCTGAATAAGAATTCCCAAACTGGCCTTTATGTATAGTACGGTATATAGTACTAACGCATCAAAGACATACGAACCCCATCACAGCCCCCACAAAATGAAATGTTTCACATTCAAAAGAAAAGCCCAACTAATTTTATTCGTATTTCATTTGTTTTGTTTTTTTTTTCTTTATTTTTTTGTATTTTTTGTTTATTTTTTTTATTCGTACATTTCGTCCTTTTTCACTCAAATATCAATCTGGCAAAGTCCTGAATATTCTATGACCACCTTTTCGAATAATAGCATTTTTTTTATTTTTCCAAATTAAGTCTAATTTATTTAAAAAGGTGAGAAAGCCATTTAAACCCCCCAAGGATAAGGCGAATAAGAACTAAACATATAAGGTGACCGATTGGTTGCAAGGACTTGTTCTTATGATATGGTTAAGCTTGTTAATGGCGAATGAGTTTCTCTTTGTAGAATCGACCTCTGGGCATGAGCAACTATAGAGAGTGTATATGATGCTGCTTCAGAAGTACATTTATGTATATGTATATGGGGGGTCAAATGCCCCTCAAACAATTCGTCTTGTGAATATCTCGCTCACGATCACTTTAACAGACAAAATCATATAATTATGAAAATTCCAGGTTATGAAATTTTCTTGCTTTTCTATTTTTTAAACCTCGACTTTGATATTTTTCCACAGGTCCATAACATGCCCTGATAGTACCTTTATATCACAAGTATAAAAATACTAGAATCCTTAAGCAAGGGGGTTCTTTTCTAACAAATGTTCGATTGTAAAAGTAAATGACATTCGGACAATGAAATTTTGAACGACTGAGAGCTAAGAGACTTACGTAAAGCAGCAGGAGTTCGAAGTCAGTTTCAGTGGGTGAATATAGGTATACGTAGAGTGGGATTGGTGTGAAATTTATTCATTGCTCAGTCGCTTTTTTTTTTTTTTTTGTTGCTATACCTACTCGTCCTTGTTTATGAATCCCCTTGAGACCTTGGGAAAAACATCAAAATATCCTTGTTCAAATCATTGGTAATAGATTAACTTGTTTCGCTGTTCTCATTCGAGTCTCTGTGATGTGAGGGGTGAACAAAAAAAAGAGGCATCTCTCTCAGTCACAGCTAAACCTATACGCTATACAATATACCACCCCAATATGGTGTTTCGTTTCAATTTAATAGGCGCGCAAAATGTTTGTTTGGTTTTACAAGGATAACAATAAAAACAACGAGTGCAAATTCCCTGGTTATAGGGTAAGGGTGGTCTGTATATGATGGCGAAGAGGTTGAAGAGGATGCTCTATGGCTATGGTACTACCGACCGACGACGGATGAGCTAATTGAGGAGGCAATCCGGCGCGTGGTAAATGGAAGAGGTAGAGTGTTTCGAGCACAAGAGAGCTAAACACATGGGTACGGTACACCATCAGTTATTCTCAGATATATACACTTGTAAAAGAGCAAACGGATAAACAATGAAAGTATGGTGGTTACACGAGTATCCTGTTTCAAATCACTTGACAATTGAATTGTTGTATAAATGTGTGATTTAGAGGGTTGGCAGTTTTATTTGGTCCGTGTGTTTTACTGTAATTGATGATTGTTGTCGTTCAGGACCAAAGGGTAATTGTTTTCTATTTATAGCTCAAGGATTTTAGATACCTTTTTACGTTTTTTATGTCCTGTCAAATGGTGCATAAATAAGACACCCTGAGACCGTTAACTGTCATTCAGATGTTTTGATAAATAAAGGGGCGATAGATATTTGTAGTTTCATGATGTGACTTTTAACTGTGATTTTTAAATTTATTTTTACTAAAACAAAGATAGACCAGGAAAATTAGACAAAAAGGTAAAACTTCAAACAAAAATTCGGACAAGGTTGAATTTTGGTGGGGGAAATTTTATTTGTGTGTTTTAAACGTTATCTACAAAGTAGGTTGATACACTTAATTTGATACAAGGCTTAAGTTTTTAAGGGCTTTTTTTGGAAAAACGTTAAGATGCAAATTGCAACTTCTAGATGACACTTTTTTATTTATGGTGGACTGTGTTTTATATGGTTTGCACGTGTGTTTGCGAGCGTATTTCTCAAAGTGTTGATCAAGCGGACGAAAGAGTAAATACATATACATATTTTATAGTTAGAATTTCAAAGGATATTTTTTTCTAAAAAAAAAACCGATAGTTTGGGAGCAATTTTTGAAAAAAAAATAATTTTATCCTTTTAACCCCTTTTTCAAAATTTGCCAGATCACAGTTTACGACGTTGAGTTAGAGCAGGTCAATCAAGCACAGAGGAGGTGAGGAATTGATTCTTCCTCATCCGTACTTCTTCAGAAATCATTTGAAAATACTCCGAGCCTTTGTTGACTTTTATAAGCAGTGTGTCAGGTAATGACACGTATTACGGAGCCGATGTGCAGTATGCTTAGGGGTATTATACTCTTGAAGTGGTTCAGACTTCAGATCGATCTACTCAGGTGGTGATGTTGTTCCACCTTAGGTTTGTTTTATCTATTGCATCTTGTTTGAGCATAAGTTTAAACGTAGCAATGGATATACGATATACCTATATTTACCCTATTTAACAAACTGCGCCAGTTACAGAGTCATCAATCTCCTTAACATCGCATACAAGATCTTTTCTGCCGCATTGTGTGAACGCTTAAAGCGTTCTTGAAATAGTGCAAAACTCTGCAGCTGTCAACATTAGAGGCAAAATCTTTCAAAAGCCCGTCTTATTATTCGTAAACGCCGCCGATATTGGAAGAACACAGCGTGATATCAGTAGCGCTTCTGTGAGTATTGAGGAGAAGGCGAAGAAAATGGGTTTAGTGGTGAATGAGGGCAAAACCAAGTATATGCTGTCATAAAGAAAGGACATCCTGTCTTGGACAGAACATTACGCTAGACTGCTATGTTCCGGTATCAACACTGAGTTGAGATCAAGCGAAGAATAACTATTTCCAATCACTGCTTCTTCGGCCCATAAGAAGGCAATTGAGTTGCAAAGCCCTCTACCCAACAACTAAAGTGTCCCTGTATAAGACGCTGATCATCCCGGTCCTTCTATATGATGGTGCAGCGACATGGACCTTATCGATGTGGATAAAAACGCGCTTTAGGGTGTTTTGAGAGGAAAATTATCCAGGTGATTTTTGGTCCCGTCTATATAAACGGGGAGTAAAGAGGAGAAGGTGCAACAACGAACTGTAGGCATAGAGTGACACTGACCTAGGCGAAAAAGGAAAAAAACAACGAACCAAACCCTGAGGAATTCAGATTCGCCGTAGAAGAGGACCTCAACAAACTTACCGTGCGAAACCTTACACAGCTAACGCTAGGGACCGAGCTAGCTAGTAAGTAAATAAGTATTATAAATGTATTAATTAATTAATAAATATAATTAATCTAAGCGGGCTTAAATTCTTGCTTGACATTTCGTACCCCACTTCACCCTATAAGTGCCAAATTCTTGAAAAAAAAAATTACCCTAAATCCATCCACTAAAAATGGTCTTTCAAACACCAAAAGAATTCTTAAAATGGGACAATTTTTGTATGTCCGCTTAGGATTAATAGATAGGTAGAGGTACATTAATAACATAATAAAAATCATGAAATAGGAATAATTAGTAAGTATTAGGTATAAACAACTCGGACGACACTATAGAGATATGGCAATTTTTAATAATTTTTCGAATTTTCCCTCTAAGAAATCAGTTTTAAAACAATCTAAACCAAATTTTAAACATATCAGCTCAGCCACCGTTAAGGCTGGCTCTCGCACACATTACAGTGGATGCACGGAAACATAGACGCATCACAGACGCACAGACGCACGGGAGAAATTTGGTCGGTCTAAACTGTTCTCATTGCTGTCTGAATCAGTCTGTATGGAACAGTTTACAACAGGATTTTCTGCACTTATGGTTTTTAAACAGAACCAGATTTTTGAAAACTGTCAAACTCAGATGTTGTAATTTTTCATTGAAAATAGTTGGTTTTTACTTGCTCTTTAGGTAGATATAGGTGGCAGAAAATTGAAGTTTTCCTCCTTTGCCTTTTTTTTAACCTATAGTCGGATTTTGTTCTTAAGTATCTACAAAAATACAAAAATTTAGCTTACTGATGTAGACATTAAGCCTAAAGTTGGCCTAATCGCTTACCAAATTTCTGTCGAAAAGAGCCGAAAGACTGAAACGGTGACGATTCGGGATTTCGGAATGCTTTGTTTAACAAACATTTTTTCATCCATTTCTAACCTTCAAGATTTATACCAAATATGTATGTAGAAAAGGCGAGTTAGTAAAAATGCTATTCCAATGGCTTTGATTATGAAAATATAGGCATAGGTGAGCGTATGAAGTTAGCCTCCCTTTTCACTTGCTCTATAGGACAAGTATTGGTATCGTGTAAGAAAAAATTAAGGTTGTAATCAAAACTTACACTACGATAATTGAGAATTTCAAAAAAAGTGGGTTTCGTCATGCCGTCCGTCGGTCTGCGGGTCTGTGCGTCCACTGTTATTTGAGATAGAGCCTAAACGGGTGAACCGATTTGCTTCAAATTTTGTACATAGCATTTTTTTGTGATTCCCTAGAGGAAAAATTCGAATTTTAGTTTTAGCTGATCTTCAACGGGTAGCTGCCATACAAATATTTTTTTTTTCAAATTTTATCGAAAACGGCTATAACGATTTTGATTAAATTTTGTACCTGTATATAACGGAATTTGGAATTCCACGATTTTTGAGAAAATGGTCTTATTTTTAGGTTACTCATTTATATCTTTTTTATTGTTTGAATGATTTTGTTATTATTTTCCAATCTGGTGCTTCTCAATAATATTGCATTTAAATATTTTGAAAAATATTGATTTATAAACCAAAAAAATCAATTTTTTTAGTGAGTACTTTTGACACTTCTAAAATGTTTTCAATGTGTGGTTATACACAGTTGTTAACCACAAGAAAAAATTCGTGCGATCAAGTCGTGCATATTTTGTACCCTATAATCTCTCTTTCCTGGTCCACGGGCATAATAAGATATGCCTTTAGAATATTTTTTTTTGTTAATTAAGTACAGTTAATTTTATATAAAATTAAAGGTAGTAAAATAAGCTTTTCACTAGAGCTAAAAAAAAGTACACCGCATCACTGAGTTTTTCGAAATATCGGTGTGTTAAAGACAGCGCAAAAAGTGGGTCTTCTATAGAAGTCAAAACTCAATATCCCAAAATATATGTTAAACATATTAAAGTTATTATTATTATTTATTGTACTATTCATACTAGAATGTCAGTTTATTAGACTTGACCATTCTTTATTCCTTCAATATCAAAGTAACTTTAATATTATTTTAAAGACAAGAAAAATACCTTTCATTTGATATCGATATCATTTTTCTATGTCAATTATTTTTCCCGTTATGGACAATTATTTGGAACAAAATCTGAAATCCTTATTTTGCAATCCGATGAACGATTTTGAAACTATTTTACTCATGTATAGGGTCGAGTCACCTTTTATTTGATACCAAACTCGTTCTTGTACACTCTGGGCCAACGTTCCATAGTAAAATGGGCATCCCCTTTGGTAAATTGAATTTGTTAAGTCGTTCCGCATGCATTCTCCACCAAAAAACTGATACCTCAGTTAAATGTGGGTTAATTTACTTCTAGAGATAAAATACCTCCAGTTTACTTTACTATCGACAAACTGGGCCCTAGCCCCCATTCCCAACACAAAAAGTATTATTGGCGCAAAATTTTAAACAGCCTGATGTTAAGTTGTTAGCATGATACTAGTTAACACTTTAATAACTTTAAAGCTCTTTACTAAAATGTTCTTAATTTTAAACACTTTTTAATTATAGTATCATACTAAGCCTATTTTCTTACGAAACTTAAGCCGAACGCGCCTAAAATAGTGACATTTCGTGCAAAAAAGTAGGAAAACATACCTTTTTCAAATTCGTCTATGTCAAAGTGACATTTGAAGTTAGTATGATACTAAAAAGATAAAATTATCTTTTGGTGATTTTAACTTTAGTAAAATGTTTAAAAGATAGTACGATGCTAACTCGTTTAAAATTTGGAAAATCCTCTTTCTACCCTAGCATCAGTGGCGTAACTATGGGGGGGGGGGGTTGAAGCCCCCCCCAGAACTATACAAAATACCTATTCAAATGTTTTGTATTAAACTATTTTTTCGGAAATTGTTCCAAATTAAAATTTTAAAAAAATTGAGCCGAGAATCTAACTTATTTATAAACTTTAAACAAAACTCCTCCATTATACTTAATAGCTAGCTTCCTCCCTCAAGAATTTGTGTTTGTAGGCACCATTTAAAGGGTGATTTGCGTAAGATGCATGAAACAGCTGAAGCATGAAGGCTGGTTTAAAAAAAAAATAGTATTTATGTGTGGATGGGGGGCAATTTTATGAAAAATAGTCTTAAAATAGGTAAAAAATTATTGAAAACAATTGAAATCTCCCTATTTTTCATTATAACTTTAATTCCATTTATCAACGTTCTTTTTAAATAAACTTGTTTGCTTGAATACTTCTTGTGAAATTAATTTTAATTTTAATCTGATTTTTTTTTTTTCAAAATTTCACTTTATTAAGTACTAATGGGTGATTTTTTAAGAGATTTAGAACTTTTTTAAAAAAAAAAACACAAAAAATTCGAAAAAATGAATGAAATATTTATTTGAATCGATAGTTTGAACCTTGCAATTTAATGTTTAAAGATAATTTCATGCAAATATTGACCGCGGCTGCGTCTCAGGTAGCCCATCCGCTGAGTCCAATTTTGGCATACTCGTTCACACATATCGGCCGGTATCTCACGAATGAATGCATGGATGTTGGCTTCCAGTGCGTCAATCGAAGCGGGCTTGTCCCTATAGACATTAGCCTTGACATACCCCCACAAAAAATAATCTAATGGTGTCAAATCGCACGATCTAGGCGGCCAATTGACCGGCCCGAAACGTGAAAAAAAATGCTTCTGGCTGATCTTCACTCCAAATGCGGCAATTTTGCTTATTTACGTACCCATTCAACCAAAAATGAGCCTCATCGCTGAAAACAAGCAGCGCGCGATGAACATTTCGAACCGAGCACGAATTTTGATAGTAAAATTCAATAATTTGCAAGCGTTGTTCATTTGTAAGACGATCCATGGTTAAATTGCAAACCAAACTGAAGCTGTTTGACAGTGACACAAGGTACTAAACACACGTCAGCTGTCAAAACCAGTGTTGCCAAAACCAAACCAGCTTAAAAATCACCCGTTACTTTCGTTTTTACTGTTCAATGGTTATATCAATTCAAAATCAAAATTGCAAACTAGATGCCCAAATATCTTTTAACTACTTTTTGAAAAAATGTTAAATAGAAGGAACTACTTCTGCTGAAAAATGCATGTTTTCCATTTCTCATTTTTGTAGTATACTTTGTGGCTCATAGAATTTAAAAACTCTGATAACCTTAAAAAAAAAGTAAGTAACCCATGAATTTTACGTAAAAAAATCCTCTTCTGAATGTTAACGTTATTGGTGTACAAGAGAAAATTGAAAAGTTGTGAATGTTTGTGATTAAGATTTGTTATTTTAGAACGTTGTTGCGTGATTAAATTTTATCTTAACAACTACAACAATAGATAAATTCTTCAAAAAAAATCCAAAGATAATGAAGAGGATATCATTGTTGAACATGCAGAAAGTGTCCCATCTGATGCAAATAAAGAAAGTAAGTTTGTTTATGTTTTATTTCATGAACAATTTATTGTTTAATCATTAGTTAAAAACAACTGATAACAATTATTCTTTTATACAAAATTATCTTTTGGCAACTACCTATACTCGTTTAATGAAAAGTAAATAAAAAGTTAAGTGGTACATTTAATTATAAAAAGAGTAGATAGATCTAATAAACAAAAGCAAATTTCATGTTTTTTGCTTGAAATTAAAATTTCAAAATGCAGACTAATCCGTATTGGACTCTTTGTTTAATTAAATAAAGTTTTTATGTGTCAAGTTTGTAAGCTCAGTGGCCCTATTTTAGGGTTGAAAATTCAGTCAATTGAATAAAAGACAACAACAATAAGTCGTTTAAAACGAAAAAAGGCTTCAACTGTGATACTTAAATCAGCAGTGATTTAAAATGTTGTGTCTTTACAAAAAACGAGTGCTTTTTGACTGGTTTGATTCTTTAAGTTTGCTGAAAGTTAGAATTATATTTGTAAATGACGACTTTTTAAAGGGGATTCAATAAACTAAATTACAAAAGTAATGCATTCTATAACAATATAATATGTATATGTACATAATGAATATTTTATCGACTTTTACAATTTTGAAAATTCCTTTTTCTTTATTAATTTATCCATCCAGCATGAAGAACTCATTTACCATCGCAACACATTTTTGAATGCGAATGATATAAATCGATCAGTTGAAGGGAAACAGGTTGCAGTAAGTATACAGCTGGATCAACAAAAGTGTAACACAATTGAACTGAACAGCTTGCCCCAATAATTGAAGCCATTTTGCTTTGTGGTCGTCAAGAATTGGTCTTACGAGGACCATTGAGATAGTGGTCCTATAAGTCTCAACAATAACACAAAAGACCAGGGTAATTTTCGTGCCATATTAGCATATAGAGCTAAAGGTGATGGGAAGCTTCGTGCTTTTTTGGAAGGGACAGATCGCAACAAATACTTTATTCCTCTAGTGCAAAATGAGGTCATTGATGCGGCCTATTCAATTTTAATACAAGATTTGGTGAGCCGAGTGAATCGTGCTAAATCATTCACTGTATTAGCTGCTGAGACAGCAGATATATGCGGTACAGAACAACTTACCATAGCTTTGAGGTACTTTGATATAGAAAAGAACGAGTTACTTGAGGAGTTTGCTGTTTGTAAATGTAACAGATCTTACTGGAAATGGCTTAGCAACTACTATATTAACCAGTCTTAAAAATATTAATGTTGATTTAAGTTATTTAAGAGGACAAGGATACGATGGTGCCGCTGCGATGTCAGGACGTTTAAAAGGAGTCCAAGCTTTAATAATTCAAACACACCCCATGGCTCCTTATATTCATTGTATGGGACACACTTTCAATTTAGTCGTCTCCGATGCTTGCTCCGTTCCTATTATTCGAAATGTTTTAAGCACAATAGAGTCTGTTCGAAACTTCTACATCTCGCCAAAAAGCAAATCAGTTTTAAATAATTGCATCGAAAAAATGAATTTGAGAGCTCAGTCTTTAAAACGGCTCTCTCAAACAAGATGGATTGAACGTTTTCATGCGGTTGAAGACTTTCTGGAGCTGTACGATGTTGTAATTGAATCACTAGAAATAATACACTTATGGGATGATAAAGAGGCATTTTTAAATTCAGTAATGTCTGCAGAATTTTTAATCGTCGCTCATGTTCTTGCACATATTTTCGCGTTTGGTTTGCCCCTTAGCAAATTGTTGCAGAAGAAAAATATTGATTTTCAAAAACAGCTGTGGATCATGCTGACAATTTACTAGCAGTGCTTGAAAACATGCGTGCAAATTAAGAATCAAAATTCGCAGAAATTTTCAACTTAGTAGAGGCTAAAGCAAAAGAGCACGACATTTCCATTTCGCTTCCAAGAACCGCAAAACGCCAACAACATCGTAACAATCCTCAAGTAAATGACGTCAAAAGTTATTTTCGAATCACTGTTTTCCTTCCTTTTATTGACACTTTCCTCTCAATACTTAAGGACAGATTTTCATCACTTGGAATTTCAGATGAAAAATTCCAAAATATAGATGATCTTCTTGAGTTTTATAGGGAAGATCCGTTCTTCGACAGAAAACAGTTGTCAGAGCTGAAATATCCCTTTGGTATCAATCATATGCGGAACTAAAACTTATGAAAGTGCAATTGATGCAATCGGAAACTGCGATAAGCATATGTTTCCAAATGTGTTTAGGCTTTTACAGTTTATGGTTACACTGTCCGTATCCAACGCAACAAGCGAACTGTCGTTTTCTACTCTGAAGCGCATAAAAACATATTTAAGAAATTCTATAGGCCAGGTACTTAGACTTTATATAATAAAATTTATTTTTAAAAAAGTTAACTGGAACCATTTTATTACAGAACCGCTAGACAGCCTTAGCAATGATCAGTGTGAGCGACAATCGTACAGTAGATGTCAATCGGATCATCGATATTCTTGCTCAAAAGAAAAATCGTCGAATTGACATAATTTTGTAATTTTTAAATCCTGAGTTTTTATATTATGCGAGTTTTCAATAATAGTTATATTAATCAGAACAGTAAAATGTTTTGTTTTTATTTTTCATCTAAAAAAATATGTTTCCCCCCCCCCCCCCCCAGAGAAAAATTCTAGTTACGCCACTGCCTAGCATCATATTAAAAATGCTTTAACATCGTTACTAAAACGTCTAAAATTTTGCGCCATTGTATTTGAAATCCACTGTTTTATTTTTTTTCCATTTAACTCTATAAATAGCATTTTGTTAAAAGAACCTTTCAAACACAAACAGAATTTTTAAAATCAGATACCACTTTTCGCTTTTACCCCTTTTCACCTTCGAAAAAACATTTCAAACAATCTTAAATCGGACATTTTTTTTTTATTTTTACCCCATTTCACTCTACAAATAATAAAATTAAAAAAAAGAATACCCCTTAAGTAATTTCCTAAGAAAACCCTTTCAAACAAACGAAGAATTTCTTAAATCGGACAATTTTTATTTTTACCCCATTTCACCCTAAGAATAACCTTTAAACGCAGGTAGAGTTTTTTTTTCAATCGGATATGTCTCTTTCATTTTACCCCATTTCACCCTACAAAGTGAATTTTTCCGATATTTTCATAGTTATTCTGCTATTTGCAGAGGTATCTTATTTATTCTTCCATCATTGTTAATACAAAAGACATCATAGGTACAGATATATAAATAATTTTCTATAATTGCCAACATAAATTATTAAATTCAAATTTTATTTTGAGATGAAATTGATTGACAAGAAGGTTCGTGACGCACTATTATATTAAGTATATCTACTTGTGGTAGCGTTATCAAGTCCAAAAGTGATTCATTTATTATTTAGGAGATTGGTGGAACAGTGCGGTGTGGTGGTCGCAGTAGTAGTGATGGTAGTGATGTTGTCTTAATGGTTGTTGTTGTTTGTTGTTTTTGAAAGGGCTCTTACAATTAATCCTTCAATTGTGCTTTGGAGAGAACTCGCCAGTCTCGGAAGCTGCCAAATCTTCGAAAATTTCATTTGATTGATGACGATTACTGCCGCTACCACCACCATTTCCGTTCGAGAAAAGGTTACCTCCGTTGGCACTGGCCGGATATGATGGTCGGATTAGGAAGGGATTATGGATGAAACGTTGTAGTTGAATAATACATCTATTGGGAATGACAGAAGAATGTTATGAAAATCGATATCTAATGTTAAAAATTCGTGTTGAAATTATAAATGTTTACTTTTCTAGGCGCTTCTCGGATTCTGATGGAATTTCGATTAATTCAGCGATTGTTGGATCTTCGTGGAGATGGATTGGTGACCTTTTCCCATTTGTCCAACCGCGCGAATATTGGAAAGTTTGTCCCATGCAGCTTATGACGATGGCAGACAAGACCATGGAGAAGACCACAAAACGATGCATGATGCGTTTTAAAAATCTATGAGAAAAATTTTAAAGTGGTTAGTGCTGCTACCTAGGTATGAAATTAAATGAAAGTGGTTTGAGTCAACGGTTGGTTGTTGTACGAGATTCATTAAGTGGTTGGGGTATTTGATGCGAAAGAGCTGTAGATGTCAAACTGTACCTATTTCTGCGAAGTTATAATTCAATTTTTTTTTAAAGGAATTTTTCTTTTCAATTGTCACTTGTTTGTATTGTCTTTAGTGCACGTGCTTACCGATTATATGCGTTAACAACAACATTTTGAGGTTTTATTCAAATCTAACTTTATAGATGAGAAATCCATGAAATTGGTTTTCGTCACAGTCTGTGGCCGTTTGTCGGTAGATCCTAAACGGAGAAACCGATTTGCTCCAAATTTGGTACAGAATTTATACATATGTTTTAGCCAAATGTGAAACTTTTTACAATTTTATACAACTTCCGTCAATATTAGATCATTTGCAGAAGCAGTGTTTTTTTTTTAATTATTTGTAGTGTATGTGTGTATGTTATTGATGTTTTCTTTCAGCAATAGAATCAAAAATAATTAATCCAGAGTTTTTAATTGAAAACTGCAGACATTTTTTTGGCAAATGTGCTCGTGGTTTTGGAGTTTTAAGCGACGAAGGACTTTTTTCATCGTTCTTATAAGCTTTACTTTTCAAAACTATATTGAAAAAAATGTATTAAGCCTTAATTTTAAAAACCGGCATTAATTTAAATAAATTATTTAAACCATTTATTTGCACTTTAAAATTATTAATATTATTACCAATTAATTTTTTTTATAAAATCACAGAAAAAGCACTCAGAGCTACTTGAGGAAATTTGCTGTTGATGGAAGATTCAAACTTTGACTACGATCTTCTCAGTGTTGGTTAACCCTTTTATAGTCCAATCAATCTTACATCGAATTACGTTGAAACATATAGGTACAACATTATATGTACATGAGGTATGAGAGCTTGAAAAAGCTTATGGGGTGTATAGCCTTATGGGCGTGTAAGTGGATTAACAAGGATTATTAACATTTCTTGTTTTGGAAACGGCGATGATGTTATCAGACGAGTGAACAAAATCAATGCAGTTACTGATTAAAATTACCACTTTGGCAAGGAACAAAGCTCCTCCGGATAAAGGAGGAATAAGAATGTAGGGATTATGTTTGTGATGGTGTTTTGAAGGATAAGTTAGTGTTTTTGCACTTTCATGTATGATTCTTCCTCTTAATGCTGTCATACCCTTCGTATATTATTTGAATGCTGTTTATTCATATTTAAAATGAAGATGGAATAATTATATGTAGGTGTATAGGACTGTAAGCCGAGTTAAAATATTTTGATAGTTTACTAAAGGGTTTTCCAATAAGAGGTGTTATTTTGAATAGCCCGCTATTTCGGTAGCTGTCACTTTTGAAGCTGTCATTTTTTTACATTTGACAAGTAGAAACTACGCCATTAATAAAAATGGAACGATACACGCTTCAACAACGCATTGAAATTATTAAAATTCACTATAAAAATGGTGAAAATTTGGCAGAGACGGTTCGTAAAACTAAAACATTTTTGGGTCGTCGTGAAGCACCTTGTCGGACCGCAATACAGAAATTGGTGGACAAATTCGAGCTGTTGGGACAAGTTAGTGATGTGAAGAATAAAACCCGTGCACGTCGCTCAAGAACAACTGAGAATATTGCTGTTGTAGCCCAAAGTGTTGAAGAAAACCCAGGTTTGTCCATTCCTCGTCGTTCTTTGGAAAAAGGCCTTCCACAAACGTCATTACACCGTATTTTGCATAAAGACTTGGGTCTTAAGGCTTATAAAGTTCAGTTAACACAAGAACTCAAGCCGGCTGATCATCAACAACGTCGTGTCTTTGCTGATTGGGTCCTTGAAATGCATGAAAATGATCCGGAATTTCATCGAAAAATCATCTTGACTGATGAGGCCCATTTCCACCTCGGAGGCTACGTCAACAAGCAAAACTGTCGCATCTGGGACTCGAAAAACCCAAGAGTTATGCTGGATTTACACGACTGACAAATTGGCAGTATTCTGGCATTTATCTGTCAAAAAAATGACAGAACAATGGAAAAATTCATTCTTTTGGCAGTATAATGACAAAAAAATGCCAATTTGTCAGTCTTGTAAATCCAGCATTATTGTTGAAAAGCCTCTCCATCCTCAACGCGTGACTGTTTGGTACGGTTTATGGTCCGGCGGGGTCATTGGACCTTACTTTTTCGAAAATGAGGCTGGAGCAACAGTTACGGTCAATGGATTGCGCTATCGAGAGATGATTAATAATTTTTTATGGCCGGAATTGGATGGTATTGATCTGGACAACGTTTACTTTCAACAAGACGGCGCTACGTGCCACACAAGCAATGAAACCATCGATCTTTTACGGGAAAAGTTTCTGGACCGTGTTATCTCTCGAAGAGGTGATCACAATTGGCCACCGAGATCTTGTGATTTAACACCTTGCGACTTCTTCCTTTGGGGCCACGTGAAAGATAAGGTCTACGCCAACAGCCCAGCGTCGATTCAAAACCTCAAATATGGAATTCGTGAGGCTATCGAGGACATAGGGCAGCCACTTTGCGATTTGGTTATGGAAAATTTCATGAAAAGGATATGGTCCTGTGAGCGTGGTCGTGGCGGCCATTTGGCTGATGTTGTGCTCCATTATTAACGGCATACCTTCCTCTTTATAATGAAATAAACATCCGATCATTTATCTCAAAAAATGCCATTTTTCTTTGAATATCAAAATAACACCTCTTATTAGAAAACCCTTAAGATGCCTGTAAGACCTAAAGTCTTTTAAAAAACAACCTGAATTGCACGCAAATATTTATGAGGATAGGAAGGAATATTTTTGTTGGCACAATGGACTGAAAAATGAGTTATTTAATAATAATATCTCATGAAATCCAACGAATGGCGTCCAGCTCAAACTGGGGGAATAAAGAAATGAATGCTGCCTAGAGTGGGGCTCGAACTAACACCTCTTAGCACTATTGCCACCCTTGAAAGACATGGCTCAATCTTGAGTTGTTCATTGCAAACTTGGGGCATTTTACTTTACCAAACAGAATGATTTCATTAACAAAAAGCAACGAGTCCAATAAAATTTAAAGTTCAGACCGAGCCCAACCTGTATTCGTCAAAGATATTGGATTGATCAAATATAAGAAGAAGAGTCAAAGAACAACGAATTCTCGTTAAAAGAATTATTTTTAATATATTTCACTGCGTAGAGGGGCAGGCTAATAATAATTTATAAAACAAATTTTCAATTTTATTATAAACTAGATGGCACGCCCGGCTTCGCACGGGTAGATAAACCTAAGCTTCGCATAAAAATTACAAAAGAAAATATAAATAAATATTTACTCAAATTTTTGCAATCGAATACTACTTTATGGGTTGTAACCTACTTCACGTTATGAATGGCTAAATATATAAAAAAAAAAAATGATACTCTAACAGCCAGATTCTCCCCTTGTGAGGAGTCACAAGTCACAAGCTCTTGTGACTATGCCTTGTGAGGATTGTTGTGACTCGATAACATTTTTGGAATTCTCCCCCAATCATCACAAGAAATCTCATAACTAAACTCACCTTAGCAAAGGTGAATTTTGTAGTGCCATAATTGCAACAGCTGATTATTAAAAATATAAAAAAAGATTTTCAATTAGGCTGTATAAATTTATTTAAAACTTAAAAAATCAAGTTTTCATCCATTTTTTTAGCAATTAAGTGAGTAAAAAAAATTATTGTATCGGGTTTTTCAATAAGAGCGCTACAAAAGTTTTTTTTTAAATAAAACAAAAACGGTTTTGGATATCAATGAAATTCTTTATTCCTGTGAAAGTACGTTCGATGTATGGAACTCGATTTCTTTTGCATGGCCACCACGGGAACGCTTTCAGAAGTCCAGACGCTGAACCCAATTTTCGACGGTTTTCAAGCATAAATCGGCCGATACTGCTGCAATTTCACGTTCGATATTCGTACGAAGTTCATCAATCGTCGCTGGCTTGTTGGCATAGACCAAAGACTTGACGTAGCCCCACAGGAAATAGTCTAACGACGTCAAATCGCACGACCGAGGCGGCCAAGCGACTGGACCATTTCGTGAGATAACACGTTCTCCAAACTTGGTTTCCAATAAATTGATTGTGACATTCGCTGTGTGGCTTGTGGCGCCGTCCTGTTGGAACCACATGTCCTCCAAGTCCATATCATCCAATTGGGGCCAAAAATATTCGGTCATCATTGAACGGTAGCGATCCCCATTCACAGTAACGTGGCGGTCTTGATCATCACGGAAGAAGTACGGCCCAATGACTCTTCCAATCATTTTCAAGTTGTTGCTCAGCCCAATTCACGAACATACGACGCTTCTGGTGGTCAAGCGGCTTCAATTCTTTCATCAATTTAATCTGAAAAGGATGTAGGCCAAGATCTTTTCGCAAAATTCGCCACAACGACGTCACAGAGATGCCCAACGCTTGAGAACGACATGTGAGAGACACATTTGGGCTTTCTGCAACTGAAGCCTCAGCGGCAGCAATATTCTCGACACTAAGGGCACTTCTTTGTCTCACTGGCACGGGAACATTTCGTACTGTGCTGTGGATTCAATTTTTTCCACTAGACGCTCAATTGTTGATCTGCTAGGACGATTATGACGACTATAAATTAGAGGTAGCGCTCTTTACGTTGAGGCCACTGACTCCGAAATTCGGTAGCAAATTTTAATAATTTCGACTCGTTGTTGGCTCTTTTCATCATGAAATGGCAAACCTTATTGAAGAGAAATTTCAAAAGAGCGGCAAGAAATATGGCGTCGTTTGCTGTCCCTGTTGCTCTACTTTTGTAGCGTCCCTGTTGAAAAACCCTTTACTTGGTCCAGTCGTTTTCAAGATTTTAGCAGCAATTAAGCATTAAGTTTTAAGATCCATTTTTATATATTTAGATTTAAAGACAAATCATATCACAAGTAAACAAATAATTAAGGTCCAAACAAAGTTAAAATACTATACCTATCCATACTAAAAGCATGTCAAAAATTCAACAAATTATTGTCGAATACTCAGCACATCAGATGTCTTAATACGTCATGCAGTTTTGGTATTGCCTTAAAAAAAAACCCATGAGTAACTTTTATTCTTTACTAAGTACAGTTGACCTATACAAATTACAAAAGAAAATCAAAATATACCTAAATAAATATTTAAACCACTTTTTGTAATCGAATACTACTTTCTGGATTTGTACGCACTTCACTTTATGAAAGTTTAAACTCTAAGTTTAACCCTTATTTTTTTTTGTACTTTTTGAAATTTTGAATTTTGTACTTGAAAATCACTGTTTTATTTTTATCCCATTTCACTCTATAAATAGAATTTTTTTAAATTAATCTTTCAAACAGAAATAGAATTTTTAAAATCGGATACAATGTTTCGTTTTTACCCTCTTTCACCCTATAAATACCAATATTTGAAAACAAATATAACATCTTAAAGGTCAGTAAATAGGTCAACTAGGGTCAGAAATTGGAAAGAAATTTTAAAGTTATTTCAAGGTCGTATGAATTGTAACTTTAAAAAAAATCTCTAAAAATTAAATTGATATTGCATGACGTCACTAATAATTTCCTGGTTGTATACTTTTTGTTTGCGAATATTCCATCCTGCCACCTTTAAGGCTTAACTACATAAGCCAAAAAAGTGAAAAAGTAAAAAAGTGAAAAAGTAAAAAAGTGAAAATTTTCAAACTCATTTCGGAATAGTTTTTCTGACTGGAAAACTTATAAAAATGATGCAGAAAGATTAAATTTTGGTTACAAAAGTTAAGCCTTTATTCTTTAATTACTTCAAAATAAAAAATAACTTTCTAAATTTTTGGACTTATTCAAAAATTAAGAATACAATAATTGTTTTTGAGATTTTCTTTTGTAAAAAGTGCAAAAACGGAGTTATAGCTGTTCTTCACTCTAAGCCGACGATATGAACTCCTTATTAACCCTATCGAAAGCATTCTGTAAAACGCAATTAAGTGAAGATCAATACAGGGTGATTTGCATAATGTGTGACAAAAAGCTAGAGCGTGTAGGTTGGGTCGAGACAAGAAAAAAATTGCTTTACAAAAAGGTATATCATGGCATTATGAGTGTTACTGTAATATTTTTTCTACTTTTAACTTCCTGACTCGTCAGGCGTACGCCTTGCACGTTGACCCAAAAGCAGAAATGCTCTCTAGGGCGTCGCACAGTGGCCCGTTAAGGCAAAAGAGCTTGCGAAATTCATTTTTCGGGTGGGTTTATAATGCAAAACTCTTACTTTTTTTTGAATTGACAAATGTTTGGAGCTCTAGTAATCGAAAAAATTAGTTCATTTCTATGAATGGTTTGACTTGTAGAGCGAGTCAAAGTTGACAAATTTTTATGGTTAGAAAAAAACAATTGTTTTTAATTTTGAGTGTAAAAACTAGGAAAAAGGTGTAAATAAAACTTTTTTTATTTAATTGCTATAATCAGAAATGAAAAAAAAAATGATAAATTTTTTTAAACTGCTAAATTTAATGTTTTTTTAAACACCAATTTTTGCACGCTCTTTCGTCTTTACCCTGAGTAGAAAAAAAAGGTTCAAACATAATGAAGCTAAGCTTGACGGATAGTCTTATATATCTCTTCATATACCTACAACCAAAAACTCAGCTGCATAAAGTTGCATAGAGCTGAGCTAGAGCGATTTGATTTAATGAAGTCAGTAATTTTTTCTGAGTTTTTTTTTGTCAGGTGCAGAAAAAAAATCATGGAAAATATTTTTTCTCTGTTTTGCAGGTATGAGTGTTGGTTTGAAATAAAATGGTTTTGAAATTTAGAAGGAAAAACCTAAATAAGTTTTTTAAAACGGTTTTATAGTTTTATTTGGGTCGCAGCCCATAGATCGAGATTATTTTTCATAAACAAAAATGAGGAATGGCTTTCTTCATCTCTCCATATCAAAACTGGACAAATGAGCTTGGACTTGATGTAGATAAACCAAAGCAATGATTTGGAAATAGCAATGATGGAAACACTTCAAGGAGATTTTTGAACAATCTGAGGCAACCGCTCGAATAGCTGGAGTCAATAAAGAGGTTATAACCAGGATCAAAATAATACTTAATGTTTTGAATAGCAGGGAAGTAGTGAATACTGTTAAATTTGGAAAGTACTCCAAAAAAAAACCGCAGAGTTATTGAAACAAAAGTACCCTGAAAATCAACTCACACCGACTCTTCATAAAATTTTGGTTCATAGTCAAAATATCATCGAATATCAATCACTACCACTTGGAGATTTGTCAGAAGAAGCCTAGGAGTCCAAAAATAAAGGCTACTAGAAATACAGATATCAAAATACGTGCAAAGTTTCAAGAATTTGACAGAATGAAGACCTATTTAACATGCTAGCAGTCTCATCCGATCCACTTACTTCTACCTTAAGGTATGTAAGAAGCCAAAAAGATCTGAAAGCACAATACTCACAGGAAATTATAAGTTTATTACGCATTACCCCGGACTTAGAGGATAGTTTCCAAGAAATTTAATGTTTGTATGTAAATTTTTGTTTCTTTTATTTTGTTTTTCTACTTTTTAAAATCTAATCTATACTTCATAAATTTACTCTCTTATAAAAAAAATAAAAAAAATGAAAAATCAATTAAAAAAAAAAAACAAAAACTGATTTTTTCCCCCACTGTTTCACTCAAATTGGTTGGTTTTCTTTTTTCCCCACTGTTTCACTTAAATTACCCTCAAATTACCTCGTAAATTGACTTTCGACATTTTTAGAATTAAATACCAATTATGTTAACCACGTTTAAAAAACTTCTTATTTCAGCAGAAGATTCTGAAACACCCTGTAAATATTTTTTCTTAAAATTCACAAACTTTATAGCTTTGAAAATTTCCTTCAAAACCAAAAAAAATTTTGGCGATATCTTTATTCGTTTAAGAGATATGATTTTTGCAACCAAAAAAGTCAATACGGGCCACTGTGGTCGGTGGTTGGAGTTTAAAACTAGTCTTCACGAGTTCATGCGAATAGCTATATACAACAGTGTGAATTGGTTTTGGCTTCGAAAAGAGAGACCGAGGTAACGGAAGTGATTTTATTTCCAATATTATTTATTATTTATATTTACTTTAACATTTTCTATCGAAATCGCAACTACACTTCGATTTTTGACCATATTAATCGATATTCAGCATAATTCGTTCGATGGGCAAAGGGGTGAACGAACAGCTATCCCGAGTGGCGATAGGTCGTTCGAATAATGTTTAGTTGACACATTTGCCAATCTAAACAAACGACCGCTGATCGTGCTCCAAATATACTATATACTTATGCCGTTCGTGCCATCAGGGCAATATGATATTTTTGGTTATTGATAGGAGTCAGATATATTTATGTGTATCTTTTATTACCCTGACGTAGAGGGCAAGACAATGCTTTGAAGAAATGCATTTGATTTAAATTAGGTATTTGGTTAAGGCAATGCATTGGATGGGAACTAGGTGTCAAGTATCGAAGCAGGTTGGAATTTATTTCAACGATTAATTAAGTGGTTGCTATAGTGTAATCCCTTCACATTCCCACTGTTTTTTAATAATTTTTTTTCTGTTTTAAGTAATTTTTTAGAAATTTGCCCCACCCGACTAAATGAGAAGGGGGGAGGACCCCCTTTCACAACATTTTTTTTCTTGTCTTGACCCAACCTAAAGGCTCTGGCTTCTTTGGACACGTTATGAGAATCACCTTGTCCTCAGAGAGATTTTCTGAAACCAATACATGCTGGTCTAGCATAGGGTTTGTCGAAAATAATTAGTTTGCTTCAAGTACATTTCGTGTTCTATTTTCAATACAATTCCACATACTTGCTAGTGGACTCATAATTCAACCCTAAGAAGTAAGGCTCGATTTAGCAAATACCAACAAAGCACCGTGTACGATAAACACAGCCTGAGATCAATTTTCCCAACTCTCGGATTACTTAATTCTAGGCAGTGGTGGATCCAGAAGAAGGGTGGCATAGGGGTAAACGGAGCACAGTGGCCCGTTTAGGCAAAAGTGCTTGCGAAATTCATTTTTCAGGTGGGTTTATAATGCAAAACTTTTACATTTTTTGAATTAACAAATGCTTGGAGCTCTAGTAATCGGAAAAATTATTTCATTTGTATGAATGGTTTGGCTTGCAGAGCGATTCAAAGTTGACAAATTTTGTTGGTTAGAAAAAAAAAAACAATTATTTTAATTTTTTATTTGAGTGTAAAAACTAGGAAAACGGTGTAGATAAAACTTTTTTTGTTATTTCTATCTGATATATGTATGTGTTAATTATGAGTGCCAACTTAGCGAAACAACATTCACCGATCGAAAACTGGTTAGGTGGATAATTAGCCGTTAATTAGTCGTTAATTAGTTGTGATAATCTAGAATTTGTCGTTCCATGTTTTTCTCAAAAATGGGTAAAAACTTGTTGCATTGAATGATGTACTGCCCAATAATTTTCCGTTAATTAGTCGTTAATTAGTTGTGATAATTTCAATCTTGTCGTGCAATGGTTTCTATGTTTTTTTTTGCTAATTTCCTAAATTCATATGAAATTAGCGAAGCACCCCCCAAACAGTTTTAAAAGCTTCTTAAACAGAATGTTTTATTCCTTAAAAATTTGCCGTTCATTAGTCGTGAATTAGTTGTGACAGTATCGATTTTGTCGTGCGATGTTTTCTATGTTTTTGATGCTAATTTGCCAAATTCGTATGAAATAAGCGAAAAACCTCCCAAAAAGGTTTAGAAACTTTTTATATCGAATATTTTACTGCTCAATAATTTGACGGGCATAAGTCGTGAATTATTTGCTATAATTTCATTTTTGTCGCTAGAGTATGTGTGTAGTTTTGTACTTTACTACTTTTTGCAAAATGTTTTTGAATGTAGTTAAGCTTACTTCATAGGAATTTGGCAAATTAGCAGCAAAAATATAGAAAACATCGCACTACAAAAAAAATTAAATTAAAGCAACTAATTCACGACTGATGAACGGTAAATTATTAAGCAATAAACCGTTTAATTTAAGAAATTTGTACCATTTTTTAAAGGGATGTTTCGCTGACTTGATTTCAATTGAAAAAATACATAGAAAACATTGCACGGAAAAATTGAAATTGGCACAACTAATTCACGACTTATGACCGTCAAATTATTGAGCAATAAAACATTCGATATAAAAAGTTTTTAACCCTTTTTGGGGGGTGTTTCGCTTATTTCAAACGAATTTGGCAAATTAGCAGCAAAAATATAGAAAACATCGCACGACAAAATTGAAATTGCCACAACTAATTCACGACTAATGAACGGCAAATTATTAAGGAATAAAACATTCTATTTAGTAAGCTTTAAACACTGTTTAATGGGTGCTTCGATAACTACATATGAATTTAGGAAATTAGCAAAAAAAACATAGAAAACATTGCACGACAAAATTACAATTGTTACAACTAATTAACGGCAAATTATTGGGCAGTAAATCATTCAATGCAACAAGTTTTGACCCATTTTTGAGAGGTTGATATCAACTTAGCGAAGCAGCAAAAAAAAACATAGAAATCATGGAACGACAAATTATAAATTATCACAACTAATTAACGACTAATTAACGGCTAATTATCCACCTAAACACTTTTCGATCGGTGAATGTTGTTTCGCTAAGTTGACACTCGTGTGTTAATTGCTATAATCAGAAATGAAAAAAAAATATGATACATATTTTTAAACTGCTAAATTTAATGTTTCTTTGGAACACCCATTTTTGCACGCTTTTCGACTTCACACTGAGTAGAAAAAAAATATTCAAACATAATCGGACGGATAGTAAATCCTTATAAAGGGTCCGCCAAATAACTTCGTTTTTTTGAAAATGGCGCAAAACATCGAGTGTAGCTTCGGCTGTGTGGCACGTAGCGCCGTCCTTTTGAAAACAAATTTTGCCAATATCCTCCTCTTCAACATGGCCTGATGACGATCGCCATTGACTGTAACGGCCACAACTTGCTCATTTTCGAAAAATTGCCCAATTATGCCTCTGGACCAAAATCCGCACCAAACAGTGACTCGTTTTGGGTGTATCGGCTTTTCAATGTATGCGTGCGGGTTTTCTGTGCCAAAATCCGCCAAGATCAAAATGAGCTTCATCTGAAAAGATGATTTTTTTGGCAAAATCGGCATCTTCTCTAAGTCGATCGCAGGCCCACTTAGCGAAGCGTATACACAATCATATTCGTTCAGCGGAAGGATAAAACTAATTATCTGTCAAATCAGACATGAGCTAAGTGTTACCATTCACGAAATAAGCATTATTTGAAAAAAAAAACGTTAGATGGCGGACCCTTTAGTTCAGCATATTTTGCAGAACAAATTTAATATCTCACATTCTCAGAACTCTATTTTATCACTCAAACAATGAAAAGTCTTTTAAATTTTCAAGTTATTGAACATAAATTTGTATTCGTTTGTTGCTAAAATTCTAATATTAATATTAGGTATACTAAGTCCAGCCTCATTATATTTACATATAAATAATTTACATAGGCGCCAAATTTTGAATAGCCTGGTAACACCAGGTACATGTTAGTATGATACTGGTTAACAATTTAATGACACAGTGACAGTTCATGAAAAAAAGTAAGCAAACATACCTTTTTCACATTTGTTAATGTCAAAGTGACATATGGAGTTAGTATGAAATTTGGCAACTTTAACTTTAGTAAAATATTAAGAAGATAGTAAGTACGAAGCTTACTCATTTAAAATTTTTAAAATCGTCTATTTAACATAGCATCATACTAAAAATGCTTTAACAAGATACTAAATCGTTTAGTAAAATTTTGCGCCATACTTATTAATATTTTTTCTATAAATATAAATTTTATTTATGTATGTAAGTTGATTGACAGTTAGAATCCATGAGCAGTTTATGTACTATACTTGTAGTGGTTCTCAATGCCAAAAGCGATTTATTTATTATTTAAAGGAGATGTTGTGGTGCTAGTTATGGTCGTGTTGTCTTGATGGTTGTTCTTGTTATTGTTGTTGTTGCTTTTACACATAATCCTTCAAATTTGTTTGTTAGAGAATTCAACGGGCTCGGAAGCTGAATCCTCGAAAATTTCATTTGATTGATGACGAATATTGCCGCTGCCACTATTTCCGTTCGAGAAAAGGATGCCGTTGGCGCTGCTAGCCGCATATGATGGTCGAATTAAGTATGGATTATGGATCAAACGTTGTAATTGAATAAGGCATCTATATAGATATGATATAAACATATATACATTTTAGAGAAATATTTATATTGATGGAATTATAGAACTTACTTTTCCAACCGCCTTTCCGACTCTGTTACTTCGAATATTTCAGCGATTGCTGAGTTTTCGTGGAGGTTAGATGATGACCTCTTGCCGTTTGTCCAACCTCGGGAATATTGGAAAGTTTGTCCCATGCAGCTAATGATGATAGCAAACGAGACCAAGGAGAAGACCACAAAGCGAAGCATGATGATGTTTTTCCAAAAATCTAAGAAAAAAAGTTTAAAAGAGAGGTGGTTTTACCATCTGCATAAATTGTAACATCAAGTTGCCAATGAATTTACGGAAAAGTGCGTGGTTTATACAAGCAAAATATGGAAATCCAAAAATGTGTAAATAAGTTCTGTTAGATATCTTAATTATTCTTAGCACCAGTTTTTTTCAGTGCGAGATTAAAGTTAAACCAGAGTTAGCTCATCAAATTTGGTGAGTTACCTCAGAATTAACTATAAACAGATGATTTTGATGTTGTATCCACCGAGTTTATTTTTAGAAGTTCCGCATGCATTCTCTTCCAAAAAACTGCTTCTTCAGTTAAGTGTGGGATAATTTATACTTCTAGTTAAACTCATCACTGGTTTAACTCATCACTGAAAAACTGGACCTTATAAATAGGTGCAATTTTTGAGAGAGAATATTCAAAGCTTTTTGTTTGTTATATTTATGTTCAACTTCAACACACAGAGAATATTCAATTTTTCTTTAATTTCACTTTTCAAAACTTTGTTAAAATTCACAGCCACGTTTCGGAGCCTCGAAGTTATAATTAAGAATATCATAATCCTTACACAGCTCTCAAGTTTTAAATACTTAATTTATATTTAATATTAATTTTAAATCCCGCTGCATTTATTTCAGCAGACTATTTAAAGCTTTAAATATTTTGTACTTGTATATAAATATATTCCATTCCTGCACATTCTGTCCAGGCTTGGTTCTCCACAACCACACGAGCTGTCGCTCCTCAAATTTATTGTTTTTTAATAATAAAATATGTCTATTACCTAATAAATTTTATTCGCAGAAAAACCCACTCAGAGTCACTTGAAGAAAACTTGTACTTGAAGGAAGATTGAAACTTTGACTACGATCTTCTCCAGTGTTGTTTAACCCTTTTATATTCCATTCAATCTTAAAGCAAATAACGGCGGCGTTACACCCAAACATGAATTGATGAGAGCATGAAAGCTTATATTGAGGAAGGAGCTCTTTGGGCGTGTAAGTGGATTAACAGGGATTATTAACACCTATTGTTTTGGATAAGATGATAATCAGACAGTATGTAAATTCAATGCATTTACTGATTAAAATTACTGCTTGGGAAAAAAGCTAACCGCCTTCGCAAAAGGGATGAATATATTGATTTCGAGATAGAGATGTTATCCTGGGAAGACTGAATGAACTTTGATTATCTATATGTTTATGCTACAAGTATATGAGAATAGTCAATTCTTTAATATGATACTCAGAAATAGGGAGGAATTCATTGGAGGAATCCTATAAGTTCCAGTGAAAAGCTATCATTTTATATGAAATTTTAGAACTATATAAATATTACCTTTAAAATACCAAAAATATTTACGTGTGTCAAGTTAGAACTGAGTTTGTAAAGTTGTTCCAGGTTGTTCCCGATTTGTTCCGCATTGTTCCAAATTTTTTTTTGAAAAATATTCAAAAATGGGGGTTTTAGACCCAAAAAACGGTTTTTGACCTAGCCCCCCTTTTTTCGAAAATCGAATTTTCGAAAATTGTTCTAGTTGTTCTGAACATTGTTCCAAGTTTTTGGACCTCTATAGTAAAAACTTCAAAAGTTATGGCCAAAATTCGAAAAAATTCTAGCCCCCCTTTTTTTCGAAAATCGAAATTTTTAATTTTTTTAGTTTTAAAAAAGTGTTCTGAACATTGTTCGAAAAAATTAAAGCTGTCAAAGGCCTATTTTTAAAGATAAGGCCTTCAAAACATTTTTTTCAAAAACGCGAATATTGGCTCTCCAATTTTTTTTTTTTTTAAGCACCTCTGATTCATATTTTTTCATCATATCTAAATGTGTTAAGAAAATAAAGTGTCCCTAAATTTATAAAATCACCCTAAAATCAACTCCTTTAAATGAAAATATTCTATTGTCCTTGCTCTGGCCCCCTTTTCAGAAGTAAATTATTCAAAAAATTGTTCCAGGTTTTTCTAGGGCTCTTCTAAATTGTTCCAGAATTTCGTTTCTTAAAATTGATTTTTAGTAAAATTAAAATTAAAAAGTTCGATTTTCGAAAAAAGGAGGGCTAGAATTTTTTCGAATTTTGGCCATAACTTTTTAAATTTTTACTATAGAGGTCCAAAAACTTGGAACAATTTCCAAAAATTCGCTTTTCGAAAAAAGGGGGGCTAGTTCAAAAACCGTTTTTTGGGTCTAAAACCCCAATTTTTGAATATTTTTCAAAAAAAATTTGGAACAATGCGGAACAAATTGGGAACAACCTGGAACAACTTTCAAAAATAACGAATTCAAAAAAAGGGGGGTTAACTTCACACACTCGTTAGAATTACACTTTCAGAAAATAAAAAAACTTATAGGTAACACAGTTAATTGAACTTTTTTGTCTCAAATTAGTTGTGGAGAGAAAAAAATTCTAAAAAAAATTTTGACGAAGTTTTCAAACAAAAACTAGGTAGGAGGTAGGCGTAGTGCTTAGTTGACACTCTGAGTCCAGGCATTAGAAAAGGAAATTGGAAAATGTAAACACGGCATTAAATGTAGCTTTCTTTTTGTAAATTAGTTGTAATTGGTAAAAAACCCTGTGCTTTTAATTTTCATATTTCAACTCAACTCAATTAAATCATATTTGCGTTGTTTTTTTTTTTTTTGTTTCTTATAATTTTTTAATTAAATAAAATGGTAGTGCATTTCTATTTTTCACAGCAATTGTTCGGTTTTAAGTTGAGGAAGCAAACAAAAAGTAAAAAAAAAATAGATACTGACCACGCGCGCCGTTTAAAACTCGGTTTAAAAGTCCTTAAACCGACTACATGTAACCGAAGTAAACCGATAGAATTTAAACGACAAAATCTCGTGTAAATGTGTAATATTCACACCGTTTAAGCAAAAAAATGACATTTGGTTTACGTCGGTTTAAAGTTGTGGTTTAAACCGAACGTCGGATAGCATCGCAAGTATGAAAAAACTAAAAGATGGGTTTTTTGGCTTTTGAGCAACTGTTTGCTGATTTATTTATCAATCTTTTCAAGTTTCAGTGTTGAATCAAAATGAACAAAAAATCTAAAATTGCGCAAATATAGAAAGTGCCACCAAAAGAATAAAAATAAAAAGAGAATTCAAATCAGGGCAAGCGCTTTACTCAATTGGAAACTGATTTGTTGTGTGACCTTATGTTCGTCAGCGCCGTCAATACTAAAGGGTTTTCCAATAAGAGGTGTTATTTTGATATTCAAAGAAAAATGGCATTTTTTGAGATAAATGATCGGATGTTTATTTCATTATAAAGAGGAAGGTATGCCGTTAATAATGGAACACAACATCAGCCAAATGGCCGCCACGACCACGCTTACAGGACCATATCCTTTTCATGAAATTTTCCATAACCAAATCGCAAAGTGGCTGCCCTATGTCCTCGATAGCCTCACAAATTCCATCTTTGAGGTCTTGAATCGACGCTGGGCTGTTGGCGTAGACCTTATCTTTCACGTGGCCCCAAAGGAAGAAGTCGCAAGGTGTTAAATCACAAGATCTCGGTGGCCAATTGTGATCACCTCTTCGAGAGATAACACGGTCCGGAAACTTTTCCCGTAAAAGATCGATGGTTTCATTGCTTGTGTAGCACGTAGCGCCGTCTTGTTGAAAGTAAACCATCCAATTCCGGCCATAAAAAATCATTAATCATCTCTCGATAGCGCAATCCATTGACCGTAACTGTTGCTCCAGCCTCATTTTCGAAAAAGTAAGGTCCAATCACCCCGCCGGACCATAAACCGCACCAAACAGTCACGCGTTGAGGATGGAGAGGCTTTTCAACAACAACTCTTGGGTTTTCCGAGCCCCAGATGCGACAGTTTTGCTTGTTGACGTAGCCTCCGAGGTGGAAATGGGCCTCATCAGTCAAGATGATTTTTCGATGAAATTCCGGATCATTTTCATGCATTTCAAGGACCCAATCAGCAAAGACACGCCGTTGTTGATGATCAGCCGGCTTGAGTTCTTGTGTTAACTGAACTTTATAAGCCTTAAGACCCAAGTCTTTATGCAAAATACGGTGTAATGACGTTTGTGGAATGCCTAATTCCAAAGAACGACGAGGAATGGACAAACCTGGGTTTTCTTCAACACTTTGGGCTACAACAGCAATATTCTCAGTTGTTCTTGAGCGACGTGCACGGGTTTTATTCTTCACATCACTAACTTGTCCCAACACCTCGAATTTGTCCACCAATTTCTGTATTGCGGTCCGACAAGGTGCTTCACGACGACCCAAAAATGTTTTAGTTTTACGAACCGTCTCTGCCAAATTGTCACCATTTTTATAGTCAAATGTCAAAAAATGACAGCTTCAAAAGTGACAGCTACCGAAATAGCGGGCTATTCAAAATAACACCTCTTATTGGAAAACCCTTTATTATGCAAGACAGCAAACACTGCGATAATTTTTTGTATGACTGCCACCCGTTGTAAAGGGTGTTTTTTTTAGACGTGTGGTTTTCAATCTGGCAATACTTTTTTTGGAGTTGGTCTTTTTGACAGCTGTCACTTGATTTATGTTCAGTTTGGTTTGCCATTTTATAATTAAGAGACTTACTCTTGAACAAAATTAGCAAATCGTGCAAATTTATTACCAAAATAACGGTTTGGTTTGCGCGACGCATCGCGCGCTGCGTCCAATATTCTGTCGACATAATCGCAAAATCGCATAAATTCGAGCAACCATATGCATCGGTTTCGCACCACGTTTACTCTAGTGGATAATGCGCATCCTCAGAGACGCCGTACAGTGTGCACAGAAGACGCTATTGCTGCTGTGGAGTCCATCCGCCATCCCGCGTAACAATTGGAGCTGTCGAAAATTGGGCCTCTCGGCTGGAGTTTATTCGAACCAGCCGCGGCGGCCACTTGCCCGAAATCATTTTTAAAACATAATGGCAAACCCTTATCTATATAATAAAGCTAAATTCTTGGCCATAGCATTAAATTATATGCGTTTATTTCTTCTTGAAAACCACACGTTTAAAAAAAATACCCTTTACTTGGATGGCGTTCGATCTTCGCACGTTGCATTGTTCGATATGGACGCCAAATTCGCACTTCTCTCAGGCCTACCTCTTCATCTATGTCGCTTGACGACGAGGATGATGATTACAATAAAACCGCGTCTATGCCAACAATATGGCATTTTCCATCTTGGAAAATAGAATATTTTTGCATGTAAAATAAAATTCTAAAATGGCAACAGAAAATGGATACACTGATGGTAGACTGAATATTTGCAACAAACAATAAAATGTTGAATATTAGCTAAAACTATTTAAACCGTATACCTAAACGACATGAAAATCTCTCGTTTAAGTTGGAGTCGGTTTATCGTAGTTAAACCGATTATTCGGTTTAAAATTTTGGATAGCGTCAGCTTAAGTGAGTGAATATTACCGATTAGTCGGTTTAAAAATTTTAAACCGACTACTGAATTTAAGCAGATCTTAAAAGGCGTGAATATTACGGCCATTACAAAGTCTAAAAAAAACTATAACTAAAGAATTTTGTTTAAAAAAAAAATTGTTTTGTTTTGCGTTTGCACAAAGTTGCAAAAAAGTTCTTAGAAGTTGAGTATTTTTGGTCCCAAAGGAAAAAGGTAAGTACATTCTACCTAGACGAATCTAAAGGGTGATTTTTTAAGAGGTTTAGAACTTTTTTTAAAAAAAAAACACAAAAAATTCGAAAAAATGAATGAAATATTTATTTGAATCGATAGTTTGAACCTTGCAATTTAATGTTTAAAGATAATTTCATGCAAATGTTGACCGCGGCTGCGTCTCAGGTAGCCCATCCGCTGAGTCCAATTTTGGCATACTCTTTCACACATATCGGCCGGTATCTCACGAATGAATGCATGGATGTTGGCTTCCAGTGCGTCAATCGAAGCGGGCTTGTCCTTATAGACATAAGCCTTGACATACCCCCACAAAAAATAATCTAATGGTGTCAAATCGCACGATCTAGGCGGCCAATTGACCGGCCCGAAACGTGAAATTAACTGTTCACCAAACTCGCCTCGCAATTGCGCCATTGTTTCGCGTGCTGTGTGGCATGTGGCACCGTCTTGTTGAAACCACATATCATGCAAGTCAAGAACTTCCATTTCGGGCAAAAAAAAGTTTGTTATCATCGCTCGGTAGCGTTCACCATTGACAGTAACGCTGCGATTCGCATCATCTTTGAAGAAATAGGCCCAATAATGCCGCCGGCCCATAAACCGCACCAAACAGTGGCTTTTTCGGGATGCATTGGTAGCTGTTGCAATGCTTCTGGCTGATCTTCACTCCAAATGCGGCAATTTTGCTTATTTACGTACCCATTCAACCAAAAATGAGCCTCATCGCTGAACACAAGCAGCGCGCGATGAACATTTCGAACCGAGCACGAATTTTGATAGTAAAATTCAATAATTTGCAAGCGTTGTTCATTTGTAAGATGATCCATGGTTAAATTGCAAACCAAACTGAAGCTGTTTGACAGTGACATAAGGTGCTAAACACACGTCAGCTGTCAAAACCAGTGTTGCCAAAACCAAACCAGCTTAAAAATCACCCGTTATAAACTTTACAAACAAATAGATGTATTCATAAGTACCTACATTATTTAAATTTGTATATTTTGAGTCAACTTCAACAATGCAGAACGGCAGCAGTGCAAAAAGTTCGTCTGGAGGATCTAAACAGGTCTCTATTGAAAAAATGTACCAGAAGAAATCCCAACTGGAACTGGAACATATTCTTCTTCGGCCTGACAGTTATATTATATTGGATCTGTTGAACAAACCAAAGGAACTTATGTGGGTTTTCAATCGTGAAACAAACAAAATGGTTCAAAAAGAACTGTCCTTTGTTCCGGGTTTGTATAAAATCTTCGATGAAATTCTTGTGAATGCTGCCGACAACAAGCAACGTGACAAAAATATGTCGTACATAAAAATCGACATTGACAGTTTTAAGCAAATCTAAGGTTGTAACATTTTGGGTCCAAATGCGTTTTGTCCGAAAAGTTTGTAAATAATATATCTAAATCGGGTAGCGTTGAAGCGGTCCTGACATGGGCCAAGTTCAAGGCACAAACTGATATTGCCAAATACTGGCAAGAAGAATATCAAGATCAAGGTCATACCAAATTTGGAAGATTCCGATGAAGCCGGGGTCTGGTATGGGTTTTATTGGTAGAGACTTTGTATGGAGTGTTTCCCTTGTGTGTTAACACCTTAACTGTCCCATGTATCATTTTTGATACACAAATTAAATTTTTTCGCGTGCCGCCTACGTCCATGTATCATATTTGATACATTTTGGAATTTGGCTTCACTGTCCCCATACAAATTCATAAGGAAATATTCATACGTCCATTATTTTGTCTTAGATATAAAATACATCAACAATAAGTCCAATGTATCATTTTTGATACATAAAATTATTTTTTTTATAGTGCCGCCTACGTCCATGTATCATTTTTGATACATAAACATTTATCATTTTTATATGAACAAAATTGCCTAAAAACTTATTTTTCATATAAACGTGAATAGGTAACGTCTAATACTTTAGGGAAGTTCAAACAAAATTGGAAAAATGTTAAAGTAAAAAAACTTATTTCACAAGTAAATCCTTACTTTTGTATGAACATATTTAAAAAAAAAGTACGATATTTCTTAATAATTGTGTAAATCTTATTAAATTGAATTATTAGGAAAATAATTAATTTTGATTTTGTATTCGTCTCTTTTTAATAACTCTATATGAACATAAAAACTGAATTTTGTGTTCAATATAAAGCTGCGCAAATATGAATTCATGAGTTAAGTTAACGATTTTCTTTTTAACCGATATGATTGAATTAATTTTGATATTATAAGATAAAACTTATTATAAATTGGATAGTTTTGAGGTTTTTTTCTTTTAATTTTCCGGACTTTTAGAATTTTTCTTCATGGTGCCGAAACCCGGGAAGTGTTGAAAATGAGATTTAATAAGTTTTGTTTAAAAGTAATAGTCGTGGTTTTTTTAATATCGAAATTTCCTTTCTCGATTTTTATAATAAAAAATGGAGATACAAACACGTGTTGGTTTTCACAATCAAATTACGAAGATCGTCCCTTTTGGGAAAATTTTCGATCTGCAAAGTTTAATTTCTTGCAATCGGTGTTAACGGACAATGCGGCAAAAACCATAGTAGGTTTTACTCCCTCCGATGCATGTTATGATGGAGCCATTTCCCTATTGCAACAGGAATGTGGAGATACGGAGAAGCTTATAGACTGATGCAAACTCTTATGGGTTTGCAGTTGCAAAATCTAGTAGTAAATCCTACACCAATAGAAATTGATAATCACCCATACGTCCCATGTATCAAATTTGATACACAAAATTAGTTAGCATACGTCCATGTATCAAAAATGACCACAAAACTAAAACATTTTTTTAACAGCAGTGACCAATTATGTATGCAACCAACCCCTTCTATGTTGAATCCTACTAAATAATAATGCTTTTTCTTGAAAAAAAGTACCGGACGTATAGGCGTTTTTAAATGATTTTGTATGGGGACAGTAAAGCCGAGTTCTGTTCATGTATCAAAAATGATACATGGACGTAGGCGGCACGAGAAAAAACAAATTGTGTGTATCAAATATGATACATGGGACGTATTGTTGATGTCTTGAAATAATAATGGACGTATGGTTGGTTTTAAATCAATTTGTATGGGGACAGTTAAGGTGTTAAGCCGCGTCCAGATCAATAAAAATTTTCGTTGTGCGCCGCCGTGCGCCTTGAATTTTCTATTCGCCGCAAATATTTTCGCCGAAAACTAAAATTAATTTCAAAATAAAATTGGACAAGGAAGGAATTATCCTTTTGATTCAGGAATATGAAAAAAGGAGAGTGCTTTGCGATGCCAAGGACAAATGGCATTTCAATAAAAATAAAAAGAATGATGCATGGAGGGAAATCTCAGAAGAACTTTTCATTGATATTGGAAATGCCAATAATAAAATGTCCAGCTTTTTTTTTGGGATCATTTCACATACATTCGAATATTTCTTCTCAATATTCAATGTTTCTGCAACCAACTATCTACTACGTTAAATTGTAGTATAAAGACATCGAGTGGGATATTGATGAAAGGGATAGCAAGATTTCGACTCAACTTTACTATGCGAGCGCAATCGAATGAAACGAAGCTCATTTCAACTCGTAGGTACACAAAATAGTTGATGAAACGTAGTTCAAACTTTTATTCGATACATCGAATGTAATATATCGATGTATCGTTAGATATCGAATGTATTCGATATATCGGCTTTTTCGATGCATCGAATAAGAAAACATCGATGTTTTCGTTATATCGATATAAAATGTGCAACCCTAATAAGAGGGGGGGGGGTCTTTTCCACTCGTTTAGCCGGGAGAGCAAATTTTCTACAAAGAAAATATTTAAAAACAACTGTAATACTTCTTTTATTTCCTTTTTAAATTAAGTTGTTTTAGTGAACAATTTTTGAAAAAAATAATTTTCAATCTCAAAATTTTGAAGAAAACAAATTTAAAAATTTTACGTCATTCAGTAGTATTTTTGTTTTTAATAATTAGTGTTCTTATTATTTTTTTTTTTTCAAACGCCAAAAACCAGACGCTAACATCTCTTCTATAGTTCCTTAATCCTTAACCGCATGAATTATTGTTTTAAAGAGGAAAAAAATAAAAAAACGCTTAAAATGACTTCTTTGGGTTGTTTTAAGATGTTTTTTATTAAAAACCAAAAACAAATTTTTTTTTTAAATACAAATTTCTACTAAATTTGTATATTTTTAACCCCCATTTAACTGCATATGAAGCCGAATATGGCTTGTAAACTTTTACCTATCAAATGAGCAAGATAATATTTTTTTTTTTTATAAAAATGCATTAATTTCAAAGAGAATTAGACACCCAATCAGAAATATATTTTTATGACCACTTTACTCGCCTAGCACCAAAGTTATTATTATTTGAAATAAGATAATTTTTCACACTTCCGTTTTCAATGACAATAAGTAACCGAAACCGGCTGACCTGGAAACATGAATATCTTCCTTCTTATTTGGTGAACGAGTTCAAATGTACAGTTATTTGTTCTCAGAAATGCACAGAAGAGGATCCTGTTGTGTTTTGCTCAATTGAATTGATTATTGAAGTGAGGAGAAAAAGGGCAATAACTGCAGAAAGCCATATTTGGCTTCTCAAAAAAAATTAACAGACATTTAAGCATTCAGTTTTCTGTTTTTGACTTAACATGTAGGACGGTTAGTGGGTACAGGCACAGGAGTTTATTTTACAGTTTTTGATAGAGAAGTGCCATATTTGCAGCTCTATTCTTTTAAAATGTTCATTCGGAACAATTTCTCAAAATATCAAACATTTTAATATTAATTTTGTATGGTTCTGGGTGGGGGGAATTGCCCCCTTTGCCCCCCGCCCCACCAAAGTTCAAAATGGTGGTATTCTAATTAAGTGTGACAAACAATCAGTAAAAGCAATTGAAACTGAAATCAAAACAAAATTGTGTGAATATTATGCAAAAATTCAAGAACATCTTAATCCGCGCATTAATAAAGTGGGTATGAGTGAGACAATTAGTGAAGACCAATTAATACAAACCATTAAATGTCAAAAACATGTACTAACTGTACTTCTTTGAATGAACAAACCAACGAAAAACTAGACACTCATCATGCAGCATCTGACAACAATTGTCCATGCCCAGTGTTTTTGAGGAATCTTAAAGGCGCCGAAGTACGTGATAGTTTCTAGCAATTAGAAACTATTTATTACAGCATATTTTCAATGCAAGCAGTATTAGATTTAATAATTCCCAAAATATTACACATTTTTTTAAATACATTTTGTTTTGTATATTCAAAGAAGTAATATATTTTGAATTAAATGCTTAATATTTAACTGATTTATGACAAAAAAGAATAAAATACAACAAATCGATATTATAATTGAAGATAAAGTCTCATAAAAAGCATTAGTGACAGGATTACTTGAAAATAAATTTCCCAAAAGTAATGCTATTGATTTTAAATTTTATTCCAACCCGTATTCAAAAGAAGAAATATTTTCAAAACAATACAAGTATTGGTTTAAATTTAAATACGGGACGGCTTATTTTAAATCAGAAATGTAACCTAGTCTAAATATTTGTAGTTTCATGAGGTAAAGTCATGACGATAGCCCATAAAAAAGCATGATTAAAAAAATAGTTCCCTGAAAGTAATATACAACAAATTTTAAATTTTAATAAAGTCAGTATTTAAAAAAGGAAAATATATTCAATTCAATACAAATTAGTTTTAACTACTGGTTTAAATTTAAATACGGAACGATTTATTCTATGCCAACAAATTTAACTAAGTCTAAAATGATATTTAATAATACACATTTTGGGTTGTACTACAACACAAAATTTGTTAAAAATTGTTTAACATTTTGGGATATTTTTTGTTCACGTTTTTCGTATTACAGAAGTGTGTAACACATTAAGTATTATTTTTTAATATTCCATAACCATAAAACATTTTCTGTAATAATTTTATATTACATTCTAATAGTTTTGTTTTAAAACTTTTATTTGTTATAACGACAGGATTAGAATTTAATCCAAAGGATTAGAATGTATAACTCAAAGGACTAGAATGTAATCCAAAGGATTCAAATATTATCCTGGAATATTAGAATGCTTTACCTGACTCTAACTTTGCAAAATTTTATTTTAATAATCCGTATTTTTTTTGAATTCATAAAAGTTTTAAATTTTAATTATTTTGATTTGGTTAAAATAGGAAGCGTCCTTTTTTAATCCAAGAATTTTAAAATGCAATTCAAATTGTATCAAAAGAGCAAGAAAGCAAAATCAGCCATATTTAAATAAAATGAACAAAATGTTTCATGTATATTTTAGGGTTACCATAACTAAAAAAGTATGATTTTGACTAAATAACAAACATGTGTTTTCTATTGAGACCACGACTTTTTAAAATCTGTAATGTGTTATATTAAATTCATATTTTGCTTCTTATTATTGATGAGATGACACTATTTCTTGGAAGTTAGTATTTACCTAAATAAAAATGTGGGTACTGATCTTTATGTACATAAATGTATGTAGGTACATAATGGGTGATTCTGAAAGAAATGATTTCAATTATTTTTTAATATTTTTTTTTACTAGGATTAACATTTTTTTTGGTATTAGGCATGCACAATTCAGAATTGTTTAACTATACAAAGTTCATTTGACACTTCAAATGTTACTACCTTAGCATTCCAAACTTGATTGTACTATAACTATTTCTTCCATAAATTATCTGCTACAATTATCAATTTCGCACGTAGAACAGCAAAACAAAAAGGAGAACGATATTTTTCGTTTATGTTTCATTTTTGTATAAAAATGTTCGCTTTGCATCAGCAGCATAGTAAGCTTTAACTTGAAAAACAGTAGATACACCAGGACGATACATCGTGACATATAATATAATTTTTATGCCAATGTTCGCATAACATTAACTCCGCACTATAACGGCAGTTTGCATTTATTAGTTTAATGAAAAAAAAAAAACATTTAAAACGAAATAACTAGGTATGAATACAAATACATAAATATCTTTTTCTCCAATAAAAGAAAAAAAAAATGATCCAAAAACATAAGGCATGGCAACCCCATTTCTAATTAAAAATTTTAAATATGCATTATTTTGAAGGCGCTTTGCATTTTCTCTAGGTAAAGTACGAAACTCAGTAGATAAAATTTCAATCGCAATAATATTTTAGTTCACTTATGAGAAAAACAATGTCACCATTATAATTCAGATAATAACTAAGTGATTGACTTAGTGATGAAATACTCCAAAAATAATCATTCATTATATGTTTTTGTAAACTAATATATTTTTGGATTCATTTTAAGTAATCTGGTTTAAATTTATTGCATAAAAATAAATTTGTATTATTATTCTTATAAAATTTTATTTAAATTCAATATAGGGACATTATAAATTAATATATTGTGCATTTTAACTCAGAAATGAAGAATTGCATTTAATTTTTCATGTGCTTAGAATTCATTCAATGAAATTGCAAGTTATATCCTTTTGTATTCTATTCAATAGCAACAAAACAATTCGAATTGAATTTGTCTTGAATTCTATTAAAGTAAAATTAAATAATAATATAAACGAGATTAGAACTCGACAAAATAGAATAGAATTTCAGTATAATTTGTATTCAATTACAAAAATAAAATTGATACATTTTAAACTAAATGTATTATTTTGAGGGAACAATTTCCCCAGATATTGGGAATTTTCTTCTATTCATAACATTGATTACATTTCAATATTAAAAAAGGATTAAACAGGTTTTTAAACCGTTGCATGTATTTAATTCTAATAAAATTTTGGTGTGGTCCGAAATACAATACAGATTTTACTGAAAAATAGTCCAATATTTTTAACCGTGTACTTAATACAAAAAAAAACAAAATTTATGACAATAAATAGACCCTTTCCTCATCAACAATTAAACATTCTCATTAACAATACACAACTAGAAGAAGAAGAATCAATCAAATACCTTGCTGTTTTCCTTGATAACAAGCTATCTCTTAATGAGCATATAAACCAAATATGTAAAAAAGTTTAAAACAAAAAAAATAGGAGTTCTCAGAAGAACTCGTAATAACATTTCAAAAAATAGTGCAATAAAATTGTTTAATTTAACTGTAAAGCCCCATTTTGAATATTGTGCAAGTCTCCTGTATGTCTGTAATAGTTCTTAAAAAACAAGACTTCAAAAACTACAAAATAAAGCCATGCGAACAATATTAAATTGTGATCGATACACTTCAATCTCATCTATGTTAGAATCCCTAAAATGGATAAATATAAATCAAAGACTCTACATGATGGCAATGCTTTTCGTCTTCAAAATAAAACACAATATGTGCCCTGAATATCTTCAATCCTGTGTACCTGCAAGAAGAATTGTACAATATAATCTGCGAAATGTAGAAGAGTTCAATATCACCCGACTGAGAACAACTAGAGCACAGGCCAGCATACTAAACATGGGATTACAGGCCTACAACAACCTTCCATCTAACATCAGAAATATAAATAACTTAAATCAATTTAAAAATCAAATAAATATATGTATATGCGAGATCTTTTATTAATTAAATTCCTAGAACAATTATTTAATGTTATGTAAAATAAAATGTAAATATTTTATAAAATTTAAATGGCCATTGAGCCAAATAAACTCATAAATTAAAAAAAATTATTTATACGATAGTAAAAAAAATTTAAAACAAACAAATTAAGCATTATAAGTTATCATTTATTTACAATTTCATTAAAATAACTAAAATTCTAATACTAAGTCCAGCCTCATTACAAATCTAAAAAATAATCAATTTTTTTTTTATAGTTTTATAAGGATTTTAAATCCTTTTGAAATAACGTTTTAAACTAATTTTCTATGAATATAAATTTTATATCGGATCCATTGGTAGATAGCGTCCATGATGGTGGTGTTTCTCAAGACTAAAAGGAACTCGTTTATTATTTAGGTGATAGGGGGAGCATTTCGGTGGCGATGACGGTGGCGGTGGTGTTGTCTTGAAGATGGTTGTTTTTCTTGTTGTTGTTAAAAGGAATTTCATAATTAATCCTTCAATTGTGCTTGGTAGAGAACTCACCGGCCTCGGAAGCAGCCAAATCTTCGAAAATTTCATTTGATTGACGATGGATACCACCGACGACGCTGCCACCATTTCCATTGCTGTTAGCCGCATATGATGGTCGTAGTAAGTATGGATTATGGATCAAACGTTGTAATTGAATAATACATCTGTGAATAAAAAATAAAAGAAATTAAAGTTAAAGGATGGTCATGGTCTAAGAAATATGAGTATAAACTTTACTTTTCCAACCGCCTTTCGGACTCTGGAACTTCGAATATTTCAGCAATTGCTGGATCTTCGCCATGGAGATGTGATGATGACCTCTTGCCATTTGTCCAACCTCGGGAATATTGGAAAGTTTGTCCCATGCAGCTAATGATGACGGCAAACGAGACCAAGGAGAATACCACAAAACGAAGCATGATGATTACGATTTTTAAAAATCTGCAGAAAAATAAACAGTTAATTCCTATAGTAGTGCCATCTGTATCTGATTGTGAAGTCATAAAACGGTGGTGTTGGTAGATGGCTGCTTGTTATATGAAATTAAATTTGTGGTTTGGGTATTTGATAGACAAAAAAAACAGCGAATGTCAAACTGCAGTTTTTCGAAGTTATAAGATTATAAAAAAATTAAATGGACCACAAAGCAATGCAGCGGTTCGTAACATATTGAGTTGCATTCGGTCTGTTTGGTAACGTGAAATTTCTTGCGAATTTGTACAAATTTTCACAAAATAGCAGAATTTGTTACAAATTCCTGTTTGTTAAATCGAAAAAGTTGCAACGAGAGAGGACATCGAGAGAGAAAAAAATTTCCCCTCCATTGGATAACTGGCGAAATTGTGCTACACAAAATTTCTGTGTGCAAGAAGAGTAAAGTCTGTCAAAACACCCAGCTGTTAGCATCTTTTGCTTTTAATTTGAAATTGTGGTTTCTGATATGTGAAAATTAACTTTATAAATAATAAATAACTTGGGAAATTTATAATTTATGTGATTTTTTTTTTCAAATTAAACGCAAATTGTTAACAAAACCAGACTTTTGGCATGTGATTGTTGATGTGAGGATTAAAATTCTGACATTTTGTACACAAAAGTGGTTCAATGCGTTTGTTAACTTTTTTGTTAGTTTCTCCATTTTTGAGAAATTCGTTCTCTCTTTGGTGTTTTGGAAGGATTTACATATTTTGCTGAAAAAAGATACCAAACAGACCTATTATATGAAATGAATTCAATCTGTTAATGTAAGGGCCAGTTTCACAGTCGATACTTAGTGCCAGTTTAATAAACGACACTTACTGGAATAAGTGGCACTTAAGTTTCCCATAGAAGGTCCTTAGGCTAAGGGCTAGTTTCACAGTCGAAACTTACAGGAATAATTGGCACTTAAGTTTTCCATATTAGGACTTTATGCTAAGTTTCATATCCAGCGTAAGTGGAACTTAAGTCACCAATATCGGAGACTTAAGTGCCACTTATTCAGGTAAGTGTGCACTGTGATATTGCGCCTAAATCTTTAACATTGTCCACTTAAGTGTCACTTTTCTGACAGTGAAACTGGACCTAAGATCCCGAAATAAGGAAATCCTAGAATTTTTCGGTAAAATTCAGAATTTGTCAGCAAAATTGGTTAAAATCCGAATATTTTGTTTCATAAGTAATTCAATCCGGACTTCTGTTATCAGTTTTCTTGGACAATAGTACCTACCTTTAGTGTGACCTGTTCAACAAATATTATTAAAATAGACCAAGTAAACTTCGTAGCAAAGTAAAAGCATTAAGAAATTGCTTGATATTGGAATTGAGGTATTAATAAAGAAAGTGCATTGCTAAAGCTATAGTTCGAAAATTCGAACATAGCATTTACTTGATTATGAAATAAGAGGTCTGTTGAGATTATTGATATTATATTGATCAAAGTTGAAGTGCAAAATTTCATAGTTACGCTACGTTGCATAAATACAATTAATATGAAAGAAAACGAAAATTTTATCGACATATTTTCAAAGCTTTTTCATGTTAATTTCAGACTCGTAGTGGAAAAGATTTGTATCCATTTTAATTTGTCGTTCTCCCAAAATAAATATTTAAGGAATTTTAGGCACAAAATGAATACATACTTCATAATAAAACAAATATTCACCGAATTGTGATTGAATACCGAGAAAAACAAGTTTGCACAATATGTAGCAAATTGATAAAATTGCAGAATTATTTTACAAATTACAATTAGGGAAAACACTTGGTAAGACCTAATTAGTTTGGTAATATTTCCTGCTATCACAATACTTATTTATTTCTTGTTGAATCACTATTGAATGTCTACTTTCAATGAGGAAGCCCAGAAGTTAGAATTGGTTGTCGTTCCATATAGGTAATTTAGGACTTCCGATTAAAAAAATCTTCCACTTTGGTTACAAGACAATCAAAGATTCTTATATTTATACCTTGAAAAGTCTTGAAAAAGTAATACACACTTAAGATCACAATTATTAAGTTCCCCTCTCAAACAACTACTCTGTATTATTAATTTAAGCTATTTTGAGCTATTTGCTTTTTTAAATTAAATTTTTCTTTAATTTTAAAATAAAAAAAAAAAATACTGTTATTACCAATAAATTTTTTTTCGAAATCACAAGAATATACACAGAACCACTTGGAGCAAATTCAGCACTTGATTGAAGATTCAAACTTTGACTATGATATTCTCAATGTGATTTAACCATTTTATAGTAAAAATCTTTGTGAAAGCAAACAACAACACACAATAAGGCTGGAATAAGATAAAGCTTCATATGGATGCGGATTAACAAGGATTATTAACACCTATTGTTTTGGGAGCGATGCTTATCAGTCGGGTAGGTAAAGTCAATGCATTTACTGATTAAAATTACTACTTTGGCAAAAAGCTAACCGCCTTCGCAAAAAGGGATGAATGTATGTAGCAGGTTCAGTATGGTTATTGTTTTATGTGGCTGATGCTGGTTGAATAAGAAAAGGTTAGATACCTATTGAAATCTCTATTGCATATACCAACTCGTAGTTCGTAATATATACTTGTATCTATATAAGGTTTTCCCAATGAGGAGATGTTTTATTTGATTCTGTATATAAAAAAGGTACGATTTTCGATGAAAACACTTTGTATACTCATAACACCAGCGTTTTTTTTTTTTATTTTATTGGGGTAGGGCTGGAAACATTCAATTTATTTTTTTTATTTTATTTTGTTTAAAAGATGTAATTTTGTATACCTTTGGCTATTATTATTGGTAGAATTCAAATTCAAGTTCATTAGAATAAATTTAAATTTTAAAGGAAATCAAAACTAGGACAAAATATTAGGTAATCTATTGGACTACGTGGTATTATAAAGTTCTTGTATCCGGTTTTTCAATAAGAGCGCTACAAAAGTTTTTTTAAATAAAACAAAAACGGTTTTGGATATCATTGAAATTCTTTATTCCTGTGAAAGTACTCGATGCCATTATGTATGGAACTCGATTTCTTTTGCATGTTCACCACGGGCACGCTTGCAGAAGTTCAGACGCTGAACCCAATTTTCGACGGTTTTCAAGCATAAATCGGCCGATACTGCTGCAATTTCACGTTCGATATTCCTAAGAAGTTCATCAATCGTCGCTGGCTTGTTGGCATAGACCATAGACTTGACGTAGCCCCACAGGAAATAGTCTAACGGCGTCAAATCGCACGACCGAGGCGGCCAAGCGACTGGACCATTTCGTGAGATAACACGTTCTCCAAACTTGGTTTCCAATAAATTGATTGTGACATTTGTTGTGGCTTGTGGCGCCGTCCTATTGGAACCACATGTGCTCCAAGTCCATATCATCCAATTGGGGCCAAAAATGTTCGGTTATCATTGAACGGTAGCGATCCCCATTCACAGTAACGTGCCGGTCTTGATCATCACGGAAGAAGTACGGCCCAATGACCCCGCCGGCCCATAAACCACACCAAACCGTAATTTTTTTCGGGATGCAATGATGACTCATGGAGTACGTGCGGATTGCTGCCTGACCAATACCGCATATTTTGTTAATTGACGAAGCCATTCAGCCAGAAATGAGCCTCATCGCTCAAGATGATTTTTCGCTCTTAACGTTGAGGCCACTGACTCCGAATTTCGGTAGTAAATTTTAATCATTTCGACTCGTTGTTAGCTCGTATATCATTCCATCATGAAATGGCAAACTTTACTGAAGAGTAATGTCGAAAGAACGGCGAGAAATATGGCGTCGTTTGCTGTCCCTGTTGCTCTACTTTTGTAGGGTTGAAAAACCCTTTATAATAAAGACTAAATAATGTTTGAAAATTGGTTTTTGTGTATTACCACAAGGCTGCAAAGCTTTCACACCATCAGAAATATTGAACGTTTTGAATGAAACTGCAACCACTTGAGTATATAAGCTATACCGCTAAGTTATTACAGGCTTTAGTCCTGGACCCATGTTCTGTAACTTCTCGCATGGTTAAAAGCAGTCGAGAAACAATGAAAATTGAAACAAATCATATGAGTTTTGTTCCATTTCTCATCGTTTCTCGACTGAGAAATGCGAGAGTTATGTCGTTTTCGTTTGGATTCCGGAACTGTTCAATTCCTATCGTAACTGGAAAATTTGGAGTAAAAGGAGTGAAAAAGGAGTAGCTCCGAACGTCCACTCGAAAACGACATTACAGAACATGGGTCCTGGATAGTTTATAGCTGTTTCACGAGTGCCAGGCCGATCATCAGACTCCTTTTAGTGGTGCTTAGTCTATTAGGTTAGGTTAGGTGAGGAGGGGCATGCACAGCCCTGAGGCTTTTGCATACACGGGGGCCTAGTGGTCCATTGTGATCCCCTTAATATTAAAAAAAGCAGAGATGCTGCTACACTAATGAGTGGCATAGATTGCTTCATTTGCGAACCAGGCTGTGCTCTCTAAATATTTTCTCATGTTTGCCATTGAGACCTGCGTTAGATCGTCCAGTTCTGCAACAAACCTGTTTCCAAAATATCGGAAGCGATTTGTTTGAAGGTTTGGAAAGTCGCAGAGCAGGTGTTTAATGGTTTCAATTTCTTCGACATCCTGACAGCTCCTACAGAAATTGGGTGCTAGTACATCCAATCTAGTGGCCATTGTGCCCATGGCACAGTGTCCCGTTAGTACACCTATCAAGGTTCTAATATTCTTTTTACTCAGCTATAGAATAGTTTTCTTTTCATTAATTCTAGGCCATAAGCTTCTATAGATAACGCAATCGTTCCTGGACATCCAGGAGTTATTGATTTGCTCTTTCGTTGTTATGTCTATCTTCCTTTTAATCATGCCAATCGGGACGTCTGGTGCTGGTCCCATATCTTCCTGGCTACTATTTTCCCTATTTGATACTGACCCCTTCCTTGCCAGTTCATCTGCTATGTTATTCCCTTCTAAAGGGTCCACCATCTAACGTTTTTTTTTTCAACTAGTGCTTATTTCGTGAATGGTAACACTTAAGCTCATGTCTGATTTGACAGATAATTAGTTTTATCCTTCCGCTGAAAGAATATAGTTGTGTATAATATAATAATCCTAAGCGGGCTTTAGGTCTTTCTTGATTTATTTTTTGATTGTTATCAAATAGACGACGTTTCGTACGTGCTTACGTACTTCTTCAAGTCTCTAGAGAAACTTTAAATTAAAATTTATTTTTCGTTAAATATATAATACTTACATTTAATTTATCCTAAAAATATATATAAACAACTAAGAGTGATGTTGTGTTGTATTTTCTTTGTTTCTAATAGCCTTTATTATTGAAATTATTATTTTTATCTTAAATTTGAAAATCTTGAAAAAGACGTTTCAAATTTGTAAAATTCAAATAATAATTAATTATTTAAGAAAATTTTATTTTGAAAACCTATTCAAAACTTTATTTTCAAAATACATTTTTTCAAAAACAAGTTATATCTACACAAAATAATACTCAAATTTATTTTACTATCTTTTTATAAATTGACCATAGATATTACTAAGTCCTTAACAGTCTGAACGTCTATTAACTGTATTTTCAGTATTTAAAATGTGTAACATTTCTATTAACATTCTTTTGTTATAATGTTTTTCTGTTTGTAAAATTTCTACATTACTGAAATCAGGTCTATGTCCTTCATCTATACAATGTAATGCTAAAGCAGTTTTTTGTGAATGTCCATTACTTATATCAGACCTATGACCTGTTATACGGTCATAGGTCTGATATAAGTAATGGACATTCACAAAAAACTGCTTTAGCATTACATTGTATAGATGAAGGACATAGACCTGATTTCAGCAGGTCATTGAACTGACTCATGGTTTCTACAACGATTGTACGAGAAGCTCCAAAGAATATCTTAGCGATGAATTATATCAAGTTTAACTCCTATAACTACTTGACTTCCAGCCAGAATGGTTATAAAATCACTATAGCTACGAATAATGTTTTGATGTCGGAAATCGGAAGCAATTTTGTTAGTTGGGACTGTACAATTCAACTACAACATCTGTTCGTTTGATATTCAAAGTCGTAGTCGTAGCTCCTATTAGAATCTGGAAAAAAACTTATTTATGAATAGTCTCATTGAAGTATTATTATGGGATTATAAAGACTTAAAATGACGTTTAGAGTTTTAATTTCATAACGAGATACTTATGACACTAAAATAGATTTAGATATAGGATTTAAGTAGTTTCAAATTTAAAAAATGCTTAGCTCTTACAATAAAAATGCTATGAGACGAATTTGAGTTTCATAACAAGAGATTCATTCTTAAGTATAGCAATAGGATATATAAGAATCTTATGGGAGTTCTTTTCAGATTTGAAGAGCTTAACTCCGGGAGTTTGTTAGTTGGGATAGAAAGAGAAACAAATTATGGACAAATGTTGCTTCGTTCTAACGCTAAACATTTTTAAACATCCAACGTATCTATGTATATTTGTTGGGAATCTCGAGTGTATACATACCTCATACCCCTAGGTGTCTTCTGAAGTCTTTTGGGTGTTTCTTAATTTTTTACATCTGAAATATTGGTGACTGAAGAATCTTTTCTATTACGAAGCGTTACAATATACCGCGTATAGACCCGCAGATATATGACACCTATTGCAAAGCTATATAATGTCCAATCTTTTAAAAGTACCAAACACACTATCCCTATTGCATAATCTAGACGGGCCCAATATGAATTATTTCAATAAATAATTTTTTTTCAAACTTGGCACAGAAAATATTTTAGAATCTGTGGTGCTTGTATAGTATAAAAACTTCGCCCTTACATATACCGGCCCAACCATACCCGTGTGACAACTAACATTGTTTTCCCTTTCAAAGATACTTAATACCTAATTAACGAAAGTGAATTTGATCGGCTTAAGCCTCAGTAACAGTACCTTGTTTTGCACCTCAAACCATACATTTCAGCAAGAAGCTATATCTCGAAATTCTCTTGATGAAAAATACTTACTCATCAACTATAATAGCAAGCAAACTACTTATACCTATGCTATAATATCTCGCAAAGTTAATCAAATATTTGTTGTTGTAAACGTGTGTTAAATACTCCAATAGAATTAAAATTAACTTTTAATGATTTACCATCTCCCTATCTCCGCATACCAACCTCTACTAATATGCATTCTTAATACACCAAATTGACCTCAAAGATTCTATAGACAGAGGCACCACAATATCCATCTGGTCAAACCTTTGGTGCTCTCTACACCTTCTCAGCTTCTTCATCGAGATTCAAACAAATTAATTATTCTTGATTTCAGTTTCACTTCTATACAAACTGGTTTTCTGCCAAAAATAAAACTTATCTTCCCTCTCGCTGTCATCAATGGATTCAGATTCCTCAGATTCTATTAAGATTCTACCTTTTTCATGTCGTCGTCGCACCAAACTTTGTTTATAGCATCAAACATCAAAGTCTGAGTGAGACTTGGTAATCCCTCAATCATTAGTTCTCCGAGATTCGTTGTCGATTTAAAATCATCTTTTTGCGTTTGTTATAAGCTTAGCTTGTAATACTAATAATTATGGAAACCAGTGAAGTGCCGAAGGCGAAGGAGAACTTTTTCAAAAAACTATGGGCCTACCGGAAGTATATCAATATGGAACCGTTTATGTTCTTTTACTTAATGCCCAGTATCTTCAATGCAGTGGCCATTCAGAACTTCCCGCTGGAAAAGGTTTGAAGCTATGCAAGCCAAGCGAGGCCTTATGCATTTGGATGATTTTTGTGTTAACTCTATATTGCTCTTGATTGTGTAGGCGTGCAGGGTGAATTACAACTACAGTGAAATAGTTTGTAAGGCGATTCTTGACAAAGAGGAATATGGCATCGAGGACTGTGATGGATTCGACTTCGAGAATATCACAGAGCTTGGCAGTGGTTTGCTGTGGAGTGTCACAGATCTATCGCCGAATTTCAACTACACCGTTTGCAAAGCCGAACGTGATGCTCAGAAGATAAGTGCGTATGTTTCTGGAATTCGAGCACCGATTGGTGAGTTTTTAAAATCGGCAAGTGTTTAAACAGAAGTTATAAAAGTCAAACTAAAATTTGTTGTTTAGAAATGTGTGAAATTAAATGCCAAGTAAATTATTTGCAAGCAATTAATTTGCATTGTTCTGGGATTTTAATTTAAAAAAAAAAAAAATACGTCGACAATTTTAATTATTGCTACACACGTTAAAATTTTATAATATTATGCAGAAAAAGTTTATATATATATATCTCACGAAAGAAACCCGTTATACCAGAATCTAAATTTGAATGTCAATAGTTAATATTCCAGTATTAATATTTGGTGATAAAATGTTAAAATCTAAAGAATTTTTGCAATCTGTTAAGGCAAACTATTTATTGATGTATTAAATTGTTTGATATTAAACAAGTTTTCAATGGCAACTTAGTGGCTTAACCAAACAAAATCGAAATGATCATCAGGGGAGTGTTTTAAGAATAAAGTAAATAAAGATATTTACAAGAACTAAAGCATGGAAATATAATCAAATATTTGTGAATTAATAACAATGAGAATGTGTTCACCTTATCTTCATCAGGTTGAAGCAAGCTTGAGTTACTTTTTTACTCACGTGTATAACGTGTTTAGGCATCAGTAATGTTGTGATGGCGGTATGTCAAGTATTGCAAACAGTGCGTTAACAATAACTCAATAATTTTTAGATCCGTGATCGGTAAATGATTTAGGAATTATTAAGAAAATGATGGTGTCATATTTAACATTAAATTTTAAAAGTGCGGATCAGATATTTCTATGCCTATTAATAATAATTGAAAAAGATTCAATACAAACAAAAGTTTTGTATGTTGATTTTCGAAACTAAATTAATTAAATAATAACAGGTATGCATATTTAAAATGGACAAGACTAGAGAAATGCGAATTTATAACAGTTATAATAGTTTTTCGCCATTAAAAGTGGGTGTGCATAAAGCGCTTCGCGCGACTTGAAAAAAAAACTCTGGGTGCCTGAAGTGGAAGTGGCAGTGACTCTAGACATGCCAATTATAACAGTTTTGGTTTTTAAAAGTACTGTTTATGTGACCCCGCAGGGCCAGGGCCTTCCGCCAGTGGGTATACTTCAGGCACCCAGAGTTTTTTTTGATGTGTAAACATCTATGCTGGCGGTAGAGTGAAAAAAAAACGTGAACGTTCGTGTGCAACGTTACGTCGTGCAACGCTACGGTGTGCAACAATACGGTGTGCAACGTTACGATCTGCATACTAGGAATGGGTGCGTTCAGTGAAAAATATCTTAAGATCCCCTTCAAGCAAAAAGAAGTCCGTTTTAGATCCGCGCACGTTCATGTTTACACATATTAACCGTGAGTCCCGGCACTCACACAATTTTTTTGCAAGTCGCACGAAGCGCGTTAACGCAGTTCCACTTTTAATGGTTAAAAACTGTTATAAATTGGCATGTCTCTAGTCTCGTCCGCCTGAAGTATGCCCACCGGCGGAGGGCCCTGGCCTTGCGAGGCCGCTTAAACAATAGATACTTTTGTAAACCAAAACTGTTATAATTGGCATGTCTAGAGTCACATCTGATGGCTTTTGCCAGTTATTGTCAAAAAAGCAATCTCAAGATATCCGAAAAATTCTGGTATACTAATCCATCCGATGAGAATTTTCAAGAACAGCTGACTAAAAAACTGATTTGAGCAGCAAATTACACCTATCCGGTTTTTAGTATCTAAGATAGGCTATCCTAGTGAATCCTGAACGTGACCAATCTCAAGCTATCCTAAAATGTTCGACCTGGGGTCGCCCTGAACTCGCCCTGAAGAAGACTTAGGCGTCGTTTTGCTGTGGCGAGTTGAAGTTAAGAATAAACTGCCAAAGTGACATTTGTTGTGAAGCATTTATTTTGTTGTGGATTCGCGTGCTGCAGGTTATTGTTTATTTTTCACAAAAAAAATTGAAAGAAAACCCAAATTTTATTTAGCGCTAATAAATAGAAATAGAAAATGGAAACGTTAAAAGTTACCTATGCTTTTATTCATTTTGAAGACATAAAAACAAATTTTAAAGTTTAATTTTCTAAGTACAGAACTTTTTGTTCTTGCTTAAAATGTCAACAGCGCCCTCGAGCGTTTTTTGAGGATCGCAAAACCCAGGTTTTTTTTGACAATTCTTGGGGTTGTCAAGAAAACCTGGGTAAAGTTCAACGAACGAAGCTGTTTACATTGTTGTATTTGTAATTTCATACCGCGTCGATGAATTATGTGAATTGTAACAACAATTTAACCAGGTGTGTGAAGATCCCTAATGTCTATGTGTGAGGTTTTTATACACACATTCTCATTTTGTATCTGATATCTGACAGTTCAAGATTGTAGGCAAATTAATGGGGTTTTTCATTGGTAAATTCAGATTTCAATTCAAAAATTTATTTTATTTGTGGCGAATGGAAAACTTTTTCAAATTGATTTTTTTTTGTCATTGTATTCGTGTAGTTTCATTTCTGTGTTAATATTTCAAAAAAACTTCATCCCGTGGTGCACTTTTAGTAGATAAGATGAGCTTGATGAAGTAGCCGATTAATTTCAAAATGGTTCCATTTATTATGAGCGAATATATCTCAAATATTTTGAATACAATTTTCACACCTGAAATAAATAGATCAATTTTCAAAAAACACATTTGCAAACTGACAGCTGAAAATTATGTTGGTGGTAGTACAGGGAGGGGTAGATCTGCCGAAAAATTTATAGCTGCGAAATTGATTTTAAATCAAAAATAAATCAATTTCTTTTGCCCAATGGAACGCAAAGATGGTCAAAATTGGCTGTTTGAAATACAAATAAAAAATAAATTGATTTATTTTACCAATGGAAAACCTCATAAAATGGCTGCCGGGGATTCTCATTTTCATGTAGCTAATCTGTGATTATACCTACGCAGACTTTACTTTGATTTGGGATGTCGCATCTGATTTTGTTCGTGTAAAGAATAAAATATAAAAATAAGAGTTGAAATTTATACCAATAAAATAACCAATGTCACATTTAATGGTATTTACTGAATGATGATTCAAATGAGATTTGGGAATCAAATCGTTCGCTTTAAAAACTCAATTGCTTTCCGTTTTGTTAGCTTTTTCTGGCTTTTGACAGCAAATGTTACCTATCCGGTTTTGGTCGTTCGAAAAAGAATCTAATAATGTATCTCAAATTAATAGCCTATCCGTCTACCGCCCGAACGCGGCCGATGTTTTCATATTCCATTTGGCTTTTCGGGAAACTATCATTTTGCGTTTTTCTTTTTTGGCTCTGAGCAGAGGCTTAGCGATTAGAGCAGAGCTCTGAGCAGATTATGATCAGAGTCCTATGATTTAATTATGAAACACACTTAAGCACTGAACTGTCATTTCATTGGGAATCCATTTTTAAATATGTGTGAAGTTGGCTTCGCTCAGCGTTTCGCTCGATTTGCTCCGTAATTTTATTCTGAACTAATTTAGCAAGCTCTGAGCATAGATACACCATATAAAGATGACAATCTCGGCTGTCATCCGAGTTTGCCAACAAGCTAAATCAGGGGAAATTCAGGAGAAGCACGCACACATAATCACTTGGCGTCCATTCACCACGATTATATGCACACATATACAGTTGGCGTCCATTCACCACCAAAATGCCGGTTATTTTAAAAATGTCATGAGTATGTTCAAAAAGTATAATAAATGGAGCAACGAGGTAGCAAGTGCTAACCCGACCTTATATATATAAGTTTGTGGAACAAATTTTGAAAGTGAAAATTTATAATCGATTTAAGTATTTGTATTCGATTGTCTCTTGTTTTTAACTCTCAATTTATTTAAACAAACAGTGAATATGAAAAAAAAACAATAATATAAGAATAAGAAATCAGAGAATCAACGCAACTGTCGTAAGACAACTTAACGCGTGTTTTTTTGCAAGCCCGGAGGAAATTAGTCGAACAAAACAACGTTGGGGCTAATAAATTACATGTTAAATGCAACAACAACTAATAACTCCGGGCCTAGCTAAGGGCGCAGAATTCTCGGGTCTTAACTTAAGCGCGGAGAAAAACTCTGTTATTGGCTTGAATTACATTACTTGTTATCAATAAGGGGATTCATGCAACTTCGTAAAACACTAGATAAGTTAATCTGTTGGTAAATGAACTGTCAAATTTTGTATGGGAAATGGTTTACACAAATTGGATAAAATTATCTAAGGATTTTGCTGCGGAAACCTATACAAATTTATTTGCATAAACTTATACAAACTTCATTGTGACTTTTTCTTTCATTCTGTTAACTGTTGTTAAAAGTTCATTAGAAGGATTTCACTTTTGTAACAGAAAATGCACAAACCATCATTTTTTCCGAATAGTTCTAAAATGAGTAAATCATTAAAGGCAATTTATTCATATAATTGCACTAAATTCTGTTTAGCTTGTGTTTAATTTAATTTTTTTAAATTTTTCAGGAAATAATTCTTTTGCACACATAAATTTTTGACGTTTGACGAACAGCTGATTCAATTACCAAGCATTTATCCAACGTTCACGTAAACTTTTGCTTAAACTTATTTTTTTTTACACAATTGGTAAACTTATCTCGTTGCATGAATAGTTTGTTATGAAAACTATATTTTTTTTTCTGTGATAGCGTCGCGCTTATCTCCATTGTCATTTTTTCAACCAAATCACGCCGGGCATTTATGAGCGTTATGCTATATGCGGTACCAATAGAAAACCATCGAAGACCGAAATTTCAATGTATAAATAATCCTAACTAATCACGTCACTTATCTTATTACTGACGTTTCCATGATTATCTGTTCAAGAAATTTCTTTGGATAGCTAATCACAGTTCAGCAAAATGTCATTATGAGTGTAAAAGAATGAAGGCCAAACATGGTGTCATTCACGGCAATACGAAATACTGCTATTATACACGACTAGTTTTTACTTTTTAGTCATTACTTCTTTTGTGCGTAAAGGGGTGGTCATGTGGGTCGTGAGCCAAATTTTGGCCACTGATTTTTGACATTTCCTATTGTATTCCTTGTTTATTTAACAAGTCGCTTCATTTATTTCCGTTATTTGTAGATCGCACATGTTAGTATACATACAAACATATATATAGAGAGCATTGAAAATTTCAATAACCAATCAAACTAAAAGGAAATTCTAAATTTGTGTCAAGATTTAAAAATCAATGTGTAACAGCGCACGACTCACAAGATGAATTTTCAAAAAAAAAAAATTAATGAAGTTTCATCACGCTAAAGTCGTAGTTTAATAGCGGACTTAGCATTATAAAATTTGTGTTTCTTTCAACACAACCCGATATGCCACCTTACATCCCCCATTTTCATGGTGAAAAGCTGGTGATTTGGAATTTTTTTAAAGATGGCTGCGTTATTTGAACATACAAGATGGTCGATCTAGCAAAACAGAACAAACCCACCCCATTAAATTGTTGTTGCAATTCACATCTATTCATTGACACGGGATGAAATTACAAATGCAACAATGTAAACAAATGGGTTTTGGAGGGTGAAACGTACGAAAGATTGTCATCTTTATATGGTGTATCTATGGCTCTGAGCTAGCTCCGATAGAGGTCTTCCAAGATTTGTCTTTGTCTTTTCTCTTACTAATTTGACATCTAAAAACAACAACAAAAAAAGTCCCTGGTTGGAAAATATTTACATGCTCTTGGCAGTGTTAAAAATCCGGTCATTTGATTATTTTTGTATTTGGAACTGAAAACTTAAATTTGCGATCGAATTACGTATTAATTAGTGTTTAAACATTTTAGTGAACATTTTTTCAAGTGTTTGATACAAAAAAACTAGTTTTATTATATATTATTCACTATTATTAAACACACGACTTTTTTGGCTCGCCTTCGTGCCTTGGTTTTGTTTTCCAACCAGGGAGTGCTGTCAGATTGTTTTTTTTTAATTTCACACTGACACTTCTGAAATTTGGTGGCAGAGATCCATGGAAAAAAAACACTTTTTATGCTCTATGTCTGAGCTAAAAAAAATACATAGAATTTTGTTTGACAGTTCCGTGATCTGCTCTGAGTTAAAAAAGCGCAAATTATGTATACCATTTTACGTGTGTGTACTGTGTATGTCTAATTTTTCTTGGCTCCCGTCGAGTTGGCTATGAAAAATTATAAAACCATACAAATATATAAATTAATAAAAAATATTAAATAAGATGGCATCTCAAGCTCAACACCATTTCAACTTAACTCAAAATCGACCTCTCAACTCTAGGAACGAAAAGCCTGGATCTCTCGATCCTGTATATAAACGGGGTTTGTATGTCTGTACCTCGACCTACAGCTTAAGCAACTGAAGCAATTTTCTTGGTTAAAAAATAACGGTACCTGTCTTACAACAGTTTTTATGAAAGAAATAATTTATCTCGGTAAAGGCTATAACGATTTTGATACAAAATTTTATATCCTACTTTTAAGGTAGATATGAAATGAATTTTGGTAAAAAAAAAATGCCATAATCTACCATATAACTGTTAGTAGTAGTAGTAGGTATAGTAGATACCTGGCAAACAATTGTTTTTTTTTCGATTTTTTCGTTAACGACTTAACCGATTTCAATAAAAAACATGTACACAGAAGGTCCTTTTAAGTCTTTATAATAAAATATACAAATTTTTAAAAATTATATTTCAGTGGGTTACAGTAACATAAATGAATTAAATTGTTTTTTATTTCAGCTGCAATATTTCCATTGATTGTGATCCTTTTCGCTGGTGGGTGGAGTGATCGATACAACAAACGTAAACCATGCATAATGTTTCCACTCATTGGCGAAGGTCTACAATTTCTAGGTAAGAATAACCTTCTTTGTGATTTAATGAACATAATAAAGTATGTAGGTATATTCAATAAATTTCCTTTAAGGGCTTTTTATCTCCGCCATATTTTTCGATGTTTTCCCCATGGAATTCGGTGCATACATCGAATCTATTGTCCCAGCAATGTTTGGTGGGTTTAATTTTGTCCTCATGGCCGTTTATGGATATATTACAACTGCTACTCCGGAACCTGATAGAGTCTTTAGGTATAGTGAGGACCTTGAATTCCTTTCAATAAAAACAGAATAACAAAATTTATTTCTATTGCAGATTTGGAATATTTTCAATGTTTTTAAATTTTATTCCATTCGTGGGGCTGCCATTCAGTGGAATTCTGTTCCAAAAACTAGGATACGTTTGTAGGTTGATGCCGATTTTTTAATACTTATTTTTTTTTTTTTTTTTTGAAAAATTCACATTTTCAGATTCATTTGCAATGAGTTGGATCTTCCAGCTAATTGCATTCTTCTACGTCTTATTCTTTATCGATGAGGTTCCCGTCGCAGCCAAAAAGAACACACAGGAAGAACTAGGAACAACCAACAGTGGGTTTGAAGTGACAGATGCCACTGAGGTGAATGGAAATAGAGAAGCAATTTCAGCTCTCGATGCAGCGATATCATCGGGACAGGAACCTCCAAAGAAGAAATCATGTTTAGCCGTGTTCTTCGATCCGACTTTGGCAATAGAATGCATCAAGATGCCATTGGCGAAGAGGCCAAACTATGGTCAAGCTCTGTTTATCTTAATGATGATTGCATATTTCTTAACCTCGGGTCCTGCATCCGGTAAGATACAAAAGCTCTCTTAAAGTTCTATATCTATAGAGTAATATGTCTCTCAAGGTGAAAACGACTACTGGTACCGTTATATCCTCATCAAGCTCAACTGGAACGGAAACCAATTCAGCGCTTACAGCACTTTTTCATCCGCAAGTACAATTATAGGTGAGTGTTGCTATTGGTTAGTTTAACAGGTTCTGACCTTGAAATCTATGTTCTTAAGGCACCTTCATTGGAACTGCAATTCTTAGTAAACTCTTGAAAATCTCCGATCCAATGATTGGAATTCTCTCCGCCGTGTGCATAGTTATCTCAAGGCCGATGTATGTAAGTATATACCGCAATATTAAAATATTAAATTGTGCTCTAAAGGGCAAAGTATAAAATTCTTTTTTTTAGGCCTTTGCTAAAGACTCCATTATGTATTACTCGGCGGGCTTAGTCGAAATGTTTGTCAGTTTGAGGGTCATTGCTGTTAAAGCTATTGGCTCGAGCATCGTTGAAGAGGACGAGCTAGGTCGGATGTACGCTATTTTTGGTGTCACTGATCCCATTGGGACTTTCATCATTCCACCACTTTACAGCTACATATATGCGAACACAGTTGACAAATTTCCAGGCGCAATATTTCTTTTTAGCGAAGTGTTCTACATACCAAATGTTATTGTTTTTATGTGAGATTTATACAAAATGATTTATATTATACAAAATTGATGTGACTTATTCTGTAACTCTCCATTTTAGAATCTGCTATGTGCTATTGAAAAAGAGAGAAAGGAAAGGTGAAACAATCGATCTTGGTTCGACTAAACCAGCTGATAAACGGAAGGTGGATGAAAATGTCGAATCACAAACTGAAATTACTAGCTTGTAAGGAAAATATCAAAATATGTTTCAAAGTCAAAAATGTTTTTGACCAAATGTTGTTCTGGAAATGTTGTTTATTCGATTTTTATCGTTTAGAAATAAGACTTTAATTTTAATTATTCCTGTTCTTGTTTTCTTTTTTTATTGTATTGTGTTTATGTTGCAGCCGCTATAAACGATTTGAGCCTCGACAGAAAATCATTGCTTGTATTTTCAAAGTTGTTTTAGAGGATAGGCTTTGAATATTGTATGAAGACAATAGCCGTTTTTAATATCAGAAATGATCCATATAACGAGTGTTTTTTTTAGACGTGTGGTTTTCAATCTGGCAATACTTTTTTCGGAGTTGGTATTTTGGACAGCTGTCACTTTGATTTATGCTCAATTTGGTTTGCCATTTTATAATAAATATGGACTTACTCCTGAACAACGTTTGCAAATTGTGCAAAATGGGCTCGCAACGAGATCGTTGTTGATCCTGATTTTCACAAGAAATTTTTTTTCAGCTATGAAGCTCATTTTCGTTTGAAAAGCTACATCAATAAGCAAAACTACCCCATTTGGAGTGTCGATAATCCTCAAGCCATTGTTGAGACGCCGTTAAATCCTCAAAAAGTCACTGTTTGCTGTGCTCTATGGGCAGAGGGAATCATTGGTCCATATTTCTTCAAAAATGAAGCCGTCCATAATGATACAGTGAATGGGGAACGCTATAGAGCCATGATTACTGACTTTCTCGTGTCTGAATTGGAGGATGTTGATGTGGACGACCTTTGGTTCCAACAAGACGGCGCTACATGCCATACAGCTAACGAAACAATCAATTTATTGAAGGAAACTTTTCTCGCGTCGTGGGCCTGTGGTGTGGCCTCCAAGATCGTGCGATTTAATACCGCTGGACTATTTTTCGTGGGGTTATGTGACATCGCTTGTCTACGCAGATAAGTTCGAGACGATTGACGATTGAATCTTTGGCACGGTTTTGCTGACATACGGCCAGAATTGCTGCAAAAAGTGGTCGAAAATTGGGCCTCTCGGCTGGAATTTATTCGAGCCAGCCGCGCGGCCACTAATGGCAAGCCCTTGTCTTTGTAATAAAGCTAAATTCTTGGCCATAATTTTAAAGTATATGCGTTTTATTTCTTCTTGAAAACCATACGTCTAAAAAAACGCCCGTTATATCATTACAAAATATGCATTACAACAACACGAGATCCTGATCTCTATGTGCCTGAACCCCTGGACACGGACGTTGACCGCAATTCCTCACTGCACACTCCATAGAGTACCTATATTACCTAGAGAACTAACCGGTTCCCCGGTACCCCTCTTGCCTTAAACACCCGCAAATTTTTGTTGAGGTGAATAAGAGAAAACTCTTTTATTTTACTCTTTTTTCCTTATCCTTGAATCCGTGTGAATGGTGGATATAAAAACAGATGGTACTCTATGATGGAAACACTGTAAAAGAAAATCCATTGCAATTAGGGAAAAAAGTCTCAAACAAATTATACACATTTGATTTTCCCTCTATTCTTCATTTGGAAACTCCACAAAACGGAATGAAATCCGACTACCTGAGTATACACTACACTCAAAAGGTATATGCATAAATAAACTCTCTTATCATTGCATTTTAAATGGGACCGAACCAACTTCGCTTCAATTGAAAAATTGAGAAATGAATTAATTTCGTAGTCAAATTTCTTTTTTTAACCCTTTGTCAACATAAACTATGAAGAATATCGGTCATTGTTGCTCCCGGGTAATAAATTGAATAATATTTTTGAATATTTATGTTTAAAAAAAAAAACAAAAACACCTACCGAAAATTGGAAGCGCACTCTAGTTTCTTAGCTCAAAAAGGTACGTGTCTACGATTTAGGTGTGCAAATCGTAGACACGTACCTTTTTGAGCTAATGCCACCACTTTGTTCACAATTAAACCGTAGACACGTACCTTTTTGAACTAATGCGCCAATTTGTTTTTATATCCACCATTCACACGGATTCACGAATAAGGAAAAAAGAGTAAACTAAGAGAGTTTTCACTTACTCACCTCAAATAAAATTTGCGGGTGTTTAAGGCAAGAGGGGTACCGGTCGGTTCTCTAGGTAATATAGGTACTCTATGTGCACCAGTGTGCGCTCATTGGTTTTATTTTTTCCAGCAGTTAAACATTGTATATAAACTCTATAGTACTCTCATGGAACAGAATTTTTTGCTTCAAATCCGTCGCCTAAGGTGGCGTTGGAGATGACAAAATACACGTTTGCAGACTGAGAGCAGAGGTAGGATAGGAAACAAGAACAAGAAGCGAGAAAGAGAGGAATGTATTATTTGCAATTCGTATAGTGAGAGAGATAATTAAATCAGCTGTTTGCGTCATGGCAACGACCACAGAGTACCTATATTACCTAATGAACCGACTTAGGCGGTCGTTCTCTTCCACCCTACAAGCTGTACTGAGAGGAAAATGCCCATTAAGTTTTGTATGGGGTTGTTGTCCAATGCATTTTAAATGGGACCGAACCAACATGGCTTCAATTGAAAGGACTTCGCTCAAATTGCTCAAAGTGCTCAATAAGGTGGATAAGACCGCCCAGGGATTCAAAAAAAAAATCCGTTTAATTCAAAAATTGAGAATTTATTAATTTCGTAGTCAAATTTCTTTTTTTAACCTTTTGTCAACCTAAATTATGAAGAATATCGGTCATTGTTGCTCCCGGGTAATAAATTAAATAATATTTTTGAATATTTATGTTTAAAAAAAAAACAAAAACACCTACCGAAAATTAGAAGCGCACTCTAGTTTCTTAGCTCAAAAAGGTACGTGTCTACGATTTAGGTGTGCAAATCGTAGACACGCACCTTTTTGAGCTAATGCCACCACTTTGTTCACAATTAAACCGTAGACACGTACCTTTTTGAACTAATGCGCCAATTTGTTTTTATATCCACCATTCACACAGATTCACGGATAAGGAAAAAAGAGTAAACTAAGAGAGTTTTCACTTACTCACCTCAAATAAAATTTGAGGGTGTTTAAGGCAAGAGGGGTACCGGTCGGTTCTCTAGGTAATATAGGTACTCTATGGCAACGACAATAAGGAGGAGAAAATTAAATTTTGTTGTCAAGACTTATTCAACGGTTTTGACGTTTCTTTTTGTAGAAATAGAATTTTTGTTTTCTATGTGCTATAGACATATGTTTATACATTACCTATGCTTTTTATTTTAAAGCACAATTTGAATTGGTTTTTAGATTTTCAGTTTTGTTGATTTTCAAAGCAACGTTGTTAAATTTCTCAATAACTTGTGGAATAAATACAACGTTGCTATATTTTGAATTATGCTGTATAGGTAAACCCACTTTTAAAGTATAGTAGGTAGGTATACATATACCTACTTATTATATTTCTGTTAGGCTTTTCCTATCGTAGGTAGGTATATTATTATTTTTGTTATTCAAAAGGAAGATAATTGGAATTTTGAATAGCAAAAATAATAATTAGGTATGTTGGTAAGGTAGGTAGGTATAATCCTTTTTTAACTTTTAGGTAGGTATGTAGGTGGGTACATAAATATTAATGTAGGGATGGAGGTACGTGGGTGGGGTATCCACAGGGTGGTACCGATTAAGATATTGAGTTTTTTGAATATTTTTTTCAAAAAAGTTTTTTAGTTTAACTTTTAGGTAGGTAGAATAAATACTAATTTAGGGATGTAGGTACCTAGGTAGGTTTTTATCGCAGGTAGGTATTTTATTATTTTTGTTATTCAAAAGGAAGAAAATTGGAATTTTGAATAACAAAAATAATAATTGTGTAGGTATTAGGTAGGTTGGTATAATCATTTTCATAATTTGTTTTTTTAACTTTTAGATAGGTAGGTAGGTAGGTATGTAGGTGGGTTCATAAATATTAATGTACCTATGTAGGTTCGTGGGTATGAACAGGGTGGTATACCTACCTACCTATTAAAATATTGAATTTTTAAACATTTAATAAAAATATAGCTAGGTACCTACATGTGTATGTTTTTGGTAGGTAGGTTTATCAGTTTTAAATATTAACTACCTACCCACCCATGCACCTATTAAAGATTATTTTCAAAGAAAATCAAATAGGTACCTTCTACATATGTACATACCTACCTACCTATCTTTCTTTTTTGAAAAAAATAGTACCTATCTACCTATTGGTAGGTAGCAGAGTTGTAAAGACTGCAGTCTTTTCCGTACTGCAGTTAATTGAATAAAAAAACTTTTTTCTTTAAGTCTTTTAACTTGCCAAAAGAATTTAACTGTAATACAATAGTCAGCAGTCAGTACTAACATTCCGACTGTGCAGTTAAAAAAAAAGTTAATTAACTTTAAGTTTATTAACTGCAGTACTTTTGGCTTGATTTTAGTCTTTTAGTCAGTTTAAAGTTATTTGTACTGCGATGGTTCATCTTTTAGTCAGTAAGTCTTTTAACTGCACTTAATTAACTGTAAGTCTTTCAACTAAAATACTATAGATTTATACTTATAACACAACAGGATACAATGAAAATAAATTAAAATGTTTGCATTATTTATTTGGCATTATATGCGTACGGCGTGATGTACAAGTGTGAAATATTTTTGATAAAAAACAAAAAACAAAGTTTAAAGACTTACAGTTAATTAACTGCAGTTAAAAGACTTACTGACTAAAAGATGAACCATCGCAGTACAAATGACTTTCAACTGACTAAAAGACTAAAATCAAGTCAAAAGTACTGCAGTTAATTAACTTAAAGTTAATTAACTTTTTTTTTAACTGCACAGTCCGAATGTTAGTACTGACTGCTGACTGTTTGCTTTGCAGTTAAAGTACTTACTCACAGTATTAACTTGCATTCAAAAGTTAAGTTAATTAACTGGGACTGTATTAACTGCAGTACTGAAAAGACTGCAGTCTTTACAACTCTGGTAGGTAGGTACCTACGTAAGTTATAGAAAAAATTTAAAAAAATTTGGTTCATATTTACTAATGCACCTAGGTGCCTATACAATTTTGAAAATAATTTAAAAACTAAATTGAATGATTTTTTTCGAAAAAAATAGCAATTTAGCAAAACTTGAAAAAAAATTAAATGCTTTTTATTTCGAAAAAAGTTTGCTTTCATCAGCAGACAATTTTTCAAGAATTAAAATAATAGTTTACCAATTTTGAAAATCGATTGAAATACACTTTTTACAACTATTTTCAAAAAAAATTAAGCTAATTATTTCGAAAAATTATTTTTCATGAATATAGACAATTTTGAAAAATTTGAAATAAATCAAACATTTGGTGTTTTCGTTTGAAAAAATAATTAATACTCCTAAAAACTATTTTTTCATGAAAATTATGCAAATTATTTCGAAAAAAATAGTTCTCATGAATATAGACAATTTGGAAAAATCTGAAATAAATCAAAAATTTGGTGTTTTTGTTTGAAAAAATAATTAATACTCCTAAAAACAATTTTTTCAAGAAAATTATGCAAATTATTTCGAAAAAAATAGTTTTCATGAATAAAGACAATTTGGAAAAATCTGAAATAAATCAAAAATTTGGTGTTTTTGTTTGAAAAAATAAATAATACTCCTAAAAACTATTTTTTCAATTTATTTCGAAAAAAATAGTTTTCATGAATATAGACAATTTGGAAAAATCTGAAATAAATCAAAAATTACCACTTATTGAGCACCTATGAATTTAAAAAACGAAAAAAGTTGGTAGGTATGTATTTGTAAATTTGTTTGGATTTAAGTTTTGAAAAAAACTATAATCCAGAAACTCACTCTCGCAAAGAATAGCGCAAATGTGGTCAAAAATCAGTATCTTTTTAATATCACAAATTTTATCGAAAACAGAATAATTAAAAATCACTGATTGTTGGCAATCGCACTCGCACTGAATTTGATTTTAAAAAAACCTCTAAAACTTATTCGCAAGGAAATAATGTTATATCTGTCATCCCACTCAAACACCTACTTAGTCGTAGCAAAAAGAAACAAACCAACCTATATCCCGAATTGTACTACAAAAAACGGTTAAACTTATACGAAAAAGTATGACATGATAACCACATTTGTTGATTGTTTAACAAAATTTGTTAATAAGTTTGTCAGATTTTTGTTTATTAAAAATAAAAATAGTAAAAGTTAATTAAGAATTTTCTAATTTAACCAAAAAAACAAAGTTATACATGTATAGGGATTAGGGAGTAACTCGCATTTACCATTGGTGGCCAATTTTCTATACAAAAAATGACTTGAAATAAAAAAAAGTCTAAAGAATCGTGTACTTTCTGGACAAAAAATTGCAATCTGTCGAATTACAATATTGAAAAGTACATTTAAAAAACAAAAATTCATTTATTATGAAACGTAAATGTTTTTCATTAAAACTAATAAAATTAGTTCTTGCAAGACACAAATACAAATCAAAGTATCCAATAGCCATTTTCAATTTTTTTTGTTCTTTGAATTTTGAAAAAAAGTTTATACAGCTTTTCATACTGATTTCTTAAAAAATTGATCTTAATTTTGTATTCATAACTTGGTTTATAGCATTTTTTTATTAAATTAAAGTCAAATGCAGAAAATCTAATTATCCTGTCTTAAGTTTTCAAAAAATTGAGAGTTCATTTTTCTTAAAAAAAAAACCACACGAATTTTTTTTAATGACGATATTTTTGTTCCTTAAAGTCTAAACTATAAATTTGGCTAAAAAAAAACACATAGAGCCAAATGAATTCAAAAATTAAATTAAAAACTTCACGGAATAAATTCATCAGATGATAGGCAGGTATGATGGTAAATTTAAAAGCATTTCAAGTTTCAGCTAAATTGGATGATTATTTCTTTTTGTATACCTATTTTGGTTTTATATTTTATCGAAAACTCAAAGAAAGTTATTTACTTGTAAATACTTCTGACTCAACAATACCTACATTGTGCAAGCTTGAGCTCAATCGGATGGGTAGTTTTTGAATACAACGACATAAACAAACGATCATCTGTATATACCTCCCTACATAGTACATACCTACATACATATAAGGACAAAAATAAATACCTCTACCTTCACAAAAAATCTACAATGAGAGCCATTCTTATAAATTTATGTTTCTATTTAAATACCTATATTTAAATTGCAACGAAAAAACTACCTACAAAAACTAAAAACATCCTTCGATATAATTCAGTTAAAATGTACTTATTTAAAACAAAATTATTTTTCCTAGTGGTAACCCCGTTCGTATAATTTGCATGCAAATTGAAAAAGTGCGCTGATCTCAAGCAACGTCACAGAAAGGGAAAACATTTGCATGCATATTATACATTTTCTCTATTCCCATACTACGTCACGGCAAGGCAAAAAAATCCAACCTTCTTTCGAACAATATTTATTTTCGTTCTTTCTCTACCTACGAAAACAAAAAAAAACACGTTTTCCCCTTTGTAAAAGAAATGATAAACACAAAATAGGTTTTTTCCTGTCTCCCTTGAAGGCTGTCCCAAACCAACGCGAAACTTTCGCGCGAATATGTGATGACTGAATAAAGGCTGTCCCAAACCAACGCGAAACATTCGCGCGAATATGCGACGACTGAATAATGTTCGAAGATTCGCATCGCGCCAGTGTGGGCGCTCCCATTAATCTCCATGTAAATAAATTAAGACAGGCGGAAGTTTCGTTGTCGCGCCGAATGTTTCGCGTTGGTTTGGGAGAGCCTTAATGTTCGAAGATTCGCATCGCACCAGTGTGGGTGTTCCCATTAATCTCCATGTAAATAAATTAAGACAGGCGGAAGTTTCGTTGTCGCGCCGAATGTTTCGCGTTGGTTTGGGAGAGCCTTCAACTGCCATACATTTTGTATAAGTTCTTCTCAATCTTCATTTTTCTTTTAACCTACATTATTTTTTGCTCTTCCTCTTATTTCCTACTCTTAAATCTGCACACTCAAGTCTGCACTTCCCTCCTCAAAATAACCAAAAACGGTTGCCCAGGGGGCGTTGCGTTCGTTCCTCTTCATAATAGTACTATAATAATATATATACAATGAGTTAAAGTTTTTTTTTATTGTATTCTGACCCTGAACTCCGTCGATATATCGATTTCGATAATTTACCATCTGTTTATACACATCTCTAACAACAACGTAGTCTACAAAACGGCCACTCCGAATTCTCTGACTGAAGGCTACCATCGCGTGCCAACGCTTATAAAAGAATATCTATCTATCTCATTTCGTGTTTCTAAACACATGGTACAATCGACATTTGTGAGAAAAAGACAAACCCATGAGCAATGGTTTCATAAACCACAAGCAAACCAACGGGACGGGATATGGCGCCGTATTCGTTGCTTTCTGTTTGATTTCGGATTAATTTCATACGTGCTAAATTGTCATTGTCGTTGTCGCCTTCGCCGTCGCTGTACGCTGTCGCAGTCGTCGTCATCATCGTTTCTTTTTAAAGAGGATTTGTTTTTTTGTTTAATTTTTCATTCAATTAAATTGCAACCGAACGAGCAGTGAAAATCAAATTATTAAAAATTTTCTATTTTATTCCTAAAGAATTAAATCAATCACCTCAAGTGCTCAAAAAAAATAGCAAAGAATCTGTGAAAATAAGGAAAAAGCTGCCAACACACATCAAATGAGTGGAATTAATTTTTTTCATTGAAACTTCGTCGCTCGTGTCGTGTTTCATCGCCGTTGCTGCTTCGAGTGAAGTCGGAGTAGAATCGGGGAGTTTTTTTTTTCTGTGTTGTGCAAGTTTTCTCTTCTTTTTTTTTTGTATTATTAATTTTAATTAAATTTGTGATGCAATTGAATCAAAAACAACAATTTCCAATTTGCTTGGAAGATATTCAAATTATTTAACATAAATTGTGTGCAAAAATCATTCCAATTGAGGCGCTATCTTGGAATAAAGAAAAAGTTGAGAGGAGACAAAAAAAAAAAAACAAAAATTAAACCAAACATAAGGCGAAGGAGCCAAGGTCTGCGCTGCTGCACAGTTGACGTGACGTCGCCGTCGTCATCAGATTATCGTCGACTCTACCCGACGCCCCAAAATGGATACGTTTCGAAAGTGGTTGAACAAACCCAAGGTAATTTTTATTTAAAAACAAAATAAAATTTATAAAAATAATACAGCTATGTACATATTGCTGTCAATTTTTTTGTAACGAAAATTAGATTTTTTCTATGAAAAAAATCAAAGCAGCGCCAGAGAGTAACCTGATAACCCAATTCGCTTTCGCAGGCGGATTCTGCTTCTTGCAGATTTTTTTTTCTTCTCGTTATTGTTGTGTCGTAGCCCTAGCCGTGTCTCGGAATTTCATGTGTGAGAGTTGTTTTTGTTTTTGTTTTTCCTTGCAAAAAACGAAACGAGACAACAATAACAACAACAAAGAATAGTACACTTAAACAGAAACAACAGTAGGCGCGAAAAGTTGACCAGCAGGTTTTGGTATTCGCATTTTTGAAAACAACTTTTGATGGAAAGCAAAGCAGCAGCGCTAGCAGCAGGCAGCACTAGCTGTCAGACAAGGTGGATTGGAGACTATCCGGTGACTATTGTTGTTTTTTTTTTTTTTTTTGTTTACATGCGAATCTCTAGTCGCTTGGATTTCCATTTCAATGATTCGACGAAGTCTTAATTGGAAAAAATCACAAAGTAGAAAGAGTTAATCTGCGTCGTAGAAATTTATGAATCACAATACTTTCAGTGAATTGTTGATTTTGTTTACATTTTGGCTTATTATAACTGTTGATAAGTGTTAACTTAGCTATACCTATGTATAAGCGATTTTTATGGAAGCTGTTTTTAGTTAAAACTTTCGAATCATCGAGATTAAGAAACGTCCTAACTGAATAAATTTAAATTACTTAAAAACAAAAAACTGATGGCTCTTGGAAAATTCCTGCGAATGTCGATCAACCTGCTAGGTAGTAGAAAATTTAATTCTAAGGTAACTAGCTAGTCCTCATTTTGTTATAGTTAAGTAGGACTAACGACTTCAAAAAAGTGCTGACAAGGACAAAAACAGTGGGTACGCAATAGCTTCCTTCCTTACAAGATCTTTTAGAGTGCCTTATAATTGGCAAAGTTTTTATTCTGTCCAAGAGTAAAAATTCTCTGGACTTAGATAGGGAATTAGTTTTTCTTTCATTTAAAATGTTAATTCTTCATATTTAAGGCAATTCAGACAGATCATGGACTTATTTTTGACCTTGAAGTTATACATAGTTGGTAAGAAAAGAAAGGAGTTCAGAACGAACATTATAGGTAACTATTTTTGACAAATAGATTTAACAATTCAGTGGATAAACTTGTCCAAACAAAATGTTCTGCCTCCAATAAATTAACGATGATCAATCATGGGCTTTTTGATATAACCTGCGCTCTCAATAAATTTGAGAAGACTGGCCTAACTGATTTTTTCACTTAACTGGATGAACAGACATATACCTACCTATGTATATGTTATCTTAAATGCAGCAGGAAGCGAGCACCAATAGTTAAAGTTGAGTCAACTTTTGCTGCACCAACAGTTTCATAAAACTGTTTTTTATTCTTATAAATACAAGCTTACGACTTTATTAAGAAAAATTGGTTCAAAAATCAACTTTGGTTCTGGCTTCCTGAATGAAGCTACAAATTACAACACTACCGACGAGGTCCCTTATAAGTTATAACATTGTCAATGTTCATTGATACTTGTTGGGGCCGTTTTTTCATCAATGTTACCTCACACAACAATTAATAATACCTGAAAAGTAACATTGATAGTTTGTAAGGGCCTTTAGTTTTCTCCTTGCATAGGTCCCATCAGTATAAATGGTCTTTTATTTTGACTTAAAGAAAACATAGGTAGGTTAGGTAAGGTTGTTGGGCTGATAGAAGATCTTATGCCTATCACACTTATGTGGTTTTCCAGTCAACCATTTCAGATTTGGGGGTCAGATTTCAGATCAATCGTGGTAACTAGAACGAATCGCGATTGATCCTTTTTTTTGTAAAGGTGTAGGTGATTTGTCTGTGTTTACTGACGTAAATAGTGATAGTATATGTAGGGAAAAATTCCTACAAGTATTTTTTTCCTAGGGAACAGTTTTGTCTTTAATACAAAAATGTAATATAGCCAAATTTATTTTCTTGATAAAACTGTGCCTACGTTCTGTAATTCTCGCATGGATAAAAGTTGTCGAGAAACGATGAAAAATGGAACAAAACTCATACGATTTGTTTCAGTTTTCATCGTTTCTCGACTGATTTTCTCGATGCGAGAGTTACAGAACGTAGGCACTGGTGAAAAAATGCGTGAGAAAATTCTTACAAAATATTTTTTTTTTCCAAATTATAAAAGAACATTTTTGTGTTTAAATTATAATTAATTTCAACTACGCGAATACTTTCGTCTGTCTTAATTTATTGAAATGGAGATTAATGAGAGTACCCACACTGGCGCGATGCAAATCTTTGAACATTCTTCAGTCGTCACATATTCGCGCGAAGGATTAGTGCCGGTTTGGGAGTCTTTATTGATTTGTTTCATAAGAAAATAACTCAAAAGTGGAAGTGAATTTTAATCTTGAAATTATTAATATGCTAATACCATTTTGCAAATTATGACAAAATATAAGAAAGAAACGATTTACTCATTCTTTTCTTCATTTAAATGAATGTGATATTGTACATTCTTTTATTCAATCAAATTGAAATCAAAAAATAGAACACAAATTAGGGAATTTTTTGTTCCCTAGCAGGAATTTTATTTTGTTGGTATACTATCACTACACTATAACATGATTTGGCCATCGGTCGGATCCATATATCCACAGGAATCCCGTCCATCCAAAATCCAAATCAAAGGAGAAGCTGTCGGTCGATGACGAGGAAAACGACAATGAATATGAAACAAGTTCACTACAAAAGGATTATTTTGGAATTTTAATAAAAATAATTTTATTTTCACAAAAAATAATGGACTAACTAACATGTTTCCACAATGCCTTTCATTCCATATGAAACATTTGTCCAATTTAATCACTGGTTGACTCCGAACTCAAGAAGTCAATGGTTGACGGTAATGAGGACAATAAAGACAAAAATTTAACTCGTTAAACTTCATTATTTGTATTAATTTTATTAAACAAATGCCTTTGCAAAAATAAATAATGCTAGCGAAAGGCGAAAAAGAATTTAAACTGACGAGGAGAGGACGACGTTTAGAAATGTCAATTTGGTTTGTGTGCAAGTGTGTGTGAAAGTATGTTTAAATCTGCCAATAAATCGAGATTTGAAAGATCAATCGAGTAAAAAAAAACAGACCACGAAAAAAATCAATTTTTTTTGGTTGTTTGGAAAACCACATTAGATCAATGTAGATCCATTGTGATACACTGGAGGATTGGACATTCCTAGTAAGTTAACCTATAAATTTTCATGGATTATCAAGCCATCTAGAAGCATTAATGAATTTCGATAGTTTCACACCAGATATATTGGATAGCTCTTCTAAGTTATTAAAGAAATAGCTTGCTAGGTGTTTGTTTCTTAGTTGCGAGAGGGCTGGGCAGTGACATACAAAGTGAGAAGAGTCTTCCTGTGCCTCCTCATCGCCACAACCTCTGCATAGGTCTTCCGATTCTCTTGTGGTACTTCAGCAGATTGTGTCCGGTGACGGTACCCACAAGGGCGTATAGTGATTTCAAAACACGGCCAAAGTTTTTTTGTATTCGCACAAGAGTCGATTTGGGACCATCTTATATTTGTTTTCTCTTGAGTTTTCTTTGTCACAGTCTGTTTGAGGAAACAGATTGGTGCGTATAGGTTGTGTTCTGGCTGGCTCGGATCAATTGATGATCCAATTCGTGCCAGCTCTTCTGCTCTCTCATTACCAGGAATTCCTTTGTGACCAGGAACCCAACAGAGCATTTTGCTCTGAGTATGGATTACTCAATTCATTTATTTTTTAATAAAACCTAAAGCAGATGATTCTAGCACTTGCTGTAGTTTAAAAATTAAAATGCAAAATAACAAAATGCAACAAGTTAAAGTGGGATAAACCCCAGAAACGTTCAAAAGAGACTAAAATAACGAATTGAATCCATATCACTTTCATTTAGAATTGTGTGCAATTTTCTGTGAATTCTATGTTTGTAAAATATTAAAATATAATGTAATGTATGTAGCTTAAAAGATTTAAAATTAGTAAATTGAAATTTAGATGGCAATCAGTAAATGATTTTTTAATAAAAGTTGAAAATAAATCGTTTGCATTCCAATTTGCATGTCATTGTTTTTTAATAAATTCTGCAAAATAAAATAAAAAAATAAAATAATTAAATAAGTTTGTACCTACCTTGGCAATTCTAATATACCGCCATGATTCATAAACATACTTGGGCGGGAGCCAAATGACAAAACGTCTCAAGGCCAGTGGTCACGGAATGAGTTGCTGTGAAAACAGTAAATAAAGCTGCCGATGATTAAAAGGAGCTTCATCCATATTTACCTACACAAATTACAACCAAGTTATTAGGTTTTTGGAACTTGATTTAAGAATTTTGTTTTGTTGTTTTGTAAACCATAACTGCTACGGCCCAATAACGTCGCATTCGGTCCTATTTTTTGGTCATACAAATCTCATTCAAAAACAAAACAATTGAGACCAATAAAATTTGTTGATATATTTTATACAGGTTGGCGCATGAGTAACGTTATGATTAATTTTAGGAGTAACATTTATTTTTGCTGATTCTATTTTAAATTAAGTTATTAAAATTTAGATAATGGTTTGGAAATAGGTATATTCTCATTTTGTTTTAAAGATAATATCTCTCCTGACCTGACATGCTCTTTTCGAAGAGTTTCCATTACTTTTCTAAGAATTTCAGGTCCCAGCGCCCTCACTTCTTCTCGGATATTGGCCTTAAGCTGTTGCATCTATGTTGTTCAACTCGTGATTCAATTGAATCTTATATAAAAAAAGGTAGGTATAACTGCCGTGAAATTCCTTGCAAAGACGGCCTAGACATCACCAACTGCTGAGAACATCCGTCGCCTGGTAGAAGTTTCGGGATTTTCCTCAATACGTGCTTGCACTCGAGCAATATTCACATCATTTCGAACTGCACGAGGCCACAAAGCACGCGAAAGATCGCAGACATGCCCTTGATAATGAGTTAGATTTTTAATGCAAGCGAAAACTAAATGTTGCGCTCAATGACTGCCTTCGCTTCATTTATAACATTCCGCGATTCGTAAGTGTTTCCAATATTCAAACCTCACTTCTAGGCTTAAGCCTTGAAAACTATCTTAAACGTAAGAATGTGATTTTACTTCACAACATAATTCATAAAAATAGTCCGAGCTACTTAGAAGAACTCCTTCGTTTCGCCCAATCAAGGAGAGGCCTAAAAATAATATTGCCGCGCTACACACATACGATTGCAGAGAGATCATTCTTCGTGTCCGTTGTTCGACTGTGGAATAGTCTACCAGTTGAATTGCAGACATTAACCTCATCAACTCTGTTCAGGGAAAGGGTATCTTTGTTTTTCTCGGCTTCATTAAACTAATTTAAAATAAAACTTAATTTTTTTTTTTTTTCTTGTTTTAATGTTTAATTTACATTGTCTTTTATTTAACTTATATTTAAAATAAGTAAATCTAAATTCTACTGTAATATTTCTATTTTAAGTATTAGTCAAACATGTAAACCTGGTAATTGTTCATTTAAATACATCTAAAAGATTCATTATCTTGTTGTATATTGTTAAACAAATTAAAATAAATACAAATACAAATACAAATACAAATAATGAATACGCTGGACCAATCGGTAAATTGTTGGAGCACTGGGGGCATTTCGAACATGAAAGAAATTTCGATATGATCTTTGTGTGTGTATAATTGAATGTCGACTTTCAAAATAAAATTAAACAACTTTGGTTCTTTGTTCTGAGCTGATTCTTTCCAGCATAAATTTTGTAAAAAAAAACTAAATCCTTCCAGACATCGTCTTCGTAAATAAAACGATACGTCTCAGTTTCCGAGATAAGATGACAACGAGATTTTTCTCTTCTCTTGTGGTGTCCAACACCTATACATACATTTTAAACCTAGTACGCTGGTGATGCGAAACGAAAAATCCCATACAAAAATCACACAACGAAATCATAACCCAAAAATTTCGTTCTCCTTTTCGTTTTGGAGAACGCTGTGCGAAGAGCGAAATTAATTGTAGCAGATTATTTGGAGAAGTCTCCGCTCTTTTTTCGTACTGAATTAATTGCCCGTACCGGTGTTGGAGACGACCGAAAAATATAGTTTCGCATCAGCAACGTACTAGGCTTTATTTAAAAACCAATGGCCTTCCGCTAAACTCACGAAGAATCATACATATTCATCTCAAAAAGTTTGCGAAAAGCTTTGTGGATTTCGTTGTTGAATTCAATGAAATTCTATCTACAAAATCTACTTTTTTTTAATAAATGTAGCCAAACTCCCTTCTTTTTCTCTGGCGAAGTTTGAGTACATAATAAAGAATAGGACAAACGAATGCACGTTGTCCGATCCTTCTTACATTTTGGGGGTGTTAGTGGATTTTTTTGTTTTATATTTTTTGTTTTTTTTTTGACCTTACGGTGGAAAAAATATATTTTTTTCTGGGACAATCCCAAACGAGCAATTGAAAAACGAACCCACTTAGCCCCATCCTGCAAAGTTATCAATTGGGGGCAGTAGACGATTTTTTAGTTTGTGGGGTGTTGCTATAAAAAAGAAATGTTGAATAATTTTTGAACTGTTGGAAAACAAAATTTTTTTGGGGCATAATCATAATTGAGCGGTGGACAAGCGAACAAGGTGATGTCCAATCCTGCTAAGTTATCAATTGTGAATCTTTGCTATAAAAAAAGACTTAATAAATTTCTCCCTGAGGGTCGATAAACGACAAACATGGACAAATGAACCTGTTGTTCCCTCCATTTCTTTCTTCTAAGAACACAGATATGAATGCTTTAAACTGAACGTAACTAGGCCCTGCTGCTGCACGAGGTGTTTTACCACCAATTTATCATTATTTATATGTATTAAGATTTTTCTGAGACCAGCAATTTTATACCATGTTCGCATACACAAGAAACCAGGAACTAGAAATGTCACTTCAGCGTCATCAAGGCCAAAAAACTAAGCACGAGCAAATCCAAGATAAAAGACATTTCTATAAACAGTGTTCTAGTGAAATAGGTAGATGCATTCCTCCCCTTAACAATTCAATCGTAATACTCGCGCTTCTAGGAATGCTCATCAGTTTACCCTTGAGTCTAACTTCGGACGTACTGTTAAGTACAGAGATTCTTTTCGTAGTCGCACTGCACGAATGTGGAATGCTCTACCCAGCCCGGGTTTCCCCTCCCATTGTGATCTTCAGACATTTAAAACCAATGTACATCGGTATCTTCTTTCTACCTAATCGTTCGTGCTGTGTATATCATTTTAAGGGTAGTCACAACTCCTTAAGTGCGCGCTAAATATAAAAAAAAACAAATGCTCATTTGCTTATTTGATAGCAAGGGAATAGTCCACAGGGAGTTCGTTCCTCAAGAACAGAACAGGCAGTCAACCAACACTTTTATCGAAAAGATCTTGAGACTTTAAAAAAGAGTCATCCGTGTGAGACGAAACAATGAAAACACCTGGGTGCTGCATCATGCCAATGCCCTTTGTCACGCAGCTATTTCAGTTAATCAGTTTTTGCCAATTAAAAATAATGCCGTGACTCTTCCACACCCCTACCCAGCCATAAAATTTACCTGACTTGAGGCTTCTTCCTTTTCCGCGATTGAAAATTCACCTCAAAGAAAGACATTTTGAGACATTTGCATTTTCCGAGTTCCCGAATTGCTATTAAGAAATGGAAACATCGCCTGCAGCTCTGTTTGGATTTCCATGACAATTTCTTTAAAGAAGATAATATTTAAAAGTTATTTTATCTAATAACAAAATACCGTAGAATTTCGAAGGGATGAACAGATATAAAACAGGTCCCGTTCATCTTTCCAAGCATCGACAATTAGTTTGAGAAAACATTTGTAGCTATATATTAAAACATTGCATACATCAAAAACATAAAACATATTAAAAATAAAAAAAGGTTTTCATAAGTGTTTAAAAAAACAGCTATATAGTAGACTGTCGAACGGACTTGGAGCACCTAGAATTGTTTGCCTTTCCAATGGTCGGAAGTTTTAACCTGTGCTCACCAGTGCTGTTCGTGCATATCAAAAATATCAAAAATGTGAAACGATCTTTAGCAATTTTTCTTCCGGGAGCTGGAGCTGATCTTTCACCATAGTGGCCAAACGATTTATTTGGGATCATTCGCCAAAACAGGGTTATACCGAAGTCAGTCATAGTCTTCTTTAATTTCTGATTAAAGGGCAGGACAGCGTTTCTATTACAGCTCAGTTTTTCTCCACTGGTTGCTAGAAGCCGAACTCCAAATCTAGCTTTGGAATTATTAATCCATCCAGCACTCGCGTTAAAAGAAATATAGCGTTCATGTTTTCGAGTAGCCAGATTTCAACCCGTTAATCTTTTGGAACACTTCAATAGTCGAAAAAAGCGTTCATCTTTCCGAACTGTTCATGTTCATGTGAATCTCTTTTCGAGATTCTACTGTAGTACAAAATCATTCTCATTACTTCATTTACACACCTCGTACATAAAATATGCATTGCCTTAGTTCGTGAGATAAGGCAATTGGGCAAAACATAATTCAAATAGTGTGATTGGATTCTTAAATAAAACGAATAGTAACATCTTCGACCAAAGACTGTGAAACGTTGGTTGAATAAGCTAAACTGCATCATTTCACACCGTAAAGTCTGTGAAGCATGTAGCATGAGACTTATCAATTAATTGCGCTCCATTTAAAACAGTTAAGTACAATCTCAATAAAGAATCACAAACTGGGTGAAATATTTTGAAATGAAATCACTGTCTGGCTCAAGGCTTTATAGCCTACATAAGCTTCTTATATTCCCGTTTTGTGTGTTTTTTTTTCTTTTTTAAGTCCTTACATTTCTTGAAAGTTCTTACACTCACTTGAAAAGTCATTTTCTCTTCTTGAGTATTTTATTTTTTTCTCATCATCAACTTTATTCAATGATTTTTGTTGTTTTATTTTTTTTTTCGTTTTCCTCAAAAAATAAAATTTATTGCAACTTTGAACACAACTGTATTATTGTTGTAATTAATATTAATAGCAGATTGGCCTCATTTTATGTTGTTGTCATTTCGATTGTCACAAAAGGCTTTTGTTTTTATTTTGTGTTGCCGCTGCCGCTGCTGCTGTTGCTGATTCAACTTCTACTCTCCCGTCTGTCTTGTGTTTATGTGTCTATTTTAATTTTTCTGTTACGTTTTATAAAAATAGCTACCAACGACGCTACTGTTGCGTCCCCCAAAAATAAAATAAAATAGAAGAAACAAAAAATTCTGTCGGCTTAAGAGAAAGATTGGGCACATTATTCGTTTATGAAACTAAAAAAAAAAAACAAAACGTAGCTTTGTGAATGCACTTTCGCTGCGCCTACATTTTTGTGTTCTTTGTTTTAACAAATTATGTCTTTTGCATCGGGAGAGGACTGCATTTAAATAGTTTTTCCTTTTTTTTGACAGATAATTAGTTTTATCCTTCCGCTGAACGAATATGGTTGTGTATACGCTTCGCTAAGTGGGCCTGCGATCGACTTAGAGAAGATGCCGATTTTGCCAAAAAAATCATCTTTTCAGATGAAGCTCATTTTGATCTTGGCGGGTAGTAAACAAGCAAAATTGTCGCATTTGGGGCACAAAAAACCCGCACGCATACATTGAAAAGCCGATACACCCAAAACGAGTCACTGTTTGGTGCGGATTTTGGTCCAGAGGCATAATTGTGCCATTTTTCGAAAATGAGCAAGGAGTGGCCGTTACAGTCAATGGCGATCGTTATCGGGCCATGTTGAACGAATTTTTGTTCACAAAAATTGAAGAGGAGGATATTGGCAACATTTGGTTTCAACAGGACGGCGCTACGTGCCACACAGCCGAAGCTACACTCGATGTTTTGCGCCATTTTCAAAAAAAAAAAGTTATTTGGCGGACCCTTTACTTTACCCAAGTTCTAATACTTAAGGGATATTAACTACAATCTTTAGTAAGTTTTTAGTCTAGAAATCGGACACTTGTTTGACATGATATGCTTTGAGACTCAATGTACCTTCTAGAAGGACAATACAAATATAGATTCTTTACTTTTTTTAATTCAATGCCTATCGTATTCACCCAAACCGCTTTGGTATATCGCCGGAATGCGGCCATTGATGTTTATGAGACTGCTTGTAACGGTTTTTTTTATAAGCGCATCATCCTCCTCTTTAAAATCCTTGGAGAAGAAATTGTGAACGATTCCAGTGTTAACGTACGAGGCTACGACGTGAGTTCGAAATAATTCAGGTGTCTGTTGCTATAGCCTTGTATCAAATCCAACAAAACCAAATTTATAATTGGGGCTCAAAAGTTGAAATACCTACTAAAAACAAAGAAAGCTTTGTACATTTTATGGGCACAAATTTCATAAATTTAATTTCGAATGTCTTCATCTTACATCTGGAATAACTGGTATCACATTGTTACAGTCCGACAGTTTAATAAATTACTTTCTGTTTTTTCCAAATTTGAACGACTCTATACATGCCTACATAATATAAAACATGTTTCGTTTACCAATTTCCCAAGAACCGTAAATCCTGTTCCACTTCTTCAGGATCATCGTGACTTACCCAACACCTTTCATGATTTCATGTTGTTACCAAGAGTTAAATGGTTCCCTACCTCCTAAATGATGACATTCTTTATTCTTTTTTAAAACCAACACCATCAGAAGAAAAACACCAACTTGACCTGGTTTATAGCTGGAAATTTCCCCCACATACATATCTACTAACTAACTGCACTTTTAAATATTTTACTGCACTTTTGTGTTCCTTTCTTCTTTGTCAAAACAAATTTCAGACCAACTCCAATTTGAATGCATTGCGTGTGTTAAGTTAATTAAAAATAAAAACTTAAACTTAAACCAACCAACCGAACTACCCAAAAAAAGACAACCTTGAGCTCATGGAATATCGAAAGATAGTTTCATGTACAAATGAGGGGTATGTTCTAAATTATATTTTTCTTTTGTTATTTTTTTTTTTTTTAATTTAAAAAAGTATTTTGGTAATGACAGCTGTTACACAGTTACATGTGTAGCAAAAGTCCAGTAAGCAATATCAATATTGTAGTAGTGGCAATCAAGAATCTACCATACTACAGATATATTTGTGTTATTTTCGTATGACGTCATTTTGATTCATTCAACAAATTCGGACAATTGTGTATATTTGGCATTGGTAGTTGTAGATAGTAGTTCTCTATAAAATACAGTAAAATCTCTCTTACAGGGAGTAGAAACAAATGTAAAAAACAAATCGAATTGGAGTCTTCGATGAAAATAATGTGTCAATAATAAAGTTAGATTATTAAGAAAAAGTAAAATGCAGATATTTATTGTATATGATGTATTTCGCCTGCAAAAAAAGTCTAGTTTTTATTGATGCCCTGGAAAGTTTAACATAGATATGTACCTTCTAACAAGGGGCTATCAAGGATTAATACCGAGATTAGCTAGGCACTCGCTATTTATGTACCATTTTACCTCGGGAGACAAGCAAAAATGTGGTTTATTTGAGATTTTATCGTGGGACTTTTCGCTTATCAGTACGGTTACTACTGGGCCTATTCGCACGCAATACAGAAGTACAATGGTGAGAGTGATTAACGTTATACTTTAATTTTTCTTATTGTTTGTTTATGCAGGGTTTTTCGGATGGGATAACAAAACTCGGCCAACAAGTTTGTACCGACAAGGGCCTTAGGAGTATTTGTCAAGTTTTGCTCGTCTTGATTGTCCTTACTGACATTTTTCCAGCTCCATTTCCAGGAGGGATGGAAAACTAGAAAACGAGTTGTGGACTAGGTGTTAACCAAAGTAAATAAAACAAAACTGATGCTTTTTTACTACAAAAACTAAAATAGCCTCATTCGCACCACCCCGACTCAACGGCTAAACTCTTTCTCTGTACTCCAGCACGAGATTTCGGGACGTAGTTCTCGACCCTAAATTAAACTGGAGACTAATTTATTGAAGGACGGGTAAGGAAGGCCTGCATAGCCTTCTATGCACTTTCGGTACAAAGTTGGACCATCAGATGGAGATGATACCTTGTATGCACGTTTAGCCGTGGTTCCATCGATCTTCACGTATGGTTCGATTATGTGGTTGCCTCCACATAACAAAGCGTATAACTGCAAGCTTTGGAAGCACAGGGGCTCTTACTCGATACTGCCCAACGGATGCCTTAAGCGTTTTTCTGCCCCTTTTACCAATTGAAATTCATATTAAATATCTCGTATCTTGCAGCGCGGTAGTACTTAAAGAATCGAATTGCTGGTTTGCCAAACCCTATGATACCAATAATACACACAAATTTGATTCCCACTGATATGTTTTCGGCTGCCACTGACTACTGCACGTCTACTATGAACTTCAGTAAAGATTTCAAAGGGAATTTTCAACCCAAAAAGGATTGAGGCGATAAAGTCGTTACATGAGACTTCGACAACCATTTTTGCTGATGGCTCAAAGATGGAGTGCAGTCTTGGTGCAGAAATATTTCCTGAGTCATTAAGGCCCATTTACTGAAGCGAAACATAAATATTTAATTTCAACATAAGCCTTTAACCTCCTTTAGTTCATACAAATTGGCGTTTCTTCCCGGTGATCTAACTTGGACTCATCAGTTGACTATTGAGGGCCTTGTCAATACGCTATTAAGTTCAGTTCGACTGATGAGCGCTAATGCTCTATTTTTTTTCCTCAGCGTAAACTGTCGCATAAGTTCTTGCATTGAACTTAATTATTTAAGTTTTGTTTCAGTAAATGGACCTAAATATCTCTAGATCTACTTTCCAATTGTTTTTAAAGCTGAATTACTGGCGATCAAGGAAGAATGCAAAACAAAATAGAAAATAGTACCGAAATGCAGATGTCTTGACACACAGTCAGCCATTAATTCGACTACGTCATCCTATAAATTTGTGCAGCAATGTCGAGATGAGTCCACAAGCCTGAATATTAACCTCAAGGTCACTGTTATCTGAATTCCGTGTCACAATGAGATAGAGGTAAACGAACGGGCAGACGAACTGGCCAGGCAATGATTATTCCTTCATAGCCCACTTGCGGAAATAGTCAACATTCCCTTGGAGTTATAGGTAGGTAGGTAAAATGGCGGCTCTGAGAACACCTGTTCCCGAAGAACCCAATTAGCGCTGTTGTGCGCCGTTTTGATACCATAACTCGTTTGACCTGATTTGTTTCTTGATATAGGGGTTGTTTTTTTTTTTTTTTTTTTTTCTTTTATTAAACTAGACAAAATTACTTGGGGGACTAGGTTATTGTTTTATCACGCAGCCCTACAAGAGCACCAAGCTCACGACTGTGTGCTAGGTGGTTCCGGTAGGGTTGCGATCCAACCATATAGCCCTTCACTAGATCCACTCGTGGCTGTGCCTATACTAAGCAAGGTAATACCTACTAGGTATATATCAGTGCTTTAAGGCTTGCAACAGTTATAGAGGTGGTGATTGTCCGAAAAGTTAAAGCCGAGTTTGTTGATTGATATAGGGACTAGGTTTTGGTCTGTACTCTCGACCTCAGGGGAATGTTAAGCTCACACTGTGTGCTAGGTAGTTGGGTTGAGAGCCGTCCGTATAACCTATCACTAGATTTACTTGTGGTTAGGCTTTTTCAAAGTCAAGGTAAACCTGGTTCGGTTTTGGCAGACTTTTAAGTCCTTCCCCAGTCATTGATTAAGAGGTAGTTCGGGAGTTAGTGACGATATTTGTATATATATCCCTTGGAGTTATAAAAAGCAATATATTCTCAATTTTAATTACCGAAACTTAATTAACTGCATCATATATACCAACGAAGTTTTGGCCCGTCTATAATAAAACTTCGAACAACCGAAATGACATGAACTAGGCATTGTTTTCGAAAGAAGTTCAAGGTGCATAGTGGTTGGATGATCACACAATTAGAGTGGTTTCGCTCCAGTAGAGGTCAACAAGCTACCTACTATGGCACAGTGCTCAGATATGGTTTCAGTTGTGGATAGTGATCCCATTGAGTGTCGTAAGATGAGCCACCTAATGATTGTACTACCACCATACCACAACCATAACCTATGTATCGTATCCTATATCCGTTGATTTATGCGTATCTGAATCAGCCCACAATTCGCCTAAATTATTTCTGTCGAACTCAAAGCATGGAGGATGATCCCCTAGAAGCTATATCCGCAAAAGCCTTTAATCAAACCTTTTTTCAACCATAGTTCAAACGAGTTATGGTATCAAAAAGGGGCACTCCAGCGATAATTAGGATAGGCTAAGACTCAGAGAATTTCGTCAGTGGGCAGCGTATCTATAGAAATTGTTGTAATTTTCTCCCAAAACTTCATACACCACTCTGCTATTCCCAATTGAAAGAATATCGTTTGAACTTTTCAGTGTGTTTTTGTGAAAAAAATATTCGGCGTTAGTTGCTTTTTGAAGCTTTTACAGATATCTCCGATTTGACGTGGTTTATCGTGCAACTTCATCGTGAGGGGTTTTAAAGATGGACAGGTTTATGTAAGCCAATGCCACCAGGCTGGCAGGAAGCAAACGTTGTAGTTCTATCTTCCCTGCCTGACAATTATTGTTGAAGTGCTACAAATTTGAAGTTTTACTGCCCAAACTAAATAAATATGTTTACTGTAAAATTTGTTTGAACTACTATTTTTTTATTACAAGTATAATTTCACAAGCGTTAAAACTGTATTGACACATCAACTAATTAACTGTGTAAAAACTGTAATAAACGAATTCGATCATAAAGGTTTTTGCAATGAGAGGTTCTACTGTGAAGTCGTATAGTTTATCAGCGAGTTACTCACAGTTTCACATGGTCACTGATAGTTTCTACCGGACAGAATAAGGCGGTGGGGTGTGGACCATCATTAAGTGGGGAAACGTGAAGTACAAATGAATATCGTAGTTTGTGTGCAAAATGCAAACAAATTCGAATGAAAACGAAAAATAACCAACCCAACAAAAAAGAAAAAAAAAAAATAAAACAAAAAGAGTACACAGTTGCAGTACCATGGTCGAAGAAAACCTTGGGAAATGTTCTCAACTCGAATAGTTATTATATATCTATTACATACGTATATATTTTTTGTGATTCAACAAATTTGTTTTTTTTTGTAGGTATTCATTGTGTACAGCTTGAAAGAGGGTTTTTGGGGTTTTGCTTTTCAGATTTCATTAAATAATAAAATAGGCTTTTTATGTTTTGAAAAGTCTTATTAAGATGAGTTTTTTTCTGTCCGAAATCAGGAAAATTATTTTCTTTTTGGTTCTAGTTTTATTGTTGTTATTTATATGTTCTGTTGAGATTGCTGATTATTGAGAACAGAGAGATGGATTATATTTTGAGTACTTAGGTAATTGGGTTTTTTTTTTTTCAATGATGATTCAGTGTGCCAATCGTGAAAGCAAAGTATTGTTCGGTAGTAAATTATTTGAATAGCTTATTAAATTCTTGAATTATACTCTGAGAAAAACTCTATTTGAGACCTCCGTGCATTGAATAAAAATAAATTGTATTTCTTTTGATATCAAAACGTGCCTGATAAGCTGATCTGAATTTATTATTCATAAAAATGGAAACAAATAAAATTGTTTTTCTCACTACTGATTAAACAATCATTTCAATGAAGTTTTTGTTTGCTTTGGGTAAATAATAATCAAAAAGATTGTTTCGACAGCTTTTTTTATTTTTATTTTATCACCTTTATTATCTTCAAGTGTGCTGGTACTCACTTTTGTTGACAAGTTTCTCAAAAGATTTCAATAATATTTATCATGGTTGTTACATATTTTCATATGAATGTATGTATTTCTTTTTTTTTTGTTTTTCTTTTTGGTTAAAAAACAATTTCTAAAGAGAAGTGATTCGAATTCGAAAATTGTATTGATGACAAAGAAGAAGGTGCTTTAAGATTTCTAGGTGTTTTTGTTAATATTGTTTTGTTTTCTAAAAATAGAAGCCCGAGAATTATTTGCAAAATTATGACTAAAGTCAATCAAACAAGAGTGTTTGACAAATAAGATAAGATTGATTCTACTTACGAAGCAGCTTCTAGGGAGTGGACAGTATGTTTCGTCGATTACGTGACAGATGATAGTCCTAAACCTCCAGGTTAAGTTGACTGAAATTGATTGATAAAGTAATTTAAAGCAGATTTGGCTTCTGATAACCGATTCACTTTTCTTTGGCTTAGGTTAGGTTAGGTTAGGTTAGGTTAGGTTAGGTTAGGTTAGGTTAGGTTAGGTTAGGTTAGGTTAGGTTAGGTTAGGTTAGGTTAGGTTAGGTTAGGTTAGGTTAGAAGGAGCGTGCACACCCCGAAGGCTGTTGCGTTCACCGGGGCCTATTGGTCCATTGTGATGCCCTTAATATAAAAAGCAGAGATGCTCCTAAACTAATGACTTGCATAGACTGGTTCTTTTACGAACCAGTCTGTGCTCTCTATATATTTTCTCATCGAAATTGTAGTCATCAGAGCTATCATTCTCGGATGTCGCCATCATGGCTTTGAGGATTTCGTTTTCCACAAGTAACCAATTTTTTGCAGTGATTTTCCCATCCGGGTCGTCTCGATTTATAATTGCCACCTTCAGATCGATCGGGTTGGTGTCAAAAAACTGTTGGTTTTAAGCTTTTAAGAACCTTCAATCTTGGTTGCCTTCTCCGATCTTTCTCTCTTAGATGAACCTGGCTTTCTTGTTCCTTTTCAGGTTCGATGTAGCGTTGGTCTGCTGTTTCTTGCTGGAGGTCACCAGTTTCGTAAATGAGCCGGGACGAGCAGTAGAGTTGTTGCCATCCTGTTCACGGTTTATCTTTTTTGGGGATAGACCTAGATTTGGCAGCATTTACTCTTTCGCTGTCTGGCTTTTTAGCGTTCAACTGTTGGGAGGAAACAATGGGTACAGTGGCAGTCGTAGCCAACTGACGTTCATAGTTTTTCACCAAACTTCCTATGTTTTTTCAAAAAGGGCATTGTCTCTCGAACTGAGAGTAGTTGGGTCCTTTTTCTCCGTCGCACTCACGAATCTTTTAGAGGATCTGTATATATTGCGTTGCCTCTAAGCTTTGAGGGGTGCAGTAGGCTTCAGCGTAGTCTCTTCGGGACTCGAGTCTTCCAGCAACTCGTCCTCGTTTTGACTTCCTATAGAAGGAGGTCTGCCTAAGGTCTCCCCACCGTCAATAGCCAAGCTATCTAGAGCAGGAAGAAGAGCCGCTGTAAGGTTGAGAGCGTTGGGTTGTCTTGTTAAGACGGGCTTTTTTGTTTCTTTGTTTACATTTGTCCCTGGCGACTTAGCCTCTTGCGAAGCCAAGCCCTCGCCGGCAGCCGTGACTTCTGCCGACACTTGAGTGTACATATATCCCCACTCGATTTTCATTATTTTGTAAACTTTTGTCCATATTTTATTTGTTTTGGATGAACATCCCTGTTTTTTGTTGGTTTTGGTTAGTTGTATGTCCCTGCACCTGGATTGCTGGAGGGTAAAACGTACGCCCCCTCGCCACCGTCAAGGCGAAGGCTTAAGGCTAAAGTAGCCTATTTTACCAAAAAATAAAAATGTCTGTCAAGTTAGCATTACCACTTCAAAATTTTAAGGTTCCAATAATTGGATTAATTTTTCCGAATTGCTCGTGAAAGAAACGAATTTGTTGGGTTTTTTTTTTTTTTTTTAACTAATCATGCGAACTTGGCAGTCAATTTAGGCAGTTAATCCAATTATTATACCCTTAGAACTTGAGTTACATAGAATTTAAGGTCATTTCCAACCATAGTATAGCAGTCAACGATTAGAAAATTATGCACAAAGTGTGTGAATTGGTGACATAATATTCTCAATTAAATTAATCTTTTCACCTTACAAATATAATAGCATTTAAAGAAAGAATGATCGACAAGCAATAAATTTAAAATTGAAAAACCACAATATTTTCACGCTGCTATCTACATTATAAGTGTATTCGTATTCGGCTCCAAAACAGATCATTTCATTATTTTTATATCAAGGCTATCAGGGATCCAGCAGCAGATACCCATCACTGACATAATTAAAAATTAATTTTTTTGTATATTTATTTATAAGTAGTTACATAATGTCAAATGTATGTATGCATATATGTATGATATGACACAACACTGTATATTATACAATATGATTATTCTTTTTCTATTTAAGTTACCTTAATTTTTTTTATAAATATCAATTTGTGATTTTGTAGGCTTTTAGGTCAAATAAAAAATAGACCTACATATGAAGGTTCTTCTTTTTATATGCTTGGTGGAGGGTATAAACATACCCGAAACATTGCAAAATAAGTAAATTATCAATCTAGTTATTTCCGAGGACCTAGAAAGTTTAACATTGATACTAACAAGAGTCTGGCAGGGGTAACTAGCAAAATTATATAGGGCCTGACCTCCTTAACACGCACGTTTTAGCTGAGAATTTGTCAGTTTGATTACTTTTCTTATTAATAAACAATATTTTTGCTTTATAATATCTTTCCAGTCTTAACCACATTCATTAAATTATAGCAATAACAATAACAATTACAATTAAAATTACAATTACAATTACAATTACAATTACAATTACAATTACAATTACAATTACAATTACAATTACAATTACAATTACAATTACAATTACAATTACAATTACAATTACAATTACAATTACAATTACAATTACAATTACAATTACAATTACAATTACAATTACAATTACAATTACAATTACAATTACAATTACAATTACAATTACAATTACAATTACAATTACAATTAAAATTACAATTACAATTACAATTACAATTACAATTACAATTACAACTACAATTACAATTACAATTACAATTACAATTACAATTACAATTACAATTACAATTACAATTACAATTACAATTACAATTACAATTACAATTACAATTACAATTACAATTACAATTACAATTACAATTACAATTACAATTACAATTACAATTACAATTACAATTACAATTACAATTACAATTACAATTACAATTACAATTACAATTACAATTACAATTACAATTACAATTACAATTACAATTACAATTACAATTACAATTACAATTACAACTACAATTACAATTACAATTACAATTACAATTACAATTACAATTACAATTACAATTACAATTACAATTACAATTACAATTACAATTACAATTACAATTACAATTACAATTACAATTACAATTACAATTACAATTACAATTACAATTACAATTACAATTACAATTACAATTACAATTACAATTACAATTACAATTACAATTACAATTACAATTACAATTACAATTACAATTACAATTACAATTACAATTACAATTACAATTACACTTACAATTACAATTACAATTACAATTACAATTACAATTACAATTACAATTACAATTACAATTACAATTACAATTACAATTACAATTACAATTACAATTACAATTACAATTACAATTACAATTACAATTACATTTACAATTACAATTACAACTATAAATTACAATTGAATTGTTCATAACATTGTATGGTGTTCCTAAAGGTTTTATTTTTGTTGTATACATTCATGGTATTTCTGATGGGGTAGCAATTAACTTGGCCAACAAGTTCTTACTAGTATGAGCCTCATGAGTTTTTGACATGTTTTCTTCGTTTAGATTTTTTCCTACTGAAAACGAAGGACCTTGACTAAAATTGACATAAAACTTACCATTCTCCAAGTCAATAATTAATCCGATTTTGGCTCTTAGGCTGAACACATTCTGGAGTTCGTAAATAGGCGCCTCAGTATGAGAGCTCTCATAACATTAGTTTGTTTTCGCCGCTTTGTTAAACTCTCGCATCACTGCTCTGCTCGCAGCTACAGTATGTGTTCAGCCTTAGGCAGGCAATGGAAAAATGTTAAGAATTTAACACCCTCTTTATAACTCTCTTAGCTAGAAGACACTTCTGTACCAGACTCTAGGTCTTACCAGAAACGATTTTTGATACAAGAACTTCTCCATGGTTTTTTGTCTAACCTTTTTATTTCGTAAATCAGTTTCTTATATGTTTCTGACCTGTAATAGAACTTCATGTTTTATACTTTGGATACTGGATTTCTTATATGTACATACCGTTAAGTATAATCGTAAAAGTTTGTTCTTACAATTTAGAGTATGTAGGTAATAGTAACATTAGTGTGGTAATACGTTAAGAACTTAATGGTGGATTAGAATATTTGGCAACATAATATTTCAAAGCAAGTTAGTTTAGCTTTAAAAATTATACCCAATTTCGTTAACAAAATCCGCTCCTTTATGACCTTCGATTAAATTAACGCAACCTAAACTGAAAGTAACTCAAAATAAGGTCAAATGCTGAAATCAATCTCATCATTACGTACCCGACAAAAGAAATGGTCATGCCATGCACCCAAAAAGCTTTTATTTCTCCACACCGCCTAGAAATTCTTAAGCCCTAATCTAGGTCAAACCTATTAAAACCAAGCTGCTAACTAACCATGTAATAGCCAAGCGATTTCTAAAAAAAAAAAATAAAAAAAAAAATTTTTACGCACAATAACGAAGGCTATTGTGTTTAATTAGCTTTTAACCAAAAACAGCAAGAACAAAAAAAAAAAAACAAATTCAAAGTGGCTCCTAATTTCTTTCGACATTGACACGGAAATTTTTCTATTTTACGGATAAAATGTGGTAGTCGTCACTCGTTTTCATCATCGTCACCGTCTGGCTCCAATGGACACTGAATATGTATGTATAATGTCGCCACCGCACCGGTACCGACGCCGCGCCATGTTGACATAATTTTAGCTGTAAATACCTGCTACATGTTCTTTGCCCTCGCACCATATTCATCAACAATTCATTATTTTTGTTTCTCTCACCTTTTCTATGCTGGGTGACATAGTTTTAAACTGAAGTAATTGGGGGTGTGTTTTGAGGGGGTTTAGGACAAGAACAGACAAAACTCAAGTTTGAAAAAAAAAACCCAAATGACTAAGGTTCAGCTCGCCTTCAAAAAGTGTGGTTAAGTTCAAAATTTGTTTAAAATTTCGTGAATTTCCGTTCGTATTTATGATGTAAAAACTTAACCTTGCCCCCCCAAATACTTACACTGATGATGATGAATTGCGTAAACTCATCAACACGAAATCAAGAGTTGTTTGTCGTGGCACTTGAAGAATTTTTAGATTTTTAGGCCTAAGAAGTCTGCAAAAGAATCCAGCTGGAATTTTTGTAATTAAATTTGTTCATATTTTGAAAGGAGGTTGTGTCCTATTGACATGGCCAAATATTAAAGAAAAACTTCTTGAAAATCTACCCTCTGTATAATTTAGGACAACTCAATCTGAGTTAAGCAGCAGACTTAAAAACAAACAATAAAAATCTTTCGGTCACAGAATATGATAGATTTCATACAAAATTACAGCTCTTTTGGCCTCGTCCTTGTCGATTGCATGTAACCACCTTTCGCTTATGGCAACATAAAAGGCCATGGCGCCAAATATGTATTTTAAAATCAAGCACGCAAAGTGGATTTTATTCCATTTTCACAAAAAAAAAAAAAAACAGTAATATGATGTCAGCAACACGTTTGAAGTTGGGCGGACTGGTGTGGTGTACTGGTGTGGTGGTGGGACGTTGTTGCTCGTGATGTAAAACCAAGAAGTGGAATGAAATATCTTTTGTCAATTGAGCGAAATAGTAGCATGAAATTTATTTTCCATGTTCATGTCCTTGAAATGTTGAATTGTCCTCGTTGTTTTTTATTTAATTTTTTGTCAGTTGACAGAAGGACAATACAAAATACTTTTGTGTGGCACAAAATGAGGCAATGTTACACCACGTTTCACAGGGGATAAAAATGAAGTTCAAGTTCGTGCAATATTAAGGTTGGTAGGAGTGTTTTTGTTAAGTGGAATTTTAAAAAGTGAAGTTCTTTCATATATCACTTAAATATGTGTTTAAGTATTTCCAACATGAAAGTAGAAAAATCAATTTTGAATAACCAGAATAGCAGAGTAGCTGCAGTTTCGGTAAGTGAAACAGTTGTTACACCATGTGAAGTTTTAGACACTATAGTAACCTACAAAATTAATTTAAATATGGCGTAACGATGAGAGAGACGTATTAGTCTGTATCGTGTGAGCATGGTAATATATCATCGTATTCGTTTAAACGGCCTATCGATGCCAATATTATGTACGAAATAAAACATCGTTCAAATGTCCGCCGCGGCTTCTCTCGGTGGCGCGCATCCGAAATGTCCAGATTTCCATGACTCTGACTTATATTAACATCAGGCTGGATTTGACGAATGGCATGGGTTATGTTGGCTTTGAGGGCCGCTGTGGTTTGTGTCTTTCAGATCTGCGACTGTAGAAAAACCCACAAGAAAAAGTCTAAGGAGTTAAATCGCACGATCTTGGTGGCCAGTTCACATCACCTCCACGTGAGATGTGGCGTGATTTGTGTGCCACGTAGCGCTGTCATGTTGTTACCACATGTCATTGTTGTCCATAATATTATATAGAAGTTGGTAAAAATTGCCGGCCTTTAGCGCTCGCCGGTGAAGGTGATGGACTGGACAACGTCGGTCGTTCTCAAAGAAATTTTGACCGATGACGCACCAAACGGTGACTTTTTGGGGGTTGCAGACGGACGGTCTTCGATCTCATGTGGATTGGTATCGTCCTTAATTCGACAATTTTGTTTGTTGACGTACTCATTCACCCAGAAATGGGCCTCGTCGCTGAAGCAAAAAAAATATTGATGCATTTCAGGATCCGTCGCGTCGTCGATCACCTTGAGGCACATTTTCACCTCAGTGGATGTGTTAACAACACAGCTGAATATGCCTTTTTATACAGCTGAACTTATCCCAAACCAAAGACCTCTACACTCGAAGAGGGCGACACTCAAGATAAGTGATTATAGGACCCTTACAACCATTCGCGGTTACTTTAGCATGTTAGCTTACCATAATCCAGAATTCTTTCTTGCCTGCAGTGAAAGAAATGGAGCTTTTGAGGACGTTAATTTCCAATAAGATGGGGCCACAGCTCATTCAGCGATGGTAGGTATGTAATTACCCTTGGATTGTTTAGGGTTTAGGTTTTTCCGGTCGTCTCATCTAGCTGAGAGGCGATCTAAACTGTCTCGCGCCCTAAAACATAACATCCAGCCCGAAATCACCCACATTCCGGCCACAATGCTTGAAAAAGTGCATGATCTGCATCAAAGTTTCATATATCTTCGGGCAACTCTTTTACCAATTAACCTTCAGATCCCGCTATATTCCATGTTTTTAATGGTCATTCCCCAACTCTAAGTTCCTTGTCTGTTATATCTCCTGAGGATGTGGCTGAAGGTGTACCCGCTATTAAATCTAACGATATTGGATTGGATGAGATGCTACCATCGCTTTTTGAAACTTCTTTCGCCATATATAATCCACTTATTCAATTCAATCATATCAAAAGGAGACGAATTCAGACCAATTTCAATATAACCTTTCCTCTCGAAGGTGTTTGAAAAAATTATCCAAAAGCAAATAAGTAGGTATGTTTCTTGAGCACGAAAGTAACGGGTGATTTTTTAGCTGGTTTGGTTTTGGCAACACTGGTTTTGACAGCTGACGTGTGTTTAGTACCTTGTGTCACTGTCAAACAGCTTCAGTTTGGTTTGCAATTTAACCATGGATCGTCTTACAAATGAACAACGCTTGCAAATTATTGAATTTTATTATCAAAATTCGTGCTCGGTTCGAAATGTTCATCGCGCGCTGCTTGTGTTCAGCGATGAGGCTCATTTTTGGTTGAATGGGTACGTAAATAAGCAAAATTGCCGCATTTGGAGTGAAGATCAGCCAGAAGCATTGCAACAGCTACCAATGCACCCCGAAAAAGCCACTGTTTGGTGCGGTTTATGGGCCGGCGGCATTATTGGGCCATATTTCTTCAAAGATGATGCGAATCGCTACCGAGCGATGATATTAAACTTTTTTTTGCCCGAAATGGAAGTTCTTGACTTGCATGATATGTGGTTTCAACAAGACGGTGCCACATGCCACACAGCACGCGAAACAATGGCGCAATTGCGAGGCGAGTTTGGTGAACAGTTAATTTCACGTTTCGGGCCGGTCAATTGGCCGCCTAGATCGTGCGATTTGACACCATTAGATTATTTTTTGTGGGGGTATGTCAAGGCTAATGTCTATAGGGACAAGCCCGCTTCGATTGACGCACTGGAAGCCAACATCCATGCATTCATTCGTGAGATACCGGCCGATATGTGTGAAAGAGTATGCCAAAATTGGACTCAGCGGATGGGCTACCTGAGACGCAGCCGCGGTCAACATTTGCATGAAATTATCTTTAAACATTAAATTGCAAGGTTCAAACTATCGATTCAAATAAATATTTCATTCATTTTTTCGAATTTTTTGTGTTTTTTTTTTTAAAAAAGTTCTAAACCTCTTAAAAAATCACCCATTATATAATAACATCAAAACGATTCGGATTTCTTAAAAATAATAGTTGCTTTCATCATCATCATCGTCGGCTCGACAACCGGGGTCCGGTCCTGGCCTCCTTCAACAAGTCTCTCCACCCATCCCGATCTCGAGCCGCCGCCATCCAGTTGCGCACCCCAAGGCTCCGGGCGTCCTGGTCTACGCCATCTCTCCAGCGCAAGCATGGTCTACCACGCTGTCGTCTACCATAGAATGTACCACAAAGAACTTTCCGAGCAGGTTCCTCTTCGCTCATGCGAGCTAGGTGCCCTGCCCACCGGAGTCTACCGAGCTTAATTTTTGTGACGATATCTGCTTCAAGGTAGATTGCGTACAATTCATGATTGTACCGTCTCCGGAATCGTCCTTCCTCACATATGGGGCCAACAATTCTCCTTAAGACTTTTCTCTCGAACGCGGCTAAGAGGTCGGAGTGCCTTTTGCTAAGCACCCAAGTCTCGGATCCATATGTGAGTACTGGCAGGACCATGGTCCTGTACAGCAGCAGTTTTGAAGTTATGGTGAGATTTCTGGATTTGAAGAGCTTTGACAGACTATAGTAGGCTCTGTTGGATTTGAGAAGCCGCCCGCGTATTTCTTCTTCTATATTGTTATCGGCTGCTACTATTGACCCAAGGTATTTAAAGGATTGCACCACTTCAAATTCGTGCTCCGCTACCTTGATTGTTTGACCAACTGTTCCTCTCGCATTCGACGCCACCATGTACTTTGTTTTACCTTCACTAATGTGCAGCCCCAGATTTTGTGCCGCCTGCTCGATCTGGATGAAGGAATCATGTACAGCTAGCTCGGTTCTTCCGATGATGTCGATGTCGTCTGCGTAAGCCAGTATCTGGCTGGACCTGTTGACGATGGTCCCTCTTGTTGCCGTGCCAGAGTCACGGATTGCTTTCTCCAACGCCAGGTTGAAAAGGAGGCAGGCCAAACCATCCCCTTGTCGGAGTCCATTAAAGATGTTGATTGGTTTGGATAGCAATCCGGCTATTTTTACTTGGCTTTGTTACGTTGGTCATGGTCAACCTACATAGTCGTGTCAATTTATTTGGGATGCCGAATTCTCTCATGGCTTTGTAAAGTTCTGCCCTGGCTATGCTATCGTAGGCGGCCTTAAAGTCTATAAACAGATGGTATGTTGGGATGTTAAATTCTAGACATTTTTCCATGGCCCGCCTAAGGGTAAAGATCTGATCAGTTGTTGATTTGCCTGGAATGAAACCACACTGATATTGTCCGATGATGGTTTTAGCGTATGGGGTTATCCGGTCTTGTAGGATAGAGGAGAGTATCTTATAGGCGGTACTCAACAACGTGATACCTCTATAATTGCTGCACGTTGTGACATCTCCCTTCTTATGTATGGGGCAAATAGTTGCTTTACTGCATTAATAAGTGCTTCAGAGGACATAAGGTAGTCTATTGATAAGAATTATGTCACGTTTTTCATACTCCTAGACTTTTCGAAACCATTCGACATGGTGAATTCAAAATTTTGCGAAAAGATCTTCCGATTTTATAACTTTTCTTCTAATAAAAGAATAAAGTTGATTTTCTCTTATTTAACTGGAAGAACACAAGCAGTTGAATTTAAAAAAGTCCTCTCCAACTTTTTATCAAACAAAAGCGGTGTCCCTCAGCGATCCATACTTGGTCCTTTGTTTTTTTCGCTCTATGTTAACGAGCTTCCATCAACTATTAAGCATTGCTCGATTCGACTTTACGCTGATGATGCTCATGCTCAACCCTAAAAAAATCTAAATGCTTCTTGTTGTCAAAGAATAACAAAAAAAGATGTATCTTATTTCCCATTAATATTATTAAATGTCTCCAGCCCTATCGAATATTTAGAATCAGCGAACAAAAAGTGGTCTTTAACCAAACGATGACCTGGAAAAAACCACGTTGCTTATATTGTTGGTAAAACATACGGCATCCTCCGCACACGTTGGTCTACACAGTATTATACCCCTTTAAAACCCGAGCATCACTTGCAAAAACTCTTATAATACCTTTAGTTAATTACAGTTGCGAAATATACTGCAAGTTTGACTATGAAAGTAAACGAAAGCTTACAGTTGCATTCAACAGCGCAATACGATATGATTATGGACTACAGCCTTCTAGTAAGTGAACCCCTGTTTTAGTTGTCTAACTTCCGAAATCCAGTTTTTTTGTCAACGCTTGACGTCTTTGGAATACAATACCGCGAGGAGTTCGAAGTATAAATAGCACAGTACAATTAAAAAAAACTTAAACTTCATTTTAGGAAATATTTAAATATTTAGTATCTTTTTTTTTTTTAAATAACATTTTTCTAGCTTTGGGACTAAAAATAAGATATTATATCTTACAGTGTAAGTAGGTGATTCATAAATAAATAAACTAAACTAAACTTACAGAAGTATCAGTCTATTCTGGAGAGCGCCATTTGACCGACACCATATTTTAAGCCACGCAAACTTAAATTCCCATATGTTGTTACATACGAAAAAAAAAAAAATTTAAATCGTACCTACATTGTTTCATTCCAAATCAACCTGTGGTGTATCGTATTAAAATTTTCAAAAATATTTAGCATCTGCAATAAAATTAAAATATTCCTCACTCCACAAGAATTAGGGCTCCCCTGAATTTGATTTCAATTTGATCTCAATATTATAAACAGAAGTATCAAGGTTGACACAGTGTTCTTATATTTTAATTTGCTTACATCATCTAATTGAATTTTACTTCCCCTACCGTGTCGGTCGGTCGGTCGTCATAAGGCCAATGCCCAATTTATTCCCATTGGACCATTAATACCTATGTACACATATGTATACGTACAGAGGCTTTTATACGAGTAAAAATAAACACAAAAAATCAATAAATAATTATTTCAAAAGTACTTTGGCTCGAAAGTAAACCTCCTCTTTATACATATACGAATAGCCTCTCCGTGCTGATTCAAGGTGAGTTGGTTTAGGCTATAAAATATATATACATATGTATATGAATGTATATGAATGTACTCGTAGGTTTATAAATCACCATATTATAGAATCTAAAATTCACGTAAAAGTTGCGAGTGCTGCATGTGTTTGAATTTTTCCCAACACGTTTCCGTATATATTCAAAAAAAAGAAAAGAAACAATCCAACAAAATACAACACGTGCTCGCGAGTAAAATGCACAAAAATTCGTGACTCACTTTGAAAACATTGTCTAAATATATGAAAATGAAAACCAAAGTTTTTCTTTTCTTTTCTTCAATTTAATAATTGAACATTAAAAAATACAAAAAAAAAAAAAAAACGAACCGAAACGAAACGTGTTGATTTTAAAATTGTATATTTCTGTGATAATATACTCGTAAGTCGTAAGTATCTTATTTGGGGACGATTTGTCGTGAAGACTATTTTAATACAGAAGAAAAAATAAATCAATTTTATAGTGGAAAGAATTTTTGAGTAATCTAATAATGAGTCATCTTATGGTCGATAACAGTCTTGTACGGTGAACTTATTCCAACATTTGTGGCCGTATAGTGGCAATAATGCGGGGAATGCTGTCCCCCAAGTGGTCTAACGCTTCGGGCTTATCGGCGTAGACTAGCGACTTCACATATCCCCAAAGAAAATAGTCAAGCGGCGTTAAATCGCACGATCTTGGAGGCCAATTCACGGGTCCGTAACGTGAAACTATGCGGTTACCATAAACGTTTCCTTCAATAAATAATTGTGGCACGAGCCAAATGAAGTATCCATTCAACCAAAAGTGAGCCTAATCGCTAAACAAAATTCGCTTATGAAAATTGAGATCAACGGCAATCTTGTTTTGGGCCCATTTGGGGCAGAATTTGGAAGCGTTGTTTAGGCGTCAGTCTATTCATGTTGAAATGCCAAACAAAACTTAAAATAAATCACTTCATAGCTGAAAAAATGGCCGCCAGTTAAAAAAGTGTTGCCAACTTAAAGTTCTATACCTAAAAAAAAAAACACCCTTTACTAGTTAGGACCTAGAATAGCTTTGTCTGTCGAGGCACAATGACATATCTAAAACGAACCTAGTCAGTATCAATCCTAATCTCCATAGCGCCTTGTCTATAACTAGAACTTTTTTCAGGCGGGTTTATCAATACATATTTTTGTTCAACAGAAATGTAATGGGAAAAAATTATCACAATGAACCTCACATGTAAGAATCTGAACAGAACTGATGTGCTCACAGCACACCAGAAGCTTTTTTATCTTATGGGAAAAATTAAGAAATTTTTATCGTCTTGAAATTTTGCTATCAACTATTGGTTGAAATAATTGTGATTGCTAAATTTTCAATAATAATTATGGTACCTGATACAAAGAATGACAAATTTCTTCAAGGATTTATTGAAATCTATATTTAAATAAAAGCTGAAGTAATTTTTGTTTTTTAAGTATTTTTTCATGCGAGGGTCGATTTTATTGCACAAATACCAAGTTAAAATTAAAATGCTTTGGTTCGTTAAACACATACAAAAGTAGGTCTATGGATTGTAGTGCAAAATAATTAATGTCTGTTGCAAGAGATTCGTACCGAAGCGTATAGAAGGACATTAAAGAAAGCTATAACAATTGCGAACAGGTGATACAAAAATATGATAAATAATAGAAGCTTTTTAGATTTTTTTCCGGAGATACCAGGTGAAGCTTTTTTGATGTGTAAACATGCAAACATTGCGACCTTGATGATTTTTCTAATATTGTGGGAAATGTGACACTACACGCCATGTTTCCGTCAAACATTGATGTTGGTTTGTGTAGTTACTAATAACTGTCAAAACAGCGATCATCTTCATTTAATGGTTTGCAAACTCGAAATGCGTGTGAACGACCGTCTCGACCGTCAGTACTTTTTATTTGGATACTGTTGTATCTTGGAAAATATGTTGTTTTCGAGGCATTAAATCCCGGGATGTTAGTGTCAGCAGGTATGGGGACATTTGAACATTTGTCATTAGTTATTAGTCCATGAGGCATTAGATCACGTGACTTACATCTATGGGACATACACCCATGGGAAATAGATCCATGGGACATACATCCATGGGACATACATCCATGGGACATACATCCATGGGACATACATCCATGGGATTTACATCGATGGGACATACACCCATGGGACATAGATCCATCGGACATACATCCATCGGACATATTTCCATGGGACATACATCCATGGGACATAAATACATGGGACATACTTCCATGGGACATACTTCCATGGGACATACATCCATTTGACATACATCCGTGGGACATATGTACACCCATGGGACATACATCCATGGGACACACATCCATGGGACTTACATCCATGGGACATACACCCATGGGACTTTCATCCATGGGAATTACATCGATGGGACATACATTGATGTTGTGTAGTTTGTGTAGTTACTAATAACTGTCAAAACAGCGATCATCTTCATTTAATGGTTTGCAAACTCGAAATGCGTGTGAACGACCGTCTCGACCGTCAGTACTTTTTATTTGGATACTGTTGTATCTTGGAAAATGTGTTGTTTTCGAGGCATTAAATCCCGGGATGTTAGTGTCAGCAGGTATGGGGACATTTGAACATTTGTCATTAGAATTTACAATTTAATGACTAATAGGAAAAAAAGAAAAAGTGAATACAACATTTTTGGAGCTTAAAAAGCTTCATTTAAAATATTTTGTCTATACTTAAGAGCTTCTTTTAGATAAGAGTATAAATTCTTCCAGTTGGAACCGTTGAGCAGTTATTAAGCCCTCTTCCAGTGTGATCACTTCTAATCCTAAATAATAGCATCGCAACTCGCATAGAATGGGACACTACGCAGTGAAATGAATGGTGTCTTCTCTAATTATGTACTTCTATGGGACATATGTACATCCATGGGACATACAACAATCGATCATTACTTCCTGACACATTGATTCATGCGACATTACCATATAACCTCATGACCATACGATCTAGTGTCACTAGTACATTGAACATTTGGTGTTAGATTATAGGTCCATGAGACATTAATCTATGGGACATAAGTCCATTGGACATTAATTCTTAGGAAAAATTCCCTTAAGACTTTACAGCATGGGACATTTAGACAATAGTTCTCGGAACATTACTTCATCAGAAATTTGTCCATGACACATTAATCCTTGTTACAAAAAATCTTGGGACATTAGTAACCCTTGGGCTGCTGAATAAAAGATTTTTGATCAAAAATAAAGCGAAAATTCCATCACATGTTCAGATATTGAAATTATAAAATGAAAGGCAGCAAAAATGTGTGTTTCGTGGCAGGAAGTTAATTTTGTTTTTAATTTATTACGTAGCGTAAAGTGCATTTACAATCATTCACATTTTTCTTATGTTTTGTGTTTCAGGCTTCATCTGAGCCAAACTGTAATCTTGTTCTATATAAAATTAAAAGATTTTATGCATGTCAAATCAACAGATGTGTTTGTATGAGTTTTATTTAAATTTTAAATAAATTGAGCATTATGTACCTACATTCAAAAAATTCCTAAAATTATTTATTTATAGGGAAAGTATCATGACCTAGAGATAAGATTTTGTCTGTTCGTACCTGTTCCTTAGAAAATCATAACATGTTGGTCGATTAAGTTTATTTTATTTTAGCATGAAATGATTTCAACATAAAGTTTGTTATTTTTTCCGTGGAACTTGTCACGTAGACTAAAACTTGAAGCTTTTGTTGTAAATGCGACATTAACTTGTTTTTATAAATAATTATTGACAATTTCATTGCAAAGTAAACGAATATCTTATGTGTATCTATATCCAGCTTCAATAAGTATGACACCTTAATTGTAGTGTAAATAACAAAAAAATGTTAAATATGTACATGTGTAGGTACCTACACATATAAATTTTTGTGATGTGACAATCTTTGATTTGTTTGATTGAGTTTCTTCCATTTTTTTTTTAATTTGTGATAAATGAAAGGCAAACATACGACTATCGAAGAAAATAAAAATACTGAGATCATGTTTCATACCCCTTGAACAGAATGAATGTAGTGACAGGTGTAGGTGTAGCTGTGGCAGAAAGTTGAAGTTTGAACTGCTACTACATTATACATCTTCTAATATATATATATAATAATCAGTAAAATTGTTCAATGACACTTTACATATTAAAACTGATTTTATATAGATTGGATCATTTTTTTCAACTGGCACCTTATAAGTATTTTTATGTATAAAAATCACCCAAAACGATACATATTTTCATTCAAAAAATTACGAAACTTGAAGATTCCATAATATTTTCTTATAAATTAAAAAGTTGCGTCATCTCTGCATTTTACAAACAATAGACCTACAGAGCTTAATTGAAGTATGTACATTAGGGTGGATCGAATTTTTTTTTTTTAATTTCGATTTCGGCTACTGACAGAAAGTTGTCACTATCAAATACAATACAAAATGGTATATTTAAAAACTCCGAAATATTTCATTTTGTACTGCCCAAAACCTTTTGAAAATTTGTAAAAATATGTTTTATTTTTCATACAAATCATATGGAAAAAATAGAGTAAAAGATTTATGTTTTTATTTTAATTATAAATTATGGACGCTCTCAGTTTGGTGAGAACTAGGAATTGGTGACTTATAACTCTCAACCTATCATCTGTGTGTCCTGTCAGCACCGACCTACAATTTTCTACCGATTACGACTGGCTTAATTAACAACAATACATGACTAGAGATTCCCTTGAAGGATTTGTCTCTTCCCGCTTAGAGACAGTAGCCATGAAAAAACATTTTTGTTTTTAGGTGGAGAGGCAACTCTGTCGTCACATTCGAACGCACTTACCATAATTATTACCCCAGGAGCAACTATAACATTTTGATCCTTGGCTTCGCGGAGCTGCTTTTATAATCAATATCTAATAGGACAATTAAAATACCACTGGAACTGACTTCAAGACTTTGTTTCATTAAACTTATTCGTTTGTCAAGTTTATGGACTTCTGACCTATATTCAAAAAAATTAAACATCTATGGTTCCATTCATAGTGAAATAATGACCCTAAGGCCTACGGCATAATAAAGGGTTTTCCAATAAGAGGTGTTATTTTGATATTCAAAGAAAAATGGCATTTTTTGAGATAAATGATCGGATGTTTATTTCATTATAAAGAGGAAGGTATGCCGTTAATAATGGAGCACAACATCAGCCAAATGGCCGCCACGACCACGCTCACAGGACCATATCCTTTTCATGAAATTTTCCATAACCAAATCGCAAAGTGGCTGCCCTATGTCCTCGATAGCCTCACGAATTCCATCTTTGAGGTCTTGAATCGACGCTGGGCTGTTGGCGTAGACCTTATCTTTCACGTGGCCCCAAAAGAAGAAGTCGCAAGGCTCCAGCCTCATTTTCGAAAAAGTAAGGTCCAATGACCCCGCCGGACCATAAACCGCACCAAACAGTCACGCGTTGAGGATGGAGAGGCTTTTCAACAATAACTCTTAGGTTTTCCGAGCCCCAGATGCGACAGTTTTGCTTGTTGACGTAGCCTCCGAGGTGGAAATGGGCCTCATCAGTCAAGATGATTTTTCGATGAAATTCCGGATCATTTTCATGCATTTCAATCAGCAAAGACACGACGTTGTTGATGATCAGCCGGCTTGAGTTCTTGTGTTAACTGAACTTTATAAGCCTTAAGACCCAAGTCTTTATGCAAAATACGGTGTAATGACGTTTGTGGAATGCCTAATTCCAAAGAACGACGAGGAATGGACAAACCTGGGTTTTCTTCAACACTTTGGGCTACAAAAGCAATATTCTCAGTTGTTCTTGAGCGACGTGCACGGGTTTTATTCTTCACATCACTAACTTGTCCCAACAGCTCGAATTTGTCCACCAATTTCTGTATTGCGGTCCGACAAGGTGCTTCACGACGACCCAAAAATGTTTTAGTTTTACGAACCGTCTCTGCCAAATTTTCACCATTTTTATAGTGAATTTTAATAATTTCAATGCGTTGTTGAAGCGTGTATCGTTCCATTTTTATTAATGGCGTAGTTTCTACTTGTCAAATAACAAAAAATGACAGCTTCAAAAGTGACAGCTACCGAAATAGCGGGCTATTCAAAATAACACCTCTTATTGGAAAACCCTTTATTTGTGTATTGCGTGAAGAAATATTATATTAAAAGTTGCAACACAAATTTTATTTTTTTAAATATCCTTCACTATCTTGCACTATCCGCAATAATGGCGCAATACAGCTCCTACACGGTAAATAATAATATTACTGCACAATACTTGATACTGACCATTAATATTGCCAATTCTTTAATTTAATTGTATTTAAAGTAATTTATTTTATTTGTTTAGATTTCAAAGTTTCGGTGAAGTTGTGTTCTTTTTCATTTCTTTAACCAGGTAATGAACCTATAACCCACAAGTGTTTTAAAGGTAAATTAGGGACTTTTGGCCTATGAACTTATGACCCTGTGCTTATGCACAACATACTATATTCAAAATATTCACATAATATTGTTTGGCCATTTTTCAATTGATTCAAAGAATTAGTTATTCATATTTTTTGTTTAATTCTACTGAAATAATAGTACTGAAAATATGGACTACTGTATCAAAAAAAGGTTAAAATTTTAAGTGGCTTGGGGCAGTATTAAAACTTTTTTGATTCAAAAAATATTTTGGATTTTTTTCAGGTTATACATCGATACAAGTTTTGAACGGCGGCCGAACTCGATTTTCCGAAAAAAAATATTTTTTCATACTAAAACGATCCGCCCTAATGTACATATTATATAGATATCTATATCCAAATCCATTAATTGGGATTTCACAATTGTTTAATCAAGCATAATAATTTTTGTTTCCCAAAAATTAACTTTCACTCTCGCTTATTTAAGTTCTTGGATAACAATTGGAAAACCCCAAGAAGTAAACAAAATTATACAAAGGTAATACCTAATGTCTTACGTCTGGATCTGGCCATGTGTCAATTAACTTTCATCTTATAAGTTAACTCGAATTTGTTAATCCAGGCTTTCAGAGAAAAAAGAGGTCAACAATAAACTCAAAAAAAAAAAGAGAAGAAAGAACCAAAAAAAAAAAACATTAACTCGCTTATCATACTTTATTATAAATCACTCAAGAAAAAAGGTGTTTTTTTTTGTTTTCTTGGAATGAGCTCTGAAAGCGGAACTCATGGATTCGCTCATTTGGAAATTGTTGATAATTTTTTTTCCAATTTGTATTTAATGCAAAATTTTTAAAAAAAAGAAGAAAGAAACTTGAAACTGATGGTAACAAAGTATAAAATGTGTTTTTATAAATATGTACTATACACATACATAAATATTGTTTTTCTGTGTGTAAATTAAATCATTTACTTTCCATTGGTTTCCACTTTCAAAATGAGAAACTATCTTTTGCAAATCGGAAGGTATATAGTTACTTGTAAAAGTATTTACATAAAGTACACCATCAACAATAATACACTCAAAGAAAAGCATCAGGGCTTACAAAATTAATAAATACTTGCGAAGGATATAAGATTAGATTAAGATTAGATTAGATTTATTTCTATAAATAGGATTTACATATACATAATAAATTAAATATCTTAAAGCATGGCTTTTTGCCGTCTGCCTGTTGATTGACAATTTCATATACAATTAGAAATCACGTTTTAAATTATGATTTTGTTTAAAAATTTTCATTTATAATTCTGTTTCTATAAGCTAATGCTTTTACAAAATTTTACAATATTGGAACATTACAGGTACTTCAATTTCATTTAAATATTTTACTTCCAAAAAAATGTCTTCTTGTTTCTCTTACTACCGGACATCTACCGATAAAATGAAAAATATCCTCTCTTTCTCCCATATTACATATTTCACACAGCAAGGGCAAATCTTCACGATGCGGAATGAAGTTGAGATTAAGAAGTTCACCTCGTAGTCTAAATATCATTGAAATTTGGTTAATGGTGTAGTCATCTCGGAAATAATGGGTGATTTTTTAAGAGGTTTAGAACTTTTTAAAAAAAAAAAACACAAAAAATTCGAAAAATTGAATGAAATATTTATTTGAATCGATAGTTTGAACCTTGCAATTTAATGTTTAAAGATAATTTCATGCAAATGTTGACCGCGGCTGCGTCTCAGGTAGCCCATCCGCTGAGTCCAATTTTGGCATACTCTTTCACACATATCGGCCGGTATCTCACGAATGAATGCATGGATGTTGGCTTCCAGTGCGTCAATCGAAGCGGGCTTGTCCCGTTAGACATTAGCCTTGACATACCTCCACAAAAAATAATCTAATGGTGTCAAATCGCACGATCTAGGCGGCCAATTGACCGGCCCGAAACGTGAAATTAACTGTTCACCAAACTCGCCTCGCAATTGCGCCATTGTTTCGCGTGCTGTGTGGCATGTGGCACCGTCTTGTTGAAACCACATATCATGCAAGTCAAGAACTTCCATTTCGGGCAAAAAAAAGTTTGTTATCATCGCTCGGTAGCATCATCTTTGAAGAAATAGGCCCAATAATGCCGCCGGCCCATAAACCGCACCAAACAGTGGCTTTTTCGGGATGCATTGGTAGCTGTTGCAATGCTTCTGGCTGATCTTCACTCCAAATGCGGCAATTTTGCTTATTTACGTACCCATTCAACCAAAAATGAGCCTCATCGCTGAACACAAGCAGCGCGCGATGAACATTTTGAACCGAGCACGAATTTTGATAGTAAAATTCAATAATTTGCAAGCGTTGTTCATTTGTAAGACGATCCATGGTTAAATTGCAAACCAAACTGAAGCTGTTTGACAGTGACACAAGGTACTAAACACACGTCAGCTGTCAAAACCAGTGTTGCCAAAACCAAACCAGCCAAAAAATCACCCGTTAGTTCATTTGCTTAAGGTTGTGGTTCAGCTTACTGTACAACATTCTGTAGATAGATTCTTCTGCTTCAGCTGCCAACTTCAATCGAAAGCGATCGTCCATGATAGAAATCAGTTGATACAAAGAAGGCTTCCACATTCCGCACCCAGCCGGCGCAAGTTCTATATTCGCTTCTTCAGCTAGCTCTATCCATTCTTCAAACCAACCTGATCTGCTATTAATAGTATGAAGTGCTGCTTTTTTTGGGAGACGCTCATCGGACATATCCAGGACATTACATATGTAGTCCACTTGCAATTTAAGGGTTTTAATAAATAAAGGAGAGATACCAGTTTCTAGCATAAGCATGTAATTTGGCGCATTTGATGGTAGTCGAAATATCCTTCTGATATAAAATCGGAGGAGTTGCCCAGCCGTTTCATATTTCTTACTACCCCAAACTTGTGCTGCATACAGCAATGTGGACTCAGCTACCGATTCAAATATTTTGTATTTACTGCTGTGGGCTATATGCCTATTATTGAAGATTTTACTCCATGCCATATTGATTGTGGTTTTTGTTGTTTGTAATTTTTCCTTGAGATGTCTTTCCATACTGTTATTTTTTGTGATATAGACCCCTAAATATTTATATTCGTTAGCGACTTCGATTCTCTCATTATTAAATGTCCATCGTTCACGTCCACTTGTTCTTCCTCCACCTTTTCGGAATACCATAACCTTGGACTTCTCTAAACTAACAACTAGTTTCCATGTTTTACAATACTCACTAAGTTTGTTAATCATGAGTTGTAAAGATTCCGGTGAGTATGAAAACAACACTATGTCATCCGCGAAAAGAAGGGCTTTGATGAGAGTTCCAGAATATTCAACTCCCCCCGGCAAACAATCCGTAATATCATCGATAAAAAGGGAAAATAAACTCGGGCTTAACATACAACCTTGCCTTACACCTGTCTTCGTTTCGAACCATTGTGAAATGTTTTCACCATCCCATACAGCTGCAGTGGTTTCAAGATACAGGTTCTGCAAGACACGTCCGAACTTGAATGACATTCCCATTCCATAAATCTTATACATCAATGCATTTCTATCGTGTCGAATGCAGCCTTAAAATAGACGAATAAAACATATAATTTCTTGCTCCGGGCCAAAAAGGAATCCGCTATACTTCGGAGGACAAAGATATTATCTACGGTTGAATATCCTTGATAAGCTTGTGTTGTTCTATCCACGATCTGAGTCGGCTTAGCAGTATCGATGTAAATATTTTGTAGGATGCATTCAAGAAAGAAATTCCTCTATAATTAGCAGGGTCCATTGTGCAACCTTTTTTATGAAGGATATAATCGTAACGGTTTCATTTGCCCTGAAAAATTTTAAATATCAAATTGAAAATGTTCATGGTCTTCTTAGGCCGACAGTGTGTCCCCATTAATTTATTGTTCCACCTAGAAAAATGACAAGTTTTTGGCAAGTTTAGTAAAGGCCGTTGAAAGTTTTTAGCAGGGAAATCTAGGCCAGGAAAACATGTCAAATACCCGTGAGGGCCTTGCTAGTGAAAACGTGTTGGGCAAGTTTTTCGATTACTCTTCCGTATAGATCTGGCCGAATTTGAGTGATGGCCTGTGTTGTGTTCACTTAAAGGGCATCGGTCGATTGTGGTTTATATACATAGACCTGCGACTTCAGGAAACCCCACAAGAAAATGTCTAAAGGGGTCAAATCGCACGATCTTGGTAGCCAATTCACGTCATCTCCGCGAGAGTTAGCCTTACCCTCACATCGTTCATGCAGTATGTCTATTGTGGCGTTTGCTGTGTGGCACGTAGCACCGTTCTGTTGGAACCACAAGTCTTTCACATTCATGTCATCAAATTTGGGCCAAAACAAATTAGGGCATATTCATAGTCACTTTTAAACTCCAGTTTATCTTAGACTGGGGTGACTATGAATACGCCCCATTGTTTATCATCGGTCGGTAGCGTTCTCCGTTGATGGTGATGGCATCACTCTCACGAACGTTGTCGATGTTTTTGGTAGATCTTCCATTTCGTTGACGTACGGGTGTTGGCTGATAGTTCACTGAATCGGTCGACTCAATTTTGGCCACCAAACGTTGAATAGTCGAATGAGAAAGCCAAACACACGTGTAAACCGTAAAATGTCCGCTACGCACGAATCGTTGCCACAAGAGATTTTTATAATAAAGTTTTCTTATCATTTGGACGTGCTGTTCAATTGTATGTAACTTTCCATAGTGATTTGGCATCAGTAAAGCTACGATTAGACGGCCAATGAAAATGGTCAACGCGTTGACCCTCTGACGTCAAAATGACGTCAAATTTTCGTTCAAAAGTTTTCTTGTCGTGTGATCGTCAACGCAGAATACTGTCCATGCCTTGACGACTGCGTTTACACCGACGTTCACATTATTTTTACCTTCAACGCATCGACTTTTTTCGTTGAACGTGTAATCACCCTGAGCAAATGTTAGGACACATTGAAGCAAAGCGTTGACCATAATCTCAACGTTGACATGGCATACTTTTATGCCACGTCAATGTAGTCTGCGTTGACTTCCGTGCGACATTGACGGATAGCGTCATTCGTGTGATCGTCAATGTGTTATGCGTTGACATGGTAAACGTTGACATTCCATTGGCAGAGTGTTGATGTCTTTTTTGGTGACGTCAGAGTGTCATTGCGTTGACCATTTACATTGACCGTCTAATCATAGCTTTACTTAATAATAAACAACAGATTTGACAGATGTCATCAAAACAACATGGTTGCCACAAGCCGCCAAAATCTACCCGCGCCAATTGAAAAACCCTTTACAAATATGTATCTTGTATGAATTCCAACATCAGTTCTAAATTTGAACGCATGATAAAATGTAGAACACTTCAAGAATTTTTCACTCAGTGTAGCTATCAAATGAATTATTGTGATGTGATAATTATATGCCTTGGTAAGGTAAGGTCGTGCATTTATACTTTTATAATGCACTTTTCTCCTCCAAAATAAAAAAAAAAAAAAAATCTAAAAAATCGTCAAGAAAAAGTGAAAGCCACAGTCGTCTCTCTTTCTATTTAGTGTGTTTTTATTAGTTTTTTTTTTTTTTTTTTTTTATTATTTATTTAACAAGGAAGACAGAGTGTAAAATATCCAAATGAAATGTTACAACACTCTGTATAGATATGAAAATGTATCTATAACACCCATGGAATATAAAATTACAGCAGCAGCGCAGCGTGGGTACACGCGACTAACATTAATTGAAAGTGCTAAACAAATACTCGTCTATAGTTTGTATGTAAAGCTCGGTATTTTTGTAACCAAAGCACAAACCATGCCGAGCGCCACCACAACAACGGTTACCTGAGATGGTAGAGGTAGTGATATCTACCTACTTAGACTTCCTCTTCATAGTTCAAACAAAAATGGACGATACCTCCTACTAAATATAACAAAAACAACAACATTAGCAGTCCATATATACCATACAACCACGAGCAACAGCAACCACAACTACAATTCGAGAACCACCTTCATTGAAAAGAGAGCGGAAGACAGACAACCAATCTGTAGGTAATTAAATAATATTTCAAAAAATAGGAGAAAAAAAAGTGCAAAGTAATTCGTTCTACAAGACCGAGTTGCTCAAGGTGCCTCTCCCCAAACCCACGAAAGAAAAATGCAAAAAGCAGTGCCGGACTAATTGCGAAATAATGTTTGGGCCCAATAAATGGTCTTTCTAAAAGCAGGTTGTGAATTCGTAGAAAAGTCGATATCGAAACATTTATGATCATCCATCACTGACTCATTGATTGAGTGTGTAATGCTGTTTATATTAAATTAATTTTTTTTTGTTTCGTCGTGGCTGTAGACCTCGCAACGTCTAACGATAGTTTTAAGATAAGATAAGAGGAGAGGAATAAATTATAATTACATTTTTTTAAATTTAGTAGCGCCGCCTTGTGGCCACGTCACTACGTTACAACTCTCAACAATTTCTGTGTGCGTGTTAACGGCAGGAATGCAGGGGACCTACAATTTTCTACCGAATCCGTACTGCTAAGTTGAGAACCACTTATTCATCACAAGATATTCTCTTGTAACCAGTTTTTCACTGTGAAATTAAAGTAAAACCCAAGATAACTCACCAAATTTAGTGAGTTAACTCAGGACTAACTAAACAGATGCTTTTGATGTTTTATCCGCCGAGTTTTTTTTAGTCGTTCCGCATCAATTCTGCACCAAAAAACCGCTCCCTCAGTTAAGTATGGGTTAATTTGCTTCTAGAGTTAACTAACTCTGGTTTAACTCACCACTGAAAAACTGGGCCTTAGAGGATTTGTCAGTTCTTTGTAAGATGCAGTATAACCGTAAAAAATTGAATACATATATTGGTTGCTGAAAATCAGTTTTGTGTCTGAATTATTCAGCACAAACTTTATAAACGACCGGGATCACCAAAACAAGAAATGTCTCTGTTCATCTGTATACACCTATACCCCTATTAATAAGCGATGCACAATAACGAAGTTACATATTTTTCTCCATCTACAAACCATCACATTGGCTTCAACAACGACCCAACTGTCACTTCAACTATTATTGAGTTTTCAAATTTAAATAATAACGACCTGCAGTCACCGGATGCAGAGTTCATGTTCACAAGCCAGATATACGAACATATTATAATGTGATTAAATGTTGGACGAGTTTTTCTGAACTTTTATAATTCCCACTTACTCCTGCCTAAAGATATAATAAGTGAAGGCGTAATTTGTATAAGACTTCGTCTTCTGCTTTTACTAATGTTGTGCGTCCTATTCTCGAGTAGGAAAGGAGACGTACCAAGAAACACACTGCTGATTGCGTGGTGCACTAGATAGTTGTTTGGAAGGTTTTGGCTCTCGGGCTGTGAAATTAGTTTGTGCCTTTGGTTTCGAACAGGGCCGGGGACTCTATCCCCCCCGTAGTATTTGAGCCTTTGGTTTCGACCAGGGCCTGGGACTCTATCCCCCCCGTAGTATTTGAGCCTTTGGTTTCGACCAGGACCGGGGACTCTATCCCCCAGTAGTATTTGAGACTTTGGTTTCGACCAGGGCCGGGGACTCTATCCCCCCCCGTAGTATTTGAGCCTTTGGTTTCGACCAGGGCCGGGGACTCTATCCCCCCCGTAGTATTTGAGCCTTTGGTTTCGACCAGGGCCGGGGACACTATCCCCCCCCGTAGTATTTGAGCCTTTGATTTCGACCAGGACCGGGGACTTTATCCCATTTTAGTTAGTTGTGCCTTTGGTTTCGAATAGGTCCAGGGACTCTATCCCGATTATATGAAGGACTGTGTTAGTTATTTAAGCAAACCTTTTGCAAAATTATATGAAATACCATGGTAGATTATTTTAAGTGAAATTAGATCGTAAGATTCGCAAGTTAAAATAAAGTTGACGAATAGTTGGAGTTCTGAACTCTTCCTGCTTTCTTCCGTCTGACCCTGGATGTCAAAATAAAGATAGTTACGTTGAAAAATCATCACTTACAGTTTTTTCAGTAAAATTAATTTTTTTCTGGGCTATATTGCTAATTCAGTAAGTACCCATAGTTGCTATCTTACAGATTCTTATTGTTTTTCATATCCCTTAAGCTTAATTATTCATATATATAACAGTGTGCGCTTTCCGGTGAAAAGGTTATTGGAGAATACAACCCACCACAAATTAACCACTCACATAAGAAGATACAATATTGAAGTTTTTTTATTTAAAAAATTGATACTCGTTGTCAGCTTACTGCTGGTGTATGTGTGGTTTTTGTGTTTTAAATATTTATTCATAAGTGTAGGTACGATGAAATCGGTTTTAAATGGTACTTTATATAGATGTTAATATAAATGTGGTGTTTTTTTTGTTATTTTTGGAAGATTTTCTCAAATAAAATATTTATAGCTGGTCGGTTAGTGTTCAGAATCAGATAAAACAAGAATAACATTTTTTGACGTCATGATTTCTGAATTTGAATATTTATTTATTTGTCCTTCATTGGGCCTTACCAATAACCAAATTTAGAAATATTTAAGTGGATTCCAAAAAAAAAAAATGAAACATACCAATAATCAATTTAATAGTCAGCTTAATACACAAATTAAGTAGTATTTAAAGTTTAAAGTGACGTTTATCTACACGCGTGCTTAGCGATTGGTTATTGGTAAGGCCCATTGAGTTTTTAGTAGAATTGGTTGTAAGAGAAAACCACTTAAGCCATGAAGTATTAGACATACATCCTGTTATATAAAATACCAAAAATTACTAAAATACAAAAAATATATACTCAACCAGGAAACAGAGTCTCTTAAAGAATACACGCTCTCGCCGAATGTAATAACTGAGTGGAAGCTTAAATGGGCCATCAGTTCATTCACTCCTTATAAATCCCCGAGACTGGATGGTATCTTTCGCGAAATGTTACAAGAATGTGACAATTATCTGATACCACTCCTAAAGAAGATATTTGAGAATGTTTTGAAAAGGGGTAAAACCCAGTCATCCATACAAACGCCAAAGACTTCAGGCTCATCAGTCTTACTCCCTTTATGTTAAAAAAATTCGAAAGACTTATCCATATTCGATGAAGGCTTCCGCAGTGAAAAGTGTAGAAACAGCTCTTCACAGTGTTATTTCGACAATAGAAAAATCTTTAAAAAACAAAGCACACACCCTAGCTGCCTTTCTAGGCATTTAAGGAGCCTTCAATAACGTCCAGAATTCAGCGGTAAAGAGTGCCCTTTTTGAACTTGCTGTTGATAATGCCATCATTTATTGCATTAAGTGTCTGTTGAAAAACAGACGTATTAACTCAGAATTGGGAGGGGGCAAGATAAGGGTAATAACATCTAGAGGAACACCCCAAGGGGGAGTCCTCTCCATTTCTCTGGTATCTTGTCTTGAATGTCCTACTGAAGAAGCTCAAATACAGTGGGTTTAAAGTAGAAGCTTACGCGGAGGATTAAGAACTACTAGCAATAGGTAATTTCCTACCCACTACTAGTGAGCAAATAGAATTCGCCTTGTCCATGTTTTCTAAATGGCTTGATAGGAGCTTATTAGGAGCGTCCAATGCTCCAGGGTATAACAATTGATCTAGATTGATCTTAGTGTGATAGGAATAAGATCTTCTATCAGCCCAATAACCTAACCTAACCTTCGTTATTCAACTATTAAACAACATAAGAAATAACTTTTTTAAACATATTCTCTTTGGATGCAAATGTCAACTTCGCTGCAAACTGATAATTGTAAAGTTTTAAAGAGCATGTAGTGGGTTCATTAACAACATAACTAGTTCTTTGTGAACGTGATTGCCCATAACATATTTCGGGAACGTAAGAAAACATAAAAGTAAGCAATTTATAGAAATAATATACATTCACTGCTGTTCTAATTTCCATTCGAATTCTATATCCTCACGTTTTCGAATTTTCGCTGTTCCGAATTCCGTATTCGAAAACGTTTTGCGGATTCGGCAAAATGAATGGATCTACAATCCGCCAAATTGACGTTATAAATTCGGTTATCCTTTTGTTGGCGGACAAAAGTTTAGTTTTTGACAGCTCTTGCATACATAACACCTGATTTCGAAAATGTTTTCTTGATCAAGTTGGTAAAACTCTAAAGTAAATCCGACTGGAAATCAGAACAGTCGTTATGTAATCCGCACGGATTGAATTTTCGTTTTCGTTTTGAAATTCGACCGAATATCAGAACAGCTGAAATTGAGTATTTCTATATCATTTAAGTGTTTTCAGATCAATAAGAGCACACCTAGAAGGATACTTCGGCGACTCCTTAAATCTCCTCAGAGCAATTCACTATTCTCAAAAAACTGTTTTCATAAAAAGGGCGACCGTTTTTGATCCGTTAACATGGAATGGGGCGTCAAAGAAAACCGAGTCCCGATAATCGCTTTGCATAAGTGCGGAAAAAAATCGAACCAGATTTTTAAACTTTTAAAACAACTCCATATAGTTGGTTAGTTTGTTAAATTGACTTTTACTACAATAAATATATTTATACAGTTAAAGCTTAGCCTAAGGCGTAATGGGTTTGGCCTATAGCCGTCTAACAGGTTGACAAAATATAAACGAAAATTCTTGTATTAAAAATCTCCTTCCATAATACGCTTTCTATAACGAAGTGCTGCTACTGAGTAGTTATATAGGACATCCCATCCTTTTTCTCCATGTAAGATATTTACTGCTTCATCTTCCTCTAAGACATGTTTTCCAAACATTAATAGTCGAAATTCTTTTAAAATTGGACAAACACCAAAAAAGTGCAAGATATCTTCTCTCTTTTTCATGTTGCAGAGGTCACAAAGTACTGGTAAATCTGGCCGATGTGGCATGAAGTTTAAATGGACAAGTTCACCTTTCATTTTGAAGACAGTACTTATTTTTGCAGCTGAGTAACTGTTGAAGAAATACGTTTTTTCATTTAAAAAATCGTTAAGTTTGCTGTAGTAGTTCCTAAATAGTGACGATTCGACTTCTTCAACGTATTGGTCATACGTATGTCTGCCAAGATTTTTCAAAATTGAGTTGAATATTTCTCTTAAGAGATGAGGTTCCTGGTTCACCTGGACTGTTAGATTCATTCCGCATTCTGATGCTACTTTCTGCCATTCTCCGTAAATTTTTCCATTTGTTCTAATAATGCTTTTTAATACTACGTTTGGTATTCTGGTTTCATTCATCTCTAATACTTTTAAAATATAATTAAAGTGCATTTTGAGGGTGTACAAGCGCAGGGGAGGAGTTCCAGTTTCAATGTATAGCATATAGTTAGGGGTATTTTTTGGTAGTTGGAATATCCTCTTCAAGAAGTAGCGAAGAAATTTTTTCACCTCATCGTAACATTTGTATCCCCATATCTGAGCTGCGTAGAGCATTATCGAGGCTGCAGTCGAGTGGAACAAAGTTTGTTTTGCACTTAGCGACACATAATTGTTTCTGAAACAACGTTCCTAAATTGCGCAAATCGCTCTTTTAGCATCAGCTAATTTTTCACCAAAGTGCGGTTTAAAACTTAAAGAAGGGGATAACAGTATACCTAGATATTTGTGTCTGGATACAACTTCAATTTCTTCACCGTCCAACTTCCATTTTTCCAAATGTGAGTAACGACCTCCTGCATTTCTAAATATCATGACTTTTGATTTCTCAAGATTAACAGTAAGATTCCAAGATTTACAAAATGCACTAAGTCTGTTTATCATTAACTGCATACCTTGGATAGTGTCACACAGAAAGACGATATAATCCGCATACATCAACGCCGGGATTGTTACATCGCAGAACCTTATTCCGCCTTTGACATCATCGGTTATATCATTAATGTATAATATAAAAAGTAGTGAACTAAGAATACAGCCTTGCTTAACGCCCATTGACGTTTTGAATTCTTAAGATATTAAATCTCCATCCCACACGTACGCAATATTTTTCTCATACAAAGCTCGCAGGATTTGAATGATTTTGCTTGATACACCAATTTTGGAAAGCTTGTAAAAGAGTGCTTCAAGTGATATTGTATCGAAAGCTGCTCGAAAATCTACAAAGAATCCGTACAACTTTTTTTTTTTGTTCTTGTAAGATTCCGCAACATTTGTTAGGCAGAAAGAATATCTGGTCAATTGTAGAATAACCTTTTCTAAATCCAGCTTGAAATTCTTTAAGAATGGTATTTTCTTGAACCCATTCGTATAATCTTTTATAAATCAATGCGGCAAACAGTTTAGCTGAAGTGTTCAAAAATGTGATTCCTCTGTAGGTCTTCGGGTCTTTGTAATCACCTTTTTTATGAAGTGGGAAAATGATTGCTCTCTTGAATGCATCAGAAACATTTGTAGAATTAAAGATTCGATTATATTCTATTGTGAGAGAATTTATAAAATCGTTTTTGCAATTTTTATAAAATTCGAACGGGATGCGATCAATACCTGGTGCTTTGTTTGATTTCGAGTTGTTTATAACTTCTTTGACTTCTTCCAGAGTAAACGCAGCATCTAATCTTCCATCTATGAGTAGAGGGGCTGCATATTGAAATAGTGGGGAGGCTAGTGGGGCATTGAGAAGCTTATCGAAGTGACTCCTAAGTTGCGGGGATTTAAGAGACAAAGAGATGTTTGACGTGTATCCGTTTATGTACTTGACAGCTTTCCAGAACTGCGCCGAAGACTGAGGTGTTTATAAGCGCAATATTTTGCTGTTCAAGAGCTATTTTTTTGCTATGACAAGTTCGCTTGTATTCCCTGTTGGCATCTTGATAGAGTTTTTTGAAGACATTGCAGTTATACATTCTCAAAAGTTTCAAACATTTAAAGGATTTGTCTCACACCACGACCCCAATTATGAAATACGAACTTCGTATTGTATCTAAAAAAGTATTCGTATCGTATTCGTATTTGACTTTATTTACTACGACTAATTGTAAGGAAGATTAATCAAAGTGACTTTCATAATAAGGATGTTCGAGAAAAGTCGTATATTTTTGTTATAAAGGGTGATTTTTTAGCTGGTTTGGTTTTGCCAACTCTGGTTTTGACAGCTGACGTTGGTTTAGTACCTTGTGTCACTGTCAAACAGCTTCAGTTTGGTTTGCAATTTAACCATGGATCGTCTTACAAATGAACAACGCTTGCAAATTATTGAATTTTACTATCAAAATTCGTGCTCGGTTCGAAATGTTCATCGCGCGCTGCTTCCATTTTATGATCGGCATTCTCGACCTTCTGAGCAGTCTATTCGGAAGATTGTGACCAAATTTCGCACCAAATTTACTTTGTTGGACATTAAACCACCAACACGTTTACGTACTGTGCGTAGTGAAGAAAATATTGCGGCCGTATCAGCTAGTGTGACAGAAGACCGCGAAATGTCGGTTCGGCGCCGTTCCCAGCAGTTAGGCCTTTGTTACAGCACTACGTGGAAAATTTTGCGGAAGGATTTGGGCGTAAAGCCTTTTAAGATACAGCTGGTGCAAGAACTAAAGCCAGCCGACCTACCACAACGCCGAATTTTTGGTGAATGGGCTCTTGGAAAGCTGGCCGAGGATCCGCTTTTTTATCGAAAAATTGTGTTCAGCGATGAGGCTCATTTTTGGTTGAATGGGTACGTAAATAAGCAAAATTGCCGCATTTGGAGTGAAGATCAGCCAGAAGCATTGCAACAGCTACCAATGCATCCCGAAAAAGCCACTGTTTGGTGCGGTTTATGGGCGGGCGGCATTATTGGGCCATATTTCTTCAAAGATGATGCGAATCGCAGCGTTACTGTCAATGGTGAACGCTACCGAGCGATGATAACAAACTTTTTTTTGCCCGAAATGGAAGTTCTTGACTTGCATGATATGTGGTTTCAACAAGACGGTGCCACATGCCACACAGCACGCGAAACAATGGCGCAATTGCGAGGCGAGTTTGGTGAACAGTTAATTTCACGTTTCGGGCCGGTCAATTGGCCGCCTAGATCGTACGATTTGACACCATTAGATTATTTTTTGTGGGGGTATGTCAAGGCTAATGTCTATAGGGACAAGCCCGCTTCGATTGACGCACTGGAAGCCAACATCCATGCATTCATTCGTGAGATACCGGCCGATATGTGTGAAAGAGTATGCCAAAATTGGACTCAGCGGATGGGCTACCTGAGACGCAGCCGCGGTCAACATTTGCATGAAATTATCTTTAAACATTAAATTGCAAGGTTCAAACTATCGATTCAAATAAATATTTCATTCATTTTTTCGAATTTTTTGTGTTTTTTTTTAAAAAAAAGTTCTAAACCTCTTAAAAAATCAGCCATTATATGAATTTCATAATTGGGGTGACTGAACACCACAAAGGCGCCTAAAAACCTAATTAAGGAAGACAACACCTATGAGGAAGTTCAGGAACTTGTTGGGTGTTCGGCGAAAATGGCAAGAAATGACATAACATTTGAAGAAAAGCTGGAACACAGAACGGTAAAACAGTTCTTACGCCATCTTACATAAATCGTGTTGTTCGGTTTTCCAGAATGCATCCTACTGCTATTGGTGAACTTGATTTACCATACGTTGTCCGTATTGTAAAAAGACGATTGAGGGATCACAATTTGAATGCTTGCAGTCCAAGAAAAGTCCCACTTCTGGACAAAATGCCCATAGCCAAAAGAATAAAGTTTGCCCTATATGTATCATTTGGGCTGTGCTCCTGAAAAATGGAGGAATATTCTTTGGACTGAAGAGATTAAAGTTGTACTTTATGGTAAAGAATCTCAGCAGTATGTAAGACGATCACCAAATACCGAATATGATCGTAGATACACAACCAAAACGATAAAACACGGAAGATCTAGTATCATGGTATGGGGATGGATGCTTCTCATGCTATGGAGTTGATCCAATATATTGGATGTGGAAATTTTGCTGAACATCATGCTACCATATGCAGATTTCGAAATGCCGCTTAAATTCGTCTCTTAGCAGGATAGTGACCCAAAGCACACCCGCAGAACAGCCAAACAATAGTTTCAGGACTAGAAGATTGAGGTCTACTAGTGGCCTGCTAAGTCTCCGGATCTCAATCCCATTGAACATCTTTGGGCGGACATGAAAAAAGAAATCTCGAACAACAAACCAAAGTTTGGAGATAAATATCACCCTAAAGATGTGAGGGGGTTTTCGACTCAATGGATTGTCGTTGCGAAGCTGTGTTAAAAAATAATGGTCATCCTACTAAATAATACTAACTAAAATTACAATAAATGGAACTTTTTGAACCCCTATTTTGAATTAACTATACACAATGGGACAATCACTGCAATTATTTCGCTCCCTTTATTTTTGAATAAATTTTGTTTTTGTATAGTTGCTATATTAATGATCAATAATTTACCATTCAATTTAAAAAAAAAAAAAAAACAAAAAACATTTCAATAACACGTAAAAAGTTTTACCAACATTAATTTCAAACTTCTTTTGATTTTTCATTTTTGTCTAAGCTTACTCTTCGTTGCACTGCTATTTTTTTGCTCACAGCTGTATATAGAACTGAAATCGGTCTGTAATTTTTAACTAAGTGTTTATGGCCACCTTAAAAACTAAGTCAAAAAATGATATCTTCCATTCCTTGACAAAAATTTCCAGGAGAAATTGATTCATTGAATAAGAGAGCCAGTGTTGAGCTGAGTGAAGATGAGCACAAACCTGTAAATTTTTTTTTAAAGATTTTCTCGAATTATACAAATTGACGCCACCTTAGTCGAGACTCTAAACATTTTTTTGGATACAATTTTTTTTCCCACAAGTCAAAAATACCTGTCTTTAAATGGACATTTAAGCATCCGTAGACTTCAAACGTTTTAAAACTTGTTGATAGAAGCAAAAGGAATCATGTGTGTCAAGTGTCAAGCATTACCACTTCAAAATTTTAGAAATTTAATAATTGGATTAATTGTCGTGAATTTGTCGTAAATTTGTCGTGAAAGAAAAAAAATTGTCGCGCTTGTTTTTTTTAAAATAATCCCTGGTAATGCTAACTTGACAGTAAAGTAAGCATTACCAGGGGTTATTTAAAAATGCCTTTTTGAGGTATTTTCATATTTATATGAATTTTTTTAGAAAAAAGGGCGCAACAAATTTTTTGATAGTATAAATTATTAAAAAACATCGAGCGACAATTGTTTAAACAAATTCCCCATCAAAAAACCACTTAGAAAAAAAAATATAGCAAATCAAAGTTGTGGTAATACTAGATTCTCTGAAAAATGCAATTTTAAGGTTTTTTGGGATTAAAAAAAAAAAAAAACTGTCGCAAGAAATTTTCTTCTCTTACTTCTAATTAACGACAAATTCACGACAATTAATGGCATTATTCTTTTTTTTTTGAGTTCATTTTACCCATTTTGGAGGGGTGGTAGTGCTAACTTGACTGTCAAGTTAGCATTACCAGGGGTTATTTAAAAAAAAAACAAGCGCGACAAATTTTTTTCTTTTACGACAAATTTACCACAAATTCACGACATTTAATCCAATTAAAGGGTTTTCCAATAAGAGGTGTTATTTTGATATTCAAAGAAAAATGGCATTTTTTGAGTTAAATCGTCGGATGATTATTTCATTATAAAGAGGAAGGTATGCCCTTAATAATGGAACACAACATCAGCCAAATGGCCGCCACGACCACGCTTACAGGACCATATCCTTTTCATGAAATTGTCCATAACCAAATCGCAAAGTGGCTGCCCTATGTCCTCGATAGCCTCACGAATTCCATCTTGAATCGACGCTGGGCTGTTGGCGTAGACCTTATCTTTCACGTGGCCCCAAAGGAAGAAGTCGCAAGGTGTTAAATCACAAGATCTCGGTGGCCAATTGTGATCACCTCTTCGAGAGATAACACGGTCCGGAAACTTTTCCCGTAAAAGATCGATGGTTTCATCGCTTGTGTGGCACGTAGCGCCGTCTTGTTGAAAGTAAACGTTGTCCAGATCAATACCATCCAGTTCCGGCCATAAAAAATCGTTAATCATCTCTCGATAGCGCAATCCATTGACCGTAACTGTTGCTCCAGCGTCATTTTCCAAAAAGTAAGGTCCAATGACCCGGACCATAAACCGCACCAAACAGTCACGCGTTGAGGATGGAGAGGCTTTTCAACACTAACTCTTGGGTTTTCCGAGCCCCAGATGCGACAGTTTTGCTTGTTGACGTAGCCTCCGAGGTGGAAATGGGCCTCATCAGTCAAGATGATTTATCGATGAAATTCCGGATCATTTTCATGCATTTCAAGGATCCAATCAGCAAAGACACGACGTTGTTGATGATCAGCCGGCTTGAGTTCTTGTGTTAACTGAACTTTATAAGCCTTAAGACCCAAGTCTTTATGCAAAATACGGTGTAATGACGTTTGTGGAATGCCTAATTCCAAAGAACGACGAGGAATGGACAAACCTGGGTTTTCTTCAACACTTTGGGCTACAACAGCAATATTCTCAGTTGTTCTTGAGCGACGTGCACGGGTTTTATTCTTCACATCACTAACTTGTCCCAACAGCTCGAATTTGTCCACCAATTTCTGTATTGCGGTCCGACAAGGTGCTTCACGACGATCCAAAAATGTTTTAGTTTTACGAACCGTCTCTGCCAAATTTTCACCATTTTTATAGTGAATTTTAATAATTTCAATGCGTTGTTGAAGCGTGTATCGTTCCATTTTTATTAATGGCGTAGTTTCTACTTGTCAAATGTCCAAAAATGACAGCTTCAAAAGTGACAGCTACCGAAATAGCGAGCTATTCAAAATAACACCTCTTATTGGAAAACCCTTTATTAGATTTCTAACATTTTGAAGTGGTAATGCTAACTTGACACACATAAAGGAATCTTAACTCAGTGACGAGGCATTGATATTTAAATTGAGTGATTTTTTTCCATCTTTCATAAAAACGGACTTAGGAGATTTATGGAAGGAAGCCGACGATACTTATTTGTTTATATTTACAAGACTAACCTATCTATATGCACTTATGTATAACTGTATTTTTAAATAAATACTTTGTGGCATTTTATTAGTCAAATTCTTTAGTTTATCGACCTCACCTCTAAACAAAATTAATTCTCTGACTGATGGTGACGCAGCTGTTTTGGATCTATCCAAATTTAGTTTAGTCTAAAATTTAACTTTAAATAAATACTTCCTGTCTACGTGATCTATTTTCGGTTTTATTTATTTTTTTTTTTTCATCAATTTAAGCTCAAAAGATTTTACTTAGAATTCTAAAATTAGATTTGTCTACAAAGACATCGTGGGGATTCTCGTTGGAATAAATTTTCAACTTTTAGTTGCACATTGTTTCTTATTTTTTTTTTTTTTTCGTATTTTGAATATGTAACATTTTGCCATAGAAATAAATATATTTGTTGATAATGTACATACATTTATGCATTGATTTTGTATTGAAAAGTGGTATTGGAATTACATATTTGAAGTTGAGATTTTTGAAGCTCTAAAGCTCTTATTGGCTCGTGAATTACTTACTTGCTGATAATACAAATGGAATAAACCACGATAGAATTTGGCTCGCTCGTGTATGGCCAGCTTAACAATTTCACTAAAAACTGTTACAAATAGTTCCAACCTATTAAACATTTTGTTTTCCTATTTTTGTGTAGGTATTTAAAGGAGTTTTTTTTAAAAGTATAGAACTTTGAAATGGAATAAAACAAAGATGATTTTTTTTAAATTGATATGAAATTTACTTTATTCGAAAGATAATCTTCTGGCATTATATCACTTAAAGGTAAATAAAAAATATCTTGCGCGTTTTTGCAACCGCCATAAATTTTTTTTTCACTTTTCCAGTATGACCTCCACTCTATCGCGCAAGGAAATTTTTGAAGAATTGGAAAAAAAACTCCCAAAATACATAGAAAAGACGTCGTATTGTCATTAATAATGGAAAGATATGTTATTCAGGACATATCAGAAAAAGTTAAAACAAATCTTAAGGCAAATATTAATATTGTTTGCTTTAAGCTAAGCGAAAAATTGGAAAAAGTGGAAGGCATCGCAACCGTTTTTTGACATCAAATGCAGTTTAGCTTGATGAAACTTATGTTTAACCTGAAAGCGTACAACCTCAAAATCTTGATAAAGCTGGAAGAAAAGCAAAAACCTTTAATGACTGTTCTGAAAATTAAAAAAAAGGAAGATTCAAAGTCTTTTAGATTCAACTGACCCTCAAGAAATTGTTAAGGGAGTGAGATAGTGCTTCGAAAAATGGGAAAGCGAGATTCAGCCAAGCTTTTGAAAGATTTGTCGAATTTTTGGAATTGAAAAAAAACTTTGTAAAAGATATAGTTCTGAGTATGTACTGTAACGAAGTTACACCTTTTCATAGCAGCGCCTATCCTCCAACTCAACATGTTCAACATCATAAACTCGATTACAATTTCATCATATACCTCAAGGCGCCCACGAGAATTGATGACGAGGTTTGCCGACAACAACAGCGCACGACAGCACAACACAACCAATGCGCACGACAACAATTCAACGACTTATATGAAATTAATGGGTAGTGTTTTTCTAGCTCTCTCGATTCACACTCCCTTGTTACCGCCGAATCTATAAGGAAGGGTGAAATGGTCACTGCAAATCAGGAAAATTTTATCCTTCGTGGCTCTGCTAATTCAATCCTTTGAACTTAGTGAGTACCAAGAAGCAAGCTGCTGGGTGTGTAGTACACCAGTGAGAAGTTTCAATTAATGTTTGGCTTTAAGCCGTAAAAAAAAACCCTTCCCCTCCTGATTTTTGCCACAACTTCTTGTTGCGGCTAGGGATTAATCCTAAACGAATTAAATCCGCCTCCAATTCGATAAGGCTAGGGAGCTAATCCCAAATAACATTTTTGCCTTAAGAATCGCTTGGAGGCTAGGGAATTAATCCCACCGTCCGCCTTCGTACCGTGCCTTCACTTTGTGTTGGCTAGGGAATTTATCCCACCGCTTGTCATCGTACCGTGCCTTCACTTCGGTGTTGGCTAGGGAGTTTATCCCACCGCCTGCCATCGTACCGTGCCTTCACTTCGGTGTTGGCTAGGGAGTTTATCCCACCGCCTGTCGTCGTACCGTGCCTTCGCTTCGGTGTAGGCTAGGGAGTTTATCCCACCGCCTGTCGTCGTACCGTGCCTTCACTTCGGTGTTGGCTAGGGAGTTTATCCCACCGCCTGCCATCGTACCGTGCCTTCACTTCGGTGTTGGCTAGGGAGTTTATCCCACCGCCTGTCGTCGTACCGTGCCTTCACTTCGGTGTCGGCTAGGGAACCTATCCCACCTTCTGTAGCCGTATATGCAATGCCGTGTTATTTATTTAAGTTATAAATTGTAAGATTTATACGAAAATAATCTGTTAATCTAGTTTTAAGTACAACTGAAATAAAAAGTGTCTAAAGAAATGGAGTTCTGAACTTTCTTAACCCGAGTTTTATTGCTTTCTTCGGTAAGAACCCTAGACCCGCTGACCTATTTCAGCTGGAAACTAAAACAGCATCACAGTACCTTCAGTGGGCTTTTCTGCTGATGAAGCATTATCTTGAATGGTTGATGCTAATTTGTCGAAACATCAATATGATGTTATTCGGCAAAAAGTCAACGCAAAATGCAAAGATCTTTTTCCCTCATATACAAACATTGAAAAAGCTAAGAAAAACTGTTATCCAGCTGAGTTAACAATCACTGAGGTATGTATATGCAAAAAGTTCACTGCAGTCATTAGTAAATCATACTATTGAGAGGCTTTGCTTGGCTCAACAGGAGGATTTACTCGGAATAGACGAATTGAAAACTGGCGAAAATCGTATTAATATTTTTATAAAGTGGGATGCGATGGGACTCAGCAAAAGCAGTATAAAGAGGAATTTGTTTTGGAGGAGGGCCACACTGATGAAAGTTTATTTAGTATTTCAATGGTGCCTACTCAAATGATGCCTATTCAAATGAAATTTTAGTTCTTCAAAAGGAAAAATAATTGTTTGGCAAAATCCAGCTCCTTCATGTACAAAATATTGCCGTCCAATCAAATTTGCTTTTGCCAAAGAGTCCACTGAATTGATTTCTCAAGAAGTTAATTCAATCCAGCAAGAAATAAGAGATTTGTCTCCAGTTCTTATCCGAAATGGCGAACAAAATTTTCTTGTCGACTCTACGTTTATGCTTACAATGATAGACGGTAAAATATGTACTGCACTTTCATCTGTGACTTCGTCTTCTCAAACGTGCTTCATATGTGCAGCGAAACCAAGTGAGTTAAATAAACCTTCCGTGATATTAAATAAAACTGTCGTCGATCAAAGATCTCTGACCTTTGGAATGTCTCCGCTACATTTATGGATCCGTTTTATGGAGTGCTTATTACATATAGCGTATAAGATTCCTATTCTGACCTGGCAAGCTCGAGCTTTAGTAAGTGGTTTTCCAATAAACAAAGATGCTTTTGAAGGTTTCATTATTGCAACAAGAACCTTATATTTAAATGAATACCCTTGGTATATAATGCCAGTTAGCGTCCACAAAATTCTTTTTCGTGGAAAAGATATAGTAAGGTCTTGCATTCTTCCTATAGGACAGCTCTGTCAGAAGAGGCTCAAGAAGCCAGAAATAAGGACACGAGGAAATTTAGAGAGCTTTTTACTAGAAAAACGTTGAGAGTAGATACAGATACAGATCTTTTCAATCGTCTTTTAATTTCATCTTCTTATCCATTTATTGCAAGCTTACGTCACAATCCTATTCGAGTTCGAGGTATAATAACAAAAGAAGTTCTTTCACTATTAACTGTTGATGCTCTTGAGGAGCAAGAATCTTTTTACGAGGGATATGAATGACAAAGTCTATAAGTGTATTTATGTATTATTATCTGTGTTATTAATGTAATAAAGTAAAAACAAGTAAATAAAAACAATTATTATAAATTTTTTAATGGAGGCTCTACTGTAACAATAGTAGCAATGATGAACTCTGACTTCTTTCGTAAAAATTCACTTAATAATTGTATTTATCATGAATCTTTGTAATATTTAACCTAGATACAATTATATAAAGCTATAAATAATCTCAGAATGATGAAACCAAATTTTTGTCTTAAAAATGTCTGTTTTCCTGCCAGTGAGACTTTTTTGGTGTGTTTTTATTAAAAAAAAAATAAAGGGTGTTTATTTTAGAGGTATAGAACTTTAAGTTCCAAATTGTTCCCAAATGGGCCCAAAATATGATTGCCGTTGATCCCAATTGTCATAAACGAATTTTGTTTAGCGATGAAGCTCACTTTTGGATGAATGGATACGTCAATAAACAAAATGGCCGTATGATGATGCGAGTGATGATAATCCTCAAGTGTATGTTGAGACACCGTTACATCCACAAAAACTGACTGTTTGGTGTGCTTTATGGTTTGGTGGAATAATTGGTCCGTACTTCTTTAAAAACGATGCTGGCCAGAACGTTACAGTCAATGGTGACCGCTATAGAGCCATGATTACTGACTTTTTCATTCATCAATTGAACAACCATGATGTGCAGGAGCTGTGGTTTCAACAAGACGGCGCAACATGTCACACAGCTCGCGCCACAATTGATTTATTGAAGGAAACGTTTGGTAACCGCATAGTTTCACGTTACGGCCCGTGAATTGGCCTCTAAGATCGTGCGATTTAACACCGCTTGACTATTTTCTGTGGGGATATGTGAATTCGCTAGTCTACGCCGATAATCCCGAAACGATTGACCACTTGGAGGACAACATTCGCCGCGTTATTGCCGATATACGGCCACAAATGTTGGAAAAAGTCATCGAAAATTTCACCTCGAGATTAGACTACATCTGAGCCAGCTGTGGCGGTCATATGCCAGAAATCAAATTTAAATTATAATGCCAGAAGATTATCTTTCGAATAAAGTAAATTTCATGTCAATTTAAAAAAATCATCTTTGTTTTATTCCAGTTCAAAGTTCTATACCCATAAAAAAAAAACACTGGTTGTTTAGAATCATTAATATAGGGTGATTTTTAAGCTGGTTTGGTTTTGGCAACACTGGTTTTGACAGCTGACGTGTGTTTAGTACCTTGTGTCACTGTCAAACAGCTTCAGTTTGGTTTGCAATTTAACCATGGATCGTCTTACAAATGAACAACGCTTGCAAATTATTGAATTTTACTATCAAAATTCGTGCTCGGTTCGAAATGTTCATCGCGCGCTGCTTGTGTTCAGCGATGAGGCTCATTTTTGGTTGAATGGGTACGTAAATAAGCAAAATTGCCGCATTTGGAGTGAAGATCAGCCAGAAGCATTGCAACAGCTACCAATGCATCCCGAAAAAGCCACTGTTTGGTGCGGTTTATGGGCCGGCGGCATTATTGGGCCATATTTCTTCAAAGATGAATCGAATCGCAGCGTTACTGTTAATGGTGAACGCTACCGAGCGATGATGACAAACTTTTTTTTGCCCGAAATGGAAGTTCTTGACTTGCATGATATGTGGTTTCAACAAGACGGTGCCACATGCCACACAGCACGCGAAACAATGGCGCAATTGCGAGGCGAGTTTGGTGAACAGTTAATTTCACGTTTCGGGCCGGTCAATTGGCCGCCTAGATCGTGCGATTTGACACCATTAGATTATTTTTTGTGGGGGTATGTCAAGGCTAATGTCTATAGGGACAAGCCCGCTTCGATTGACGCACTGGAAGCCAACATCCATGCATTCATTCGTGAGATACCGGCCGATATGTGTGAAAGAGTATGCCAAAATTGGACTCAGCGGATGGGCTACCTGAGACGCAGCCGCGGTCAACATTTGCATGAAATTATCTTTAAACATTAAATTGCAAGGTTCAAACTATCGATTCAAATAAATATTTCATTCATTTTTTCGAATTTTTTGTGTTTTTTTTTTTAAAAAAAGTTCTAAACCTCTTAAAAAATCACCCATTATAAGGATTTACTATCCGTCGAGGTTGGCTTGATTATGTTTGAACCTTTTTTTCTACTCAGTGTAAAGTCGAAAAAGCGTGCGAAAATAGGAGTTTCAAAAAACATTAAATTCAGCAGTTTAAAAAAATTTATCATTTTTTTTTTCATTTCTGATTATAGCAAATAACACATATATCAAGTAAAAATAACAAAAAAAAGTTTTATTTACACATTTTTCCCATTTTTTACACTCAAAATTAAAAAAAAAATTTTAAAACAATTGTTTTTTTCTAACCATAAAAATTTATCACCTTTAACTCGCTCTACAAGTCAAACCATTCATACAAATGAAATAATTTTTTTCGATTCCTAGAGCTCCAAACATTTGTTTATTCAAAAAAAGTATAAGTTTTGCATTATAAACCCACCCGAAAAATGAATTTCGCAAGCTCTTTTTCCTGCGGCGTCAGTCTATACATGTTGAAATGCCAAACCAAACTGACAGCTGACAAAATGGCCGCCAGTTAAAATAATGTTGACAACTTAAAGTTCTATATCTGTAAAAAAAAACACCCGTTATTAGTGGCATTTGCATAAACAACAAAATTATTTTTATTTGTACAAAAAAGTCGAGTTTTTTTTAAGATTTAAGTTAACAATTTCCTTACAAAGTCAGAAATTTAACATTTTCAATTTTCATTCCAGGTAAGTCAACAAAAAGAGGCCAAACATTTTAAAGACGGTAAATATATATGTTTCTTTTTTTTTTTTATAAATATTATGCTTATTCTTTCCAAACTGTAGCATAAAAGCCCAAGAGGAAGTTGTTGTGCCGCCCTTTGGGATGGCAATAATAATCCATAGCATACACATATAACAGTTTATTATAAAGAAATGCATTTAAATAAACTTCCTTTTTGTGTTTAATACAGTTAATTTTATTTGTGCTTATAAATTCTTAAATTAATATTTTAATAAGGTTATTGGCCAATAATTTGTAAATTGGATTACATCATCAAAAGGTTCTTAGCACTGATAAAAATAAACTCCATTCTTCTTTATAATATTTTAAGTTGAAAAACCTTTTTTAGCCTGTCAGGCTCAATTACTTTCTTACTTGCCCTTCAAGGTAAATACGTATGTATGTATATATGTGTACATATATGCATTGTATACATTTAAAGATGACTTTTTAAATTGTTTTTAATAATGTTAAATTCTTGTTAATGGATTATTACCCCCAGTTAACTGTATCCTTCAGATTTTAATTTCAATCACACCTATACAATTACGATGATAGAGAGCGCAAAAAAATCCAGTTCCGCAATTCTGTCGTTTTTCAAACTTGGGGCAAAACGTTTGTAGAAGGAACACTGATTCATATAATTAGTTGTGTTACGAAGCGTTACAACTTATCCTCATGTTCACCGATTAATTGATTTTAAGTGTTATTTAAATGAAATCTTAAATTTCATACAAATTTGAACTTCCCCACTTTCAGTTCACCTTCATTTGTTACCAAAAATAAAGGGTGTTTTTTTTAGACGTGTGGTTTTCAAGAAGAAATAAAACGCATGTATTTTAATGTTATGGGCAAGAATTTAGCTTTATTTTAAAGATAAGAGTTCGCCATTATGTTTTAAAAATGATTTCGGGCAAGTGGCCGCCGCGGCTGGCTCGAATAAATTTCAGCCGAGAGGCCCAATTTTCGATCGCTTTTTGAAAGAATTGGGGCCGTATGTCAGCAATAACGCGCCGAATATTCTCTTCCAAGGCGTCAATATCGTCTCGGGCTTATCTTCTGAGATAAGCAACTTCACATAACCCAACAAAAAATAGTCCAGCGGTGTTAAATCGAACTATCTTGGAGGCCACGCCACAGTACTTTCCTTAGGAAGGAAAAGCATCCCAATTGCAAAATACCGTCAGTACCTGTCGCTCGACTTCGAACCTTTGTAAGCCTGCATCGAGTTGAAATGAGCTTGAACCGACACGATTCCACTCCTTAAATTTATGCTAAAAAACTTGGCCTGAGGAGTTGGTTGGACATAATGTACCATTTTACGTGTGTGTGTCTAATTTTTCTTGGCTCCCGTCAAGTTTTGTGGCGTCTCGTGTTTTTTTTTTTTTTTTTTTGTTGATTTTGTAAAAATAAAAATCAAACAATTATATAAAAAAATAAATAATAAATAAGATGGCATCTCAACACTATTTCAACTCAACTCCAAATCGAGCTCTCAACTCTAGGAACGAAAAACACAAGTCGAAAATCCGACCCTAATTCAACTCGATCTTTCGATCCTGCATATAAACGGGGTACGTACTGCCTACACGAAGGATTGTAAGATTATTCTTGTTTCAACCTTCATGAATCTTTTGCTAAATCATCCTGTTAGCGGAAAAACAACAAAAAATACTCACCTCTCTTATATAATTTTGTTGAACTAATGCCTCACTGTGTGTCGGTGGTACATGCTAGTTAGAAGTATAAGCCTTATGATGACTCGCAAGCGTCTTATTCCGCTTATCCATTTATTGGCACATCATGAATACAGCAACAAACCGTTTTGGTCGCGGAAGCTCAATCCATCCCAATCTCAATCATTTGAATGCATCTCGATTTTCGATACCAATCTCTATTGAAGTATTTATATATTTTATCGGAGAAAACAAATATGGGTCAAATTGGATCCGATCAAAATCGGTACAGTATTTCTTTAATTCGGAGATTGAATTTTATCGAAACCGAAATAAAAAAATTGTCAGAGGGCCGGCTCTCATGGTTAATATGTGTAAACATCAACGTTTGATTTTGCCTACTGTCACGGCCAGCCCTCTAGCTCCAGTGGAAACCCGAAAATGTGCACTGTCCAGAATTAAGTACGGCAGATCGAAAAACAGAGTACACCAATCGATTAAGGAAATGGATATTACCATATGTCTCACCCGACGCTCTGGGTCCACTAGAAGACTATTAGTTTGAGAATACGCTCTGCGTAACGTCGCACAGAGGAAAGTCCACGTTTTTATTGCACTCTACCGCCGACATAGATGTTTACACATCAGAAAATCGAATCGGAACAGTTTGAAATGTATTTATTGGAATGAAAATTATCGATTGATTAAAATTATCGAATCATTTTGGTACCTAATCGATTCTTGAACGATTCGAACATTTGAAATGAACGATTTACACAGCTCTAATAGACGCGCATCCGGATACGCGTTCGCCCGTGCGTAATTATTAAAACTAATTTAACTTCCAGAGTCGCGTTCACGGCTGTAGCCCAATTGTATTCACTTTAACTAGATTTTATTTGTTATAACTTTGACAGGTAAGGGCGCGCGTCTGACTCGCGTCAGACTTCAATTTATCCCTTATTCAAGGAGAATTTCCTGAGGTTTGGAAAACTTCTTTTATAATACCAATACACAAAAAGGGTCCGAAAGGTGATGTTAACAATTATCGTCCTATTGCTAAACTCTCATGTATACCCAAACTCTTCGAAAGCATTTTGTATGAAACTTTGAGTTTTCGCTGTAAGTCTCTCATTTCCCCTAGACAACATGGCTTTCTCAAATGCCGATCAACAACCACTAATCTTGTTGAATTTGTGTCTTTTATCCTGTCAGCTTTAGAGCATGGAAAGGAAGTCGATGTCATATCCACCGATTTTAGTAAGGCCTTCGATAAAATCTCCCATAGACTTATACTTTTCAAACTATCCACCTTCGGTTTTGAACCCATTTTATTGAGATGGATCTCGTCCTATCTGGAAAACCGTTACTATAGTGTTCGTTTTAGATCTTCTTCCTCTTGCCCTTTCTTAGCCACGTCCGGAGTCCCCCAAGGCAGTCACTTAGGTCCTCTTCTTTTTATTCTTACAATTAACGATATTGAATTGGTTATTAAATATTCTCAAATTTCTCTCTACGCCGACGATACCAAATTCTTCAAGACCATCTCTTCTTCACAGGACTCTGCTCTTATCCAACTCGATGTCGATAATTTTTCAGTTTGGTGTCTCAAAAACTGCTTATATTTAAATATTGCCAAATGCCATTCAATAACTTTTTCTCGAAAACGTTTTAAGTCTTCTCCCCGTTCTTATCTCCTTCACGATCAGCCCCTATCTGTAGTCGAATCTATACGTGACCTTGGTATTTTATGCGATCAGGAGCTTAATTTCATCTCCCATTATGACGACATAATTCTTAAGGCCAATTCAGCACTTGGGTTCGTTAAACGTTGGTCCAAGGAATTCTCCAACCCATACGTGACCCGGTCCCCCTATATAACATTTGTCCGTCCTTTGCTCGAATATGCCTGTCAAGTATGGTCCCCTTACCAACAAATTCACATTGCCAGAATCGAGAGCATTCAACGTCGTTTCCTTCGTTTTGCTCTTCGAGGTCTGTCCTGGAATAATACCTTCATCCTTCCTCCCTATCAAAACCGCCTTAAACTTATCCACCTTAACTCACTAGAAGAACGAAGAAAAATTCATGAAATTCTCTTCATTCATCGACTTCTTACAGGTTCAGTTGACTGCATTACTCTTTACAACTCTATCTTTTTTAATACCAACCCTCGTAACATACGAAATCCCCTTCTTTTCTATATACCTCCCCACCGTACGTCTTATGGCTCTAATGAACCAATCTCCCGTATGCTGCGGAGTGTTAACTTATACGCAAGCAACTTCGATTTTAATCTCAGCACCCCTTGTCTAAAACTCCGTCTCCTGAATCATCCTCCTCACTAACCACAAAACGTAGCTATAAGTTTCATAGTTCTTAAGCTAGATTAAACATTAGCCTGTAATTAAGCCATATAAATGGGGGTACTGCCCCCACCAAAATTATTGTGTTTAGCCAGTTGAGGTCAACAGATGTAAAATATTAACGGGATACTATCCGTTTCTGTATGAAAAAATCATTTTTATAGGATAGAAGCGGTTTTGATGAAAAACTCGTAAACAATCAATTTAAAGAGCTTAAAAGTGTCTGAGCTAAGTGTTTCACTTCACGAATATGGTTGTGTATACGCTTCGCTAAGTGGGCCTGCGATCGACTTAGAGAAGATGCCGATTTTGACAAAAAAAATCATCTTTTCAGATGAAGCTCATTTTGATCTTGGCGGGTAGTAAACAAGCAAAATTGTCGCATTTGGGGCACAAAAAACCCGCACGCATACATTGAAAAGCCGATACATCCAAAACGAGTCACTGTTTGGTGCGGATTTCGGTCCAGAGGCATAATTGGGCCATTTTTCGAAAATGAGCAAGGAGTGGCCGTTACAGTCAATGGCGATCGTTATCGGGCCATGTTGAACGAATTTTTGTTAAAGTTGAAGAGGAGGATATTGGCAACATTTGGTTTCAACAGGACGGCGCTACGTGCCACACAGCCGAAGCTACACTCGATGTTTTACGTCATTTTCAAAAAAGAAGAAGAAGTTATTTGGCGGACCCTTTATATTGAATGTATTCAAAATAATATTTCGTACCTACATACAAATAAACGCCAAATATATTCAACAAATTCTAACAAAATTATTCCTTCTTGACAAAAAAAAAAAGATTTAGAGCGATTTCGTTAAAAAAAAAAAAAACATTCAAGACGGAATATACGATTTTTAAAGTGACGGACGTCTATAAAAAAAAGGAAGTGACAGGCTCTCTATACCCATTTTTATTTTAAGCCATTTAAATCCAATAAAAAACGTTTCTTTGAAATTTTCGCGCGCTCACAAAAGATTATGACAAAAACAAAGTATTTAAATCCCATTAACATTAATTTATGCCAAATGGAGATTTTCCAAATGAATCCATTCAAATGCGAAGATAAAAAAAAAATACTCGCTGTCATTTTATAGTCATATACATATGAAGTAGATACCTACATAGAAGTCATATCAGAAATTGCGCTGAGATAGAAAAAAAAAAAAACCATAAGGCAAATTAATTGTTTATGAAACTATAAAAATACAAAATTTACAACGAAATAATTCACAGTGAAGTAGTAAAATTACAATTAAAGTTTAAACACTGCAAACTTATTGTTTATTTTTTTTTTTATTTTCTTTTTAATATAGTGCTCCCGTTTTGTTATAAAATACATCTTCAAGCTTTTTCCACCTACACTTCTATGTATATATCTATCAAGCATGTTGTCTTTCTTTGCCTCTGTTTTTGTTGAAAATTTTCTTTTAATTTTGTATTGCGTTTGAGAATAATTTCCATCTCAACCTTGAACTGAGTTTAATTAAAAGTGCGTACACCTCATGCACATTACTCTCTTTTGATGTTTTGAAATTTAAACAGAAGTTCTTCCAAATGTGATGAATAAATTAAAGTAGATATATATGTAGGTAGGTGTGTACTGTACTTACATATAACTCACCTTATACCTGCGAACTCATTTAATTTTGCTGCCGTGGTCACTGCCGGATTTGTCATGAGGAAATGTAGGCAAAGGCCTTATAGTCCGATTTCTTAAATCATACATACCAAACTGCTTAACTGTTTTAGGTCGGGTGGTTAGTTAGGATAACCACCTTTTGGTTATTTTTTCGATTTGTTCCCATCTATCGATTTGATTTAAAACTTAAATAAATACATAAATGTTATGATAAGAGTGGCGCAAGATCTTAGACACTTACAAAGCAATTTGGAACTCAAAATCTTTCTGATACTATTTTTTGTGAGCGTTTTCAAGGTATATACAATATTTCAGTTTCAGTTTTGTAGTACCATTTGAGCATTGTTGTGTAGATGCTTTAAGTATTCCAAGAAAAAAACACGTTGTTTGTTTTCGGAAGTATTACAGAATTTATTTGGTGGTTACTTGCGCTAACCACCCTTACTTTAGCTTTTTTTGGCTTGTTGTTGGTTCTTCATGATACATATGGAACTTATAGTTATAATGTTCCTTGACACTAAAAAACTTTCGTAGGAAGCATTTTCGAAGGATCGGTAGCATGAGGAAGCGTAGGTCTGGTTCTGCGTGCAGCACGAATGGTTCTAGTGCATCGGCATAAAGACAAGGTCAGGCTAATATAAATAAAACAGACCAATATTTCTTCTAGATTTTCTTCTTATAAAGCAGCCACTATCAACTAACAAGATTCCAATTGTTAAGAATTTGAAATAGCAACACTAAAAGAACTGTTGAATGTAACATATCACAGTGCAGTATTTGCAGATTCCCTTTTTTTCCACGCCAAGGATATAGTTACATGTTTCCCACATATTCGATTTTAGTAAAATGAATTTAACATTTTTTTAACATATTAAAATATAAAATACTATTAGTAAAGGTTGTTTATTTTCATCTTTTTATTCCTGAAGTCATGGTGGTTACCAATCGTAACCACCGTTTCTGTCTTAAACGCAAATCGTTTTAATATGAGCTTAGGAATTTATATAGCTTTAAATAGACCTAGCAAGACGCCTGGAAATTTGACAAGTTTTTGCCAAGGTAAGTCAGGGCCCTGGAAAGTTTTAGAGGAAAACTTGTCAATTATTCGTAAAGCTCTTGTTAATTTAAACTTTTTAAGCAAGTTCTGCTATCCCATCAAAAATATTCCGAACATAACAAAAAAGGAATTTTATATAATCACCATACAAAGATATGCCAATTGAAGTATAGGGACCCGCCTGGAAAAATAACAAGTTTTTGGCAGTTTTAGTCAAGGCCCTCGAAAGATTTAAGTAGGGAAAATTTAAACGAGTAAAACATGTCAAAAACTCATGAGGCCGTTGCTAGTAAAAAAAAATGTTGGGCAATTTTTGATATCTCCTCACAAATACTCCGTATTCAACAAAAGCTTCATAACCACCAAACACTGGTATCAACAATTATATGATTATAAAGGGTGTTTTTTTTTTAGAGGTATAGAACTTTAAGTTGGCAACACTATTTTAACTGGCGGCCATTTTGTCGGCTGTCAAGTGATTTATTTTTAGTTTGGTTTGGCATTTCAACATGAATAGACTGACGCCTGAACTACGCTTCCAAATGGGCCCAAAACAAGATTGCCGTTGATCCAAATTTTCATAAGCGAATTTAGTTTAGCGACGAAGCTTGTTGAATGGATACTTGAATAAAAAAAACTGCCGTATTCGGAGTGATGATAATCCTCAAGTGTATGTTGAGACACCGTTACATCCACAAAAACTGACTGTTTGGTGTGATTTATGGTTTGGAGGAATAATTGGTCCGTACTGCATTAAAAACGATGCTGGCCAGAACGTTACAGTCAATGGTGACCGCTATAGAGCCATGATTACTGACTTTTTCGTTCATCAATTGAACAACTATAATGTGCAGGAGCTGTGGTTTCAACAAGACGGCGCAACATGTCACACAGCTCGTGCCACAATTATTTATTGAACGAAACGTTTATGGTAACCGCATAGTTTCACGTTACGGACCCGTGAATTGGCCTCCAAGATCGTGCGATTTAACACCGCTTGACTATTTTCTGTGGGGATATGTGAAGTCGCTAGTCTATGCCGATAAGCCCGAAATGATTGACCACTTGGGGGACAGCATTCGCCGCATTATTGCCTCTATACGGCCACAAATGTTGGAAAAAAGTCATCGAAAATTATACCTCCAGCTTAGACTACTTCCGAGCCAGCCGTGGTGGTCATATGCCAGAAATCATATTTAAATTATAAAGCCAGAAGATTATCTTTCGAATAAAGTAAATTTCATGTCAATTTAAAAAAAAACAAAATCATCTATGTTTTATTCCATTTCAAAGTTCTTTATCTCTAAAAATAAAACACCCTTTATAAAGTAACTAACTGGCCCGCCTGCTTCGCACGGGTAGACAAACCTAAGCTTCGCATAAAAATTACAAAAAAAAAAAATAAATATATATTTAAACTACTTATTTTTATCGAATAATATTTACTACTTTCTGGGTTTTAAACCACTTCACGTTATGAATGGCTACTTAAAAAAATATGATCTTATTCCAACCTTTATTACTTTCCCAACACAGAAAGACTTTTTTTTATCAAAAATCACTTTTTAATGATTATCCCATTTCAGTCTATAAATATATTTTTTTTTTTTAAATAACCAACAGAATTTTTAAATCGGATAACCCTTTCTTGTTTTAACTCCACTTCACCCTACAAATATCAATAAAAAAAAAAAATCCTAATGCCCTGGTAAAAAAAAAATAACCCTATTTCCATCTAATTAAAATGATCTTTCAAACACCAAAAGAATTTTTAAAAACTGGACAGTTTTCTTTATATTTACCCCATTTCACCCTAAAAAAAGCAAAATAAATAAAAAAATATCCCTACAGCCCATCCCCTAAGAACAACATTTCAAACACAAAAATAATTTTGGAAATCGGACATTTGGTTTCTGAGATTAGCCCGAAAAAAAACAAACAAACAATCAAATAAACAAACAAACAATCAAATAAATAAACAAACAAACAATCAAATAAATAAACAAACAAACAAACAAAGCAAGAGTTCCGCTTTATGCATATAGATATGTAGATAGATTATAGTGTGCAACATCGTAATACACTGTATTGTGGTTAGCGTATCGGACTGGTAAGCAGACGGGCACAGAGATTAAATTCCAAGTTTGGTTATTAAAGTTCACCATTGTACATTTGTAATGCAAGTTAGCCTAGCGGTTAGCTTATCGGACTGGAAATGATAAGCAAATGGAAGCAAAATGGCGATGGCCTAGGTAATTTCGATGGTAAACCTTGCTTAGCCCTTGTTAGTATCTATGTAAAACTTTTGTAAATCCTCATTAAAAACTAGCCGCTTTTTTTGTCGAACATGAAAGACATAAGGGACATCCAGACTTTATGTGCCTTAGGATAATACTAAGCTTAATCCGACCCTGACCATTACCTAATACTTTTCAACAGAAAAAAAAAAAAAAAACAAAACAAATATGGGGTTATTAACTTTAAACTGAAAAGGAAGGCCAGACGGAACGGGTATCTCTAAACCTCATGTATTGCGTAGTTCCACATATTGTAATTGTTTTTTCTGTTTGTCTTTTTTTTTTTTGTTAAGTTGAAGGTTAGTTATAAAACTGTGGACTCGACTGAATAAAAAAGTTTAAACTTTTGAAGGTTCTTTTGTGGTTCTGTTCACATAATCTTCCAAGCATACAAAATGCTTGATTTTACAGATGTAAATGAACTTCTGTGCGGCCATTGTACTTGCATTAAATTAAAAAAAAAAAAAACATCCATCCGTCCGACTATACTAAATCTTTCTTTATCATATCGTTCATCGAGATTCAAAAGAACAGTTTTAAACTAACTTTAAAATAAAACTAGGTACACACAAAAGTCGGCTTACTTACATTATATAAACTTCAGCCAGACATGCTTTTTTAAACTTATGGCGTTGTTCATTGTGTGAATATTATTATCAGTCAATGGGAAGTATGTCATTGTTAAAGCCTGTGACTTCCGTGGAATTAAATAAACTCAAGCACGCAGAGTACCCAATCATATTACTTACTTTTGATACCGAGAATTATTAAAAAAAAAATTACTTAAGACATTATAATATTTTTGCAAAATGATGAAATGAAATTGAGACTCGGAAGATGTTTAATGGCTTCTCTGTTCGTTTGAGGTGAGGTTATTGTTTTTCTTTTTTAAGCAAAACAATAAGTTATATATAGATAGGAACATTTTTGGAAAGTTGAATTGTCTCTCATTCGAAATGATTCACGGCTTAAAATGATTTAGCATTCAATTTAGTATAATTAATGTTAGCAATTAGCTTGTAACGCTGAGAAGCTCTTTTGAGTCAAAAACCAGCTTTAAAAAAAGAAACCCCCAAATTATAATTACTGCGCACAAAGACGACTGTCAATATAGTCGAAATAGCTTTATGCATAATGTGCTTTGAATATTCAAAATCCCGCTTTTTGGTATTAGACCGTGTCTGGGAAGAATTTGTCTTTTTGTTTTTTGATATAAATCAGTCTTCATCAGTTTTTCAGTGCGAGATTAAAGTTAAACTCGAGTTAACTCATCAAATTTGGTGAGTTAACTCATCAAGTTTGGTGAGTTAACTCATCACATTTGGTGAGTTAACTCATCAAATTTGGTGAGTTAACTCATCACATTTGGTGAGTTAACTCATCAAATTTGGTGAGTTAACTCAGGACTAACTAGGGAGATTGTGTAGTCGTCCTCCCGTCAATGATGCAAGCGATTGGAAATGATCAGTTGAGATTAACATTGGTATACAAATTTGCACAAACTTCATAAGCTTATGACACCTCGTCTGACCATGTGCCACGCCCACTTTTTGAGTAATGGGCGTTTTAGTGATTTCACTGAATTTCTCCCAAAAAAAAAAACAAATGTATATTCATTTTCGCACTCGGTGCATCGTTGAGGGTTGAATATGTTATAATTTTTTTGTGTTGGATTTTTTTTCATTTATTTTTATTAACTACTAGCTGGCCCGCCCGGCTTCGCACGGGTAGATTTACAAACTTCACGTTATGAATGGCTATATGTATGTATGTATATGTGAAAACATGATCCTCTAAGTCCAACCTAAGTCCAACGCTGTTATCCCATTTCACTCTATAAATATAAATGTTTGTTTACATAACCTTTTAAACACAAAAAGAATTTTCGAAATCAGATGCAACTTTTTGTTGTTACCCCATTTCACCCTATAAATGCCAATTTTATGAAAAAAAAAAATCCCTAAGGCCATCCACCAAAAAAAACAACCTTTCAAACACCAAAAGAATTTATTAAATAGGATTTTTTTTTAATTTCACCCTATTTCACCGTACAAATGTTATAATTTTGAAAAAGAATATCCCTAAAACCATTTTCTATAAGAAAAGCCTTTAAAACAAAAAAGAATTTCTTAAATCGGACAAATATTTTATTTTGACCCCATTTCAGCCTAGAAATAACAAAAGTTAAAAAAGAATATCCCAAAATCCATTTCCTAACCGCCTGCAGCGCCTCCTGTTGAACGGTAATTGAATTGAGCTGAAAAACGAAATGCGCGCCTACAGCGCCACCTGTTGAGAATTTTCCGATGTTTCTTTTTCCTAAACCTTGGCGGAGCAATTACGAAAAAAACCGCAGAAGAAAGTATCCAAATTGGTCGAGTCGTTTTCATGTTTTAAGCATCCGATATGCCACGACCACGATTATATAGAAGACTATTCTGTGCTGTCACTAATTTTGTTGATGATCGTTCAAATCTAAAGTTGAAAAATTACATTTTATGTGTCATCTGTCACAAATATCCCAACTGAAAAGAATAAAACAGTGAATAAAAGCAATTTTCAACTTTCCTTTCAACTATCGAGTTGGCCTAAACTCTTGAGTTAGCAAACTCTCATGTTTTCTGTAAGTTGAGCTTTAGTGAATAAAATAGCCCTGAACGTATGTATTATATCAAATTTCTTGATCCAAAGTTAAACACAAAAGCCCTTTGGAAAAATTTGAAAAACGAAGGTGTGATTCAAATTGTCGTTACGGTGCTATTGAAATGGGCTCAGTTCCTGTCCCAAATTCATCCGATGCTGTGCCTTTTGACTTAGGAGGTGATTACTCACCAGACTGCTTTTCATTTAGGTGTGTTAACAATTTGAATATTGAATTGGCGATTCGCTCGGTTAAATTTAATGCAACTGGACTTGATGACATCTCACTTAAATTTATTAAATATATTCTTCCCATTCTTCTTCCCTATCAAGTACATATTTTTAATTATTGCATATGATGGAAATATAAAAAAAATCATTCCAATTCCGAAAAAAATCAAATCCTACAAGTCCTTCTCAGTTTGACCCATCAGTTTGACCATTTCTGTCAAAAGTTTTTGAAAAGTTACTCGCCCAAAAGTTTCAAGAAGACTTGGATAGATAAAGGTTTTTCCAATAAGAGGTGTTATTTTGATATTCAAAGAAAAATGGCATTTTTTGAGATAAATGATCGGATGTTTATTTCATTATAAAGAGGAAGGTATGCCGTTAATAATGGAACACAACATCAGCCAAATGGCCGCCACGACCACGCTTACAGGACCATATCCTTTTCATGAAATTTTCCATAACCAAATCGCAAAGTGGCTGCCCTATGTCCTCGATAGCCTCACGAATTCCATCTTTGAGGTCTTGAATCGACGCTGGGCTGTTGGCGTAGACCTTATCTTTCACGTGGCCCCAAAGGAAGAAGTCGCAAGGTGTTAAATCACAAGATCTCGGTGGCCAATTGTGATCACCTCTTCGAGAGATAACACGGTCCGGAAACTTTTCCCGTAAAAGATCGATGGTTTCATTGCTTGTGTGGCACGTAGCGCCGTCTTGTTGAAAGTAAACGTTGTCCAGATCAATACCATCCAATTCCGGCCATAAAAAATCATTAATCATCTCTCGATAGCGCAATCCATTGACCGTAACTGTTGCTCCAACCTCATTTTCGAAAAAGTAAGGTCCAATGACCCCGCCGGACCATAAACCGCACCAAACAGTCACGCGTTGAGGATGGAGAGGCTTTTCAACAATAACTCTTGGGTTTTCCGAGCCCCAGATGCGACAGTTTTGCTTGTTGACGTAGCCTCCGAGGTGGAAATGGGCCTCATCAGTCAAGATGATTTTTCGATGAAATTCCGGATCATTTTCATGCATTTCAAGGACCCAATCAGCAAAGACACGACGTTGTTGATGATCAGCCGGCTTGAGTTCTTGTGTTAACTGAACTTTATAAGCCTTAAGACCCAAGTCTTTATGCAAAATACGGTGTAATGACGTTTGTGGAATGCCTAATTCCAAAGAACGACGAGGAATGGACAAACCTGGGTTTTCTTCAAGACTTTGGGCTACAACAGCAATATTCTCAGTTGTTCTTGAGCGACGTGCACGGGTTTTATTTTTCACATCACTAACTTGTCCCAACAGCTCGAATTTGTCCACCAATTTCTGTATTGCGGTCCGACAAGGTGCTTGACGACGACCCAAAAATGTTTTAGTTTTACGAACCGTCTCTGCCAAATTTTCACCATTTTTATAGTGAATTTTAATAATTTCAATGCGTTGTTGAAGCGTGTATCGTTCCATTTTTATTAATGGCGTAGTTTCTACTTGTCAAATGTCAAAAAATGACAGCTTCAAAAGTGACAGCTACCGAAATAGCGGGCTATTTAAAATAACACCTCTTATTGGAAAACCCTTTATATGATGGAAATATAAAAAAAATCATTCCAATTCCGAAAAAAATCAAATCCTACAAGTCCTTCTCAGTTTGACCCATCAGTTTGACCCATCAGTTTGACCCATCAGTTTGACCATTTCTGTCAAAAGTTTTTGAAAAGTTACTCGCCCAAAAGTTTCAAGAAGACTTGGATAGATATAATAAGCTTTTAAAATGGCAATCAGGGTTTCGAAAAAAAACCATAGCTGTGAATCTGCAGTAGTAAAGTTAACCAATGATTTAAGGACAGCTGTAGATCGTTACGAAATCAGTGTGATGGTGATGCTTGATTTCTCAAAGGTCTTTGACTGTATAGACCACTCAATATTAATGAACGAACTATTCAATTTTCTAAGTCTGCTCTGGAACTAGTTCTGAATAATTTAAGAAACCGTTTTCAATCTGTTGACTGAGCATGTATAAGGAACTTCCAGTTCGTATCTTGTTAATACAGGTGTCCCACAAGGGTCGGTTTTGGGGCCTCTTCTTTTCTATGTATTCTTAAATGATCTGCCAGATGTAATTGTTAACAGTAATTTTCATATTTATGCAAATGTTGTAACTATTTATGTATCGAGGAGGCCTGGGTTGTTAGAAGACTGTGTGGCTAGAGTTATTGAAGAGCTCTTAATCCACTTAAATCTGTTGGTATGGTGTTCTCAAGAATTGAAATATCCCTACAAGATTGTTCTCCTCGTGATCTAAATGGTACAACTTTACCCTGTGTTGAACATATTAAATATCTAGGTTTCATGATAATTAGGAAATTAAGTTATTGAAATGCTACCTCAGGTACTATTAGAAAAGTCTACGGTGGATTACGAAGTCTTGGATCATCTTCGAGCTTATTGCTTCCAAACACGAAATTACATCTAGTTAAGACAGTTGCCATTCTTAAAATTTAATTTGGTATAGTTAATCCATGTTTTGACTTTGAGTGTAAACGCAAAATCAATGTCACATTTAATGAATGCTTGAGGTACATTTGAAACATACCTCGGTATAAGGCATAAAATGTCAGTATTAGGAATGAGCTTGGATGACTTTTACGAGTTTAGATCTATTCTCAAACTCCATGACATAATTCATAATAATTGTCCTGAGTATTAACATGAATATTTAACTTTTTACAACCGCCTAAGGAGTCTGAAGCTAGTACCACGATTTGCAGAAACAGTAGGGGAGTGATCTTATTTTGTTAAGGCGATTCCATTGTGGAATAATCTTCCACATCAATTACAAGGAACCATTTCGGTATTGATATCGGTTCAGAGAAACGGTGGTTTGTATGGTGTTGAGGTGGGCGAAAGAGTGGAGCGGATCTGAGGTTACGTGGGTTTGTATAGATCGGGATCATTTCCAACAGAATAGGTGAATCAATTGTCTCCGTTAAGAGTTGGTCCACAAAGACTTTATCAGTGACTTCTCGACGTTTTTTAAGTGTTTTCAAGTTGATCAATTTTAATCGATCTCTATCGAGGGGCAAGATGATATTATCGGACCACGAAAGGCCACGGAGGGCGAACTGAAGAAATCTACGTTGCACAACTTCAGTTCTTCGGGAGTGAGAGTTCTGATATGGCGTCCAAACTTGGCTAGCGTATTCAAGGAAAAGCCTAACGAAAGTATAATGAAAAGGGACTTTGTGACGTAAGGGTTCGAGAATTCTTTAGACCAAGGCTTTATGAAGCCGAGAGAGGAATCGGTCTTGTTAATTATTTGATCGAAATGAGAGCGGAAGTTAAGCTCACTGTCACAAATATTCCCGAATTCCCAAATAGAAATGGCTTCATTACAAAAGTAATAAGTTTTGGGGCGTGAGGGTAGTCGTTTAAGGGAGAAGGTTATAAATTGACATTTAAGAAGGTTGAGTTCCAAGAAATTCTTATCGTAATGATTTTCATATCATCTGCGTAAATAAACAGATATGAGTCACTTACTATACTTTCAGCATCGTTTATTGTTAGGACAAAGATAAGAGGGTTCAATTGACTGCCTTGAGAAACACCTGAAGTGGTGTTTATATGGGCTAAGAGATTGAAAATCTGAAGAAAACCAAGAACATTGTGTTTGAAAACTAAGAACATTGTGACAGATTTTGTCAAAAGCTTTGTTAAAATCTGTGGTTATGACATCAACTTTTTTTCCTTTGATGCACCAAGGTCCAGTTTTTCAGTGCATGAGTTAACTCAGAGTTAAATCAGAGTTAGTTAATCCTGCAAATACTTTAATCCCCAGCTAACTCAAAAGTAGTTTTTCAGTGGGGAATTAAATTGCACTCCTAGTTGTGAAAAATCTATCGAAATCGAAGTGCGACAGTAAAGAAATCAATGTTTCGCTATCGAATTCGAGATGGCGCCACTATGGAAAACACAATTTCAATAGTGTCGTATCTCGGTTTGAATAGATTTTTGACACTTATCTTTCAGAAATCCCTATTCAGCTAATTCAGAGTTAGCTCAACTGAAAAATATTTTTCAGGATTTATCTCGGGTTAAACCCTGAAACTAGGATAGTCTCGCACTGAAAAACTGGGCCTAAGTGTCCTTGAGACAAAGTCAGTTAGGAAACTCAGTAACCTAAATATACAAATGTTGTGCTAAGAATCGACCGTTTATATCGATTACTCAAGGAAATAAGTGAACTTGAAACCAGATAAACTAAAGTGAATAACAAGTTATATTTCTCCTGAAAAAAAAATGCAGTTTAATCTAGAATTGTTCATATGAACATGCATCCATAGAATAAGAAGAAAAAAACAAAATGTTAAATATAAGTTGTAAATCCCCATCAAATAAGTCATTGTGGCCTTATCGACCATATATATGTATACATAGATACATATACATATGAATACTAAAATATCATTTTCCCATCAGCATTGAATATATATGTACTTACTGCGAAATTACAAATAATTATTTGTATTCTGTTGTGTTGTGGTTTTTTTCTCCCCAGCTGGGTAATTTTACTGAAATAATAGCTCAAATGAAATTTATACACGTGAATTGACAATTTACATATTGCAATATAATTTTGAAACAAATGAAAACCAGGGATATTATTAGTCATATATGAACCCAATTTTAACGACAAACAAAATATTAAACGTCACGTGTTTACTTGCAATTAAATTTATTTTTTTTATTTTGTTTTTTTTTTCTTGGTTTTGCCATTCAATTTGACAATTAGTGTGAGAATCATTAAGTGCACATTTTTTTGTCAATGGAATAAAAACTTAGAATTGCGCATTGACCTTCTATTACGTTATGTTTATAGGCTAATACCTAATATGCGACTTAATCGTAACACAATTTTGATTGATGTACCTAATCGATCACTAAGGCTGAAAACACACCGACTCAGTCAAAACGTGTTTTTTATGTTTTATGAAACAAGAATCCATTGATTCTTATGAACCAAAACACACCAACCCAGGCGAAACAAAAAAAAATGTTTTTGTTTTTTATGACTGGCTCTCGAAAATACATAGCTTTATATACGGGCAACGCACACCGAATTAAAACATTTTGTTTAAAACCAGCGCCGTTGTCGATTACTTCACTCGTCCTTATGGTGCAACCCACATTGTACTTACACGACAAAACAAAAAAACCAAAGGCGAAACGAATTTTGTTTTTCGGAAACGAAATTTTCTTTTGTTAATGGCAATTTATTAATTCGAAAGTTCTCGTTGATAATTTTTTTTTTGTTTTATCTCAACTCAAACCAAGCGAAACAGGCAAGTAAAATGATTTTGTTTGCTTTAATGTTATTCGGTTGATGTGTTTTAAGATAAAACATGTTTTGTTGCCTCATGAAACAAAAACGTTTTGTCTCATCCGGTGTATTTTCAGCCTAAGCGGTCATAGGTTTTTTTTTTTAAATTTTTAAATGCAATATTGTTTGAACTTTTGAGAAGCAGCAGATTGCAAATTAAAGCAAAATTGGTCTAACCATGGATAAGATATATACTTAAATGACCCAAAACTAAAACCATTAAAAAAAACGTGGAATACTTAATTCCGTTATGTGAATTTTTTGAAAAAAAAAACCTGAAACACAGTTTTTTTTTAAATTGACTTGGTTATTGCAGGTACGAAAGTTAATCAAAATCGTTGGAGCCGTTTTCGAGAAAATTAAAAAAAAAAAAAAAATATTTGTATAGCAGCTACCCGTCCTAGATGAGCTAAAACAAAAATTCGAATTTCCCCTATAGGGAATCACATAAAAATGTTCTGTGCCAAATTTGTAACAAATTAGTCCACCCGTTTAGGCTCTAGCTCAAATTACAGTGGACGCACAGACGCACAAGCTGACGGACTACATATGACGAAACAAACTTTTTTGGACTTCTCGATTATCGAAGTTTTTGAGTTTCGATTACAACCTCATTTTTTTTTTAACACAAAACCAATACTTGCCCTTTAGAGCAAGTAAAAAAATGACAAAAACGAATTTATTTATTTTCTTTTTTGCAATTATGTCATATGTTATGAAAAATCTTAGTTTTCTTTAATGTAACGTGGTTTTTTATTTGTAAGGTAATGAAAATTTTAAATAAAAAAAAAAATTCAATATTTTTTAATAAATAAATTTAATTTCCAATTAGAGGTGTTATTTTGATATTCAAAGAAAAATGGCATTTTTTTGAGATAAATGATCGGATGTTTATTTCATTATAAAGAGGAAGGTATGCCGTTAATAATGGAACACAACATCAGCCAAATGGCCGCCACGGCCACGCTTACAGGACCATATCCTTTTCATGAAATTTTCCATAACCAAATCGCAAAGTGGCTGCCCTATGTCCTCGATAGCCTCACGAATTCCATCTTTGAGGTCTTGAATCGACGCTGGGCTGTTGGCGTAGACCTTATCTTTCACGTGGCTCCAAAGGAAGAAGTCGCAAGGTGTTAAATCACAAGATCTCGGTGGCCAATTGAGATCACCTCTTCGAGAGATAACACGGTCCGGAAACTTTTCCCGTAAAAGATCGATGGTTTCATTGCTTGTGTGGCACGTAGCACCGTCTTGTTGAAAGTAAACGTTGTCCAGATCAATACCATCCAATTCCGGCCATAAAAAATCATTAATCATCTCTCGATAGCGCAACCCATTGACCGTAACTGTTGCTCCAGCCTCATTTTCGAAAAACTAAGGTCCAATGACCCCGCCGGACCATAAACCGCACCAAACAGTCACGCGTTGAGGATGGAGAGGCTTTTCAACAATAACTCTTGGGTTTTCCGAGCCCCAGATGCGACAGTTTTGCTTGTTGACGTAGCCTCCGAGGTGGAAATGGGCCTCATCAGTCAAGATGATTTTTCGATGAAATTCCGGATCATTTTCATGCATTTCAAGGACCCAATCAGCAAAGACACGACGTTGTTGATGATCAGCCGGCTTGAGTTCTTGTGTTAACTGAACTTTATAAGCCTTAAGACCCAAGTCTTTATGCAAAATACGGTGTAATGACGTTTGTGGAATGCCTAATTCCAAAGAACGACGAGGAATGGACAAACCTGGGTTTTCTTCAAGACTTTGGGCTACAACAGCAATATTCTCAGTTGTTCTTAAGCGACGTGCACGGGTTTTATTCTTCACATCACTAACTTGTCCCAACAGCTCGAATTTGTCCACCAATTTCTGTATTGCGGTCCGACAAGGTGCTTCACGACGACCCAAAAATGTTTTAGTTTCACGAACCATCTCTGCCAAATTTTCACCATTTTTATAGTGAATTTTAATAATTTCAATGCGTTGTTGAAGCGTGTATCGTTCCATATTTATTAATGACGTAGTTTCTACTTGTCAAATGTCACAAAATGACAGCTTCAAAAGTGACAGCTACCGAAATAGCGGGCTATTCAAAATAACACCTCTTATTGGAAGTTTTGAATAGAGCTACAAAAAAAAAGACTCGTTAAGTCCCGCTGAAAAATTAACAGCACATTTTAGCCCAACTATTTGTTAAGCCATATGCAAAATTGCACGTGCAACTTTTTCCAATCTTTAGAGAAAATGTCAATTGTTAAAAAAGCATGTTCTCGGTGCTAGTATTTTGGTCTTAAAATAACTCAAACATTCCAAAAGTAAATTTGATTTTGTTTCTCAATAGAGCTGAGAACGTGAAATTTTTTATTTATTTCAATTAGTTTTCTTATTATCTTAATCGTGAAATAAATCCGCCCACTGCCACGCCCCTTTTTGAATAAATTCTTCCTTTTTCCAAGAAAATCTTAATTTGGCCTTTGATTAAGAAATACCCCGTGAAGATATTTTATTAAAATTGCCTTGGAAATTTCCTTTAAAGCCTAGTAAGCTGCTGATGCGAAACGAAATTTTTCGGTGGTTTCCAACACGACAGCGAAATGCTTACGAAAACCACAGCGAAAATATGACAACTGAAAGCGACACCAAATGCAAAAAAAAAACACAAACGCAAAAAAATCACAGAAAGCAATGCTGAGATGAAAGATACAACAAAAACAACACACAAAAAACCTCAAATGTCACTTTTCCACACAATTAATGGCGCGGGCAATTAATTGAGTGCGAAAAAAATAGCGGAGACCTCTCCATTTAATCTGCTACCGTTATCAATTTCGCTCATGAAACAGCGTACTGCAAAACGAAAAGGAGGACGAAGTTTTTCGTTTAGGATTTCGTTGTGTCATTTTTGTATGGAATTTTTCTTTATGTATCAGCAGCGTACTAGGCTTACAAACAAAAAATTATAGCGATATCTTTTTGCATTCAAAACTTATGATTTTTGCAACCAAAAAAGTCATTTTGGACCACAGTGCGGCGGCGAAGAAACTGTAGGTGTGAAACATTTGTCCATAACACCTACATAGACTTCGTGATATATTAGAATTTAACACTTAGGTTTGTTTAAGAAATAATGTCCCACCTAAGGGTATTAAATCCACCTTATTAATCTGGGCTTATGTCCAACAAAATGAGACAAATTTTTTCAGTGGACCTAGTAACCGAAGACTTGTTTTCCTACAGCCAAAAAAATACAAGGTATTGTCCTTAAATATATTGATAGTCAAGATGTGACAGCTTAATAGTAGTTATACGTTAGAAGTGGTTAGAAGTCGTTTGATCTTTATACTTATACATATGGTAAGTGTTTATTTAATAGGAACTGGACATCATTTATAAATGCTTGATAACCTTCAAGATCTTTCTTGCAGATTGTCTAATGTCACCAGCGTTTTTATCCCCTAACGAAAATAACAAACAAAACCCGTCATAATCTTCTGAGATTATGACCTTAGTTACATTTGAGATGACAAAAATCGCTTTGGTGACCAAATACCATTTTTTTTTTTTGTCAAATCCCAAAACAACTTCCATTATTACTATCGAAGATCAGACTCTTATTAACCTCAATAATGTTCATTCAAACAAATTGTGTTATTTCCAAATCAATAGTACATGATTTCCCATTCTGATTCATGTAACAGGAAATATTGCTGCAGTCTCTTGACGGAAGTATCACTTAAAATCCAAAAACAATGTGGAATTACATCGAAAATAATGCAATTTTTCATTTTGTAATATGTACTTACAGAAGAAAAAAAAAAATAGCTCGCTCTAATAAAGAAATATATACACTCAGTGTCACTCGATTAAAGAAGTTTGAAAAGATGATAATCTTTTTAGTACAACAACTGCCAGCAATAAATCATACCACATTGTTTTAGAAACAAAAATTGGCTCTCGTCAAAAAATACTAATAAAATAAAAATAAATCCAGCATTAGTTTCTATAGATAATTTTTCTTCTATATATACTCAATCAATTGACACGGAGTTTATATCAGAGTCATCTGACAGATAAAATTTCTTGATAACAAAAGAATGATGAACATGAACAGAGCTTCTTTCTTTGTGTACAATGTACATACAAATACGTATCAAAAGCTGACAACATTTCTGCTGAACGTGATTTGTGTGTCAATTAATGACACGCATCATCTTCGGGGACCTACTCGCATATATAGTCGTAGTATTTTAGTAGGTATACTCAGCTGAGTTGTTTTTTTAATTAAAAAACGAGACAGCTTTTATAATGGAGAGAAAGAAAGAAAGAAAAGAATAAAAGGAGAAAACTCAATTATTGCGTGTTGAAAAATAAATATTTTTCTGTTTCTCTATATACAGAGTTGAAATATATCGCTCACAAATCAGCTGCAGTACAGCTTATCCGGCATTTGACGTCATTTGCTTTGCAAAAACATTTCCTCACACTCTCAATACAAATGATAAACAAACAACAACATGTATAGAAGAAAGAAAAGCCAAACATTAAATTGATATAATAAAGCAATTAATAAAGTCGTGTTATATGAGTACATCAAGTACTATATTATGTACCTATGTAGTGAAGGTTGCAAACACCACAAATCTAAAAGCAAAATTACACTCGGGTGCAATTTAAACAGCCCATCTAAATACCTTAATCCTTTAATTTAATAAAGTCAGGGTAAATACATTTTTAAGTGTAGGTCCGGTACACCATCACAGAAAATCAAAATTCTAATGATGCAGGAATTAAGTTTCAATTAAGTGCTAATTTAGTACCCCCATCCCGACTTGAAACTAAAATCCCTTGACCTTCAAACTTGTGGTGTACATCCAGCTTGTGTATGGTGTTAGAGGGCAGTAGATGATTTTTTTTTTGTAGTTTTTGGGGTGGGCTATATAAGAGTTGAATATTTTATGACCTAAGGGTGGACAAATGATATTTTTTGGGTGGATAATCATTTACAAGCGGGGGACAAACGAACACACTTCGTCCTATCCTCTTAACTTTTCAATTAAGGACGTTACACATTTTTGTTTGTTTTTGGGGGTGTTGCTTTTAAAAAAAGAAAGGTAAGTAGAAATGGCGGCCAACGAGCCGACTAGCTCGCTGACCCAATTAGCAAAGAAAGCGCCGTTTTGATACCAAAACTCATTTGACCCTGTTGTTGAGGAATGGGTTTGTGGAACAACAATCTAAAACGCAAAGTTAGGCAGCAAAAAGCCGATTTTCGTCTTAGAGCCATTTAGTCGCGCTTAAGAAAGAGATCAAGTATTTGATCTTCAGTTCGGATGGTTCGTCAAGGACGTCAAAGAAAGCCTTTCCAAGTGATTGTATCCTTAAACGGGCTAGAACAGGGCATTTACAGATTAAGTAAACTAATGTTTCCTTTTCCTGCTGGTTCGCACAGATACGACAGTGGGTGTTGTAAGAAAAACTCAGTTTCGCCGCATGCTCTCCTATTGGCCAGTTACCGGTGCATGTTGCAACGACCCTGGCAATGTCTTGTCTTGGTCTACACATTAGATCTTTTGTTCGGGCTATATTGTAGGCGGGCCACATCTTTCTAGATATAACGCAATGGCTAAGACTGCTCCACCTACGATTGGATTTGGTGAGAAAAATTGAAAGTAAATTGCCCTTCATAACTCCGAGAGGAGTGGCGTTGCTGTCTGCCTGATTGACACGCTTAAAAGTTTAAAATTGAATCAATAAGTAATCTTAAAAAAAAAAGAGAATTAGGAAATTATAAAAATTTGACATAGTGTTGTTTTTTAAAAACATTCATATAAGAGAGTGCTGTCTCAATGAATTTATGGAGAGCTTCCCAGTTAAACCATTGTTAATGACAACTTTCCGAAGTAAATAAGCCTTAAGTCTGTGTAAATTGGACATATAGCCAGGAAGTGGAATGTGTCTTCTTTCATTTGAAGATTGCATATAGTGCGAAGATTTGTTAATGTTTCTTGAATGATGAACCATTCAAGTTCAACATATCACATCTTGCTCTACAAATCGCAACATAACAATAAATCTGTTTGTATTTTATTAAATACCACGGAATTGCAGTATTTCGATTTTGGTTTGGGTCTTGTTTGAGTATTTTGCATGCTTCCCTAATAGCCAGTAATTCTGCCTTAAAAACGCTAGCATAGTCAGGTAGTCGAAAAGATTTGGAGATATTAAAAGACTCAGAGAAGATTCCTGAGCCAACACCACATTCCATCCTTGAGCCGTCCGGGAAGATAGTTGTGTCTGTTGAAGTCTCTCTTCACGAGGTCATCATTCAAATCCTATCTAGGTGGAATTTTAACTTTAAAATCCCCCCGATGCTCAAAGTATAAAACTTGTGATATTGCCATGACCATAGGGTTTGGTAAACCATCAATTCGATTCTTTCAGTGTTATCGCCCAGCAAGATACCAGATATTTAATGGGTAAATCGAGTGGTAAAAGATGCAGAAAAACGCTTAAGGCATTCGTTGGGGAAGATCTCAAGGTTTCTGTGGTACCAACACTAGCTGTTCTTTGAATCTTTTCGAGGTTAGAGCGGGCCACCATACAATCGATCCATATGTTAGGATCGGTCATACTACTGCTGTGTATCCGTCCATAGTATTATCTTTGACTGTAGGTCCCACTTTATACCAAAGGTTTTGCTACAGGCATTAAAGGCCTTTTTAACCCGTTGTTCAATATTTAATTTCCAGTTTAATTTAGGGTCGAGAACTACGCCCAGATATTTTGCACTCGATGAAAGTGGCCGTTGAGTCTGGGTAGAGTGAAGGAGGGTATTTTAGTTTTGGTAGTAAAGAGAATCAATTCCGTTTCGCTTTGGTTAACACCTAGGCCACAACTAGTAGGCCAATTATAAACTTTTATCAAAGCCATTTTCGTGATTTAACTTATCACGTGCGTGAACTTTCCTAATACCAGTATAACCAAATAATCGGAATACGCAACAGGCTTCACTCCACAACTCTTCAGTTTGTAGAGAATTTTATTCATGACTAAAAGCCATAAAAGAGGGAATAGGACACCTCCCTGTGGTGTCCCTCTAGTGACATATTTAGTGGAATTTGTATTACCTAATATTGGTTTCGTGTAAACGAATTTCGAGGTGCTAATTAAACATTAAATAACGATGATGGTAAATTAAAATAAATTTGTTTTGCTGGGTCTGTGGGTCTGTACGTCCACCGTAGATCGTAGATCAAGAGCCTAAACGGAGCATAGAGCCGCCCAGCACATCTATATAGGCTAATGGGAAGAGATTTTAATGTCTGGTAACCATACGAACCATGATGGGTAAGAATCCAGCCAATGGAACTTCACACCAAACTGCGACAGCCGAGCGAAGTTAAGGAAACCATCGAATCAATGGAGCTCATCATAAACAACCTCGAAGGACAGATACCAATATCTTCCAGAAGGGATTGTTCGTCGGAAGTGACTGGAAAGAATCCAACAAAGTGATTGGAATAAGGCCAACATGTGGAGACATCTTACCACATATTAGGTGAATGTGATGCACTTATGCACCAAAGACGTAGGTATCTGGGCAACCACCAGATAGAAGATAGCAAACTATCCTCTCTAAAAGAACTCCATATACTCGAGTTCCTTTAGAGAATTAATTTTGAGGATGATCTGTAGATTGAGTCATTTAAACCAGGTTTTAATGTGCACTTATACCCAACGTGTGGTTTTCAAGAAGAAATAAAACGCATATAATTTAATGTTATGGCCAAGAATTTAGCTTTATTATAAAGATAAGGGTTTGCCACTATGTTTTAAAAATGCTGGCTCGAATAAATTCCAGCCGAGAGGTCCAATTCGTCCAATTTGCTAAACAAAATTCTTATGAAAATTGAGATCAACGGCAATCTTGTTTTGGGCCCATTTGGGCACAATTTGGAAGCATTGTTCAGTAGTAAGTCTATTCATTATGAAACAGCAAACCAAGCTATTGTTATATTCAGCTCTTTATGTTAATAAAATATGTTCAATATGAGTTTAGGAATAATATATTTATTTAAAGAAAATTTTCTCTAAAGAAACATATTTAAAAGCTATATAAATTAATTATATTGTTGTGTTTCTAAATACAGTACATATAACACAAACTAAGCATAAATCAAGTGACAGCTGTCAAAAAAACCAACTCCGAAAAAAGTATTGCCAGATTGAAAACCACACGTCTTAAAAAAATCACCAGTTACATTCATTCAAAGCCAACAACATACAACCAGTTCCAATCAAGGGTTTATTCCTTCCAACCTTGTCCCGATCTATTCAAGAAAATCCACAAGATCATGGGAAAAATAAAACAAATACTAGGCAAAATTCTGCATACGACATGGAGGAAGTTACGGCTATTTAAAACAAAGGCCAAAGTGTTTGCCGAATATTTCCAAGAAAATTTCGTTCCAAACCTAACCAGCGTTTTTAGAGGAAATGGAGTAAACAATATACAACCTGCTGGCAGGCAGACTGACTTGAATAACGCATAAGAATAGGTACAGCAACACTTTTAATTAAAAAGTTTTTGATCTGCCTATAGAGTATGGATTGGGTAGTTTTGTTTGCACTCTAGTGTAACTGCCAAGAACAAACAATAGGCGAGTTTACTACGTAAACTGCAGCTAATAGTGAATTTACGTAAACGCTGCAAATATTCAGCGGAATTCATCACGCTACCTGTTGCTAACCAGTTTTGTGTGTCATTATACGTAATTCTCACTTTACATTCATACCTTTGTATAGAAGCTCTTTGTCGAAAACGTTTTCAAAAGCGAAGCCTTTGACACTGGAAAACTCTCCTTTTGGGTGTTTTTTTTTTGTTGTTGTTGTTGTTGTTGTTGAACAAATAATCCAATTTTAATGTCCCAAAGGTCAATTGTTGACATTCAAAGTTCAATGTATACAGTTCAGCAATTCAGCAACAACAGAAGACAACACGCAACAGGGCGAACGGCGGCGCGGCGGGCAAGCAATGACGATAATGTTATGGCAACGAACATACATAAGCTTGGCGATGATAAAAACAAAATTAAAAACATTATTCCACTTGACCTCTCGAAAGGTACCCTCAGTGATGGCGTAACTGGACACTCTTTAAAAAGAACTGTTTTTGTTTTGATTTGTTTTCTTCATTAAACATGCAAATTTTTCGAACGTTTTCAATTGTCGACTTTGTGGATATTCGAACGAAGAACAATAACGAAACGTGTAACAAGAGTGTTTTTATTTTTTTTTTTTTATCGATTTTTATGAGAATTTTCGCACTCAAGTGAATGGGAATGCAGCACCAGCAGAAGCTCATATCTCTGTATTTCGAGAAATATTAGTTCTCGATTGTATCGTTCAATTGATTGTGAGCTGTGGTGCAAAAAGTGTTAGATACAGTAATAATTATTGGCTGCCAGAGTGTGAATGCCACACCACCGCACTTACTTCATTTCAGACATCTCGGGAAACAAAGATAAAGTGCTGTGCAAAAGAAATTTAATCAAAATATTTTTCTAGAATTGGATACAATTTGCAACCGACCAAGAAGTTTGATTAGGTGTTTTGCTGATTCCAGAAAGTTGCTTTTTTATATTTGTATTGGAAATTCAATTGTATCGTTCATCAAACAAAATTAGATTTATGGAAGATTATGGCAAAAATGCTCTTAAAATTTGCTGAAATGCCTACGATTGTAAAACAATCACTTGACTTGCTAATGAATATTATGGAAGTGTCTCTAGATATGCCAATTATAACAGTGTTGTTTTACAAAAGCTGCAGAGACAGCCTGGGCCCTTCGCAGGTGGGCATACTTCAGACACCCAGAGTTTTTTTTTTCAAGTCGCGCGAAGCGCGTTAACGCACGCCCACTTTTAATGAAGAAAAACTATTATAACTGTTATAAATTGATATTTCTCTAGTGTCGTCCGAATATTATACCATAAAATAAGATTATAACAATTTTGTTAAAAAGGTTGACAAACTTTTTTGCACATCACTGTGAATAAAAAGCTTCCATCAAACAGATGATATATGTGATATATGGCTGAAAATCCTCTGCCGCTAAATTGCGATGCCTGAGTACCTGTTTACACGTACCGTCCGTCGCGTCGTCCCTTAATTGAAGGTCAACAGTGTAGGCCACAGAGCCTATAATATATACCCTAGACAACGAAGAAGACGCTGACCGACGGACGCGACAGCACAACATGTTTTGCTTTGTACTCGCACTGACACTGTGTATAATTGATTGATTGAACGAAATTTTTCAAGTGTGAATATGAACATTTGAATTAATTGTGTGATGTTTAAAATCAATTTAATATTACTATTTTCTAGGTTAGAAAGTTCACGCCATATCAATGACAGTTATTGGAAAATTTATAATTAGATTTGTTGTTGCAAGTAAATATATTTAGGAAGTTTGTGTGTGAGTGTGGGAGGAAGTTACGAAACGAGTAAATATTTTTAGATTGTGATAAATATACGATGATGATTATTTATATTTATGGACTTTGGTTAATGATAAAACAGAAATACTTTAGGAGATAAGATAATGCATAGCGTTGTTGCAGGTATAAAAACATTTCTACGCGACTACTCGAAGTTCAACAGCTGTATTTTTCCATTTTCGAAACTTTATTTCCCATTATTAGTACCTCCATGTGTGTTGCTGGCGGACGGGATCCGTCGGGATCTAATCCTCTAACAAAACTATCTTTCTGTTACAATTCTGTTGTTATACAATTTTAGGTGGAATTTTCCAAAACGCGAGATAGTTTCGTCAGGATAAGTTATCAATCCGATAACGGCAGATTCTTAGAACCTTTCGTAAACAGTAGATGCTAAATTTTGTCATGCATTCGACAACCTTATTTCTTCAACAAAATTGATTGATTGACAAAATATCAAAATTTTTTGCTCTTCTTCTCCATTTTCCCTTGTGGAGGAATGCTGCAGAAATAAAAAAGTATACACGCTGTATCACAGCCATATTTTAGACAGTTTGTTGGAAAAAGATCAGAGTATTATCTATGCTGTAGAGAAAAAACTATGTTCATTAAAGAGCTAAACTAAATAATGACAGTTTGAAACATATCGAAATTATTATGGACAATCAGACATACACGGCACGGCACAAGGCTTCATCTGGCGGATTTTTGTGGCTGTTTTTCATTTGGCAACGATCATTTCGCAAATTTTTGTCTTGCAGTTAAATCATTTTGTATTTAAAAATCTGTTAGTTTTTTTTTATTTTTGGAAAGTTTAAGTTTCGAAAAATTTTCGTTTCGCAAAATACACATTTCGGCACGAGTACGATAACTTTGGCGCCAAAAATTGATAACGGTTTTTTTTAGAGGGGTCGAAAACAAGCACTTTTTACTATGGGATGGGGGGGGGACCATCTCGCCCCGTTTAGGAGGTAGGGACAATTTTAGAAAAAAAATGACTTAAAATGAAACAATAATTATTTAAAAAAAAACGGCAACGCTTACAGTAAATTACTATACCGTTTTTGAAAGCTAGGAATCTGTACTTTAATCCTGCATTTAAGTTATATTATTTTAGCTGATAGTTTTTAAAAAAAATCGCATGCAAACTCAAAATTTTGATTAAAAAAATGAAAAAAAAGCTTAGACTAAATTTTCTCAAAATTGTGAAACGATGCGCTGAATTGGCTTTTTGTGGTCAATGCAAATATCAATTTTGAATCGACCACAAAAAACTGAATTGATTTATGTCTTCTAGTTTTTGAGAAAATTGATAATTACTAAAACTACTTTTGTATGAGATTTTAGTTTTTTTTGTTGCTTACATAAAAAACAATGCTAGCACCCAGCACTACGGCGTATAAATAGTGAGATATGTAAGGGGGGCATGCTGCCCCCCTGCAACCCCCTGCTCGGCACACTATAGGATTTGAGGTATGTGCGAGGTTGGGTGTATGCAAAGTTTCTTTTGCATTTAAAGAATCTGGATTCAAATTTCTTTTGCATTTAAAGAATCTCTATTTAAACTTTCAATCTGTCTTATATATATCCAAGTCAACAGCTGATTTCTAAATAAACATATACGTGGCCTAAAGTTGCACATTTAAAATTTTCAGACATGAAAATGTATTGCATTATAAAAAATTCACATTAGGTAATACTGTACGACTGCAGCAAATATATAAATTTCTTAATAATGTATGTTTGTGTCTTACATACCTATATAATGCAATTGTAATGTTCAAAAAAGCACCATCACTACAGTAAAAGAGAGCAGGTGCATCAAGTTAGCAGGACACTTTTCAAAATTCAGAATAAAGAGTATGTTGTAATTAGCTGCTATTTAGTTGCTAATTAGCTACGCAAAAAATTAAATTAATCGCTCTGTTGGATTTCGAGAAATTGGGTGTCCTGCTAACTTGACGACAACTTAGCAGGACACCCAATTTTTCGGAATCCGAAAGTGCGATACATTTTTTTTTTCCGTAACTAATTAGCGATTAATTCATTTTCAACAAATATCCAATTCTGGATCGTTTATATGGGAAACGTGTCCTGCTAGCTTGATGCACCTAAAGTGAGCTTAGTAAATCTACTATAATAGATTACTTTAACTATTGTCGTGAAATAGCATCTCACGTTGATGTTATCATTGGCGGCGAAGAAAACAAGCTACTAAAAAAAACTATTTTATGCCGGAAAACAACGCACCACCTTCACCAATATGACACTTTTATTTTATAGAAAATACTGCCTTGAACAAAAATATAAAGACGACTTGGGCTCCCAAATCATGGAATTTTTACTAAACGTTAAAAAAGTGTACCCAGGTTTTATCGATGGTGAAGAAAGTATGGGTTTGCAACTAAAGGACTTCGACCCTCCCACTGTTTACAGTGAGCACTTAGAGGGTGTTTTACCGCCAAAACAACCTCGGCTTTTGGCTTTTTACCATCAATGACGAACTCATTGAACTCGACAGTAACACCAGTACGGACGATGACTTCATTGACGAGACTTACATACCTCTTTAATAATTGAACATTGACTTTACTATTTTTAACTAACTCCTGACTTACTCACAAACTGACCGACTGGGACGCGGAATGCAATGCAATTCTAACTCCTCGTGGTGCATTCTCGGTAACGCTAAATGAATTGCTGTACTTAACTTACAAAGATGAACCTAATCAACGTAAATACCAAAAAACAAAAATCTCATAAGAAAGTAGTTTTAGTAATTTTCAATTTTCTCAAAAACTGGAAGACATAAATGGTTTCGGTTTTTTGTGTTCGATTCAGAATTAATATATTCATTAACTTTTATTAGCTAATGTAGCGCATTCTGAGTTTGCCTGCGATTTTTTTAAAAAACTATCGGCTAAAATAATTTAATTTAAATGCAGGATTAAAGTTTAGATTCCTAGCTTTCAAAAACGGTATATATAATTTTAAGTCATTTTTTCTAAAATTGCCCCTACCTCCTAAACGGGGTGAGGTAGACCCCCCCACCCATAGTAAAAAATGCTTATTTTTGACCCTTCTACAAGAAACCATTATCAATTTTTGGCGCCAAAGTTATCGTACTCTCCCCCACATTTCGCATATAGTACAATGCGAAATTTATAACATTCGGCACAAAAATCCATGTTCCCAATTCTCTTCTCTCAGAATGGCAAAGTTAAAAAAAAAAAAAAAACCAACCAATATTTAGATTCGTTTAATAAATCTATATTTTAGTTATTTTAATTTGAAATTAAAAATATTTTCGGTTTGCGGGTTACTCTAAAGACTAAAAGAAAATTTGCGAATCAACAATTGCGAGCTGATTGAAATTTGCTAAACGATTTTCGTCCGAATCGGAGTGGTAAGCGGATAGAAAAACTCAAATGAATCAACTTCCTTTGTACTTTCTCTTGAAACAAAAGGGTTCATAACTGGCGAGGGCCTAGTCAATTTCGATACGCACGCTTTCTAGTCGCTTTTTTTCGGAATTAGCTGATTGTTATGGAGTTTTTGTTATAAAGGGTGTATTTCTGATGAGATAGCAAAATTTGCCCAACAAGTTCTTACTTACTAGCAAGAGCCTTGCAATTATTTTGACAAGTTTAAATCTTATCTAACGACACCTTGACAAAAATTAGCAATAAGCCTCTCGAGTCAGCACACGAAAGTATAATGCCTTACCCGGTTGTATTTTTTTCTGATATTAATGTTTAAATTTTTAAAACCAATACCAGCCTGAAAAATTGCAAGTTTTTGCTAAGTTTAGTGTATTTATTTCAATACGTTAAACCTAACGTTAAGATTACAATGCTTACCTACCTAATATCTATCTTAATTTATTTACAAACATAGTTGTTTCAACTTAAAGCAAAGAAATTATGTTTAAAGATTTCGGATTTGAGATTGACAGAATAGAAAATTTATTCAAAATATTGATCAACTGCTTAAGAGGACTGTTAGCGCCGTTGTTTGATCAGCTGTTGCAAAGTAAAAACGCACCGAGTTAAAAAGAAGTTCTTTATTGAACAATGGATATACAGATAATAATGATTTAAATTTGTTACCAAGAACGACAATATAAGGTTCAGTAAAGTAAGTTATGAATATAAAGGGTTTTCCAATAAGAGGTGTTATTTTGATATTCAAAGAAAAATGGCATTTTTTGAGATAAATGCTCGGATGTTTATTTCATTATAAAGAGGAAGGTATGCCGTTAATAATGGAACACAACATCAGCCAAACGGCCGCCACGACCACGCTTACAGGACCAAATCGCAAAGTGGCTGCCCTATGTCCTCGATAGCCTCACGAATTCCATCTTTGAGGTCTTGAATCGACGCTGGGCTGTTGGCGTAGACCTTATCTTTCACGTGGCCCCAAAGGAAGAAGTCGCAAGGTGTTAAATCACAAGATCTCGGTGGCCAATTGTGAGCACCTCTTCGAGAGATAACACGGTCCGGAAACTTTTCCCGTAAAAGATCGATGGTTTCATTGCTTGTGTGGCACGTAGCGCCGTCTTGTTGAAAGTAAACGTTGTCCAGATCAATACCATCCAATTCCGGCCATAAAAAGTCATTAATCATCTCTCGATAGCGCAATCCATTGACCGTAACTGTTGCTCCAGCGTCATTTTCGAAAAAGTAAGGTCCAATGACCCCGCCGGACCATAAACCGCACCAAACAGTCACGCGTTGAGGATGGAGATGGCTTTTCAACAATAACTCTTGGGTTTTCCGAGCCCCAGATGCGACAGTTTTGCTTGTTGACGTAGCCTCCGAGGTGGAAATGGGCCTCATCAGTCAAGATGATTTTTCGATGAAATTCCGGATCATTTTCATGCATTTCAAGGACCCAATCAGCAAAGACACGACGTTGTTGATGATCAGCCGGCTTGAGTTCTTGTGTTAACTGAACTTTATAAGCCTTAAGACCCAAGTCTTTACGCAAAATACGGTGTAATGACGTTTGTGGAATGCCTAATTCCAAAGAACGACGAGGAATGGACAAACCTGGGTTTTCTTCAACACTTTGGGCTACAACAGCAATATTCTCAGTTGTTCTTGAGCGACGTGCACGGGTTTTATTCTTCACATCACTAACTTGTCCCAACAGCTCGAATTTGTCCACCAATATCTGTATTGCGGTCCGACAAGGTGCTTCACGACGACCCAAAAATGTTTTAGTTTTACGAACCGTCTCTGCCAAATTTTCACCATTTTTATAGTGAATTTTAATAATTTCAATGCGTTGTTGAAGCGTGTATCGTTCCATTTTTATTAATGGCGTAGTTTCTACTTGTCAAATGTCAAAAAATGACAGCTTCAAAAGTGACAGTTACCGAAATAGTGGGCTATTCAAAATAACAGCTCTTATTAGAAAACCCTTTACATGAGAGCAGTAAGTAGGCAAAAAATTATAACAGAGAGTGTTGCGTTGATATTACAGTTTGATATATAAAGTACAAAAACTCAATTTAATAATTCAACATCTGCTAAAAATAGTGCGATGAGGTAAATTTCTCCTTAAACTAATCCGGTCTATATTGAAATTTAATCGACAAATTAACTGAGGAGATGAAATGGTTCCATTTATTATTCCAGTTATGAAACAGAACTTCAAATATACAGAAAGAGACAGGAGGTTTATCAACTGAAGTCTTAGAGAATAATCGAGGGAATAGAAATATCTGACCAAAGAAAGAAACGAAGAGAAAATCTTAAAAATCTTCGTTGAATACTTTCTATTCTATTTTTTGTGTATATGGAACTATGGCGCCCAGACAACGCATCCCTATTCAAGTATTGGCTTAATAAACGAACCATAAAGAATTTTAATAACATATGGATCACGGAACTCACCAGAAAATCTTTCAACGAAACCAATGTTTATGTTTGCTTTTTTACAAGGCTCAAGTGGCCACAAAAACTGCACATCTAATGTTTTTTTTTTCAACTAGTGCTTATTTCGTGAATGGTAACACTTAGCTCATGTCTGATTTGACAGATAATTAGTTTTATCCTTCCGCTGAACGAATATGGTTGTGTATACACTTCGCTAAGTGGGCCTGCGATCGACTTACAGAAGATGCCGTTTTTTCCAAAAAAAAAATCATCTTTCAGATAAAGCTCATTTTGATCTTGGCGGGTAGTAAACAAGCAAAATTGTCGCATTTGGGGCACAGAAAACCCGCACGCATACATTGAAAAGCCGATACACGCAAAACGAGTCACTGTTTGGTGCGGATTTTGGTCCAGAGGCATAATTGGGTCATCTTTCTTCGAAAATGAGCAAGGAGTGGCCGTTACAGTCAATGGCGATCGTTATCGGGCCATGTTGAACGAATTTTTGTTCACAAAAATTGAAGAGGACGATATTGGCAACATTTGGTTTCAACAGGACGGCGCGGCGCTACGTGCCACACAGCCGAAACTACACTCGATGTTTTGCGCCATTTTAAAAAAAAGAAGAAGAAGTTATTTGGCGGACCCATACAATGGTTCTTAACTACGAGTAGAATTAGATTTATGCATTTGGAATGTTAACAATGAAATTTTAAAAGTTTTTTTTTTGAAAGCATATGTCTAAACAAAAATAAGCGTTATTAAATAATCTACAGCAATGACTTAATGGTTCACGCAATCCATAATTCGTTCTTTGTGAAACTTCAAATAATAAAGGCCTCAATCTTAAAGATCTTGACGGAGCATAAATATTAATATTAGAAAGCAAACTTGAGCAATCAACATAACTACACAAAACATCCCGAATAAACATTATACTATACATTTATCTGCGTGATTCAAGAGATTGCATTCCTTGCAAAAGACATTGATGTACAGTATTATCACTACCAAAAAATGTTCTCAAAGCAAAACGCAAGAAGTTTTTCTGTACTTTTTCTATCTTAGGAATATCATTATGAGATGTTGGATTCCAGACAACACAAGCATATTCCAAGGAAGGTCTTACAATACTATAAAAAAGATATTTTAAAGTGTACGGATCCGAAAATTCGAGCGAATTTCTCATTAAGAATCCTAACAAGGAATTAGCGTTTGAAATTATGGAATTGATGTGAAGTTGAAACGTGAGTTTTTCATCAAATATTACACCGAGGTCTTTAACTTCATGAACAATTCTTAAATTAATGTTGTCTAAGGAGTACAATGGATCAATTTGATACAAACAACGGTTATAAGACATACAAGTGCATTTTTTAAGGTTGAGTTTTAAATCATTTAGCTTACACCACCTTGCAAATGAATTAAGATCATTTTGCAGAAGCAATCGATCAGCACAGTTTGAAACCACCGAAAAAAAACTTTACATCATCTGCAAATATGAGACATCTACAAAATTTTAAGATATCGGGTACATCATTTATAATAAGCAAGAAGATAGTGGGTCCTAAATGACTCCCTTCTGGAACTCCAGAAGTTAAAAGTATATCTTTAGAGCATACATCATCCAAAAGTACCATATGCTTACGACCATATAAGTAAGATTTCAACCAACTCAATAACGGGTCAGAAACACCATAGCACTCAAGTTTCTTCAGAAGAGTTTTTATGTTTACTCTACTAAATGCTTTGGAAAAATCGGTTTTAACAACTATTTTTCTCTAAAGCATTTATTGAAAAATTTGTAAACTCAACCAGATTCGATACAGTAGATCTACCTTTCCAAAATCCATGTTGAAAAAGGCTTACATGCCCTTTTAAGAAATCAACAAAAATATCCTTAACCAGACAATCCAATATCTTCGGAATGATGGATAATTTTGCAATAGGTCTATATTTAGCAATGTTATCTTTTTTTCCATATTTAAAAATAGGTTTAATAACAGAGATCTTCCATTCCTCAAGAAAAACACCAGTAGATAATGACTGATTAAACAATTCTGTCAAAGGGGCAGAGAGGACATCAGCCAGCACAATACCTTAAAACAATGGGAACAAATCCACAAACACCAAAGGACCAAAATAGATCCCTTGAGATACACCAGCTTAACATCTTTAAATTGATATGAACTGTTATTTCTGAATATAAGACTAAAATTTATGAATCTTTCCACTTTTTCAAATTTGCAATTTTTCCCAAACTTAGGCACCGTATAGCAATATTGAAGCAGCAGTTGTACTATGTTCAACATATACGTTATTTAAGCAACGGCTGGCTACATACGGAAGAAATGGCTCTTTTTGCCTCAGCCAGTTTGGATTAAAAGTGTCTTTTCATATTAAAGTTCACCGTGACTAATACCCTAATAATATTTGTACTAATAGTATTTGTACTCCCGAACTATCCTTTTTCGTTGCGTGCATATCTTCCACCTTCTTCCCTGAAGATCATCATTTTAGAATTTTCTAAATTTACAGTATCTTTCAAGACGGTTCATCACAAGCTGCATTTCTTCGACGTTAGGCAAAAAGGTCTTAAGTCAGAAACTACAATTTTTCATAAAACCAAATTGAAAATAATTTAGTTATTTGCATATCGGGATTAAATTTGTTTGAAAAAAAAAAAAATGATGGTAAATAAGCTCTGAAATGAAGACGTATATATAATAGTTAGTACATTTTTCCAAATTCATGAGTATTCACCATTTTTTCGATGACTTAAGTCTCTCTCTCTCTCTCCTCCTCTCCTCTTGTAAAAGTTTTTTTTTTTTTTTGTAAGACTTAATTAATAGGAAATTAAAAATAGGAAATTGTTTAATTATTCAAAAGCTTAAAAAATAAAAGGTCTGCCATCTAACGTTTTTTTTTTTCAACTAGTGCTTATTTCGTGAATGGTAACACTTAGCTCATGTCTGATTTGACAGATTATTAGTTTTATCCTTCCGCTGAACGAATATGGTTGTGTATACGCTTCGCTAAGTGGGCCTGCGATCGACTTAGAGAAGATGCCGATTTTGCCAAAAAAATCATCTTTTCAGATGAAGCTCATTTTGATCTTGGCGGGTAGTAAACAAGCAAAATTGTCGCATTTGGGGCACAGAAAACCCGCACGCACACATTGAAAAGCCGATACACCCAAAACGAGTAACTGTTTGGTGCGGATTTTGGTCCAGAGGCATAATTGGGCCATTTTTCGAAAATGAGCAAGGAGTGGCCGTTACAGTCAATGGCGATCGTTATCGAGCCATTTTGAACGAATTTTTGTTCACAAAAATTGAAGAGGAGGATATTATCAACATTTGGTTTCAACAGGACGGCGCGGCGCTACGTGCCACACAGCCGAAACTACACTCGATGTTTTGCGCCATTTTCAAAAAAAAAAAGAAGTTATTTGGCGGACCCTTTATAAGTAATCATTAAAAGGGGTAGGGGGAAACCTTTAAGTCCGTCCACATTATACAAAAAATTACTAAGCTTGAGATGGAATACTATACTTTACCTATTTGTTTTCGGAACAATTCGATTTTTTTGATCCGATCATCAAAAAGTATTGATGATTGAAATCACAAATTTTCATTTCAATCGATCGCAATCTCAATCGTTTCGATGATTCTCAATTTTCCATCACAATCTCAATCATTTCGATGATTCTCGATTTTCCATCCCAATCTCAATCATTTCAATGAATTTCGATTTTCGATATCAATTTCTATTGTATTATTAATATATTTTATCGGAGAAAAGAAATATGGGTGGGATTGGATTCAATCAAAATCGGTACAGTATTCGTTAAATGCGGAGATTGAATTTCATCGAAACCGAAATAAAACATTGTCTTAGTTTGACGGGTGTCAAAATATGCCAACATTTTTGGTACGGCTGATCGAGAAAGGGGGTACGCCAATTGATTTAGGAGGCCCAGCTCTATAGGTCCATTAGAAGACTTTTAATTTGACAGGTGTCAATATGTCAAATCATTTCCGAGAGTACGCGCTACGTGACGTGGTACATTGTTACGTCGCACAGAGGAAAGTCCACGTTTTTATTTCACTCTACCGTCGGCATAGATGTTTACACATTCAGCCTTATTGTGAGTTTCACCCGAACAGCATTCCACCAGGAAAATTTGACAATTTACTTTTCGCCTGCTGTGAGTTTGACGCGAAATTTCATGATCGAAAAATTCCCCTTATTTTGATCATTAATTTCTAACGGAATGTAATGCAATTTTCACTTTTTTTTTGGAGGCGAATAAAATTTGGTTTGGGTGAAACTCACGATAGCTTTTAAAATTCGGGGCGAACAAAAAATTTTAAGGTGAAATATTTTTTGGGTGAAACTCCCAATAAAGCTGATTAAAAATCGAATCGGAACAGTATGAAATAATGAATTGAGTGAAATGAAAATGATCGAATGATCGATTCATTTTGGTAATCGAATCTTTAAACGATTCGATCATTTGAAATGAACAATTTACACAGCTCTAGAAAATATACCGACCAAACTGAGATAAAATACATCTTAAAAGCAAAATCGTTCATCATTTCGGAAAAGTCTGTTTAATAAAAAAAAAAAACAAAGAAAAAAATAAAATCGTCTATTTTAATATTTTACAAAACTTTATTTATGACTAACAGTAATCTCTTGTTGATTATTTCCGGCTACTGCATTCGATTTTAACAACAACAACAAACAAAAAATCACTTTCAATGTTTACATTGAAAAAGATCAAACTTTGTCTTCAATCCAAACGAGTTAATTACTAATATTATACCCAAATGCTATTATCGGTTATTCACATCTCAGCTCGTATCTGTTCTAACGATGTAAAATATCAATAATTAAAGTGCTACGCTCTAAAAATTAACTTTTGATGACATCTATTGATATTCTTACAAATTCCTCATGTTTGTTTTAATCTTTAATCGCATTTTAAGTTAAATTAATCAGCACTTTCATGAGAATGAATGTTTGATCATAGTGTGTAGAAACATGTTATTAAAAAAAATGGAATTACCTATATGTATGTATATGATTTTTTATTTTTTGGTTTTTGTTTGGGGATTATGATTGCACTCATTTCTTTTTGTTTAACTTATCTGACCTGATAATTGAGGTTTGTTTTAAGATTAAAATACAGTCTTCAATTATTATTAATAATAATTGCCATGTTTGTTGAATCAGCGCCGAATACGCATTGCGCATTGTAATTGTAATGAATATTTTCGAAAATTCACCCTATTCCCCGGCTATGTATATTCTTCTATTTTCTAGGCTTAACGTTTCGCTCGCGATCACATTCGTGCAAAACAATAAAGCCATCTACCTGACTTTTTGTATCATTCTAAAAAAAATCTAGATAGAAAGCAGAATTCCTTATTTTCTTTGTATTACGTGTTAAAAATTTATACTGATCTACAATCTAAAGCCTAGTACGTTGCTGATGCCAAACGAAATTTTTGTCTCCAACACCACAGCGAAATACTTATGAAAACCACAGCGAAAAAGTGACAGTTGAAAGGGTCACCAATTGCAAAAAAAAAATGAAAAACAAAAAATCACAAAAATCCATGCTCTAATGAAAGAAACAACAAATACAAACACGAAAAAACCTCAAATGTTAATTTTCCACACACAATTTACGGGCAGTTAATTCAGGCGAAAAAAAGCGGAGACCTCTCCAAATAATCTACTACAATTATCAATATCGCCCATCGAACAGCCTACTGCTAAAAGGAAAGGAGAACGAAATTTTTCGTCAATGATTTCGTTTTGTCATTATTTTTGTATGGGATTTTTCGTTTCGCATCAGCAGCGTACTAGACTTAAGACAGCCGTGTTGTTTCCATTTATTCCAGGATATGGAATAAAATGACAAAAAAAAAACTCAAGCTCTAAATAAATAGGAGTACCTGTGGGGAGAATAATGTCGTTTTCGTTTGGATGTTCGGAGTACTCCTTTTGCACTCCTTTTTCACTCCTACTACTCCAAAAGTCTTCGATTGGCTGTTCCGAGTAATGTTTTCGGAGTGTTCTTCTGTTCCCAATTTCATATTGGAGTAGACGAGGAACGCACACATACATATAAAGGTTTTCGTTGGATTAATTGTCAAAAGTGGTAAATACTTGAAGAAGCCATTTTGTTAAATGGCGGCTTTTGGAAGTGTGCGTGTAAATTTAGGAAAGTCGGTGTTTTCATATTCGATTGGAATTAAAAAGGAGTAGAATAGACCGAAAATCCAATCGAAAACGACATAAATTACGAGTTTTCACCCCCATCACCTATATAAAAACCAAATTTTATTTTATCTTATCAACCTTTGTTTTTTGCACAAAGCCAATCAAGTTCATATCAAGCTAAATCATTCTAAAAACATTAAATTTTTGTTTTTATTTTTTGTTTAGTTATCAATAAACTCAAGCAAATAAATAAACAAAAACAACAAATAAAATTTAATTGCGAACACACCCCACGGATTTGTTCCATTTGACATTGACAAGAACCGTCTCTTCTTTTATATGCTTCCGATTCGTCTTTGTTGAATTTAGATCGCCCTGTTTGCTTTGAAAGATATATATTATACAAAATACCTAAACAATAGAAAAAGTTAATCCGACGTTGATAAAAGCAAAGGTGATCTGATAAGATTAACACGCTTTTTTTTAATTAATGTTGATTTATTTATAAAACTCATTTTTATTTTCAAACAAATCAAACTTTATGTATTTGTTTGAGTCTAAATACCAAATGCCATTATACCCAACGATAACTTGAGGTGGTTTAAAGAAATAAACGAAACTCGATGTTGACAAACAATTCAAAGAAATAACAAGTTGCCACATAATTTCACTTTTATTTTCATTCGAATCTATTTTATTTGGCAATTTGTGTGATTTGAAACGAAACAACTCGTACAAACTAAAAAAAAAAAAAACGATCACGTCACTTTGGAGGAACTTTGAGCTTACACGTTGTCAACAAAAAAAATCTTAAGTTTTTGTCCAAGACTTGGATTATAAATTTTAAAAATAACACACGAAGTAGTAGTGTTGTATTTATTGGCATCAACAAGCACGTAACTTTTATTATTCAATAGAAAGTTTATTATGAATAATTGTTTTTTTGTTTTAATTTATGCAAAATCACGCTTCTTTTACAGAATAAATTCACAGAATTTGGAGTTCGTATAGAAGTAGGCTTTCTAAGAAAGTAACAAAGAGCTGAATTTTATATAGAAAATTGTTTTTTTTTTTTTTTTATTGCTTTCCGTCTTAAATTTTGTTTTTTCATTGATCTGATGAGTTTTTTTCCTGTGTCTTGTGTTATTCTTTCCCATTCGTCTATCACTGACGCTTTGAGTCAATTAATTGTTTCAGGAGCTGGATTTCTGGCTCTAAACTTTCGCTTAAGCTAGCCCCACAAATGCTCGAAAGGGGTTTAAGTCTGGGCCTAGAAACGACCAGTCCATCTTGGCAATACATACCGACTTCTGTAAGGAAGTCCAGCCCGTTCCCAGCGCATTGTTTCATCCAGAATTACCGTGCATAAGTACGAAATCTTTGCCAATTAATCTCCAGCATCAGGAATGACATGATCCAGCAGAATTTTCGGAGATGCACCGATTCGCAGTTAAATCTCCCTTATCGACCACCACCAGCTACAAAGACCAGCTCGCTTCTCCCTTTAATTGGAATGCCTGCCCATATCAAACAAGATTCTCCCCCGTAAGCCACGGTTTCTGCAAAAAAGCATTGTACAAATCGCTCGCCATGTCGTCTGCATACTATGCCTCTATGATTGCTTCCAAGCAGACACATTTTTGCACTCATCTCAGAACATAACTCGTCAACTCAGAACATAATTCGTCAACTTCCCAATCGTAATGTGCGTAAGCAAATCGTAGTCAAGCTTGTCGGTGATTTGAATTCAATTTCTGTCCCGTGGCAGGACGTTTCGGGGAATCATATAAAATCCCAGATCAGTGTAGTGTCTTTCAAGATGAGATTTACGCTAGTGAAAAAGCGGCTGAAATAGTTAACAAAGCTAAAAGTAAACTCGTCGGAGATCACATTTTTCGTGGACAGCCAAGCTGCCATCAAAGCTATATCCAGTGAGACTATAATATCCAAGGCAGGAGCAAAATGCCGAGGCATACTGAACAATATTTGCAACACCAACCGAGTCAAACTCTGCTGGGTTTCTAGACATAGCAATATAGAAGGGAATGACATAGCAGATGAACTGGCAAGGAAAGGGTCAGTATCATATAGGGGAAATAGTAGCCAATTAGATATGAGAACAGACGTCCCGATTGGCGTGATTAAAAGGAAGATAGACATAACTACGAAAGAGCTAATCAATAACTACTGGATGTCCAGGAACGATTGCGCTACCTCTAGAAGCTTATGGCCTAGAATTTATGAAAAGAAAGTCAGTACCTATATTCTATCACTGAGTTAAAAGGATATTACTAGCGTGAAATTGTGCTATTGGCACAATGGCCACTAGATTGGGTGTACTAGCACCCGATTTCTGTAGGAGCTGTCAGGATGTCGAAGAAATTGAAACCATTAAACACCTGCTCTGCGATTGTCCAAAACTTCAAACAAATTGCATCCAATACTTTGGAAAGAGATTTTGTGGAGAACTGGACGATCTAGCGCAGGTCGCAATGGCAAACATGAGAAAATATGTATATAGAAAGGACAGGCTGCTTCGCAAATGAATCAGTCTATGTTAATCAATCTATAATAGTTAGGATCTTCTCTGCCTTTTTTTGTTAAGGGAATCACAATGGACCAAAAGCTTCTGTGCTGTGCACGCCCCTACTAAAATCTAAGGTCTGCTTCTGTACCTTCACAAGCAATTATTATTTTTTGCCTCATTCCAGAAATAATTACAGAAATTTGTATGTTTTTATCCAGTGGACAAGTTATTTTATGAAATGTTTTTTGAAACCATACCACCAAAGATAGAACACTTCGACGCTACAAGCTACGTCTGTACAATAGCTCATCTCTTATCTCTTCAACCCAAGCGCAAAATATTCACTCGATAACCCCGTAAATATACTCTACTTATTAAACCTTTTCGAGTTTAATTCAATTTTAACTGCCCTTCAGGGAGCTGTTAAAGTAGTTCAACCCAGATGTAAACTAAATTTTCAGTACATTCACTCATTTTAGCCAAGCAAAGTGACATTTGAAGTTTTTACGCACGTGAACCATACACAGTTTTGCTTTCAATTACACAAACAAACAAAAAAATTGTGTGTAAACGGAAAAAGCTAGGGTAATTTGATATTTTTTATTAAATTTCGAACGATGAAATTTGAAATAAAACAACAAGAAACAAAAAAAAAAAGGAAAATGCGGATTAATAGGACAGGTTCAAAATTCACTTAAACCATATTTACACCTGGAGTGAATAATATTCTTCCTCGTACCTGTCTCGAGTTGTTATTGGACCCCAACGCCAGTCAAATGACGATTCCGGTTCGTTCCAGGGGTACATCGGCGGCACGGCGACTTCCAGATACTGGCCTTCGCACAAACTCTCCACTTTCTCTGAACCTTCTGTAGATCTTTGATATACAGTGGTGGAATCGGCAAAGGTAATTGGTAATAGTCACATTAGCCGTGTTCCTTTGGAGGTGGCAAACTACTCATGAGTTAATGCAAACAATAATCTAGTACCAGCAACTACTAGTGCTCTCATGGTGAGTAGATGAGGTTTGTAGGAAAACAATTTTTGTGCGTAATTCGCCACTTCCAAAAAAACACGTCTATTTATGACAATCAAATTTAATCAAATTAAATTTTACGTCTGTGTAAAGTGATCTCCAAAAAAATATTCAAAACTTGGCATTACTTTGAGAGACAAGTAAACTGATATTTTTTCATAAATCCGTTTATTTGATTTATTTCCGTGGTAAATTTTTTTTTGTCAATGGGCTCAATTTTGTGTCCCATTGCTTAAGAGTTAAGGAAGTCACCTCAAACACTGTGCTCTGGCCTATTGAAGCTCACCAGTCCACAAATTTATTCATTTTTCTTGAAACTTTGTCAATTTCACATGAAAATGACACAAAAATAGCTGTCACAAGAAAAAGTAGCAAAAATAGGCAGATCGAATTTGTTTATTATGACCTCCTAAGCCGATTCCACCCCAGGATTGGTCTATCTATATGTAGCTGATGGGCCACAGCACGTTGGCTCATTCCTTAACACAGTAGTTGTTTTTAGAAGGCGAAAGGCTGTGATTCAATTTCTTTGCTCGCGAGTCTATTTGATTTGTCATAAAATTTTCGGATATCCTATGAATGCATGATCTAAGGCCTCCTGCCAGTTGGCATCAATAAATAAAAAAATAAAATATAGACGAAAGCAATTCAATTTCATTTTAGTAAGGATGAAATTGTGGTCACAGAATGATTCATGGTCATCAAATACAAAAACGAAAGTCTTAGAATCTGGTTCCCTCAATGAAGCCTCCATTTGTATCCTTGAATTTTACAAAAAAAGGTGCTCATTCATCTAATTTCAGCAAATTCATCTTTTCATATATTTTTCATTGATCTAATCAGTGAGATAGTCTGGCCGTGACCTAAATTTATATCTACAATATCTATAAATACAAAAATCCGGGGAGTAAAACTCATGGAGTGCTCGTTAGATAGGAGGTGCTGTTTCACTTTCGATAAGATAAAGTCTTAGAGGATATCCTACAGCTGCTATCAATAATTGTAAGTCATAATTTACTTATTTTCTCTCTAAATTGTTCTACTTTGAAGTAAATCTTGAAAGTAATTAGTTTTCGTATATTATTTTCAAGATATTGAAATGTTCTTGTTTAGTTTTTTATCTCCAATGTGCAGCAAATTGAGTGCCTTTAACTTTCCGACACTTGAACAGCGACCCCTATGAAAGCTTCTCATTTGAATAAAAACAAGCACTCCATATAATATAGCCTGTAAGGTTTTTTTTTAAGAATGACTTCCTTTTTTTCAAACTGCACCAGAATCCTACAGCTTTATAAATATTTTGATATCGATCCCTTTGTAGTTTCGAAAAAGGCAAGACTATTGCTCTTGAAATTTCAAGAGCTTGAAATGAGTTTCTCATCAAGCTATCTTTTTTGTTTTTCGTCGATTTATTACACATAAATCAGTTCAATTCTTTTCTTTTTATATTTTATTTGGGTACCTAAGCGCAGAAAATTTTATTTTATTTTATTATAAACAAACTTCCAACTATAACTCATGAGTTTATTTTATTTTATTATTTGCAGGCAGATGACAAATCACTTTTAGCCCGTTTCTACCATGCAGATAGATCTCTCACAGCTATATCCAGCGAATTGGATAGTTTTGATGGACGAGCAGAACCAGATCGATGTTCGCGTCTTGTCAGCCGCTTACGTCAGGGACAGGTAATAATCTACATATGTACAATATTACTTAAAATCTAATGTGTACTTTTTTTAATTTTTACCTTTCAGGACAAAGTTCTATCGATAACAAATCAAATAATGGAAGAAGTCCTTGGGGATGATCGTGCTCCGCGGGCATTTCGTGCCAAATTTCCTGAAGAAGTCCTTCAAGAGAATCTTGCCGGTCAGCTTTGGTTTGGCGCCGAATGCCTAGCAGCTGGTTCATCGATTATGAACCGTGAACAAGAGAGTAAAGACATGCGACCCCTCGCCCAAGCTGTTACCAAGAGCCTAGGCAATGTGAGGAATTTGCTGCGAGATCAGTGCCTTCGTAATAATGTCCCAAATAGCCAAACTTTGCATTTAGACTTCAACGACTCCAACACAGAGCAGCTATGTGAGAGCCTTAAGATTTTCGATCGACTTTTTGCCGAATTTGAGCTGCGCTATGTGAGTGCAATGGTGCAGGTGAAGACAAAACACGAATATGAGATGCAAGAATTCATATGTGTGTTATTTTCGGAGACCTTACAACGTGCTCTGACTGTAGGTCTCATCGAACAGGAGAAAGTCGATGCTTTTGATCCGGGACTGATGTTTTCCATTCCACGATTGGCCATAGTGACGGGACTTGTGATATACAATCGGGGACCGTTGAATATGGATATGCCGGCGGAACAGTTGTCTGAGATGTTCCGACCTTATCGTTCATTTTTGATAAAAATTCGAGATCTCTTGAGGAAGCTGAACAAAAACGAGTTGCATCAGTTGGAGAAGCTGTTGTGCACGAATGAAGATATTCACCTGAAGCAACCGAACGTAGTCAACGGTTCTGATGGTGATACTAGTGAGACTGCAAATTTAATAAACAACAATAATGACTGTGATGATGCCGCAACAAGTTCCTCTTCGTCATCTTCAACGAAGAATGATAAACCAGAACAAGAAAAGGAATCTGTCAATGAAGAAAATGCGGATATTGCAACTCCATTGAACGAAAGCACCGCGAAGGTATTCAGTGATAGTGTTTTTGCGATGTCCTCCTCGTCGTCGGAAGCCTCAACCCCATCAGTTTCACCGTCCCCGTCACCTCTGCCATCGTTTTCATCGACGACATCCTCCACCGAGTGGACAGATGATGAAAACGTTGCCCTTCCCAAGGAGGGGGATGACATAGTATCTGCCGATTGTGCCACTGGTTACCTCATACCAAACACAAATCTGGGCAACCTTCTACAGCCAAATGAAGTACCACTCACAGACAACTTTATCGCCAGTGAAGATGATGAGTTCGGTAGCTGTAATGGAGGAGAAGATGCTGATCTACCCGAAGCAGATCGGGAGTTCAATCTAAATACAGCAGCTAGTTGCAGTCGAGTATCGGCACCAGCAGTTTTGGACTCCTCAGAAGAGAGTGAACAGCTAACAATAAAAGGCTGCGATGGTAAGTCTCTGGATAGCAGAGATAGTCAGTATACAAAGTTGGAGAAGGGCTCTGCAGGTAGCAGCACAGGTGAAAGCAGTGGGAAGCGTTCCCATCGCCACCACCATCATCACCACCACCATCACAGTCACCGGCATCATCATCATCACCACCATCGGCATCATAATAACAGCGAAAGTCATACCGTGGGGACAAGTAGTAGTGCAAGTAGCAGTGCGAGCAGTCCCACCAGTAGCAGTAGCACCAGTGAAGGCAGTCGTAACCATTCCAAGAAACGTTCCAAAAACCATACCACACAAAAGCCTGACACCTCCAGTGGGGACACAACGTCCTCTTTGTCAGATGGTGATCCGCACGAAGTCAATTTGGCCCTTCGCGCTGCGGGAAGAATGAAGTTCATGTAAGAAGAGTTCTTTATTTTTCATTTCCATTAAATAAATGTTCTTTTTTGTTTGTATTTGCAGAAGCACAGAGTACCTCCTGCATCGACTATTCGTGAGCATAGCGAGTGTTGCAGATCAACTCCAAACGAACTTCGCCGCTGATCTTCGACAAATTTTGCGCAGCGTGTTTCTCATGAACATGACCATATCGCAGGATGAAATCGAAATTCCCGAAAAGAATGCAAAAGACCCAACATCGGAACTGTTCGAGTTCAGAGCATCGGAGAACGATGTGATTCAGCAGCAAAGTGCTGGTTCAAATCAAAGCATTTATTCGGCTGAAGAAGTTAATCCCGAACTGGATAATGTGTTCAACAATAACAATAATAACAACAACAACAATGGGACCGATCGTCCACCGACCATACAGCGGGGCCACACGATCGATTTGGTTCCCTCAGAAAATCCACCGCCACTTCCAGTTCGAAATAATATCGGACGCAGTCGAAGTCTTGGCGAAGAATCGGTCCAAATCGGAGTATCACCCAACACGAGCGACCGTCGAAACGGTAGCTTATCAGCCTACCTGCGCGAACGTCGACTCTCGTCGGGCAGTCATAGTGCAGCAAATTCTTCTTCTTCCACAGCAAGTAACTCGCCTATAAGCGAACGTTCTGCAGCCCATTACACTGCCGTTGCCAACAATAATCTAAACAACAACACAAACCACAGTAGTAATAGTATAATACACAATAACAACAGTATGGACGTTCCAGCCACACAGCCTATATCGCCGCAGATACGACTCTCACCGCCCGTTTGGGTGCCGGACGATAAGGCGCCTCGTTGCATGTCCTGCACGACTCCATTCACAGCATTCCGCCGCAGACACCACTGCCGCAACTGTGGAGGAGTTTTCTGCGGAGTATGCTCGTCAGTGTCAACGCCCCTGCCCAAATTTGGTCTGACGAAAGCGGTTCGCGTGTGTCGCGATTGCTTTGTCCATCAGCTGACGGGCTAGGCTAACGAGTTTACACAAAACACATGGAAAGAACAGCCACACAACTGATAGCAACGACTCTCTTCAAATTTGTCGAAAGTCTTAGAATTTTCTTAGTTATTCTTTTAATTTGTATAAATTTATCAATTTTATTTAGATCAACTTTTTTACACACATTTTTTGTGTAAAGAAATTGAATTTAAAAAAAAAAAACTCGCGGTATCATTATTTTACCCATTTTATGTATAAAAAGGAGACATTTTTACATAAATCCCCACTACATTTATAGACAACTACATTCAATTCAAATATTGTAGGCGATGTATATAAAATTACAATGAAATATTATTTTTTTTCTTTAATTTTAAATATAAATTAAAAACAAGAAACTAAACAAAAACAAAATATGAATTAACAAACAAAATATAACCAAAATTAAAAAAAAAAATATATATTAAATTAATTGCTTTGACGCGTATTCATGCATTTTGTGCAAAATAAAAGGAAAAAAAAAAACAACAATTTTTCTGTCTGTCCCTTTGTTTATTGTAATTAGTTAAATCGTTGAGAACTTTTAAAGAAAAAAAGCAAACGTTAACGTTTTGCAAGTGAAAAGAAAATTTTTTTTTTTCATTAATATAATAATTTACTCTTTAGTCAAATTTATATACCTAAATAAGTTTAAGGGAGAGTTCAGAGTATGTTTGTGTTTATTTTATTTTATTGTTTTTCTTTTAAGGTTGAATAATTTTGTTTATTTTATAAACTTTCTTGTTTTATTATTTTATTTTATTTTTTTTTGTTTATAAGAAGACAATTGTATGTATTGTTTTATGGCAATTAATTTTGTGTAACATTGTATGTATGTACCTACTCGTATGTATTCAATATAAATTCTTATTAAAAACAACGTAAATTTATACCTACCTAGTTATTATTTTTGAATGAGAATATGGTTGCCGTCTTAAGATTAAGTTTTGTGGTGGTGTTTTCATGACACATTTGTCAATGTCAAGTAGGTATTTGAACACGAGGGAATTGTTCGTGAACTGGCAATTTGTTTCGTTATAAAAAAAAAAACAACTCTCAATAATATTCTTTATGTTATGAACAGACTCTTCTTGTGGGTAGTTACTAATAGAAGTGAGCCAAAAATTTGAATTCTAAGTTGCTCAGTTTTAATTTTTTTAATAATGTTACTTGAATCACTTTATGAAGAACCATTGTTTACATTAATTTTGTAATGATTATAGCCGCGTTTTCTTGAGAATTATATACAGCATAGTAAAAGCTTTGCAACAAAACGACGGGGAACAAATTGGGTTATAAAGCTCTTTTTTTATGTGAATTCCATAGTTTCAAATTGTTCCAAAGTATTCATCGAAAGTCACATTTGACTGGAAAAGAAACGTTTTAACAAAGCTCATTTTAAAATTCTAATTCTCGATGATGCCTTCGTGCATTTCGAATGGTATTTGGCCAACGACCGCGACGCGAGTAATTTTGGCTTCCAATTCTTCAATCGCTGCCGGCTTATCCATGCAGCCTTTGGAAGGGAAAAAGTCTTGAGGATATGATCTGGGCGGCCAATTGACCGGTAAAAAGCGTGAAACTTACTGTTCACCGGTTTTTGTGGCAAGAAACACCTACTTGTTCGAACCAAATGTTTTCAACCGCACGTAGCAAATAGTCTGTTATTATGTCGCAATAACGGGCGCCATTCACAGTTACGTTCTAGCCGACCTCAATTTGGAGAACTTTGCACCGATGATTCCATTAGCCTATTAACCGAACCAAACCGTTGATTTTTCGGATTGCTCTTTAGCCCCCAATATGCCAATTTTGCTTATTGACTTTGCCATAAAACTCATCCATAAACAACATTTAATAAAATTAAAGCAGATCTTCTTGAAGCGTTTGAAGAGCCCAACGAAACAAACGATGATGATTTGGATGATTTGCCGGCTTTAATTCTAGGCCGATTTTAATTTGTTTACTTTTAAACCTTACACCAAGTTGTTGCATACGAGAATGCAAGCTATTGAGAACGGCGCGGTGCCGAATATTTTCTTCACTACTTGCTGGATGTAGTTTATTTATTGGCATATTATTATCTTGTATTTGAAATTGGGTTTCGAATTTTTCGATAGGTTATAGAGAGTTGTGTGTTCGTGGACCATAAGTTGCCCCTATTGCGCAAAACTAATTTTTCGGATAACACTGATTTTCGTAGTACAGCTGAATAAATTGTAGATGCTGGCGCTGTGCCGGGCTAAGTACTTGTATGATAAAATGTAAAACGATAATGACAAGGAAACCTGACAGTTTGGCATTAATCCCTACTTGAAAACAGAAGCTTTAAGGCCCAGTTTTTCAGTGGTGAGTTTAACCAGAGTAAGGTAATTCTAAAAATAAATTATTAATCTATAGTGAACTGAGGAAGCAATTTTTCTGTGGAAAATTAATGCGGAACGACTTAACAACCTCGGTCGATAAAACATCAAGAGCAAGTGTTCAGAATCCTTTGTTAATTCACCAAATTTCATGAGTTAATCTCGGTTGCATTCCATTTACATCAAATTATTTAGATAAATGTTATATATTCCTGTTAAAAGTTAACTATTTCAGTGGAAGACCAAAAGTACAAGAATTTAAATAGGCTTTATTAACAACTTTAATGAACAAAGATTTTAAAAGGAATAAAAATGAACTGAAGATATTTCATATTTTCAGTTTGATATTTAAAACATGAAAATATGATTTCGATATCTTGAGTGTTTTCTTACAAAGTAATTACATTATATAAATATTTTCAACACTCCCACTTTTATAAAATGTGGTACAATATCAAATAATAGTTATGCTTGCATCTTCCATACCAATTAGTCCTCTTAACAGTTGAAAACGTTCACGAGGTAAGCTTTTGGTAAATAAATCTGCCAGTTGATCACTGCTGCATACGTACTCTAGTTCAAATACACCATCTTCAAATTTGTCACGAATAAAATGATGCCTAACATCTATGTGCTTGGTACGTTTATGAAATTCAGGGTTGCGAATAAGTTTCATTGCACTTTGGTTATCTACCAAAAGTTTTGGGACAAAAATACAAGAGAGTCCTGACATCAATTCTCTCATCCAGATTAATTGCTTCACTGCATGACAAGCCGCAACATACTCTGACTCAGTGGTGGACAATGCAACAACCTGCTGTCGCTGTGAACACCATGCAATAGGTCCAGAACCAATTTGAAAAATATAGCCAGAAGTTGATTTGCGAGTTGTAACATCACCTGCATAGTCAGCATCGCTATAAGCTTTCATCTCGCTAATTTTTTTAAATTTATACACAAGGCCGTAATTTTCAGTTCCTTTCAAATATCTTAATATTCTCTTTACAGCATTCCAATGGATTTTTGTATGATTTTCAAGGTATCTGCTTACGTATCCCACAGCAAAAGAAATATCTGGTCTAGTGCCTATGGCCAAGTACATCAGACTGCCAACTACTTCTCTATATGGAACCTTCTCCATCAAAACATCTGCGTTTACCTGATGATCAGCTATATTTAATGATGCGTTCACGTCACATGGTGTAGACACCGGATTTGCATTATCCATTTTGAATTTATTTAGTATTCGTCTCGTGTATGTCGATTGATTCACTAAAATCGACTCATTAATATCCCGATAAATCTCCAATCCAAGAAAACATTTAACATCTCCAAACGTTATGAGGAAATGTTCTTTCAGATAACTCAATAACTCCTCGGCATAGACCTCATCAGTTGCTGCAATCAATCCATCGTCAATATAAATAGCTAGAATAATTTTCCTATTGCCCTTGTGGCTGGTAAAAACGCATGAGTCTGCTTTGTTGACTTCAAAACCATATGATTTCAGAAAATGTGAAAATTTTTGATTCCAGCAACGAGACGCTTGCTTTAACCCGTACAGACTTTTTTTTAATTTGCACACCCGGCTTGTTCCGTCTTGATATCCTTCGGGCTGTTGCATGTATATTTCTGAATCCAGGTCACCGTACAAAAAAGCAGTTTTCACATCAAATTGCTTGATTATAAGTTTTTCCGAGGCAGCAATACTCAATATTGTTCTAATAGAGTCAAACTTTACAGTTGGACTAAAAGTCTCATTATAATCAATGCCATACTTTTGTAAGTAACCTTTGGCAACTAATCTTGCTTTGAACTTTTCGATTGTTCCACCAATCCCATACTTTACTTTAAATACCCAACGATTATTTATTGTTAATTTACCTTCTGGAAGATCGATTAAATCCCAAGTTTTATTTTGCTTTAGTGATTGAATTTCATCATCCATTGCTTCATGCCATTTGTTACATTCTTGACTTTTGATTGCTTCCATGTACGATGTTGGTTCACAAAGTGCAGCAACATAAGCACCTTGCAATTCATAGTCGTTGAACTTGATAGGCGGTCGAATAGAGTTTCTATCTCGAAGAACATACCTTCGTTCAGTGTCATTATCGATTTCTATTTCTCTTTCAGAGTTTTCGGCTATATTGGGTATAGAATCATTATTGAAGTTATGTTGATCGACATCACCAATTGATCCAGCTTCTAAAATGTCATCCTCCTGAAGTTGATCAACAGTTTCCAGATTTGGGAAAACTGCTACAGCTTGGTCGTTGTCACTATTTGTTTTTATCTGATTATCAAGGAAGTCGTCTTCTTTGAAAATTACGTCGCGACTGATTTCTATTGCATTATCCTCCTTTATCCAGATTCTATATCCTTTTGTGTTGTCTAAATATCCTACGAAAATACCTTGCTTAGACTTCTTGTCCCATTTTCTTCGTTTTTGTTTTGCTATGTGAACAAAAGCCTTCGATCCGAAAACCCTTAAATGATCGTTTTTCGGTTCTCTGCCACACCACATCTCAAAAGGAGATTTTTCTGGATTAGTGCTTTTCCCAGTTCTATTTAAAATATATACTGCCGTGTTCACTGCTTCTGCCCATAATTCAAGATCCAAATTTTTCGCATGAAGCATAGTCCGCGCTGCCTCAACAATTGTCCGCATTTCTCGTTCCGCACAGTCGTTTTGTTCAGGCGTGTATGCCACTGTTCGTTGATGCTGTATGTTTTTGTTGTTCAAAATTTCAGCTACATCCTTGTTCACATATTCAGTACCATTATCAGTTCGTATTGTTCTTACACAAAAGCCTGTTTCAATTTCTACATCATTTAAAAATCGAGGGAGTACTTCTCTTAACTCAGACTTTTGCTTCAGGAAATAAACTTTTCGGTAATGTGAGTAATGATCTTTAAACAATACGAAGTATTTGGCACTTCCAATGCTTAATTTTTCCATCGGACCGCACAAATCTGAATGAATCAACTCTCCTGGATGTTGAACCTTGGTTTCGCTTTGTCCAAAAGGAAAACGATGTTGTTTCCCAAAAACACATGCACCACAGAAAAAATTTTTCTTAGAATCCGAGATTGAAACATTCATACTGTTTAAATTTTTGATCACTTGAGGAATATTTTGGTGCGCCATTCTTTCATGCCAAAGTTTTAAACTGCCACTTGTAGATAAATTTGCCACTACATGGTCGGGAGGCGTGTAATCATTGTCGACCTTAAACTTCATTTCAAAAATTTTACCACGCCTTTCTCCCACTGCAACGATAGTGTTATCCATGTAAAATTGGCAAGAAGTTTTATCGGATTTTAACGTCAACCCTTTGTCCAGCGCTGTTCCTTGTGAAAAAAGATTTAAACGTAGACTTGGAACAAATAAAACATCTTTTAGTACACATGGAGACCAAGTGTTTTCACCGTAAGCCAAAATGTCTATATCCCCTTTTCCTTGAGCAAAAACCACATGACCATCGCCAATTCGAACTGGTATTGGTTTTTTTAGTTGGTAATAGGTTTTGAACCACTCTTTGTGAATCGCCATATGATCACTGGCTCCGGAGTCTAAAAAACAATTTACGCTCCCATTTACTTGAGACACCATGACCTCGCTCACGAACGCTGTGCGTTTCGATTTCCCTTGGACTTCACTTCTTGTTGAATTTTTAGATGGACAATCTCTCTTGAAATGTCCGAGTTCATGGCACAAAAAACATCTTAATGTTGATTTTGTTTTATCAATATCCGGACGATGAATTTCATTATTTCTCCCCTTTTTTGCTACAAAAGCTGCTACAACTTCCTTTGCATCATTTTGTTGTACTTGCAACCTCGATTCTTCCATCATAAGCCTGGCAGTTAGATTTGATAATGTCTTCTTTTCATCACTAGTTGACTCCCACGCACTAAAAAAATGGTTGTAACGTTCTGGAAGTGTCATCAAGATTTTGGTAACAATCATTGATTCGGATACCATTTCACCAGCTTCTTTTAGTCGCTGAGCCATTTCTTCGACTTTGGATATGTGACATGCCAAATCTTTTGAAGAGTCGAGAGAAAGACTATAAAATTGTTGTTGCAAAAGGTGTAGGCTCGTGGATGATTTCTGCTCATACACCGAATGCAATTTGTCCCACATCTCTTTGGCAGATCCACAATGCATGATGTGCGACATAGCTTGTTGACCCACTGTTGTAGCAATAACTTTTTGACCTTGGCTGTCCAATTTCTTCCAAGCCGAAAATTCTGTCTTGTGTCTTGCTTCTGACTGTGCTTCGTTCTCAGTTCCAATTGTTGATAAAACGGGTCTCTTAACTACCCCGGTCACCACATCGAAAATATCAGATGCGTTTAGAAGCACCCTTACCTGAAATTTCCAGACGGCCCAACCTTCACCTCCTTGAAGCTTGTTTATTCTATTTAAATCTCCGTCCATTACTATTTCGCAAAAAGCTTCTGTAGTACGTCTTTGACCCGCACTTCCTTTTCAAGCGTATATATGTAGTCGCTTTTATAAATAAGTTTTTGAAAATTTTCTTTTCTTCAAAAAAAAATTTCGTTCAATTTTGATTTTAATTTCTTGTATGTACTTTATTAAGAGTGGACTGGGCCCATAACCTGTTAAAAGTTAACTATTTCAGTGGAAGACCAAAAGTACAAGAATTTAAATAGGCTGTATTAACAACTTTAATGAACAAAGATTTTAAAAGGAATAAAAATGAACTGAAGATATTTCATATTTTCAGTTTGATATTTAAAACATGAAAATATGATTTCGATATCTTGAGTGTTTTCTTACAAAGTAATTACATTATATAAATATTTTCAACAATTCCCAATGCAAATCTTAACCATTACTTCTTTTTGAAATTCTAAAGAGGATCTCACTGTCTTAATTATGTTTTTACCACAATTTGTACGTAGTTATTATAGAGCATTCACTTCTTTCCCGCGGATAGCAGAATGCAAATATTCACGCGAACGTTTAGCAGAATAAGGCTGTTAATCTCGCACTGAAAAACTGGACCTAAATGAATCACCTATTCTCATGGTAGTTATAAATACTCATATATAAATCATTTTTTGTTATTTTTTATGTGTCACAACCTCATTTATTTCAAAGCATTGGATCAAAGAATTTTTCGATTTTTAATTGTACTTGGCTGTTAATGGCGCTTAGCTGTTAAGACTTCAGATACATGTACATAAGATGCGGATGTTATTTAATTTTTTCCAATGGATTATAGAGAGGTAATTTGGCTCGATAGTTATCTCAAAGTACCAAAATACCAAATAAGCGTCTGTCGGGGGTTTTGCGTTACTTATCAACTCTATTTGCAGAAAGGTTGTACTTTTGATGCACTTTTTCTCAGAATCCAAAACGCTGCTGATAATTATTCGTTATCACCTTCAACAAACTACTTAACATCTTTTGATTTTATCTTTCCTTCTAGACCAAAAATCAGCTACATAGATATGAGTTTTCGCAACATCCACTCTTTTTGGGATGACTAAGCATGCATCTTTCGCTTTACTCCCATTGAATTGGAAGCAAAAACTCTACAAACAAACGTGCAGCTTGTGTAAAAGAGATCGAATATTTTTTACAAAGAAGTAAAAAAATAAATAAAAAGCCTTTTTTTTCTCCTGACAGTTTGAACTGAGACAATTTGCAAAAACCTAATTATGTTAGTGAAAACTATCAGATTTAAGAAAGTTTAACTACAGTTTTTCTTCACTTTCCAAAAAGTTGACTGCCATCGCAATTGCTATGATCATTTAACACTAAATGAGATCGGGAAGCGAAAAACACGACTTCCGAAACATCACTCCGAACAGCCAATGGAAGGCTTTTAGAGTTTAGGGACATGGGATTGCAAAAGAAGTGTTATAGTGACCGCCAAAGAACACTAGATAAAAATTTTTTGAACACTTGAGTGAGCTACCACCAAGGCATTATAGGTTGGAGATGTAGCTATTTCACGGCTGCCAGGCCGACCATCAGACTCCTTCTATAACGTTCAATTTTAATTTGAAAAACTTTTTGCCCAGCTGAAAAAACCTTCAATATTAATATGATTGTGCATAAGCTTTGCGGCCTTAATGCGAATGTTTTATCACACAAAAACCAACTTTCAAAAATGATTTCTATTTAGTGTAGTGCTCTCTTATAAAATTGATCAAACGAAGTGACATACTTTTCATACTACGATTTGTCATTTCATAAAACTTCAAAATAATAATTTAGTAAAATAATTAACTTTTTGACATTAATCATGCCCCCCAAACCAAAGGTCAAAGGAAAACCTAAAAATGTCGAACCGATTGCGGAAGAAGTGCAAATCATCGAACAACCATCACAAGATTCTATACCAGATAAAGATGTCGATTTGGTTAAAGATTTAAATGAAGAATTTTTCAATTCGGCAAATAAAGTAACGTTAATATGATTTTTATTAAATTTAAAGTTTTTAACTTCTGTATCATGTTTATTAAATAGACGATTCAAAATTTAGTCCAAAGCAAAAATTTACGAGATGCTGGCAGGGTGAGGAAATTTGTGTCTATTTTGTACAACATTCACAAGAAATATGTAGAAGAATTGAAAATAAATGCAGAACTTAAGCCACAAGTTGAACGGGCTAACATTAAACTACGTTTAGCTCTTGAATTAACTGGCAACTCTCAAGAAGCTATGGATCGAATGAAAGAAGCTTTAGGTAAGTTAGTTCCTGGATCTAGTTTAAACAAAATAAGGGCCACATATAAACATGCATATGTAGATATATATGTATATACGGCCGCGCGATAGCTCGGAGATATAAACATTCTAATATTCAGAGCTGAACACAAATTTTTGGTATGGAAGTACAACCAAAATATGAGTACGATTGTTTGTAGATGTATGCATCGAGATATCGTAAACCAAAGTATGTCTAGTTCTTGCGGCACCGAATCGACTGTTTGAAAATGGGGATTTTTTTTTTAAATTACTCAAATTCAATTTTTAAAAATAGGAAATGATGAATCATTTTCACTAAGTCCAATGACTACAATCTTGACGATCCAAATAATAGAAGTCAAGATAAAAAGATTTTTTATTGTTTTCCCATTTTTGACTTTAGGTTTATTAAATAAATTAAATTAAATTAAGCACTCAATGGGCTGCTTACGCCAAGGCAAACATTTGTTGCCTTGTTTTTAGTGGAAAAAGATTAAATAGGTTTTAGATGAGAGATTGTCCAACGCACCCGGACGCAGCGGATCATCGTTCAAGCTTTAAGCATGTTGAAACTATACATATATATATTGGAAGGAAAAGCCTGTGTGTTCTCTTGCTTATATGTAGGTACAAACTTGCTCCTTGGACATCTGAGTGGTATCATACGAAACCACAAATATGTTGTCACGTACAAGAAGTAATTTTTAAATATGCAATCTTGTACAAGCCTTGCAGTTTTGTGTTACAACCCTTGCATGCTCCACTTTTAAGTTCGAAAATTCTTAATAGTGCCTAAGATAGTTCCAAAAATTCACGTATGTGTGCGAATCTTATAAGACACCATTTACAAATTCTTTCATAAAGGTGATTCCTGGCGAGAAACAGATGCGTCTCAGTCTCGCGAGCAGGACATACAAGAAAAACTTCACCAGCTCATGGCAAAGTGTATCAAATATGAAAGCAAAGAAAATACCAAACCAGATGATAGTGCAGAGTAATAAGATTATCAATGGTTAATTTTAATAAATAAAAACTAACATTTTATTCAAGGTTTGGCAACTTGGCAAAGTATAAAAATATCATACTGCGAGAACGCGACCGTATAAATGCTGAACTTATGGATCATGAAAAGCGATTACAACTTCAGCGATACTATTCCGAATCCTTGGAATACATCAACAAGGTTGCCGAAGAGAATATCAATAAGATCAATAGTCGAATGAGGGTATTAAACAAAAAAAAAAAACTAACATATACATACAACAATTTTTTTGAGAACTCCTACTTTCTAGATAATTGACTCTGAAAAAAATAACTTGGAAATTAAAGTAAAAAATTTAAGTAATGCTTTAGAAGACCAAAGAGAGTACAATGCATCGACAGTTTTAAAATTGGAACAAACGAATAGAGAGGTTTTTTATAAAGACTATCTAAAAATCTGCCAATAAGTATGGTGTATTTTGAATTTTTTCAACAGCTATCAGAGAATCAGCAAAAATTACTCAAGAAAACTATAGAAATGGAGAAGCAAAAACTGATGACTGAAAAGTTTCGAGGTCAAAATCTAGTTTATGCCAGACAACAAATAAAACATGAAGCAGAAATGGAAGCTAGTAAGAAAGATAAACGTGACTTGGAAGAAATTATAAGGGCTTTACGAGCTGGTGAAAAGGTAATTTTTGACTTTGAACATATACCGTGAAGTATCTAAATACCACATTTGTTACATAATTTAAATTTTTAAAGCAAAAAACCGAAGAAATCAATCAAGTTACGAAGAGATATAAAAAAACCGTGTTTGACTATGATACACTTTCTCAGAAATTGTACAAAATGGACCGAAAACTGAATTCACTTAATGAAGAGTCTACAAAGCAAAAGTGAGTGACTTTATTTTCGAAAAATGGGTTTGTTAGGTTCGTAAATCTATTCATTACTCTGATTTCGAATAAGAAGGTCCTTCTAAGTGTCAGGTTCTGTATAGTGTACGCAATATGGATGCATTGGGTATGCAATAAATTGAGGAGCCAGGTCCTTAACCATGCTTTGTTTGGAGGTCAACATGTAGAATAAGGATTTTAAATTTTCACAATTTGTCACAAAACTGTGTGTGGTAGCTTTAAGCAGTAGACAGGGAAATCCCACAGATTCTTAGAATATATGTCCATATACCTAGATACATAAATAGATTTTGAAATGGGCAAATGGCTCTACGGCGAACTTTTGTACCGTCAATTACATTTGAAAAACTGTAAAACCATATCAAATAGATTATAATGGGGCTTTCAACATCTCAAATTCAATTTTATTAAAAGTCTACTGTCTTACTTTGTGGTATGTCTTGTGACATATAGCAAGTTTAGCAACTGGGCTATGAGTTGTGGACTAGGTGTTAACACAAAATAGAACTGAACTGATGCTTTTTACTACCACAACTTCCTTTCAAGCTACCTCGACTCAACGGCGAAGTTCTCTCACTGTCTTGTGGTACGAAATCCCTCGGCGTTGTTCTTGACCCCAAGTTAAATTGGGAACTGAATATTGAAGAACAGGTTAAGAAGGCCTGCATAGGCTTCTATGCCTGTAGTAAGACCTTCGGAAAAAAGTGGGTCCTCCAGTCGAAGATGATACTGAGGATGTACACAGCCGTGGTACGACCGATCCTCACGTATGGTTCCTATACGTACCTAGAACGTAAACAAACTTAAGAAGGTTCAAAGAACAGCTATCGTTGGCACCGACCGATGCCTTAAGCGTCTTTCTGCACCTTTAACCACTTGATGTACATATTAAATATTTAGTATCCTGCAGCACGATAAAACTCAAGGGGTCAAATTGTATGGCCACAGCAATATTACAAACATGATTCTTAATGATATGCTTTTAATACCGACCGACTACTGCACTCCTACTCTGGGTCGCAGTAAGGATTTTAAAGTTTTTTAATAGTTTTATTTCCATCCAGGAAGGATTGGAAGGATGACGTCGTGACGAGAACCTCCGAAACAACTATTTTTACTGATGGTTCTAAGAGTGTGGTGTTGGCTAAGGATTTTTTTCCGAATCTTTGAACATCTCTAGGTATCTTCGGCTACCCAACTTTGCTAGTGTATTTCAAGCTGAATTACTAGCAATTAGGGAAGCATGCAAGATACTTAAACAAGACCGTAACCAAAACCGAAATACCGCTATCCTGACAGACAGTCAGGCAGTTGTTAAAGCCATTGATTCGGCTATATCATCCTCTATTTAGCAATATCGGGATGAACTTTCAAACCCTAATGCTAACCTGAGGATCACTCTTATCTGGGTTCCAGGCATTGAAGGAAACGAGGGGGCTGACGAACTGGCCAGGCTAGGATCAGCCCTTCATAGCTCACTTGCGGAAAGAGTGAGTGCCTTGTGAGTCTTGTGCCTACTTCATGGTATTTGGGATAAGAAAAGACGACATTGCCTTTTCTATAAAAACCTTTCTAATAAACTTATTTCATTTTTCAAAACCTCAAGACTTTTTGGTCATGCTACGAAAGGGTTTTTTCATATCAACATCTTAAATGTTAGATTTTGTACCACAGTTTTGTAGCTATATCTTAATAATAAACACAATTTCTCTAGAAATCTATCAAACGCTCTCGAAAAAGACCTTCTAAGCTCTTCGCAAAAAACGGAAGACCTAAGACGCCTCAAGGACTATGTGACTCGTGAACGCGATAGTCTACGTAGTGACATAGTGAAATTGAACAATCAGCTGAGTGATCAAAAACACACAAATATGATGCAAGGCATCAAGATTGATAATCTTAATTTGGATATTCAAAAGCTCAACGTTAAACTGGACGAAGCAAAGATAAATATTTCCAAAGCAGAAAAAGAACGTGACGAAATGGCACACGAAGTTGAATCACAGCACGAACGTATCGAATATCTACAAGATCAGATTCAACTGAAAACCGATCAAGTCACAGATTTGACAGAGAAACTTACAGCGAAACATGCGGCATTGATTAATTTGAAGAAGCTCTTAGAAGCAGCACATTCAGAGAAAATGATGTTGCAGCGATCGTTGGAGACCTGCACCCAGGAAAGAGACAACTTTAGAGTTTTACAAAATGTGAGTTATGAGTAATTTCTTGAATGTCTTGAAATATTAATGAATTTTATTTTAAACAGAAATTAAATCATCAAATGGCTCAGCTTTCATCAGAGATCAATGCCAATCAAAACAAGATCAGTGCGTTGAGCTTGAAGATTGAAAGGCTCAACAATGAAAAGAAAGATCTGCAAACGGAGCTCAGATCTACCAGAGCCATTTTAGCAAGCGTAAGAAAGGATTTGAAGGAACTCAAGGTCAAAAACGATCGTTTGCTGAAAACCATCGCTGTAAAGAAGACACTACATAAAAATCTATCGATATCGAATAGCTTCATAACTTTCTTTACCTAATCTCAGGAAGACGAGATGCGTTTTTTGACACTTTCTCATGAATTGGATGACACTCGAAAAGACAAAAATCTCATCGGGCTGCAAATGGTTCGGAGAAATGACGAGATCGTGCTGCTGAAAGAAAAAATGCTTATAATACAGACTGCATTGGATCAAGGTGAATCGAGGGAAGGTTTGCTTATCTTTTACAACTTCTAAGCTTCTTTCGCAGGTCAAGTTCAGTACAATCAAAGATTGGAAGATATTCGTCTTCTGAAAGTGGAAATAACAAATTTGCACACAGAACGGGACTGTCTTTCGAATGCAATTAAAAGTACTGCTGACATGCGAATTGAAATAATTCGCTTACAAAGGATGCTAACTGAAGAGAGGGTTCGTTCTCGGGCCCTGACTGAGGACGCTCGTACGCCTGCTGGTGTTCATCGGTGGCGTATTCTCAAGGGAACACAACCTGCAAAATATGATCTTATTCAAAAAGTTCAAATGCTTCAAAGGTATTTTATTTTTGTTAAATTAAGTTCCACGTATTTATCCACCGTTACACTACAATAATAATCAACATCATCCATACAGGCGAAATTTGCGACAGGAAGTCCAAAAGACCCGTCTTGAACAAAAGCTTAAAGAAAAGGAAAACATGTATGAATCATTGAAGAAAATTGTGGAAAACCTTCCGACTTCTGATGTTAAAGATAAGCTCACCAAAAGCCAGGTAATTTTATCTTTGAACTTAAGCTAGTTCCTAAGGTTTGAAATTTTATCATCTGTCGATTTCTAGTGGGCTCTTCGGGAAAACGAAAAGAAACTCAAAGTTATGATTGCCGAACTAAGTGTTAACCAAATTGAGCTGCGCGCAAGAGATTGTGCCATAGATGAATTCAAGACCACTCTCAAACTGACTGCACAATCTCTGCTTGAGGAAAAACGAAAAACAGGAAAACCTCCTTCTCCTCCAAGTGGACAAATTTCACAAAATACAGGAAGTTCATTGTCATCATTAAATGAAACATCTAAATAAAACGAAGACAATAATCCAAAAAATAAACAAAAACTTTATTGTATTTTGCCTCGTTACGAGCTTGAAATTTTAAAGCCTCCCCCTAAGGTCCTCTGAAAAGTCGGTGGTGCTGAAAAGCACTGATGCTGCATTTGAGTTATGATTTGCCTTTCTTCTAGTAGCTTTTGTTTCTTCTTCTTTTCAGTGGACAGCTCAGCCTTTGCTTTTGATAAGTTCGATTTAAGATCCTCAACTAGTGTTTCTCTGGCCCGTTCATCGGAATCTTTGGTATGTAGTTCGGCGATTAGAGATTTTAGTTTGCGATTTTTTACAAAAAGGTTATGCTGTAAATATAAACAAACACAAATATCAATTCATTTATTTACTTACAAAACATTTATCATTTTCATTATAGATGTCATTTAAGTCTAACCTTAACTTCATTGAGTTCATCTTTGATTTTGTAGCTTGGCAGCTTAAGCATAAACTCCTTTAAGGCATCATACAACCTTTGGGACTCATCGAGTGCTCTACTTTGCTCTAAGACATTAACATTTTGAGCAAGGATTTGTCTGAAATAATAAAATGGGATTTTTTTTTATCAATTTGTATGCTGATGTATAAAGTATGCTTTATTTTACTTCCGTAACACTTGAATCTTGTGAATTAGGTCCATTTTCTCTGGATCACGGCCACGAAGATTACGCCATCTATTGGAAGATATTTTAATATTATATTCCGTTCGATAGAAATTATTGTTGTAGAATCAATAACCAAAACAAAACAGGTTACATGTGTAAAGATTTGCTTACATTTGTTCTTGGCATTTCAAATTTATAATCCATCGATTTTAACATTTATGTAAATAGATATCTGCGTTCCTAATTGGAAAAGAATACAGCTCTATCACGAATTCCTTCGTAATCGAAATCTTTCCGAATCCCGTGAAAATGATCATCGAATCCTTTCGTAATGGCAATTTGTATGGGATTTTCCACTAGGACGGATTCTGTGATGGTTTTTTTTTTCGGGATTCGTAAAACGTTCACGATTACGATGGAATTTGTGATAGGGCTGATTATGTAGCCAAGTTCTGAGATTACCAACATAAAGCTGTATCCTAAGTTTGTAGTAAATACTAAATACTGCACGTTTTATGTCGAATTCCTTTCAACAAAAGAATCGATTTTGTTCCGATTTTGGTATTGGTTGGACCGATTTGTTTCAATTTTGTACAGATCATTTTTAGGCGATTCCCTAGAGGGAAATTCTAATTTTTGTTTTAGCTCATCTAGAACGGGTAGCTGCCATACAAATATTTTGCTTTTTCAAATTTTCTCGAAAATAGCGATTTTGACTAAATTTCATACCTGCAATAACCAAGTCAATTGCAAGAAAACTGGGTTTCAGGTTTTTCTCAAAAAAATTCACATAACAGAATTAGGTATGCCAATTTTGTTTGAGAAAATGGTCTTATTTTTGAGTTATTGGCGTATATCTTTGCCATGGTTGGACCGATTTTGTTATAATTTTGCAATCTGATGCTTCTCAATAGCATAAGCAAATAATGCATTTAAAAATTTTTATAAACATTTTTTTATAAACACAAAAAAAAAATCAATTTTTAGTGCTTTCGACTCTTTTAATATTTTTTCGTTGAATATATACATCATGCATCTTCAATGTGGGGTTACACGCAATATTTAACCACAAGAGCAAGTTCGTGCGATCAAGTCGTGCATATTGTTTGATGTTAAATTGGGGTTTTTGGTCACTTTCTTCGTTGTGGAAATAATACTTTATTTCATAATTGTTCCCTAAGTTTCTTCGTTTTTTTCCCGACTTCTTCAGGGGAAGTTTTCATTAAATCTGTTGATAATCTTTGTGTCGGCATTTTTTGATTTTGGAATAATTTCAAACTTTCTCCTTCAGAAGAATATTGAGAAGTTTGGATTTGCTGACATTATGTATTGCAGACGTGTTGCGTCACATCCACTCACGCATGGAGAAATAAGATCATATTTTAAACATACGGGCGAGGAAAGCTGTTCGCAAAAGAGATCGTCCTTTTCTAAGTTTCTTAAAAAAAACATTCTTCAAATGACAGCCCTGGCCAGCAATAGGACAAGCATGTCGATGTCTTCGCCGAAAATGGTGACTTCCTCGTATTTAATTGGTACTTGCATAGCCGTTTCAACAATAAAATAATCTGTGTTTCCCGGTGCCTTGTGAACTATTACGTCAGCATCTTGTAAGGATTTTTTTTGTAATTTCTTGCGTTGTTGAAGAGATTGAAATTGCAATAAAAAAAAAAAAAAACAAAAACGCTTTCTTCGCTCCCATTTCTTTAAAACAACAGTTTCGGAATCTAAAGCGTATCCGTCGAATACAGCCACAACTTTTCTCCCAAAGTGATGTTTTACGTATGAAAGGTAGTTTTGACATTTCGTTTCGAACGTTATATTCGTTTGAGATCATAGAACTTTGTGTAATAAAAATTCTACATCAATCACACTAAGACGTTCTTCCCCAAGAGGTGCAGAACGTTGGAGGCACAACACAACAACTGTAAAGTGTAGACTAAGGGTACGGGATCTTAGTATCCTATAGCTGATTTTATTTATCCAAGGATCAGGATCTTCTCCTATCGGCACCACGTTTCATGAACCAAAAATTTAGTTTTTACTGTGGCGGGTAGATGGCTTTTCATGATAAGGTCAATAAACAAAGGAAATACGAGACGGCGTATATGTGGCGTATTCGCATTAGAAAGTATGCCTTCTAAAATAAATGGTTAACATTTTTTCAAGGTCTTAAGCATCTCATTTGTGGGATATGCAAAAAAAAAATACCATCTGGTAGTTCATACCCCAAATTAATCTTCTTTCGGAAATTTAGTTTGTTCCAAAAAATTCAGTGCTGGTAAGGTTAGGTTAGAGTGCGGCTGCCAAGCAGGAAAGCTTGACAAAGTTAGACCATGAGTTAGTCCATTGTGATACCATAAGTATCTAGGAACCCCATTTGTTGAACCACTTGAAGCTCTTTACGAAGCGTGCGAGATTACTTATTTCAACATTTGCTAGATCACTAGGACTATTGTGGTAGTAATTTCCGAGATGGAGCTTATGTCTTTTGGATAGAGTGGTACAATTACAGAGGAGGTGAGAAATCTTTTCTTCCTCTACTTCATCCATACAGCTTCTGCAGAAATGATTTGAAAATGCTTTAAGCATCGTTGCGTGCTTGCCTATTATACAGTGTCCGCTTTCTATTACGGAGCCGATGAGCCGGCCTTCTCAATGAGAGATGATCGACACATAAGGGTTGCTGTTATAGAGTTGGTAAGGACAAAGTGCAGGGATTTTTTGGCCACTTGGCAATCTGAGAAGAGTTAGATGTCACATTTTCTTTAAGCCAACATTAAGATTGAGTTCAGCTTGTGTGTAAACGCCTATAGCATTTACCAGTGCCAAATTCAAGTCGGGAATTTAATTTTCTTGTGAGAAATATTTATATTCCGCCAGCTTTGAGATTCCGATTGGCAATCAAAAGAGTAATTTTGCTGATCGTAAAGGGTGTTTTTTTTAGAGGTATATAACTTTAAGTTGGCAACACTATTTTAACTGGCGGCCATCTAGTCAGCTGTCAAGTGATTTATTTTTAGTTTGGTTTAGCATTTCAACATAAATAGACGGACTCCTGAACAACGCTTCCAGATTGTGCCCAAATGGGCCCAAAACAAGATTGCCGTTGATCCCAATTTTCAGAAGCGAATTATATTTAGCGATGAAGCTCACTTTTGGTTGAATGGATACGTCAATAAACAAAACTGCCGTATTTGGAGGGATGATAATCCTTTATGGTTTGGTGGAATAATTGGTCCGTACTTCTTTAGAAACGATGCTGGCCAGAACGTTACAGTCAATGGTGACCGCTATAGAGCCATGATTACTGACTTTTTCGTTCATAAATTGAACAGCCATGATGTGCAGGAGCTGTGGTTTCAACAAGACGGCGCAACATGTCACACAGCTCGTGCCACAATTATTTATTGAAGGAAACATTTATGGTAACCGCATAGTTTCACGTTACGGACCCGTGAATTTGCCTCCAAGATCGTGCGATTTAACGCCGCTTGACTATTTTCTGTGGGGATATGTGAAGTCGCTAGTCTACGTCGGTAAGCCCGAAACGATTGACCACTTGGAGGACAACATTCGCCGCATTATTGCCGATATACGGCCACAAATGTTGGAAAAAGTCATCGAAAGTTCGACCTCCAGATTAGACTACTTTCGAGCCAGCCGTGGCGGTCATATGCCAGAAATCATATTTAAATTATAATGCCAGAAGATTATCTTTCGAATAAATTTAATTCCATCTCAATTTAAAAAAAATCGTCTTTGTTTCATTCCATTTCAAAGTTCTATACCTCAAAAAAAAAAAAAAAAAAAAATTTTTTGATATTTTCTTGTTTGTGCATGCAAGCATGTGTGGTGTGTGTGCTACATTTGCTCATTCAAGCTTGACCTTTTAAGAATTTGTCTACTCAGCGATGAAAACACGACTAATTTTTGTACAGTTTGCATGAGTAGTGTATGGCTGAAGCGTGACTGTGCATTCTTGTATTTGCGCATGCAGGCATGTGTGGTGTATGGGCCCTATAAGTTATTTATGTTCATACCTGTGAATGTTCATAGGCGTCAACATTTCATCCTGTAATGCCCTGGCCTTTATCCTTTGTTGGTTCAATACTCTATGCATTTGCAAAAGTTCCTTTCTCAAGTCTGCAGCAGATTCTCGATCTTTTCGCAAGACATTTCTCTCCGTTCTTAGATTATGAATTTCGACTCTCATCAAACGCATATCATCCTGACATTGTGCATATTGTTTCTCAGTTTGATCGTAGGCCGCTTGCAGATTATCTTTTCGATCTTTTAGCTCAGCCAATTCGTCGGTCCTTTTTGTTAACTGGACACTTACGGAGTTCTTTTCTTGGATAATATTGTCCAGTTCCTTCTTTAGTCTTGATAATTTATTTTCATCTTCCTAAAATATTGACACATTTTTTCGTAAAAAAAAAAGGTTTTTTATATTCCTGATTAATTTAACCTGCAATGACTTTGAAAATTGATCATTTTCCAAACGCTTCTCCTGCAACTCAGAACGCGTATGTTGGTGAGCTAATTGACTATTGCGGACCTCTCCTTTCAACATACGCCTTTCCTTCTCCATCTTATCAATCTGCAATTGTAACTTACTTATTTCAGCTTCCTTGTGAGATATCCTAGTTCGAAAAAGCTTCAAGTCATTGTTTAAAGCTTCTATCTGTTTCCTGAGCTTTTTATTCTCTTCTTCTCCGGATTGAATCGATCGCTGTAAAGTGTTTCTTTCATTCAGAATCCCGTCATGTTGGGTCTGCAGTGAAGAACACTTTGCTTCAACATCTGTTATAATTCGCTTCAACTCAATCTCATAGTTTTCTTTTAGGTGAATCTCGTCTAAATAAAATAAGGGAGAAGTTTAAAAAAGGCAGGTTCTTTCCCATCACCCCACCCAACAAAATAATTTACTTTGAAGTGCATCAATTTTATCCCCCAGGCTTTGGATTTCTTCGAGTTTCTTTGATTTCTCATGAGAAACCTTTGAAATCTCTTCACGTTGCTTTTTCTGCTTCAGCTCCAGCAATCCTATTGTATCGATTAACGAACGATTTTGATGTTGGGCCTCTTGAAATTGTTCAGCAGATTCTTCCAAGGCTTGATTGCAAAGAATCAGATCACGTTTCAAGACGTCACGTTCCTTGGTTATGATTTCAATGTTGTTTTCGCATCGTTGGATGATTTTTCGCATACCTTTCAATTCTTTTTCTTGTGTATTGATGATCGATCTGAAAAAATGTTCAATTTTTAAAAAGTAAGAAATCAAGATTATTTCTAATAACCTCATTCGCAGATTCTCCTCTTCGGCTTTCTTTTTTGCCTCCAAGACATTGGAATATTTTCGGGCTGCGGCATCTTGAGATTTGAAAACGTTTGCATTCTCCTGTTTCATTTTGATGAGTTCTTCTTCGCGAAGCTTTTAATTTTCAATGATCTACATATGTTATCAACTACTTAAAAAAAATGTTATAAGTCCTTACCTTTAAAAGGTTTGCTTTCTGAGCCAAATCAGCCTTAAACTTATCCCGTTCTGCAGTGGCGTATTCCAGATCAACAATAACTTTGGCAAGCTTATTGCTGGTTGCATTGTGTTGCGTATGAAGATGTTCCAGATTTGTTTTTGCAGCAAGAATTTGAAGGTTTTGATGAATTTTATTCTTGACAAGTTGATCGTTCTAAAACAAGACAACATTTTTTTTTGAGTTTTTCATACAATTATTTCAACTGCTACACCTTCAATTTGAATTGTTCAATCTGGTCTATGAGCTTAGATTCCTCAGACTTCAGACAAGCTAGGTCTTTTGTGGCTACATCTAGTTGTTTCTTACAGCTGTATAAGTCCGAAGATGTTTCCTATGATTGCACAAAATAACTCAAGAATATAGTTTGGAGCTTTTATCCTTATATTAATGCGATTGTAAAAAAGTTCTGACTTACATCCAAAACTTTTACTAAAGCCTTATTCTTCTCTTCTAAATTCTGGGTCATGTTTTCAACCTCAGTAGTGTATATCCGTTGGATCTGTATACGTTTGTTAAGTTCACGAATTTCAGTGTTAAGCTTCTCTTTTTCTTTTGCATAGTCTTTTTTACTGCTCAAGGGAAATATTTCATAAGATTAATATTAACTACACACATTTGAAAATTGCTGTAGACTAAAATGTTTTTAAGTAAATCCTAACTTTCCTAACCTGTCTTCCTTTGATACGTACTATGAATAAGGTTTTGTAACGATTTAATAATAACCCAACTACTTTGAATTTGAAACAAGAGAAAATCCTCTAACTGTTTGCAGCGCCATCTCTCGGAAAAAACTAAACATCAAACCTTCAACCGTTCACAGCGCCATCTTGTGATTCAGCTGAGTATCAATTCCAATGTTCCATCTGTCAGCGACTGGAAAGAAAACTTCTAGAAGGAGATATACTCGAATATTCCAGTGGATACTAGTGAAGACTAGAACTATTTACTTCCCTATATAAGGAGATGTCTTCGAGCAAGTAGGGACAGTTTAATTTTGAAAAGTGTATCCAGACGTGAATTTTAAATTGCATACTATTGTGATTGGAGAATAATAAAATAGATTTGAAGTGAAATAAAGTGTATTTATTTTGAAAAGTAAATAAATGGAAGTTATTATTTAAAGGAAATAAGTTTTTTTATCGAACCTAGGTAGAACATTACAGTATGGAGAAAAATGGAGGCGGAACAAGACAGCATACTTAAAGGCTTAGAAAAATGCTGATGCTCCAAATGCATTTGATAAACAAGCATCCGATTTTCGATCTGTGACGTCAGTGGTCTCAAGTAGTGGAATGCGTAGTGCATGCGACTTCTAAGACTGAGCAAATCTGTTATTCGTGGGTTCAATTCTTATGGTTGGCATGTAGAAAGTTTTTCATAATAAAATGGGGTTAAAGCTCAGCACAGCTCAGGAGGAGACTGATGATAGGCGGCTTGGCACCTCTTGAAACAGCTGTATCTTTAGCCAAATAAAATTATAAATTAATTCGTAAGCAAGTGGTGGTGGCACCTTTAAGTTATTGTTGTTGTTCAAAAATTCAAATCCTAACTTAGGTCTAGAGCAAATAGATAAATTTGTCATAACATTTGGCTTACTTACTCATCGTGGCCAACTTTCTTTTCACTCATTTTTAGGACTTCATTTTCTAGAATTTCAACTTGGTCTCGCAATTTCATAACTTCTTCCTGGGCCATCTGCTCACGCAACTGGGCACTGTCTTTTTGTTTCCAAGCCTTTTCTGAAATTTTAAATACCATGTGATTACTAAGAAAGCCGTTAAAAGAGACTTCAGGCGTGTTATTTTTTTTGCAAGCCCGTAGAAAATTCGTCGAAAAAACAGTACTTAACAACGTAAAATTTGAAAAAAAAAATCAGTTTGACCAAAAAATAATTTTTTTTTCAAAATCATAAGTTTGAAAATTAATTTTTCAAAAACTATTTGCTGTAGCAACTTGATAAAAAAAAAAAAAATTAAATAATGGATTTTTAGCTTTAAAAAAAGATATAAAATGACATTGTGAGTATTGCTATTGTTTTTTAATATTTGTTTATTATAGATAAAATAGCGATGTTTAATTTTCTCACTCTTATCACTATTGATAACTTCCGAAACCGCACGTTTCCATAGGTTTTTTTATTCTTTTTATTTTACAATTTAATTAATTGCTTGTGAACTAAATCATAAAATTAAAATCCTGTGGCCTATTTCACCAAATTACAATTACAATCAAAAATTTGTACTTGTAATCTGCAATTAAAAATTTGTAAACTTAATTTCTGTTTCACAAACAAAAAACATAATTCCAACAAATTTGTAAAAAGAGTAAGAAAAGTAGAGGAAATTGTATTTGTGATTTACAAATAAAAAAAATTGCTTTCACCACTTTTTTGCCAGACTTGTAAAAAACAATTCTTTCTCGCAAATTTGTGAGAGTCTGCTGAGCAGGTATCAAGCGTTGAGTGCCCTATATAGTAGGTTGCTTCTTAAAATGCAATGTTCAAAATTTTAACGCGGCACCATTTTAATTTATTCTTTATGCCTAAAATATAAACTCAGTAAAATTTGGTCATATTCCAACAAGTTTTAGGGTTCGCTACCACACTTCAAAATTTTGAAGCATCAGCGAATTTTTACTTTGGTTAGAAAATTTTAAATTGAGTTCAAGATTACCATGATATATATTCAAATCTTAAAACAACAGATCAAGAAAAATTAAAAAAAAATGTATCATCCGAAATTCAATGTTTTAACATTTATACTGTGTATTTATTTTGTGTAAAGTTAGTGTTGCAGCATATTTTTTTGATTTTATTTACCAAATGGTAACAGATAAATTTTTTAAATGAAGTAATAACTTCAGCAATAATATTACAATTGACTTTACAATTCCTCTAAGAAAAGTCCTACCCAGCATGTAAGTCTCCAAAATTTCTTTATTTCAAGTAGGTTTCTTAAAAGTTAAAACTTTTAGCTAAACCATGGCATTAACAAGTAATTCAAATGTCACAGTCACTACAAGACAAATGACAGATGCTTGGCGTATCGGACAGAAATCTCCAACATTAGGATTTACCAAATTACCATCAGGAAAAGAGGCACTGCGCTATTTTTTCCATTGTAAGTGTATGGGAATCACCAGGAAAGGTTTCTCCACACACTCAGAACAGTCTGATTAAGAAAGAACAACTTGATTTATAAAAAGTTGTAAACAAAAATGTCTTTATTTAATTGCAAACTTATTTAATTGAAAACTACGTTTTAGATTATTAATGCACGACCAAAGCCACAGATATCAAAAAACATAATAATAGAATTTGAACCAAAAGAATCGTTGTTAGAAAAAGGAGAGAGAAAACCTTATTCTCGTTGAGCAGGACAGTTGTCTTTCGTTGGGTCTGTTCGATCTGTTGAGGAACCTGGTTCCTTTAAGTCATGAACATCTTCCCCGGCTGCACGGGTACGTACAGGATCCTCCAGTATCTTGCACAGTTTCTGTATCGGTCTGAGGCACTCACCTTTCTGATGCTTGATTGTGACGACTCTAGTAAGGCCATCCTTACCTGGGTGAAGCTTCAGAACCCGACCAAGTGGCCATTGTGTAGCTGGTAGATTTTCGTTTTTGATGATAACGACGTCGCCTACGTTGATGTCGTCAGTTGCTTCATGCCATTTTGAACGTTGTTGTATAGATTGTAAATATTCATCGTGCCATCGCCTCCAAAAGTGTTGTTGCATCTGCCTTAGTTGTCGCCAGTAGCTAAGTCGCTGTGTAGGAATCTCTGAAACAGGTTTGTCTGGTACAGCAATGAGAGATCTGCCAATGAGGAAGTCAGCTGGTGTGAGAGCCAATCGATCGTCTATGTCATCATGCAAAGCCACTAAGGGACGGGAGTTTAAACAGGCCTCAATATGCACAAGTAGTGTGTGTAACTGATCATAGTAGATGGACTGAGTCCCAATGACCTTTCGTAAATGTTTCTTGGCAGATTTGACTGCCGCTTCCCACAGGCCACCTTGGTGTGGTGCGCTCGGTGTTATGAAATGCCACTGGGTGCCATGGTTTGCCAAATGTTGAAGCGTGTAAGTTCCTTGCCATTCCTTCAGGTCTTCTTTCAAAATTCGATTTGCGCCAACAAAAGCTGTTCCATTGTCACTGAATAGATGATGACATGGTCCACGGCGATTCACAAATCTAGTGAAAACGTTGATGAATGCCTCGGCAGATAAGTCTTCTGCCAACTCAATATGTACAGCCTTTGAAGCCATGCAGACAAAAACAGCAGCGTAAGTTTTCTTCACTGTACGGACGGTTTTCGAACCTATGCGAATATTGTATGGGCCAAAGTAGTCCACACCAGCATTTGAAAATGGTGGGGAAGCAATCACTCGAGAAGAGGGTAACGATGCCATTCGTTGTTTAGCCATTGTATGTCGATGCCTTCTGCAAATAAGACAATAATGAATTACATGTTTTACAAGTATACGTACATGGAGAATCCAATATTTCTCTCGAATTGTCTGTAACATTAGTTGTATGCCACCATGTAAAGTTTCACTGTGTATCTTTTCCACAATAAGCCTGGATAATGTGCCTTCCTTTGGAAGGATGATTGGGTGCCGACGGTAGTCACTCAGTCTTGCATTTTCTAATCTGCCAGATGAACGGATAATGTTTTGCATTGTGTTATCCAGATATGGATTTAGTGCAACCAGTTTGCTTGATCCAACCACGCTGCTGCCTTTGTGAAGCTGCCTGATCTCCGACGCAAAGTATGTGTGTTGTACCGCCTTTATGTGCCAGCATAGAGCTTCTTCCAATTCCTCGACTGTGATGAAGGTTTGTGTTCTATATTTCCAATGTGTCTTTCTCCAACGCCATATGTAAGCTGTTGTGCGAAGCATCTTTCCAAAGTTGCTGAAGCGCTCGAGCAGAGGAATTACAATAGTTTCCTTGCCTTTCTTGTAATGAGTTTCAATTATAAGACCTCTTGATGGACAAGCTATATTTGCCTTGATTGGTTTTAGTTCTGTCTCCATTGCCAGTGCGTCATCCTCTGTGAGTTTAATATCGTTGACAGAAGATAGTTCGATGTCTATTGCTGGGCCATGCCACCAAAGCGGGTGAGATAAAAGTGTGTCAACGCTAATGCCTCGGCTTGCACAATCTGCTGGATTAAAGTGCGTACGGATGTGATGCCAGGTTCCAATTTCCGAATTCTCTTGTATATAGCTGATGCGATTTGCCACATATGGTTTAATTTGTGTTGGTGGTTTGTGAAGCCAGTTGAGAACGATGCTTGAATCGCTCCACATCGAGTATGGAACGGTGTTAAGATCTAAAGCTTGCCTGAGAGTTGCCATTGTTGAAGTAAGAAGTTGGGCAGCACATAGCTCCAACCTTGGAATTGTTACTGCCTTGCTAGGTGCCACCTTCGTCTTGGATGTGATGAGCTCTGATTTTCGATAACCGTCATTATCGACTGTAAAAATAAATTACAGCTGCATATGCCTTCATGCTTGCATCGCAGTAGCCATGGAGATGTAGAATTGTGTCAACTTGTATACCCATCCATCTTGGTATACGAATCTTCTCTAGCAGTGGTAAATCAACACGAAAAGCATGCCATTCTGTGAGCAAATCTGCTGGGAGTGGTGTATCCCATGCCAATCCAGCCTGCCAAAGTCGTTGAATAAAAAGCTTCGCTACTATAATAACTGGTGCCAATATGCCAAGTGGGTCGTACAGCCGTGCTATATCGCTTAAAACTTGGCGTTTTGTTGCATATGCTGATGCAAGTGGTAATTTAACCTTGTAGAATAACTCGTCTGCTATGGGATCCCAATTCAATCCAAGGACAGTCGTTTCCGCTGTTTGCAACTCAATCTCATCAGTAAATGGTGTGTCTGTCAGATGAGCCAGAACGTCCACGTCATTAGACCGCCATTTTCGCAAACAAAAGTGGCCTTGTTTTAGGACGAAGTCAACATCTTTTGCCAATTTGACTGCTGCCTGTGCTGACGGAGTGCTAGAGAGATAATCGTCGACGTAGAAATCACGTAATATACTTGTCCGAGCAGCCATTGCCCGATCACTGTCAGGTATTGTGGAAGAGTTGTCCACGCCACATTGTTGCATTGCACGAACTGCCAAATATGGTCCGCTCGCAGTGCCATATGTAATGGTATTTAACTCAAAAGTGCGCAACGGTTCAGCAGGAGATTCACGCCATAAGATCTTTTGCCATCGTCTATGTCGTTTATCAATGAGTACTTGCCTAAACATCTTCTCTACATCAGCAGAGAGAGCAACTGCAAAACGGCGAAATCGATGGATTATATTTATCAACAACTCTTGTATGAGTGGGCCAGCCAGTTGGGTATCGTTGAGTGAGGTTCCTGTTGATGTCTGCGCTGAGGCATTAAAAACCACACGAAATTTGATGGTAACTGCATGATGAGGGATATAATATGATTGCGATGGATCGCCAGGTTGATCCAGAACCGCAGTCATGTGGCCAAGTTGTAGATATTCCCTCATAAAGGATGCGTATTTCTTGTGTAGATCCGGGTTAATAGTTAGTCTGCGCTCAAGTTGATAAAATTGCCTCAATGCCAAGTTGTGTGAGTTACCAAGTGGTAATGCATTCATTTTAAATGGTATCTGCACGCTGTAACGGCCATCTGATTCTCGATTATACGTGGCCATAAATAGGTGTTCATATAAATCAGCTTCCAAAGTAGTAGTAGATGTAGTGCTATCGTTATCTGCCTCAAAGAATGTGCATAACAAATCATCGATTTCTTGATCATGTCTAGAAGTGACGGGCAAAGATCTGACTGTAGGCACAGCATGAGATTCAATTGTTGCAGGCCCAAATACAACCCAGCCAAGATGAGTTGATTGTGCGAATGGTTCACCATCACTTCCACGAATGATGCCATCTGTGATAAGTTGACCCCAAACGTCTGCGCCAAGTAATGCATCGATTCGTCCAGTAGTGCCAAATGAAGGGTCTGCCAATTGAAGATCACGTAGATGTTGCCAGCAATCCTCCGAAATTCTAGATGCAGGTGTGTGCGAAGTGATAGCCTCAATTAGGTAGACGTCAACTGTTATACCAAAGCCATAATTAAAGTTGGAAGACAATTGTACATTTGCTCGGCCACGTGTGTATGTTGATAAAGAGTTGCCTATACCTTCTACTTGTATTTCACATTTATGCCTGCGAAGAGCCAAATTGTTAAAAAAACGTAAAGTCATAAAACTAACCTGAGAGCCAGGATCGCATAGTAAACGACACTGCTGGGTCTCGCCAAAGCCATCGGTAATTTTTGCAAAAGCTGTTGCCAAAAGAATGAGATGATCATTGAAAACTGCAAATGTTTTAATGGAGCCATCTAGTCAGATATAATTGCGGGGAGCTTGACTTGTCGTCGTTGAAGCAGCTGGTAGTACAGATGTAGCAGAAGTACTAGTCTCAGGTTGTGTCGGTGCCATATGTGATGTAGAACGACAAAGCAATGTGTGATGCCTACCATTACACTGAAAACAATTTCTCGAACCACACTGCTTGGTTGCATGACCAGGTTTTAAGCAATTAAAACACAGGTTAGAACCTTTGAGCTTCTGGAAGCGTTCGGCCACTGGTAGCGCCAAAAGTTTAGAACATCGGCCGATTCGGTGAGATTGTTCATTGCAAAATTCGCATCTTCCAGCTATAGTGGCAGCCAAGTTTGTTTTCACCAGTCGATGCGCCTGCCTAGTAATGCTTGCATTTGTCTTTTCACTATGTTTGTCGTTTCGTTCCATTGTGTTCCATTGGAGCAGCTCAGATGCCAAACTATGAGCTCTCTTCTCGACAAATGCAAGCAATTCTTCCAGTTTGGGGATGTCCTTCGAGGTTCGGCTCATACCCCATGCCTGTTGTGTCGCTGTAGGAAGCTTCGATGTGATAATAGGTACAGCCAACGCATCCCATTTGTCCACAGGTAAGTTCATCACTGCTAATGCACGAAATGCCTCCCTCACCGTGTCTACCACAGACAGTAATGCTGATGTCGTTTCAGTTTGTTCTCGTTTCAAACCAATAAATCGCGAGACATGAATGTCTGCCAACTGTTTCTTGTTGTCGTAGCGAGCGTTCAATGCCTTCCATACGTCTTCATATCCACCCGTGTACATACCCCCAACCAATGCAATCGCATCACCTTTCACCGCTGCACGGAGCTTTCCAAGCTTGTATGCCTCTGGGAAGTCTTTCAAATGTACAAGGGTTTCAAAGGCATCCTTGAATGCCAACCAGTTCTGCAATGTGCCATCAAAAGTTGGAATTGGCAAAGGATCCAACTTCAAATCTGTGGATGAGGGTTGTGTGGCCACACCCTCATTTGCTCGCTTCGGTACTGTTAGCTGAAGGGAAATTAAACGTCGAAGTTTAGCATTTGCTACATTATACACCTCTTCAGTGTCTTCCCAAAGTCTGGTATGTGCATCAACCTCAGTCGCTTTGGCTTCATTCATTAGTGCGTCATGAGCAGCCACAAAACGCTCGAAATGCAATTGTAGTGAACTCATTACCTGGCGAAGACTGAATTCGTCGCCTGAAAAATCATCTGCATCGAGTTTGGTAGCAATCCGCTTGATTGCAGTAACTGCAGCGGAACGCTTTTTCAGCTCAGCCATCCTAATCGAAAATATAGAACTCCAAGGGTGTTCTAGACAAATGCGTCGTTATGACGCCAAAACCAAAAATGTCGTATGACGCCAAAACCAAAATGTCGTCAATTCCTCACAGGAGGCACCAAAAAATGTATGGGAATCACCAGGAAAGGTTTCTCCACACACTCAGAACAGTCTGATTAAGAAAGAACAACTTGATTTATAAAAAGTTGTAAACAAAAATGTCTTTATTTAATTGCAAACTTATTTAATTGAAAACTACGTTTTAGATTATTAATGCACGACCAAAGCCACAGATATCAAAAAACATAATAATAGAATTTGAACCAAAAGAATCGTTGTTAGAAAAAGGAGAGAGAAAACCTTATTCTCGTTGAGCAGGACAGTTGTCTTTCGTTGGGTCTGTTCGATCTGTTGAGGAACCTGGTTCCTTTAAGTCATGAACAGTAAGGACAACCTCAAGTTTAATATCAGAGATTCGTCACATTCTACTGCAAACGCTATTTTAGGTGTTTGGGAAAAGTGTAGAATACCGAAAAAGTTAAAAAAACATGTTGTAGACAAAATAGAAAGCCTTTTTAGAGAATGGCAGAAACTTAAAAAAAAACAAGGAAAACACGGCAAAACGATCTGGATATTTGAAACAAAAAGAAGAACTTTGGCAAAAGAGTCTAGAGCACCTTTTTGATGTATAGCCCATGCTGACGCTCTAGAAATTATTTGTATTCAAGAGGACAGAGAGTTTTTGCTTGCACAACGAAAAGAAGGTCGACCAGGTAAGATTGGCAACATAGATAAGGTACTTTCAAAAAAGGAAAAAGATGCTGAAAAGAAAAAATGCATATTGAGGGCTATGCGAGAACGAGAAGATGAAATCATTAGATCACATACTAAAAATAAACAAGCTTCGATTCTGTCTGAGGAATGCTTTACTGAAGATGAAGAAGAAATTTTGTCTGAAAACGATACATCTTTTTGTCCAAGCCCATTAAAGCAACAATTACCACCAAAGAAGAGGGGAAGGAAGAATCTTTTGAACGATGATTTGGCAGTTTGCCTGGATGTTGCCAAAATAAGTGATCGAAAAGCGACTGTAGTGTTAACAAGAACTCTTAAGACGCTTGGATGTGACCCTTCAAAATACAACGTTAATTCGTCATCAATTCGTCGGCAACGTATATTTAGTCGGAAGAAGCTTGCTGAAAATCTGAGAAATGATTTTAAATCAGATGTTCCCCTTACGACTTACATTATATGCCCTGAAACTGTTGATCGTCTTCCAATTTTGGTTTCTGGTAAAAATATTGAAGAGCTTCTTGCAGTACCAAAGCTTGTTTCAGGAACTGGGTTATCACAAGCAACAGCTATTTATGAAGCAATAAATTCATGGGAGCTTTCAGACCAAATTAAATGCATGAGCTTTCATACAACAGCTGTTAATACTGGTCCAAGAAATGGAGCTTGCATTCTTCTTGAGCAAAAGATGAATAAGGAAATGCTTTGGCTGCCCTGTCGCCATCACATGATGGAAATAATGCTGGAAGCTGTAGTCGTTCAGTCGCTTGGGTGCTCATCTGGACCAGAAATTTTACTTTTTAAAAGATTCAAAAATGACTCGTATTCAGCAAACATCTTTTCAAAATCTTAGCTACGATGATTTAAAGAAAATCAAAGAAGTTGTAAATGCTGCAAAAATTATCTCCTTTGCTCAGCATCAAATTAACCAATTTCAAGTTCGAGATGATTATTATGAGCTTTTAAATCTGACTATCATCTTCCTAGGAGGTGTTCCTGAGAAAGAATTATCTTTCCGAGCCCCTGCTCGACTTTATCGTGCTCGATGGATGGCAAAATCAATTTATTCCCTAAAGCTATATTTATTCAGAGGACAGTTTAAGCTAACAAAAAGAGAAGAGAAAGGAATTCAAGACATTTGCTTCCTCACAGTTGTCGTTTATGTGAAGTACTGGTTCGAAGCAACTTCTGCATCTTACGTCCCCCGAAATGATCTGCAACTTCTAAAAGATTTAAAAAAGTATGAAATTTTGAATCCTACGTTATCGAAAAGACCAATGAAGAAGTTTCTTCGTCACTTGTGGTACCTTTCGGAGGAACTTGTCGCCTTTGCTTTTTTTGATGAAAATGTTAGCACCGAAACCAAACGCAGGATGGTAAAAGCACTCGGAAATGAAGGAATGGAGTTTCCACTCAAAAAAATTACCGTCGATTCAGAAGTTATTGCTTCAAAGAATTTAGAAGATTTTGTATCAAGAAATACTTTTAAATTCTTCTGGAATACTGGAGTTCCACAAGATTTTCTAAATATTGACGTCGAAAAATAGGAAGGAAATGACTCCTTTACATCCTGCAGAGACATTGTATGTTCCATGAGGGTTGTCAATGACATTGCTGAGCGAGGAGTTGCTTTAATGGAAGAATACAACAAGTAACATACCACAAATGAAGAGCAAAAACAGTATTTATTGTTAACTGTGAAAAATTACAAGCAAAAATACCCTGATTCGAAAAAATGTACACTTATAAAATGAGGCAATGTAATTTTTGTTTGAAAGTTTTATTTTTAAAAACTTACTTAAAAAAATCATTGTTATTAGTTATTAGATTGTAATAATTGTCCCTTATTTTAATCATAGAAAAAAATAAAATTTTTGAAAATAAAAATTTTGTACTACAAACATTTTTACTGCATGGTAGCGACCCCTAAAATTAAGTATTAAAATTCCAAAAAAATACCATATATTTTACTCATAATGACAGGGTGCCCCATACAAAAAACGGAAAAAAAACGTTCGGTCAAATAAGAAGCACTCTACTATATAGCCTTCAATATTTTCAAAAAATACATCAACAACGACTGCACAACCACTATGGACACATCTGAACACCGTAGATTGAGATATACCGTGCATGCCTGAGAGCTCACGATAAAATGTCAACATTTCCATTTTATGTTAATGAAACATTTTTTCAGGCTCATTACCAATCGTGTTTCAATTATTCTTATTATTTAATCTACCCTTATACGGTTTATGCAAAACTTTTTTTCTTTAAAGCAAATGCATCTGCAAATACGCGACCGACAGATTCTTAAGCTTTTTATCGCAAAATATTAATTTGTATTACTATCGGTATACTATACTATGCCTTCCCCGTAAATTCATTTTTCGGTTCGAAAAGAAATTTTTATTGAAAAATTACAAATTGTTAATAAAATTACACATGAACTTTCTTCTGTAAGAAGTTTTCTACAACTTAACAAATTTGTAAAATTTTTTTATTTGGTGAAACAGAAAATTATAAAAAAAATACCTGAATTTTCACAAATTTGTACTTGTAAAATATTTACAAACAAAAGTTACTCTTGGTGAAACGAAAATAAAGATATTCCCACAAATTTCCCTTAGTAAATTACAACTAGAATTTTGTAATACAAACATTTTGTGAAACAGAATAAATCGAATTCTTAACAAAATTTGTAAGAAATCGCTTGTAAATTACAATTTGTAAGTTGGTGAAATAGGCCACTGAAGTTGTTTTAAAATTTCCATAAAATAAGCTTTTCAGAAATGTATAATACTTTATACCTATTCCAAAAAAGTCTTATAGAAAACTAACTTTCAAAGTGATAAACCAAACGGTCTTGAAAGGAAAATCCAAAAAAAATAATAATGCTTCAATTTTTTGTTTCTTACATATATTATGTAAAATTCTTGCAATATCGTAAAGATTGACTATTTAGCTTTAAAATAAAATTGAAATAAAATGTCAGGAGCGACTTTAGTAAAAACATTTATAATCTGCTATTGTTGTACCATTTTCCACTGTGCTGCGGCGTGAATTTCATACTTGCTATGGATAGTTTGTACGGAAACTGCATTTTTTTGTGTAATGGGGTCATTAATTCCCGAACTCATTTTTTTTTCCAACCAAATCCCTCCGGGCAAAAAAAAAACGAATTTAGAGAGAATATGCCTAAGCTTTTAAATGTGAACATTATTCTCGATTTTCGTAAATATAGCTGATGATTAGCTGAAGCTGAAGTTAAACCCGAGTTAACTCATAAAATTTGGTGATTTAACTCAGGATTGACTGAACTGATGCTTTTGATGTTTTATACACCGAGTTTGTTTAGTCGTTCCGCATGTATTCTCCAACAAAAACTGCTTTCGCAGTCAAATGTGGGTTAATTTACTTCTAGAGTTAACTAACTCTTGTCTAACTCACAACTGGTAAACTGGCCCTTGGAGGCCTTTCGTTAACTAAATACGTGCTTTATTGTATGCAGACGACGTACGGTGACACACTGTCTTATCCAACAGATGGACGATGTAAACTAGCAGCGTTTAAATTTCAATAAAATACCAACCAATAATTTTCCTTAATTCACTTATGGTAACTTGATCCAATTGTGATATTTCTGCGGATTTTTCCATTCGCCTTTTACAATTTTCAACATCCTTTTGAAGTTCCTGCGAACGAATTTCTTCATGATGCAAATCAGACTTAAATCTACTGCAGCAAGTGTAAATTCGTTGTACATTATCGGCATTTTCTTGACTGTCCTTTTGCCTAAGGACTTTTGTTATCTAAACAATATTGGCACAACTTATATAATGTATACAAAATTATTAAATTAAATTACCTCTGTAATTTTTGAGGACAATGAGGTAAAATACTCATCATCTATAACATCTGGAACTAAAGGTTCATCTTCGGAGCCAGATTTCTGGGATTCATCACCACTTTCGTCCATATTTTAAGAATATTAGCTTCATACTATACAAAATAATTTGGACAAAATATCTTTTCTTTGTTGAAAGCTTATTTCTGTTGTCATCACAGCGACCGCGTTGCCGGTGTCCTTGTTGCCTAGCCAGTCAAAGTTGTTTATTCAAAAACATGATTCAAATGGATAAAGAAATAGGGTTTTGGTGACTAAAGCTAAAAATATTGATTGTTGCATTCGGAAAAATTATTAAGAAATCGACAGAAATTTTCATCACATTAAAAAAAAACTCATAAAAGACAAAACGTTGATAAGGAAGCCTCGAATCCCATTTGCTCTGAAACAACACTTAATCGTTTAAGTTCAACATTGGAAAAAAAAAAACAGCAAATTTAAGCGTTAAGCCTAGTACGCACATCGAGCTAAACAAAATTTTATCTGTACTATTTTTATATCTACAAACGTTTGCTTAAAGCTTCGATAAAAAATAAAGCGAACAGAGATTATCCACTCCACTTAAGAAGAGAATACTCGGCAGCCATTTCAATTTGCCTTAAAATATCAGTTTGCAGATACAAAATGAGAATGAATGTATAAAAACCTCACACATTTACAGCAAGGTTCTTCACAATCTCGTTGAATTGTTGTTGCAATTCACATCTATTCGTCGACACGAGACGAAATTACAAAAACAGTAGATTTTTCAGGGTGAAACTTATGGCGAATTCCTTACAACAGAGAAATCGATTTTTTTCTAAACAGAATGGATTTTTTTCTAAACAAAATCGATTCTTTTCTGTCAAAACAAATCTTGCGTTTTTAGCAAGATTTCACACTGATATGCACAAACACTATGAAGACTTGACATTTCTAATACGTCAAATTGAAAGTCGCGGAATTTTTGGAAGACGAGTTGTTTAGTTTTTGGTTGCAACGAATTCTACATAATTTACAAAATATTCAGTCAATACAGCTATAAAAATAATTTATTGTGCGTTGTTCAATATCAAACACAAATTTGACAAAATAAAATAGCTTTCGCGAGTGAAAGACGTGTTAAAAACTTGCAGCTATAAAGTAACACAAACACAATCACACCAAAACAAAATCGATTCTTTTACGAAATACAAATTCCTTTCAATTGACAGAAAAAATTCGATTCTGTTTAGAAAAAAATCGATTTCTTTTTTGAAATGAATTCGCCATTAAAAAACATTCACATCTCTATATTGAGTATCGTTGGTCTTGATTCACAAATGTCAAAAATTATTTGTGAAAGAATGTGTTCAGCATTATTTCGCCCGCTAAATTAATTGGAGACTTTTTGATAAAGTACTATAGATGAGAGTTGGAATTTAGCTCGTGAACTGCGTACTGCTCGGCTTAAAATGCGCGCTAAAATTTATCTTTGGAGGAAATTTGTATGGAAGATAAATTTTAGCGTGATCTGCGTACTAGGCTTTAAGGTTGAAGATATTTAAGTTTGGTATTAGCTAACGCCAGTTTATATCACTGAGCCAAAAAACATCTTAAAATCAAAGAAAACGGCTTTGAATCAAAGTAGAATCGCAATAATTTGGGAATAAATACGTTTTTTTTATTAAAATCAAACCTTAATTATGGATTTAGTTAAGTCACTTCAAAATGAATATGATTCGACTTTGAATTGAAGCAGCACGCCCCTTCTTTTAACTATCTTTAGCTTTATTTTAAGTTGGGATTATTTTTATTTCAAATTCTTTGCGGCTATGAATGAAGGATTTCATCATTTAAAACAAACTTGAAGCAGATTTGAATCTAATAGGTAACAGTTTAAAATCAAAACCGAGAATATCTACTAATTTTTTTATAAATTGACACCTTATTTTAAATACGCTATGCATTATTGCAACCAGCCTTGGTAAGTTGGATAACATTAGAGGCAATTTAGACCAAAGGAAATTCATCAACATTTTGTTAGAAAATCGTAAGTGAGTGCACCAAAATTGGGGTTTAAAATCAATTTACTTCTTACAAAAACAATGACCCAAGGCACAAAATTTATAACACTTGCATGTTCCATGTCTACAATTATCTATAAGAAAATCGAACCCGACCGTATTAAGCAGATACTAATCCTTAAGAGAATTTATAGGGCCATTTACCCCAACGACTTAGAAAAGATACCATTATAAATGCAAGAGTGTTGAAAAAGAAGTTGTTGGAAAATGTGTTAAAACTGCAATAGAAATGACTAAGAAGTTTTCAGAATTTGTGCTAAATAGACTAGACCATGGGATATAAAATGTGGAATATGCAACAAAATATTGAGATTGTGTTAGGTTTTGGTTTAAATCCAAGAAAACTCTTGGGGTACGAATACGAGTTTGACTTCTTTCAATTAAGTTTTCAGAGTTTTGTTAATAAATGTCCTCTTCTTGGCAAGGGGTGTTACTTTTTTGGGCCTTTAATATTAAATGGAGTCTTTAATGTTCTACAGGACTAACGTCGTCGCGTTGTAACAGTTTATCGCAATTAGGAGTGGTTGTGAATTACCAGTTGAACAAATAAACTCTGAGAGCCCGAAGTATGCCCATCGGTGGAGAGCCCTGATCCTGCGGGCCGCATAAACAGTGCCGTAACATGGGGCTTCTTCGCCCCAGCAGGGGTAATTTTGCGCCACTGACGAAAAGAGTTGGTTTCTCGATTCACGCTCAGACATTTAACATTCTATAAACCGAACCTACCGTAATGTACAAACACACACATATAAAGGGTTTTTCAACAAGGACGCTACAAAAGTAGAGCAACAAAGACAGCAAACGACGCCATATTTCTTGCCGCTCTTTTGACATTTCTCTTCAGCAAGGTTTGCAATTTTATGATGGATAAGATATACGAGACAACAACGACTCGAAATTATTAAAATTTACTACCGAAATTCGGAGTCAGTGGCCTCAACGTTAAGAGCGCTACGTCCAATTTATGGTCGTCATAATCGTCCTAGCAGGTCAACAATTGAGCGTCTAGTGGAAAAATTTGAATCCACAGGCACAGTACAAAATGTTTCCGTGCCAGTGAGACAAAGAAGTGCCCTTAGTGTCGAGAATATTGCAGTTGCAGAAAGCCCAAATGTGTCTCTCACACGTCGTTCTCAAGCGTTGGGCATCTCTGTGACGTCGTTGTGGCGAATTTTGCGAAAAGATATTGGCCTACATCCTACAAGATTAAATTGACGCAAGAACTGAAGCCGCTTGGCCACCAGAAGCGTCGTATGTTCGTGAATTGGGCTGAGAAACAACTTGAAAATGATTCGGATTTTCATCGAAAAATCATCTTCAGCGATGAGGCTCATTTCTGGCTGAATGGCTTCGTCAATAAACGAAATATGCGGTATTGGTCAGGCAGCAATCCACACGTACTCCATGAGTCATCATTGCATCCCGAAAAAATTGAATGATAACCGAATATTTTTGGCCCCAATGGGATGATATGGACTTGGAGGACATGTGGTTCCAACAGCGAATGTCACAATCAATTTATTGGAAACCAAGTTTGGAGAACGTGTTATCTCACGAAATGGTCCAGTCGCTTGGCCGCCTCGGTCGTGCGATTTGACGCCGTTAGACAATTTCCTGTGGGGCTACGTCAAGTCTATGGTCTATGCCAACAAGCCAGCGACGATTGATGAACTTCGTACGAATATCGAACGTGAAATTGCAGCAGTATCGGCCGATTTATGCTTGAAAACCGTCGAAAATTGGGTTCAGCGTGTGGACTTCTGCAAGCGTGCCCGTGGTGGCCATGCAAAAGAAATCGAGTTCCATACATAATGGCATCGAACGTACTTTCACAGGAATAAAGAATTTCATTGATATCCAAAACCGTTTTTGTTTTATTTAAAAAAAAAAATTTGTAGCGCTATTATTGAAAAACCCGATACATCTGCCACGTGTTGCAACGAACCGTATACCAGCAGTTGATAAGAAGTAATTGACCTGTGTAGTTCACGTAGCAAAGTTGTTTAATTTTTTAAGTGCGAAATTTGGTGTGTAAAAACAGTTGGGTGAACTTTAATAAAGTTAGAACAGATTTTCTATTTATAATATTGTTTTGTCAATACTTTACACATGGCCTTTGTTTCTTTAATTCATGAATAATAATTATTGATTATTTTTTTTGTGACCATGCAGTTTTATTTCATTTTGGGGCTAGGTTAGGTTAGGTAAAAGGGCTGACAGTTGATCTTGTTACCGTCACGCTTAGATCTATGTAGATCCGTTGTGATACCCTAGGAAATTGTATCCCATTAAATGTAAAAACCTATGTGTTCTGTTAGCAGTCAAGCCATTTAGAGGCGTTGACGAAGTTCAAAAGGCTGTTCGCTAAAGTTCTAGAAAAATTCTCTAAGTCATCATCAAAGAAATGATTTCCTGGTTGTTTCTTTCTTGAGTGACAGAGTGCTGGGCAGTGACAAAGGAAGTGTTAGGTCTCCTCATGTGCTTCTTCATCGCTGCACCCTCTGCAAAGGTCGTCAGTACTGAGCCCATTTTCTTTTTGTGGTATCCCAGTAGGTTGTGTCCGGTGATTATGCTGACAAGGGAACGAAGATGTTTTTTTGTTCATAAGCATAATTTTGTCTGTCTTCTGCTTATTGAAATTTGGCCATAATTTTCTAGTTTTGGTGCATGTTTCAAGCAGGTTCCATCTTTCATTGGTTTTCTCTGATATTTTGTTACGAATATCCTGTTTGATGTTACAGTTTAGTACTTTAATATGTCGTTCTGCTTGACTTGAATCAAGCGACGATCTCGTTTTCGCCAGCTCATCAGCTCTTTCTTTTCCTTGCACATTATTGTGACCAGGAACCTAGCGGAGTCTAATGTTATGCTGCATACCAAGAACCCTTAGTTCTTCGCGACAGCAAGTTACAAGCTTCGAATGTATTTTGGTGGCAGAAATTGCTTTGATTGCTGCTTGGCTATCAATAAAGAGGGTGATGTCAGTGAGGGTGGTATCGCCATCATTGATATTTGCGTAGCTGCTTTGGTCACTGCTAAGACCTCAGCTTGGAAGACGCTGCAAAAGTCCGGAAGTCTGAAGGAGCTAGCTTATCCCAGAGTTTCCGAGAAAATTCCTGCACCAACTCCAGTGTCCATCTTAGAGCCATCAGTGAAGACAGTTATCGTAGATTCGTTACTGAGAGGTTGGTTGTTTTTCCACTACTCTCTATCAGAAAAAGAGGTAGTGAATGGTCTATTGAAGTTTAAATGGGGTATTGTGTAGTCTGTGCAAACATTATTTCCCACATATCTCTGAAGAATCTGAGTATGACCCGTTGTGCTTTGTTTCCAGCAGTTAGTCTGGCTTCTTGGACGAATAGATCTAGGGGTTTCAAGTTGAGTATTGCTTCCAGTCCCGCTGTGGGGGTGGTTTTCAACGCCCCTGTAATACCTACGCATGCTAATTTTTTGAACTTTTGTTAAAGTTTTCAGGTTTGTTGTTTTCTCAGTCGCATTCCACCAAACTAGATTACCGTAGGTTAGTAGGTATCGGTCTATAACTATTGCCGTGTACATCCACTTGATAATTTTTGGGTTGGGTCCCCAGGATTTTCCAAAAATCCTGTTGCAGGAATAGAATGCGACCATAGCTTTCTTTGATCTTTCTTTGGTGTTGAGACACCAGTTCAGTTTCTTGTCTAGGATCACACCAAGGTATCTGGTCTGATCTGAGATTTTGAGTGGTGTCCCTTTTATTGATGGTTGTCTAAACATTGGTATTTTCCATTTCCTTCTGTTAGTGAAGAGAACCAATTCTGTTTTCAATGCATTGACCATTAAACCACAGTTCTTTGTCCAGTTGTTGACCTTTTGTTCACTAATAGTGGATGGGAATTTTCCTGTCGCAAATAGTGCTAGGTCGTCAGCATAGGCTACTACTTTGACTCCACCATATTTTAATTTTATAAGAATTTCGTTTGTAACTAGTATCCAAAGAAGTGTAGAGAGCACCCCTCACTGGGGTGTTCCTCTAGATGTGGATACTTTTAGACGTGATTCTCCAAGTTCTGTGTTCACATGCCTGTTTCTTAACATGCACATAATCCAATTTATAATTGAACTTTCTATATTCAGGTCTACAAGGGCTCTCTTAACTGCATCGCTTTCCACATTATTGAATGCTCCTTCAATATCCAGAAAGGCAATTTCCAAGGCAGCAAGAGTGTATTCATTGTCTTCGAGGGTTTTTTTCAATTGTATCTATTAACAACACAGTGAAGTGCTGTTTCTACGCTTTTGCCTTTTGTATAGGCATGCTGCATTGGAGAAAATACCTCCGGGTTCACTGTACTGCCAATATAGATGCCCAATAATCTCTCGAAAGTTTTAAGAGCAAACGACGTGAGACTGATTGGTCTATAGTCTTTAGCTTCCGTGTGACTAGGTTTACCAGCTTTCTGGATGAAAAGAACCTTGACTTCACGCCATACTTTAGGTTCATATCCCCTTCTGAGGCTACTTGAGAATATGTTTTTTAGGGGCGGAGTAATAAGGTTTTCACTTTTTGTAACATCATTGGAAAGATGCCATCTAGTCCCGGGGATTTATAAGGGGGGAAAGAATTTATAGCCCATTTAATCTTGTCTTCCGTTACAATATCCGACGGTGCTCTGTGGTCTGCATGGATCTCAGTTACCTGGTTATAGCTCGGGTTGGAGCTACACCCGGGAAAATGAGCATTATCTAAGAGTTTCAGGGTTTCACTGCATGATTCTGTCCAACGACCACTTGATTCTTTTAAGGAACCCAAGGTAGTTGGCATTTTGGGGATACTTCGCTCCAACGAAAAAACGGTCACCATCTTTTCTATGCGCAGATCTCTCTGGAAATGGCCCTTTCAAAAAGATTTACTAACATATACCCTTGGAGCTATGTTGTATGGTTTATTAAACCAGAAAAACAAGTTAAAAAGGGGCGCTATTTCCTTCGATAAGCTTAATTTTATATTTGGTTCAAACTTTTTGCTTTTTGAGTTCTTTTCATTTTTAAAATAACAGTTTTATTTTTTATTTATATTTAATCTTTATTACGGGCAATTTCTTCACAGAGTCCTAATGCCAGTACCGGTACTAGTCCTAAAATAAGAACTCAAATCGGTATCAACTCATTTCTTCACACAAGTTCTAGGTCGTAGTCCTGTCAATTTGGTACCGAGTATTAATTAGGACTCGGTACTAGCTAGGACTTTGAAATCGGCAGTCTAGTGGCGCTTATACCTGATTTAGAGTAATTTTTATCATTTTCTTCAATGAATCCGTTGGATGGACGTGTGTTAATACTTTTAAAAAGGCTTTCCGCACATATCCAAAAATTTTCAGATATGCATTGTTGTTTTGCATTTACTGTTTTCATAAGGGATTAAAACAAACACAAAACCTATCCTGATAGCTCTGGATATTTCCCCAAACGCGACCAGTGCATTGCATGCCCCGCACATGAAATGCACACAAAAAACGGCATTTCTCCAAGACTGTTACACACATAACACCATAGAAAAATGTCCAAAAATCCACGCGAAAAATAAAATACAATGCTCTACTCAAATCAAATGCTTCATCTGGATGCTGATTCAAAACAGAGCAGCACTGATCACTCCTGTAAATATCGGTAGGACTTTATGTGCATTCTTCATCTTCCCACTCTCTATAGGTTTATAGCAATGACGACCACCGTTTTGCTGCAAACTGCGTAAATTGAAGACCGGAAAATTATTGATCACAGTGACAAATTTCATAGTTGATGCTTGATGAGACAGGTATCGTGGAATGGATATTATGTCCCCTTTTTGTGAAAATTGACATAATTCATTCGAAAATAGAATAAAATAAAAATCCTTCAGTCAAAATAAATATCATAAATATGGAAATGCCAAAATATCAAAATCATAATTAGACCAGTTTTAGACGTATTAAGTCCTAGTACCGCTTGCTGAACTTAGATCCGGTACTAGTGAAGTGAAGAAATGCTCAGGCACTTACTTTTCATTAGGACCGAGTACCAGAACTAGTACTTGGTCTAGCTAGACTGGGTACTAGGCTGGCTTAGTACTTCTGTGAAGAAATTGGGCGTTAGATACTGTTTTTATTGTTCTTAAAAGTGATTTTTATTTGTGTTTATTTCAAACTTATAGTAGAATTAATGAAGTTTTTTGTTTTTATGCCTTAATTTATTAGCATTTAATGAATTAAAAAGACGCTGTTTTGGTTTTTCAATTTGTTTGTTTTTTTTTTGTTACAGATATGATCCTTTGATACAGGAGTATTGAAATAAAATACTAACTTTGCTCCAGCTCTTTAGATAAAGGAAATATAGTTAAAAGTTTCAGATTAAGCAAAGCAACCCCGTCCCTTGGAAAACTTTGCCCCATTTTTCAACCACAAAGAAAAAGTATTTTAAATATTACTTAAACAGTTTTAATAGCGTAAATGCACTATCTCATATTTTATATTAATGAAACGGTGTCGAAAAAAAAAAAAAATTGAACAAAATTATTTATCTGCCATCTTTAAGGGTTTTCAAAAAATTAGTGCAAAATACGGAGCAAAGTAACCCCATGTTACGGTACTTTTACTATAACAAAATACAAAACTGCCATAAATTTTAAAGTAGACTAAATTGGCATACATACGCCCCTATTATCGGGTATCTTTAATAATTAAACATTAATTATTTGTAACTTTCAACTAATTAGCTTAAATATATGTGTTCCTCAAATATGAACCCAGAAATTCCAGATAAGAGAGTTTTAATTAATACACAAACGATTTGTTGTCATGAAAAAACAAAAATTTATTTCAACAAAATTATAAATAGGAACTTTTTACCTACCTTAACGTAGTGCAATCTCAATACCGACTGATTTTTAAACGCGACTTGGTAGGCAGGAAAATTGAATAAATTCCCTATATTGAGTTTGGTTCTTATTTGTTTTAAGTACGTTTTCACCTTAATCTTAAAACTCCAAAAGTGCGTAACAGTTGACTTCAAAACAAGGAATTACTTTGAGGTACGTTTTTACTTTAAAGTTAATAGAAATACTACACTTCTGAAATATATATTGTGTTTGATTTAGATAGATTTTAACTACTTCGCAAAAATTGAAATTTTCGTTTTAAATATGTTTTACCTTTGATTTTAAGACTTAACATTTTTAAGAAGAAAGTTAAATAAAAATCACGATAACTATTAAATAAGTTTCGGCTTTGCTTTGACATATCTCAATTGTTTGAGTTTTTTTTTGAGTCCGTACTTAATTTTAATAAACAATGTTATTACCTAATTTCGCAAACGCTTTCCGTATTTGAAACGAATAGTTTTTACTTCAATCTAAATACGTTTTGTTACAATACAAGCAACTAACATTTTAATACGCTGTTATTAAAATCCAAGTCGCAGTTTTTACCTGAGTGTAACAGTTGTGATTATATGTACCTACTGTTTATGCAGATCTGCAAGTTCTATAGAGGTTTTTTTTAAGACTCGTGAAGTGCTTTGAAAATTTCATACTTTTAATGTACGCGGTTTAAATAGTCCTTAATTCATTATTTCAGGGTCTATTTTTATTTATATTTTTTAAATACACTAAAATAAATTGTTGGATTAATTAATTTAATTTTTAAGTGGAAAATAACGTCGCAAACACTAAAAAAAAGTATTTTCTCAAAGAAGAAAAGTGTTTGCCACAATCGTTAAAAGGCACAAACCGTTAAATTTGTTTGTAGCCAATATTGCAGTTTATTTTTTCTATCTTGTAAAAAGAAAATCTTTTAACTTGTTGCAAACAATATTTATTGTTTATAACGGGTGTTTTTTTTTTTTAGAGGAATAAGACTTTTTTAACTGGCGGCCATTTTGTCAGCTGTCAAGTGATTTATTTAAAGTTTGGTTTGGCGCCGGCGCACAGTGGTTCTGTTTGTATGGGAGAGCGGAAAAAAGTCTGTTTTATCTGAACGCTTCAACGGATTTAAATGAAATTTGGCAAACATGTTTGGTCAAAATTTGGTTGAAAAAAAATAATTAGAAACAAAGTTATTGACATTTTTCTAAAATTTGAGGGTTTTGATGTTTGTACGGGAGAGCGGAAAAAAAATCTGTAACATCTGAACTGTTTAACGGATTAAGATGAAATTTGATTTGCATTTTAAAATTAGTCTTATACACATTTTGTCAAAATTTGTCTAGGAAAAAATCATTAGTAAGAAAGTTATTGACCTTTTTTTCTAAAATTTGAGTGTTTTGATGATTGTATGGGAGAGCGGAAAAAGTCTGTAAAATCTAAACTATTAAACGAATTTTGATTAATTTTGACACAAATGTTAAGATTAGTCTTATACATGCTTGGTCAAAATTTGGTCCAGAAAAAATTATTAGCAAAAAAGTTATTGACATTTTTATAAAACTTGCGGGTTTTGATGTTATATTTAAATAAAAGTTATTTTAGTAAAATCTTAACTTTTTATTTTGAATAAAATATTATTATTAACTATGTATGTTATAAAATTAAATAAATAAATAGATATATACATAAAAAAAAATAAATAAAAAACAATTATGAAGTAGTAATTTTATAATGCAAAAATGAGGTTTTTAGCGTCTGCGCTGATTGGAAGTATTTTCTTTTTTGCCTGTGGCCTTAAACCTGTTATTATTTTATCTGAGGATATGAGTATATGATGCATCACATCTTCATTCGTCGCAATTCGGCTGTATTTTCTCGAATGAAACCTGCGGTAGGCTTTATAATCCTTATTTCGGCATTCTTGGGCTTCCTCGGAGAGCGATCCAACTCACTGTATATATTTGTTATTATATTTCACTTCACTTATTGGTTGATCAAAGAGTAAAATTTTTTCTTACACACCTTGTACAAATGCTCAATAACTCAATACTGACTTTTTTTCATTAATCCTTTTTATAATGGGTGATTTTTTAAGAGGTTTAGAACTTTTTTAAAAAAAAAAACGCAACAAATTCGAAAAAATGAATGAAATATTTATTTGAATCGATAGTTTGAACCTTGCAATTTAATGTTTAAAGATAATTTCATGCAAATGTTGACCCCGGCTGCGTCTCAGGTAGCCCATCCGCTGAGTCCAATTTTGGCATACTCTTTCACACATATCGGCCGGTATCTCACGAATGAATGCATGGATGTTGGCTTCCAGTGCGTCAATCGAAGCGGGCTTGTCCCTATAGACATTAGCCTTGACATACCCCCACAAAAAATAATCTAATGGTGCCAAATCGCACGATCTAGACGGCCAATTGACCGGCCCGAAACGTGAAATTAACTGTTCACCAAACTCGCCTCGCAATTGCGCCATTGTTTCGCGTGCTGTGTGGCATGTGGCACCGTCTTGTTGAAACCACATATCATGCAAGTCAAGAACTTCCATTTCGGGCAAAAAAAAGTTTGTTATCATCGCTCGGTAGCGTTCACCATTGACAGTAACGCTGCGATTCGCATCATCTTTGAAGAAATAGGCCCAATAATGCCGCCGGCCCATAAACCGCACCAAACAGTGGCTTTTTCGGGATGCGTTGGTAGCTGTTGCAATGCTTCTGGCTGATCTTCACTCCAAATGCGGCAATTTTGCTTATTTACGTACCCATTCAACCAAAAATGAGCCTCATCGCTGAACACAAGCAGCGCGCGATGAACATTTCGAACCGAGCACGAATTTTGATAGTAAAATTCAATAATTTGCAAGCGTTGTTCATTTGTAAGACGATCCATGGTTAAATTGCAAACCAAACTGAAGCTGTTTGACAGTGACACAAGGTACTAAACACACGTCAGCTGTCAAAACCAGTGTTGCCAAAACCAAACCAGCTAAAAAATCACCCGTTATATAGATTTAAGCCATTACTAATCCTTACGCAATACACAACAAAAACAAAGCAATAAAACTTAAAAAGAAACACCTTTTTTTATTTTTACCTGCCCTACTTTTAGCGAAAAATTTAAAAAAAAAATATATGAGTGCCGGGACTCACGGTTAAATATGTGTAAACATCAACGTTTGTCCAAGTGCCTAATTTTTGTTACTAAACGTCATAAAAAGAAACATATTGAATAATTAACACTACATTACCTATCTGTAGGCAGTGCTTAGAAAGCTTAGTGTTGAAAGAACGGCAGCGAAATACCCAGTGGGGGAACCGCTGTAACGAAATTTCCAAGCACTAAAAGGCTGGTGGTGAAGTGTCCAACGAACGGTGAAGGTTTGGTACTGACAGGTCATGCTTCGTAGTTCACTCTCAACTTTAAGATGACTTCACATTACACATGGTATTGTTTATGGTAATCACTCTCTGAGCATCGACAAACAACAACTGTCAGCGGAGAGCACTAAAATCGTGGTTTCAATCGATTGACACCATCAATCGCCTATGGAATTGGACGCTGTGATTTTTAATGAATGTTAACTTCGTGCGAGTACAAAAGTAGCCGATAACTCTGCAATTTGTTCAACCTCAGCTATTTTGTATATCCCAGCAACCTACGTACCTTGCCCACGTGCCTAAAAATTGCATCGTTTAAAACCAGTATAATGTGAACGTAGAATTTAAGTTCAGATTTGTATCACTGAACGCACCCGATATCCTACCATACCTACAGCCATTGATCTACCATACCTACAGTCAATTGTCAATCGCTACAGCTGACTATTATAATTTTTGTTTTGATTTTGTTTTCTTTTTAATTACTAGTGTCGCGTCCATTTTGTTCAGGGAATAATTAAAAATTAAAAAAAAAATAATATAAAAATATAAGTGTTAAAATGATAAAATCGTCGGTTGCGCTAAATACAATTTGCTTTCGTCGTTGGCAAAAACATTATAAATGACTGGTCACGATAAAGTATAATCTAATTGTCGGTCGCGTTAAAATCAATTTGTTTTGGTCGGGGCAAATCAGATTTCGTAACGTAACGTGGTACAACGTAAAGTGCACGACGTAACGTTGTACACGAACGTTCACGTTTTTTTTCACTCTACCGCCAGCATAGATGTTTACACATCAAAAATATAGAGGATTATCCCTAATCCTTTTCTTTATTTTGTATTAAGCTCTATCATATATTTCAAAATATTTTTCGTGTGTTGTTTTCAAGAAAATTGAGTTGAAAGTTGAAAAATTTTCTAGGCAGAAATAAATGGTTTCGCAAAAATCGAAATTCTCAGACCTGGGTCAATGAATTAATTTTGTTTTATTTTTAAAATAAAGTTTGACATTTTTTCTTAAAATAATGTTCATTCTGACAATGAATACCAAAAAAATCAAGGTTTTTGGTAAACACCACCGTCAAGACGGAGTTTTTTGAAATCCGATTCAGTGAAACATTTTTGAGCATAACTTCCACATCTGCACGCATCTGCAGCTGAATTTTTCTGTGCTTTAACATGAATGTATGGAGCATATGCTGGCATACACTGAAAAAACGAGCGTACGTTAAAACAATAAATACCTGTACATTAAATGCAGTTTATTGTTTCAACGTACAAAAACATTGTCTCAACGTATTTGTTCATCAAAAACTGATTGCGTTTAATGGTGAGAACATTGATTCAATAAAAACGCGTTCATTAATCGCTTCCCATACAAAATAATGGCAACAGTTTTTGATGTTTGTGTTTAATGAGAGCATTCATTAACCAATGTTTTGAATTCATAACAAAAATGCTAGATTTGTGTGATGATTCAATGAACACTTACATTGTTTAATGAAAATTTTGAACATTAAGTTCAAAATCAGGGCGTTCATTGTATCAACAAACCAGTTCATTATTTAATGAAAAAATTACATTATTTTCGAGAAAAAAATATAGTAATAATTAAAAATAATACAATATTTTTGTTTGAGTGGTACATTGATTAATGAACGCCTACATTGTTTTATAGAAATGTTGTGCATTTATTTCAAAATGAGAGCATTCATTGTTTTAAGGAACCGGTTCATTATTTAATGAAAAATAAACATTATTTTCATGACGAAAAATTATCATTTAATGAAAATAATACATAATTTTTTCTTTCGTCGTACATTGATCAATGAACGCATACATTGTTTTAAGGAAATGTTGTGCATTAATTCCAAAATCAGAGCGTTCATTGTTTAAAGGAACCAGTTCATTATTTAATGAAAAATTTACATTATTTTCATGACGAAAAATTATCATTCAATGAAAATAATACATTATTTTTTCTTTCGTCGTACATTGATTAATGAACGCATACATTGTTTTATGGAAATGTTGTGCATTAATTCCAAAATCAGAGCGTTCATTGTTTAAAGGAACCAGTTCATTATTTAATGCAAAATTTACATTATTTTCATGACGAAAAATTATCATTTAATGAAAAAAATACATTATTTTTTCTTTCGTCGTACATTGATTAATGAACGCATACATTGTTTTATGGAAATGTTGTGCATTAATTCCAAAATCAGAGCGTTCATTGTTTAAAGGAACCAGTTCATTATTTAATGAAAAATTTACATTATTTTCATGACGAAAAATTATCATTTAATGAAAAAAATACATTATTTTTTCTTTCGTCGTACATTGATTAATGAACGCATATATTGTTTTATGGAAATGTTGTGCATTAATTCCAAAATCAGAGCGTTCATTGTTTAAAGGAACCAGTTCATTATTTAATGAAAAATTTACATTATTTTCATGACGAAAAATTATCATTTAATGAAAAAAATACATTATTTTTTCTTTCGTCGTACATTGATTAAAGAACGCATGTATTTGTTTAATTGTTCTAAAGGGTTTTCCAATAAGAGGTGTTATTTTGATATTCAAAGAAAAATGGCATTTTTTGAGATAAATGATCGGATGTTTATTTCATTATATAGAAGAAGGTATGCCGTTAATAATGGAACACAACATCAGCCAAATGGCCGCCACGACCACACTTACAGGACCATATCCTTTTCATGAAATTTTCCATAACCAAATCGCAAAGTGGCTGCCCTATGTCCTCGATAGCCTCACGAATTCCATCTTTGAGGTCTTGAATCGACGCTGGGCTGTTGGCATAGACCTTATCATTCACGTGGCCCCAAAGGAAGAAGTCGCAAGGTGTTAAAGGTCTACGCCAACAGCCCAGCGTCGATTCAAGACCTCAAAGATGGAATTCGTGAGGCTATCGAGGACATAGGGCAGCCACTTTGCGATTTGGTTATGGAAAATTTCATGAAAAGGATATGGTCCTGTAAGCGTGGTCGTGGCGGCCATTTGGCTGATGTTGTGTTCCATTATTAACGGCATACCTTCTTCTATATAATGAAATAAACATCCGATCATTTATCTCAAAAAATCCCATTTTTCTTTGAATATCAAAATAACACCTCTTATTGGAAAACCCATACATTAGTTCCAAAAGCAGAGCGTTCATTGTTTTATCAATTAATTAATTTCTATCTCAATGTAGTAAATAAGCTTGATTGTTTAAAGTATTATTTATAGCCAATTTACTTGTTTATGCCTTGTTACTTCCATAATATTGAAGTTACGACCAAATTGCATTCGATAAATCACCTAAATTGCACTGTGTAGTTTCACGATTTTTTCTATAAAGTCGATGGAAGAAAGTTCTAATGCCTATAAAATTTATATTTTTAACCATTTTCCATTATTTTGGGTCAAAAGTTCAACCAAATTTAAGTTACGGCAAAAATGCGTTTCAATATTTTTTTCGATATTTTATTTGACATTTATTTCAATGTCATATTTTTTCCTATTTAGTTGAAATAAATTAGCTAAAACGCATAAAATGTCTATATTTATAACCAAATTCTGTGTTTATGTCTTGTTACTTCCATAATATTGAAGTTACGACCGATATTTTATTTGACATTTATTTCAATGTCATATTTATTCCTATTTAGTTGAAATAATTAGCTAAAACGCATGAAATGCTTATATTTATAACTAAATTCTTTGTCTTGTCTTGTTACTTCCATAATATTGAAGTTACGTTCAAAATTGCATTCGATAAATCACCTAAATTGCACTGTGTAATTTCACGATTTTTTCTATAAAGTCGATCGAAGAAAGTTCTAGTGCCTATAAAATTTATATTTTTAACCATTTTCCATTATTTTGGGTCAAAAGTTCAACACAATTTAAGTTACGGCAAAAATGCGTTTCGATATTTTTTTCGATATTTTATTTGACATTTATTTCAATGTCATATTTTTTCCTATTTAGTTGAAATAAATTAGCTAAAACGCATAAAATGTCTATATTTATAACCAAATTCTGTGTTTATGTCTTGTTACTTCCATAATATTGAAGTTACGACCGATATTTTATTTGACATTTATTTCAATGTCATATTTATTCCTATTTAGTTGAAATAATTAGCTAAAACGCATGAAATGCTTATATTTATAACTAAATTCTTTGTCTTGTCTTGTTACTTCCATAATATTGAAGTTACGTTCAAAATTGCATTCGATAAATCACCTAAATTGCACTGTGTAATTTCACGATTTTTTCTATAAAGTCGATCGAAGAAAGTTCTAGTGCCTATTAAATTTATATTTTTAACCATTTTCCATTATTTTGGGTCAAAAGTTCAACACAATTTAAGTTACGGCAAAAATGCGTTTCGATATTTTTTTCGATATTTTATTTGACATTTATTTCAATGTCATATTTTTTCCTATTTAGTTGAAATAAATTAGCTAAAACGCATAAAATGTCTATATTTATAACCAAATTCTGTGTTTATGTCTTGTTACTTCCATAATATTGAAGTTACGACCGATATTTTATTTGACATTTATTTCAATGTCATATTTATTCCTATTTAGTTGAAATAATTAGCTAAAACGCATGAAATGCTTATATTTATAACTAAATTCTTTGTCTTGTCTTGTTACTTCCATAATATTGAAGTTACGTTCAAAATTGCATTCGATAAATCACCTAAATTGCACTGTGTAATTTCACGATTTTTTCTATAAAGTCGATCGAAGAAAGTTCTAGTGCCTATAAAATTTATATTTTTAACCATTTTCCATTATTTTGGGTCAAAAGTTCAACACAATTTAAGTTACGGCAAAAATGCGTTTCGATATTTTTTTCGATATTTTATTTGACATTTATTTCAATGTCATATTTTTTCCTATTTAGTTGAAATAAATTAGCTAAAACGCATAAAATGTCTCTATTTATAACCAAATTCTGTGTTTATGTCTTGTTACTTCCATAATATTGAAGTTACGACCGATATTTTATTTGACATTTATTTCAATGTCATATTTATTCCTATTTAGTTGAAATAACTAGCTAAAACGCATGAAATGTTTTTATTTATAGCCAAATTCTTTGTTTTGTCTTGTTACTTCCATAATAAGTTACGACCAAAATCGCATTCGATAAATCACCTTAATTGCAAAACAATATTTTGATGTCATATTTGTAATGAAAAAATTTCCTTAATTGACTAATCAAAACATCAAAATCATGTTAGAGTTCATTAAACAATTACGGAAGCTTGTACATTCTTGTACCTTAGAGGATATATAATATGGAGTGCTCGTTTTTATTCGAATATGAAGCTTTCATAGGCGTCGCTGATCAAGTTTCGGTAAGTTAAAGGCACTCAGTCCCCTAAGACTTTTTCTTACCGAAAGTGAAAGAGCGCCCCCTATCTAGGCTTCAAGCATTACAATGCATTAGTGCCTGACTACATGGGTCGTTTTACTGAAGAGCGCATCGGTGAGACTGGTGGATTTTATGTGCGTAAAAAAGAGAAGGTAGATTCCACCCAAATTTCACCGATGCGCCAGTTTCATTTAATATTTTCGGATTCAGCATGAAAGGTGTGAGTGAGATACATATGGATTTTAAGGGTGTGAGATAGGGAAGTGGAGATTGAAATGAAGGGATTTTTCTTCAACGTGTAATCACGAGTTCAGTAAAACCACCTTCAGTAAAAAGACACATGTAATCAGGCACTTAGGGGTAGAAACGAGCACTCCATATTATATTTCCTCTAAGTCTTGTACTTACTCTTTAATAATGTACATGTTCATTAAACGATGGATAATATTAATCATTCTTCCCAACATATTAATGAACATACTTCATTACTTAACGTAAACATATATTAAAACAATTACAAATTAATTAAAAAATGAATTGTTCATTAAACAACGAAAAAACTACAGTGAACAATCGTAATTTTGCATTAAACTACGAAGAGTTACATTAAAATCCAACATTTTTTCGAAAAATTGAAAAAGTTAGTGACGGCCTAACATCGCTATATAGTTCCAAAAAATATCGATTTTTCGATAAAATAAAGATGTGAAACCATCTCTATAATCTAATTCAGTCAGTTGTCAAATACTTCCATTACACGCGCTAATAGTTTTTCGGTGGCCATTTTAAATTGTGGTAATTTTATTTTAATGAGTTTTTTTAGTGAGATTGAAGAAGCAACATCCAGGAGCGTCCGGAATACTTTTGAAATTAATAAATTTAAGATAATTTCAGATTTTCAAAGTATTCCGGACGCGTCTGGACGTGTGAAAACAAATTTTTGTGTCTAGCCACGCGGTTTCGCAGATGATATCTAATTCAGTCAGTTGTCAAATACTTCCATTACACGCGCTAATAATTTTTGGTGGCCATTTTAAATTGTGGTAATTTTATTTTAATGAGTTTTTTTTAGTGAGATTGAAGAAGTAACATCCAGGAGCGTCCGGAATACTTTTGAAATCTGAAATTATCTTAAATTTATTAATTTCAAAAGTATTCCGGACGCTCCTGGATGTTGCTTCTTCAACAACGTCTAGCCACGCGGTTTCGCAGATGAAATTTGGGTAAGATTCTTATGAATATATTCATTTCAATATTGTTTAAAAATGAAAAATATGCATCGCACAGAAGCGAATTCTTCTGAAAACAAATCCAGGAATATTTTTCACTTAACTACGCATAAACCTCTCAGTGACATAGAGAACTTTAAGAAGAATTGCGGGCGCTTCTGGACGAGCGATGGTACGAGCCGACCACAGATAATGTTTCTTTTCACAAGCAAATTCAAGAAGCGTCATCCAGAAGCATCCGCAATGTTTCTGAAACTATATTAAGTCAGCATCGTCCAGAAGCGCCCGGAATCCTTCTGAAAACAAATTCAGGAATACCTATTTTTGACTATAGGTGTGAAACCATCTCTACCATCTAATTCAGTCAGTTGTCAAATACTTCCATTACACGCGCTTATAACTTTTCGGTGGTCATTTTAAATTGTGGTAATTTTATTTTAGTTAGTTTTTTTAGTGAGATTGAAGAAGCAACATCCAGGGGCGTCCGGAATACTTTTGAAATTAATAAATTTAAGAAAGTTTCAGATTTTCAAAGTATTCCGGACGCCTCCGGACGTGTCAAAACAAATTTTTGTATCTAGCCAAGCGGTTTCACAGATGAAATTTGGGTAAGATTCTTATGAATATATTCATTTCAATATTGTTTAAAAATGAAAAATATGCATCGCACAGAAGCGAATTCTTCTGAAAACAAATCCAGGAATATTTTTCACTTAACTACGCATAAACCTCTCAGTGACATAGAGAACTTTAAGAAGAATTGCGGGCGCTTCTGGACGAGCGATGGTACGAGCCGACCACAGATAATGTTTCTTTTCACAAGCAAATTCAAGAAGCGTCATCCAGAAGCATCCGCAATGTTTCTGAAACTATATTAAGTCAGCATCGTCCAGAAGCGCCCGGAATCCTTCTGAAAACAAATTCAGGAATACCTATTTTTAACTATAGATGTGAAACCATCTCTACCATCTAATTCAGTCAGTTGTCAAATAGCTACTTCCATATACACGCTTATAATTTTTCGGTGGCCATTTTAAATTGTGGTAATTTTATTTTAAAACGTAGTTAGTTTTTTTAGAGCCGTTTGCTGATACGAAACTTAAATATTTATGTTCTACTTAAAACGTTTGTGTTTTACTTTTTCCTCAGCGTAAACTGTCACATAAGCTCTTATGTTGAACATAAATCCTTAAGTTTCGTTTCAGCAAATGGGCCTTAGTGAGATTCAATAAGCAACATCCAGAAGCGTCTGGAATATTTTTGAAATTAAATCTTTAAGAAAGTTTCAGATTTTTAAAGCATTCCGGGCGAATATGGACAAGCGAAAATCGTCATGTGCGTTGTGCATTGTGCTAAACAAAATTTCTGTGTCTGGCCACGGGTACTTCGCAGGTGAAATTTGGATAAGAATCTTATGTTTCAATTTGTTTTAAAAATAAAAAAGATCCATCCTGAATCATAATTTTATCCTCAAATATTGAGATTTGAGTGAATTCATCAAAAAGCAAAACTCGGTGATTAATGTAACAACTCATCATTTGATTTAAAAGTTTATGAAATGATTAATCTTCTAACTAAATTAATGAATATAATGCATTACTTAACGTAAAACAAATTCAAAACAATAATAAAATTATTAAATAATGGATTTTTCACTAAGCAACGCACAAATAACATTAAACCAACGAATTTTTGCATTAAATTATGGAAAATAACATTAAAAGCCAAGCGTCCCTCGCAAGACGCGTGTTAATTCAGACATTGTATTCATTTGTTAAGTGGTTTTTGTTGAGTGCGGTACTTAAAAAATGATATTTAGTAAAAAATCTCAAATTTAAACGCAAAAATCTGTAATAATAGTTAGTTTTTATCAAATTTACTGGCCAAACATTTAATTTACTATTATAAACTTCTAGCTGGTGGAATTTTGGTAAGATACACTTAATTTCTTAGTTTTAATTTTTCTAAAGTGAAACATATTTATCCCAGCCCTCTGTTTTTGTGAAGTTTGTGGTCATTCGTTACATTTATTCGAGGATATTCTCATTAGGTAATATAATTTCGGGAAGATTCTTATTTTCTCAAACTAATAAAAGTAGGTACAGTTTCAGATTTTTTGTTTAAATTCGTCAAACACAAAGCTTGTTGATTAACGTACAACACATCATTTAATGTAAAAGTTCATGAAACAATAAACATTCTTACTAAATTGATGAAAATAATGCATTACTTAACGTAAAAAAAAATCAAAACAATAATATAATTATTAAATAATGGATTTTTCATCAAGCAACGCACAAATAACATTAAACCAACGAATTTTTGCATTAAATTATGGAAAATAACATTAAAAGCCAAGCGTCCCTCGCAAGACGCGTGTTAATTCAGACATTGTATTCATTTGTTAAGTGGTTTTTGTTGAGTGCGGTACTTAAAAAATGATATTTAGTAAAAAATCTCAAATTTAAACGCAAAAATCTGTAATAATAGTTAGTTTTTATCAAATTTACTGGCCAAACATTTAATTTACTATTATAAACTTCTAGCTGGTGGAATTTTGGTAAGATACACTTAATTTCTTAGTTTTAATTTTTCTAAAGTGAAACATATTTATCCCAGCCCTCTGTTTTTGTGAAGTTTGTGGTCATTCGTTACATTTATTCGAGGATATTCTCATTAGGTAATATAATTTCGGGAAGATTCTTATTTTCTCAAACTAATAAAAGTAGGTACAGTTTCAGATTTTTTGTTTAAATTCGTCAAACACAAAGCTTGTTGATTAACGTACAACACATCATTTAATGTAAAAGTTCATGAAACAATAAACATTCTTACTAAATTGATGAAAATAATGCATTACTTAACGTAAAAAAAAATCAAAACAATAATATAATTATTAAATAATGGATTTTTCATCAAGCAACGCACAAATAACATTAAACCAACGAATTTTTGCATTAAATTATGGAAAATAACATTAAAAGCCAAGCGTCCCTCGCAAGACGCGTGTTAATTCAGACATTGTATTCATTTGTTAAGTGGTTTTTGTTGAGTGCGGTACTTAAAAAATGATATTTAGTAAAAAATCTCAAATTTAAACGCAAAAATCTGTAATAATAGTTAGTTTTTATCAAATTTACTGGCCAAACATTTAATTTACTATTATAAACTTCTAGCTGGTGGAATTTTGGTAAGATACACTTAATTTCTTAGTTTTAATTTTTCTAAAGTGAAACATATTTATCCCAGCCCTCTGTTTTTGTGAAGTTTGTGGTCATTCGTTACATTTATTCGAGGATATTCTCATTAGGTAATATAATTTCGGGAAGATTCTTATTTTCTCAAACTAATAAAAGTAGGTACAGTTTCAGATTTTTTGTTTAAATTCGTCAAACACAAAGCTTGTTGATTAACGTACAACACATCATTTAATGTAAAAGTTCATGAAACAATAAACATTCTTACTAAATTGATGAAAATAATGCATTACTTAACGTAAAAAAAAATCAAAACAATAATATAATTATTAAATAATGGATTTTTCATCAAGCAACGCACAAATAACATTAAACCAACGAATTTTTGCATTAAATTATGGAAAATAACATTAAAAGCCAAGCGTCCCTCGCAAGACGCGTGTTAATTCAGACATTGTATTCATTTGTTAAGTGGTTTTTGTTGAGTGCGGTACTTAAAAAATGATATTTAGTAAAAAATCTCAAATTTAAACGCAAAAATCTGTAATAATAGTTAGTTTTTATCAAATTTACTGGCCAAACATTTAATTTACTATTATAAACTTCTAGCTGGTGGAATTTTGGTAAGATACACTTAATTTCTTAGTTTTAATTTTTCTAAAGTGAAACATATTTATCCCAGCCCTCTGTTTTTGTGAAGTTTGTGGTCATTCGTTACATTTATTCGAGGATATTCTCATTAGGTAATATAATTTCGGGAAGATTCTTATTTTCTCAAACTAATAAAAGTAGGTACAGTTTCAGATTTTTTGTTTAAATTCGTCAAACACAAAGCTTGTTGATTAACGTACAACACATCATTTAATGTAAAAGTTCATGAAACAATAAACATTCTTACTAAATTGATGAAAATAATGCATTACTTAACGTAAAAAAAAATCAAAACAATAATATAATTATTAAATAATGGATTTTTCATCAAGCAACGCACAAATAACATTAAACCAACGAATTTTTGCATTAAATTATGGAAAATAACATTAAAAGCCAAGCGTCCCTCGCAAGACGCGTGTTAATTCAGACATTGTATTCATTTGTTAAGTGGTTTTTGTTGAGTGCGGTACTTAAAAAATGATATTTAGTAAAAAATCTCAAATTTAAACGCAAAAATCTGTAATAATAGTTAGTTTTTATCAAATTTACAGGCCAAACATTTAATTTACTATTATAAACTTCCAATTTGTGATATTTCAGTAAGATATTCACTTAAATTTCTAAATTTTGATTTTCAAGAGAGATTCATATTTATCGCAGCCTTTTATTTTTGTGAAGTTTATGGTTCGAAGATTTTTCTTTAGTAACAATTTCGGAAATATTCTTATATTCTCAAACTAATACAAGCTGGTATAGTTTCAGATTATTTGTTAAGTAGTTTTTGTTGAGTGCGGTAGCTGAAACTTTATATTAAGTAAAAAAATAAATTTTAAACGCGAAAATCTATCATAATAGTTAATAGTTACATATTTCCTTTTTTTGCAATTAATTTCTTAATTTTGTTAATTTTTTTAAAGCAAGCTCTGTTTAATGAAGAAAAACTTGAACCGAAAAGATCAAAACAACACAAGTGTTTGAAAACTGCCAGAACAAGAAAAAATAAAAAAGTACAGCTTCTTATTTTATGAGGTTGACTACAACCTATCAGCTGTGAGAATTCAAAACTAAAATTTGTTATATTAAAATTTGTTTACAATAATTTTCGAACTGAGTTTATATATACATATATACTTTTTGGATATTTTTTTGTTTTCTTCTTTTTTATAAATCCAAAAATCGTATATATATGTATTTCTTTGATTTAAATTTAAAGCATTTCTATTTGCCAAACACTAAAATCAGCTGAGCTTTAAAATTTCTCATTCACTTGTTCTACCCTAAAAGCAGGTAAAGATTATTGGGAACAACTTCATAAACAGATAATGACCTAATGTAGAACAGTTTATGACAAGGTTTTTACTCATAGTTGGTACACGCAATGCTGTACCTGATCTTTTCTGTGCATGAACAGATTCAACCCACCTACATATTTATCTTAGCCTTTTGTTTTTGTGAAGTCTGTTTATATTTGTATGTATTAGAAGATAGTACCTTTTGGAACAAAACATAAAACATGGCTGTTTAGAAAATTCGATCACTATAGCAATATTTTGTAATGCTTTTAAAAGAACTCCAATGGGAACTGTTAATAATAATGTAAAATTTTTTAGATACACCATGATCTGTTACGTATGTAAAAAAAATTTTCAAACCATTGAACTTCTTATACTTCATTTTAAAAGGATTCATGATCTTAAAACAAGGAGCACATTTAGGTGCATTGAAAACTCTTGTTATCAGGTATTTCAAGATTTGGGAAGCTTCAAAAGACATGCAATACGAAAACATGCATGCAAAGCGGAAAATGAATTTGAAATACCTAGAAACGAACTTGAAATTACTGATAAATCGAATTGTACTTTTTCCGAAATACACAATGAAGGAGTTTATGGAAAAGTATACGAACATTTTCCGAAAGAGTACAATCTCACACTTGAGTTAGATAATTTTTTAAAATCAGCATTAAAATTATCATTAAAATTGCATTCGAATAACAATTTCAATAGAAAAGATGTATACGAAATACAAAATAGCGTGAAAGAGTGCATCACAGATCCACTTTTAGAACTATTCAAAACATTTTCCACACACAAATTGAATACAATTTGTCCAGAATTACATAACGAAATTATAAATATAGTATCAGAATGCAGAAATCCATTTAAAAATTGTAATACTGATCACTTATTATTTAAATGGCTTAAAAATAACCAATATTTAGAGGACACCAAAGAATTTACCATAGACAGAGCAATCGATAAAGTTTTCCATAAAGGTACTCTTGTGTATGATGAAAAAAATATTACTGGCGTTTGTATGCCACTGCGCTTTCAGTTTTGTAAAATATTTGAACAAAAAGGTTACTTAAACGATGTTCTAGAAACTATGAACAGGTATCAGAAGGATTCTCGAGTTTCCAATTTTGTTCAAGGAGAATTATGGAAACAAAAAACTAAACTATATCCTGAGAGAAAAATTATTCCCTATTTTCTATATAATGACGAATTTGAAATTAACAATCCTTTAGGATCTCATAGTGGGCAACATTCTGTAAGTAATATATATTACTCTTTTCCATGCCTGCCTAGAAAGGAATCAAAGCTGGAAAATATATATTTAGGAGCAGTCATTAAATCAAAGGACGTGAAATTATTTGGGAATGAAAAATGTTGGAAAAATTTAATTGAAACCATATTGGATCTAGAAGTAAATGGCATTGACATTATAAACGAAGATGGTACCCAGCATGTACATTTCATTTTAGGATTGATACTGGGAGACAATTTGGGTCTTAATTCATTTTTAAACTTTAATAGATCATTTGTGAGCAATAGTTTTTGCAGGTTTTGCAAAATGCATAAACTTGAAACTCATGTTGCAAGCGCGGAAAAAGAAAATTTAATGCGTAATCGAATAAACTATGCGGAAGATATTGAAGCTGACGAAGCTTCAGAAAGTGGAATCAGGAGAGAATCATTATTGAATACAATACCATCTTTCCATGTTGCAGAGAACTATAGCGTTGATGTCATGCATGATCTTTTTGAGGGAGTTTGCCACTACAATATATGTCACGCGATTATTTATTTCACACAAACAGCCAAATATTTTACCCTTGCAATTTTAAACTCAAGAAAGCAAAACTTTGATTATGGTCCTATTGAAATTGATAACGTCTCAGGGGAAATAACAACAGCTCATTTAACAAAAAAACATTTAAAAATGTCAGCAAGGGAAATGAAAACATTTATGTATTGCTTTCCAATTATGGTTGGCGATTATGTTCCTCACGATGATTGTGTTTGGAAGTTTCTTATCAATTTCTTTGAAATAATTGACATGATCCTTTGCTTTGAAGTTAACTCAGATTATGTATCTATTCTTAAAACCAAAATCAAAACACATAACGAAGAATATGTTCAGCTTTTTAATGATACACTCAAACCAAAACACCACAACCTCATTCATTATCCAACTGTTATCAAAATGTCTGGACCTCTTAAATCTTTTTGGTGTTTCAAATACGAGGCCAAGCATAGGCAATTCAAAGTATATTCGAATGCTACAACATCACGTAAAAATATTTGCGTCACATTGGCTAAGAAGTATCAGCTTCAATTTGCTTTTTCGTTAATGGAGTCCAAGAGCAATGATAATTCGGGAATTTCATTTAAGAAATCAGATAAAACATTAAGTTCCTACAACAATATTATCTGCACAATGTTAAAAATGAGTAACGAATCTATACAATCTTATCATCAGGTCCAGTTTAACGGATATCAATATAAAGATGGATTTTACATAGCTGTTTTAAAAAACGACATTGAATTATATATCATTTTAAATATTTTTCGTACTGATAATTCTGGAATTTTATTATTTTGTCAGAAACTAAATTTTATACAATTCAATCCACATTTTGCGGCATATGATATTTCTACAAATTCATTTGGAGATTTTTCAATAATCGATATATATGATATTTTAGGACCTCCTGTCACACTTATTAAAACCGCGAGAGGAAAAAACATGCTGCGAATTAAAGATTGTTACTACCCAGGAAATATATAACTTCTGTCTTTATTTTGTATTACTTCCAAAAGATCTAAACGTAAATTATGGAAACAGAGGCAGAGCAAGATTCTTTTTATCAACTCAAGCAAATCGATGGAGTTGAAGTTAATGTGGGAGAATCTGATGAAGTTGAAGGTGCCAGTGAAGACATCATAATAATAAATGTTCCCAATGATGATACCAATACAGAAACGATCAGCCATGTATCTGAAGCATCAGATTTTCTACAGCACGCCCTTGATATACAGAAAGCAGAGTTGGTATCATTGCTGAATAGTTGGGGAATGAACTGCTTGGCTGATGTGTTAATAGGTAAGTAGATTTTTTTCTTATAAATACTTTGTTTATATATGTATGCACATATACGAACATATACATATATCTATCTCTTAAATATTATGCCAACACTTGTTTAAATGTTCCATGATATTTTTTAACGTAGTTTCCTATAATCCCAAGTATCATTTTTGGTCTCATAAGAAGCTTCAAGAGTTTAAATAGACTAATGTAAGGGAGCTTAAATTAATCTTAAAGAATACTTATAGATTGTTTAAACACTGTTAAAAGCGTTAAATGGCCTAGTTATGGGAGGCTCTCACATCAACTTTGTTTTGCTGTGAGAATGCGTCTCTTGTAATGAGATTCGCTCAAAAGAGAACAAAGCACACATTTGTATACTTTAAAAAGTTATATATATCTTTCTCATTCAGCATTTTCTCAGAGAGTGTGTATGTCTTATGTCAGACAAACTGATAGATTTGTGTGAGAATTTATTTTGTAAGTCAATCAATTGTTATTGTGCTATATAATGGCGAAACAATATATATGTATTTATTATTTTTCACATATGGGAACCAACAATTATATGCCGTTGAAAATGTATCTACTAATTTGAACTTTTGTCTCGAAAAACAACAACGCAATTATTGTCTTTATAATTTTCGAACATTTATCGTCTCATTAGCATCCTATTGTAAAGCTTTTGTCATTTCAACTCCCGGTATTCTTGATATAATAGGTATTATACTCAGATCCTGTAAGGGTTTTCATAGAAGTATAAAATGACTAAAACTCTTATAAATATATGTGTTGTTATGCGATCATGAAGTCTACGAATATATGTTTAGACCTGAATTTTCACAAAATTATTCTTATACGACTATAAGTTTATAAAATCCTATTCCAAGCAGAGAAATTAATTTAGGTATAAGAGAAAAGTGTTTAACTCTTAAAATAAAAAGCTATGAGACCATTTTAAGTTTCACAACAAGATAATTAGGTTTATGTATAGCAATGGGATATACAAAAGTCTTAAGCGAGTTTTTTTTCAGATTTCGAGTGCTTAGGTCTTGAGAGTTTGTTAGTTGGGATATTTATTTCAAACATCTGAATTTAGTTTAAATACGAAATCCATCCCAGTTTTTTGCTATTCGCTTCTATATCTATAGCAATTGCAATAGTATAAATACAATATGTTTTTATTTACATTATCTTTGTATTATAGGAAAAGAAGTATGGGTATCCGTTCTCAAAGTAATAAAGTTATGGCACATTCCAATGATTTTAGAAGTTTTTCCTGATGGAATCAAAATAATGTTTGAAGATCAATTGGAAAAGTGGAGAAACTCCATCGGTTTGCCTCTTGCACACAACTTCGGTATTCAAAATACCATGTTACTATCGACACCGGTTAGCAGAAGCAGTACTCCATACTCGTCACCGAATATTAATTACAGCTCAAATAATTCATCAATATCTTCACCAACATCTAGTACAATTAAAAATAGAATAACACTGAGCGAAATCCTGAATAATACCACAAAAGGTAAATTATTAACAGAGTTTTATGAAAAGAAACAAAAATTTGGAGAAGAACAAAGGACAATGCTAGTAAATGCGATTGCCTTTTATTTTGAAGAACAAAATGTAAGGCTGGACTTAAGAACAAGTTATCAAATCGAGCAGGAAATCGTTGAACGATTTCCAACGGAAATGCTGGTAAAGCAATAGAACTTTTTTTTTTATTTTAGAAAAAAAAAATATTTTATCCTTCATATAAGCGGTTTTTTAGAAAGTGAAATGAGTCCAATAATTTTTTTTATAAAATTTAACACAATTGAAATCTTAAATTTTCTAAAACACTAAAAATATAGAACACCATCGGGATTTAAACATTTGAATATTAAACTTAAATAGTACACTATATGCATGTATGTATGTAGGTATGTAATATTTTGAAAGAAATCATTATAGATATTTGTTTTAATACTTTATACAATTAATATTATTAGATACATTTTACACTGAAAATTCATTTCCTGTATGCAGTATGTTTCATCTTTTAGGGCTAAAAGACAATTCATTTTCTTCGGCAATTTTAATTATTACATACATAATTTAACATGTCTATAGACTTAAAAGCGTCCTCTGAAGTTTTACAGTATTTTTAAACTTATTCAAATGAAAACTCTTAAATATATAAAAATGGACTTATTCCCCTTTCAAACAACGACTCATATAATTTGGGAGCGAACAAGAAAAGAACGATTAAAGTTAATTTATTTTTACAAATCGAAAACTTTTTAGAGCATTTAAGTTAAGTTTGTTAGACAAAAGTAGGTACCTACTTTTAAGTCAGATAAAAAAAATAAAACTTTAATTGTGCGCCCACATCCCGCAACCTTAATTATAAATATAAATAGGGTTGGTTCTCTTAATTCAGTTCTTTGAACTAAAATCGTTCTTTTCTATTTAACTTCTTTATTTCAAGACTTTAAATTATTTAGTTTGAATAATACCAAAAATGTTATATTATCCATGCTGCTTGATAGGAATACTATAGAACATGCAAGAGGGGAAAAATTTACAATAAATTCAGCAACCTTAAAACCTGTTTAAGAACAACTGCATCAAGCCCTAGCCCATTGAGTTCAGAATTAAACGAAAAGTCTAAGGAGAATGTACTTCGTAAGTCCAATTTATTTTAGGCTTTCTTTTTTTATTATAACTACAGAACTATACACTTAAATTAATAATTTGAGTTGTGTTTTCAACAAAGTAAAAAACTGGATGTGGTTCAGTTGAACATACAAACACAGATACAAACAATAATTTTTCGAAACAACTACATATCGCATAAGATCATTTGCAACATCTTCAGCAAAGGTCAGAGTGCGTGCAGCCTTTCATTATTGCTATTGGGGAGTCAAAAACTAACTTTAAAGATCTTTGCATTTATTTTGATGGGGTTAAGTTTTCTTTTAAATGCTGTATTTGGGCAAAAGACATTTGCTTGAACATTTTTCAGCTTTTTAACCTTGAATATCCCTTAACTTGATCAACTTTCTGAGCATTTACTCAAACTTTTTTCTCTTAATTAAATTTATTACAAGATTTTCAAAAGATCAAATGTAAGTTTTCAAAATTCAAAATAATAATAATAAACCTGTTTAAATATTGTCTCCATCGTTTCAAACTACAAATTTTTTTTAAGGTTTTAAATGTTAACTTCACTTTTCGAACCACTTGTGTCTCTTTTAAGCTATACATTATAGCATTACAACCATTAAACAAAACATTATGAAACTTATATTTAGTGACACAGATCCCATTGTTATTTCGCTTGAACATCAAATATTTTCAGTTCCAGAAGCAAATGCTGAAGAGTGCATAAAATCCTTGAAATTTGACAACTTAACTTCGGAAGAATTCGATAGATATTGGCAGGCCTGCACAAAATATCGATTAAGCGAATTGCGAACCTCCAGTTCAACGCAGGAAACGTTAGAAAAATGGCCGTATTATAAAATGCCCCAAGGTCATAGATTGGTAAGATTAATAGAATTAAATAAACTTACGTAACTAGTTTAAAAAGCTGTTGATTTTATTATTTGGTTTATTATTTATTTTTGGGATGACCAGTTTATCTTTATCCTATCAATATACGTTCTCCTATCACTTTAAACGTTCCTTAGAACAGATATTTAAAAATTTGCTATAATAATAAAATATATTGATCACTAGGTTGATATGGACTTCAAAGCGTTGTTTAACACCACATATTCCGTCCTTGAAAACTGGAACGACTATTATGCGAAGATATACAACTTTTTGACTACGGAGCACCACGTAAAGGACAGAGAAACTCTTAAACTTCTCCAATCCTTAAATGACAACAACATTAATGAAAGTAAGTGGTTAAAATCTTTAATTTCATCCTATCCCATATACTTAGCCTATTCAAAAACGAATTTTTAGCTGAAATTTCGTTTAAAAAGAATTTTTATAAAAATATTATTAAAATTATCGAAGAGAAAAAATATTGTAGAAAAAAAGTCACACACTTATTTTAATACTGGGGTTACTAGTTACTACTAGAACTAGTCAAAACCATGGTTTGACTAGTTCTAACTTTAATAGAAATCGGTTAACCATAAATCATCAACATTTATAGAATTTTCTAGAAAAATAATTTTTCGATTAACTGAGATTTTGGCTTTAATTGGTTTTAGTTTTTGTCGAATCGTAGGTTCAAAATCCATGATAAGCATACTTGCTTCTGAGCTCGTACTTAACCAAGTTACTGAGTTAGTTTCTGTAATTGAACTTAAATGAACTGAAGCAACTGAACCATTGTAAAACTAATAAATTCCTGTGAAGTTAGCAAAAGAATTGTTTAAAATTCAATAAAATTTGAGAGTTCCCGGTAGCAAACAAAGAGTTCTGAACATTTTCCTAATAACTTTTTTTTCTAACACTAATTTTTCAAAACTTATTCGCAAATTTGGGTGCCCATTGACTTAGAACCAAAAATTTTCAAAATCCAAAAATCAAAAAAAGGAGTTCTGATTAGAGTTCCCGATAGCAAACAAAGAGTTCTGAACATTTTCCTAACAACTTTTTTTTCTAACACTAATTTTTCAAAACTTATTCGCAAATTTGGGTGCCCATTGGCTTAGAACCAAAAATTTTCAAAATCCAAAAATCAAAAAAAAGGAGTTCTGATTAGAGTTCCCGATAGCAAACAAAGAGTTCTGAACATTTTCCTAACAACTTTTTTTTCTACCACTAATTTTTCAAAACTTATTTGCAAATTTAGGTGCCCATTGACTTAGAACCAAAAATTTTCAAAATCCAAAAATCAAAAAAAAGGAGTTCTGATTAGAGTTCCCGATAGCAAACAAAGAGTTCTCAACATTTTGCTAATAACTTTTTTTTCACTAATTTTTCAAAAGTTATTCGCAAATTTAGGTGCCCATTGACTTAGAACCAAAAATTTTCAAAATCCAAAAATCAAAAAAAGGAGTTCTGATTAGAGTTCCCGATAGCAAACAAAGAGTTCTGAACATTTTCCTAACAACTTTTTTTTCTAACACTAATTTTTCAAAACTTATTCGCAAATTTAGGTGCCCATTGACTTAGAACCAAAAATTTTCAAAATCCAAAAATCAAAAAAAAAGGAGTTCTGATTAGAGTTCCCGATAGATAACAAAGAGTTCTGAACATTGTCCTAATAACTTTTTTTTTTAACACTAATTTTTCAAAACTTATTCGCAAATTTGGATGCCCATTGACTTAGAACCAAAAATTTTCAAAATCCAAAAATCAAAAAAAAGGCGTTCTGATTAGAGTTCCCGATAGCAAACAAAGAGTTCTGAACATTTTCCTAACAACTTTTTTTTCTAACACTTATTTGTCAAAACTTATTCGCAAATTTAGGTGCCCATTGACTTAGAACCAAAAAACTATTGAAAAAAAGTATGAGGAACTTTAGAACTCTTTGTTTGCTACCGGGAACTCTCAAATTTTATTGAATTTTAAACAATTCTTTTGCTAACTTCACAGGACTAACTAATAACACCTATGGAATCTCATAGCCTTCATACCTTAATAGTGGTTTGCAAATTCTTTTCATATAACTTACATCACCGTGTTATAGCAAAGGCAATTTCTGGTCGAATTTTAAATTTATATGAATTTAATATTTTTTACCATAGCACTAAGGATTTATAAAGTTTCAATTCAAAGACTTTTTGATAAAAGCACACAAAACGGCTACCATATTTATGTCCGTTTTAAAAATAACTTCTTAGATTTGTTTTAATTTCATTTACATAGTTTATAGTAACTATTTATTCCTTTCTAATTTATGCCATTGTTATCATATTTTTAGATAGCAGAAATGCGATTGTCCTCACCTGTCTCCATGCATACTTGGTGCCTACCCAAAAAGTGCTTACCAAGGAAAAAAGCGGTAGGAAAAGTTTACTTAAGTACACAATAAAAGATTCGCAAGAAGCTTTCATCTTTATCGCAACGTCCATTCAGGAGGCAGAAGATCATTTACAGCATCTTCAGCAAAGATCAGAGTGCGTGCAGCCTTTCATTATTGCTGTTGGAGAGTCAAACACTAACCTTAAAGATTTCTACGTTTATTTTGATGGGGTTAAGTTTTCTTTTAAAAGCTGCATTCGGGCTGTAGACATATGCTTTAAAATTTTTCATATTTTTAACCTTGAGTATCCTGTAGCCTGCTCAACTTTCTGGGCATTTATTCAAACTTTTTTCTTTAAATTAAAATGTAATTCAAAGTTTTCAAAAGTGCAAATATTAGTTTCAGCCATGCAAGATGATACTGTGTAATATCCCTTTGATATATTTGTTTCTTTATTTGAAACTTCAATTTTTGTTTAAATTCTTAAATGTTAACTTGACTTTTTAAATAACTTGTGTCTTTTCTCCTTTGAAACTATTTAAGTAACTCTACTACTTATAACTCTAAACAATTTAAATGCAAAAATAAACACCATAACAAGAATATATTATTATCTTTTAATTTCACGTTTTTCTCTAGTTTTGTCGTAATGACAGTTAACTGTAACTCAAAAAAAACATTATAAAACTTATCTTTAATGACACAGATAACATTGATATTTCGTTTTCTTAACAGATATTTTTGGTTCAAATGCTGAAATTACATAAAATTTGACAACTTAACTTCAGAGGAATTCGATAGATATTGGCACTAGGTTGATATGGACTTCAAAGCGTTGTTTAACACCTCCTATTTCCCCTTCGAAAACTGTGAAGGCCATTTTGCGAAGATATACATTTTTTGACATCGAAGCACCACGTTAAGGACAGAGAAACTTCAACAATCCATAAATGACAACAACCTTTCTGAAAGTAAGTGGTTAAAAATTTTAATTTCGTACCATTCGATACATTATTATTACAAAATATTCGAAGTAAAAAGGTATTGTTCGTTATTGAAATTTTAAATTAGTTAGTAAAATCTACAAAAGATTCATACACACTATTTTGATATAGGTGTTATTTGTAGTAACCATAGTTTTGACTAGTTTTAAAGGGTTCGGTTTACCATAAAACATCAACATTTATTGAATTTTCTTGAAAATAACAATAATAATAAATTAGCTGCGATTTTCATTTTAGTTGGTCACAGTTTTTGTCCAAGTCGAACTAACCCAAGTTATTGAGTAAGTTTCTGTAATTGAACTTAAAAGAACTTAAGCTATAGTAGGTATATTATATATGACTTATAATAATAACACTTATGGAATCTCATAGCATTTTAACCTCAACCGTGGCTTGCAAATACTTTTCATTTTACATATATCAACGTGTTATACATAGCAAGGGCATTTTCTAGTCCAATTTTAAAGTAATATGAATTTAATAATTTTAACTCCAACACTTAGGATTTATAAAGTTGCAATTAAAAGATATTTTGATAAAAGGATACAAAACGATGACCATATATTTGTCAGTTTTAAAAATAATTCCTTAGATTTGTTATAAGTTTATTTTCTTAATTTATATTAATTTTTTATTCTTTTCTAATAAATGCAATTATTATGATATTTTCAGATAGCAGGAATGCGATTTTCCTCAGCTGTCTTCATTGAAATGCGTCTTTGGTGCCTACCCAAAAAGTGCATACAATAGAAAAGAACAGATTCCCAAGAAGCGTTCATTTTAATCGGAACGTCCATCCAGTCATTTGCAGCATCTTCAGAAAAGACCAATAAACGTGCAGCCTTTTGTTATAGCTGTTGGACAATCAAAAAATAACCTTCAAGATTTCTAAGTTTGCTTTAAAATTTATCATCTTTTTAACCTTAAATATCCTGTAGCCTGTTCAACTATTTGGGCATTTATACAAACTATTTTCTTAAAATTAAAATGTAGTACAAAATGTTCAAAAGTTTCAGCCATTGAAGATAATAATAATATGTTATCAGTTATAATATTTTCTTCTTCATTTCAAATAAATTTTTTTTTTAATTTTCAAATATTAACTTGACTTTTCAAATTACTTGTATCTCTTCTCAAACTACTTGAATTTCTACTTCTTTAAACTCGAAACAATTTAAATGCATAAATAAAAACCCATAACAAGATAAAAACATTTTTTTTTCATTTAAACTATCTGTTTTTTGGACAAACTTTTAATTTCAGGTTTTTCTCTAGTTTTTTTCACATTTCTTTGAATTATTCCAAAATTTTCTCAAAAGAAAACTTAGGTAAGCTTTGAAACCTACTAAAAAAAAATAATTTTATTGATTGGCTTTATTTAATTAACATTTTACATTGATTAATCATTTAAACTATATTACCTACAAACATTTTCAGAGGCCAATTAATAGAATTTGTTTTTTTCAGAATTGTTTCGCAGATATGCATCAGTTGATCACACAGGTTGGATCAATAAATAGAATACATTGGTTCAATGTATAGGCGACATCAAAGCAATGCATATAAAACATTAAATAACGATTTTAATACGTTATTTAATGAAACAGATGCATTGGTTTAATGTACGGGTGACATTAAAGCAATGAATATTATACATTAAATAACGAATTGAATACGTTATTTAATGAACAAGATGCATTGGTTTAATGTATGGGGGACATTAAAGAATCAATATAATACATTAAATAATGACTTTTGTACGTTATTCAATGAACGAAATACATTGATTTAATGTATTGGTGACATTAAAGAATGAATATTATACATTAAAGAACGATCTTTATACATAATTTAATGAACGAGATACATTGTTTTAATGTACAGATTACATAAAATTAATGAATATTGTACATTAAATGACGAATTTTGTACGTAGTTTAACGAACAAGTTACATTGGTTCAATGTATAATTGACATAAAATTAATGAACATTTTACATTAAATAACGAATTTTGTACGTTATTCAATGAACGAAATACATTGATTTAATGTATTGGTGACATTAAAGAATGAATATTATACATTAAAGAACGATCTTTATACATAATTTAATGAACGAGATACATTGTTTTAATGTACAGATTACATAAAATTAATGAATATTGTACATTAAATGACGAATTTTGTACGTAGTTTAACGAACAAGTTACATTGGTTCAATGTATAATTGACATAAAATTAATGAACATTTTACATTAAATAACGAATTTTGTACCGTTATTCAATGAACGAAATACATTGATTTAATGTATTGGTGACATTAAAGAATGAATATTATACATTAACGAACGATCTTTATACATAATTTAATGAACGAGATACATTGTTTTAATGTACAGATTACATAAAATTAATCAATATTGTACATTAAATGACGAATTTCGTACGTAGTTTAACGAACAAGTTACATTGGTTCAATGTATAATTGACATAAAATTAATGAACATTTTACATTAAATAACGAATTTTGTACATTATTCAATGAACGAAATACATTGATTTAATGTATTGGTGACATTAAAGAATGAATATTATACATTAAAGAACGATCTTTATACATAATTTAATGAACGAGATACATTGTTTTAATGTACAGATTACATAAAATTAATGAATATTGTACATTAGATGACGAACTTTGTACGTAGTTTAACGAACAAGTTACATTGTTTGAATATCCGGATGACATACAATCAATGAACATTTTACATTAAATAATGAATTTTATGTGTTTTTTAATGATCTGTATCATTAATTAACGTTTAAAATCATTAAATGACGTATTATATACTAATGTCGCATGTATATAAATACATAGCTTTTAACGTTCAAATTCATTAATTCATGAACAAAACGTTATTTAATACACGACGGTATTAAGTAATGAAGTAGCATACGTTGAAACAATGTACTTTTACATCGGCTGAGAATTAATGTATAAAACACGTTATTAATGTACTTTTTTATTAATATAACGTACCTTTTTGGTTCAGTGTACTTACTTTCTTGGGATCTTTTGGCGCTTTTTTTTTTAAATCAAAAAGTTTAAAAAAAAAGCATTTTTCTTAGTACTAAAGTTTCAGGCTACTTATAGAAGGTATCTTTTATAAATAATCAATATTTTTTTTATTTTTAGATAGTCGAAAATAGACCAATTAAATTATTTAAGAAGCTAGAGAATTTATCTACAGGAACTTCGGAAAAAAACATCTCAAATTTTGTTGAAAATACGGTTCGCGATTTGAGTAAAATTATTTTTCAATTTTGAGGGCTTGTAAATCTGGACCCATGTTCTGTAACTCAGGCGATAACTTATCGCATCGTTAAAAAATGAAACGATTCATTCCACACTTAACGCCTCTGGAAAAAAATTGGGTTTCTGTAACTCAATGCGATAAGCTAAATTTTCGATTTGTTTTGATTGGAAAATCCATTGGAAGGCGAAAGGCAATAGGTCTGTCAATCTGTTTGACATTAAAAAAAAAAACAAAAGTGAATATAGCAATCGTATTGTTTAAATTTATATTTTGTTAAAAAAAGTTAAGAGTGAAGTGCTTGATAATATATAGATAGATATAAATAGATATTGTACACTGCTTTTTTTGAGGAAGCTAAAAGAGAATAAAATGCGTATATTGAACACTATCGCCGCGGCGGCGGCGCGGCGCCGCCTGCCGTAGGCATTTGAAATGCCAGAGGAGTGATTAAAGGAGATATTCCGACTCAGCTGAAATGCAGCGCAGGTTTTGACGGAGGAAATGCTACCATATTTGTCTCAGAGACAAAAAAAACTTCATCGTTTGCCACTTGCGAATTCCTTGTTTTCGAACAAATATTTCATCAAAGCATCTTTTAGGTTCTTGTCACTCTGAAAATTATAATTGATAAATAAAACATTCAATTTTCTTTAATTTCTTGTTCTCAGTCATTCATTACGAAAATTATTTATTTTGTTTCCTTCTTTGTGTTTGTTTTCTCTTGTCGTTTGCAATAGTCTTATGGCGAATTCCTTTCAACAAAAAATTCGAATTTTTTCTAAACATAATCGATTTTTTTCTAAACAAAATCGATTCTTTTCTGTCAAAACAAACCTTGCGTTTTTAGCAAGATTTCACACTGATTTGCACACACACTATGAAGACTTGACATTTCTAATACGTCATAAATTGAAAGTCGAGGAATTTTTGGAAGACGGGTTGTTTATTTTTTGGTTGGAACGAATTCTACATAATTTAATAAAATATTCAACAATATATTCAGTCAATACAGCTTTAAAAATAATTTATTGTGCGTTGTTCATTATCAAACACAAATTTGACAAAAAAAATAGCTTTCGCGAGTGAAAGACGTGTTAAAAACTTTCAGTGCAAGTGATGAAAATTTTTCAATAATAATTTTCTTTAAAAATATATGTGCAAATAGAAGTTCAAACAAATAAAATGCACCGTATAAGCTGGCTAATATCTTTTATTTATTAATTTGATTCTATTGGTAAAACATTTTTCTCACAACAAAAGCAAACAACCTTAATAGTTTTGTGAATAATTTCTTGACGTTTTGCGTCAATTGAAGCTATAAAGTGTCACACACACAATCACACCAAAAAAAAATCGATTCTTTTACGAAATACGAATTCCTTTCAATTGACAGAAAAAATTCGATTCTGTTTAGAAAAAATTCGATTTCTTTTTTGAAAGGAATTCGCCATTAATTATTCATCTTTTATCGCCTGCTTTTGGGTAGGTGATAAATTTTGACGTTTAAAATGAAAAAGTTAACGATTCTCAAAGATACAGAAACGGATTTTATAGCATTTTTCCAGGTTTTCTATTCCGCGTGTTCCCGTCGATAAGATTATCGACTGTCAAAGTTATAGAAACCCAAAAATGCGATAATGTGAATTTCGTTTCAATTTTCATCGTTTCTCGACTATTTTTATCGATGCGATAGTTACAGAACATGGGTCCAGAACATACAATATATGTTAAAAAATACTTTTAAATCATACGCTCGGGTTATCTTAGAGTACTTAAACATAAAGTTTAAAAGGATAGATATGACTTTTTCAAAAGACTTTTTTCCGCTCTCGCACCACTGTGCGGCGCGGCGCGCGTACATTCGGTGTATGCTGAATTGACTTGAAACGAGATTGCTGTTGATTCCGATTTTCACAAGAAAATTTTGTCAATTACCAAAACTGCAGGATTTGGAGTTATAATAATCCTCAAGTGTATGTTGAGACACCGTTACATCCACAAAAACTGACTAGTGTGCTTTATGATTTGGTTTAATAATTGGTCCGTACTTCTTCAAAAACGATACTGTACAGAAAGTTACAGTCAATGGTGACCGCTATAGAGCCATGATTACTGACTTTTCCGTTCATCAATTGAACAACCATAATGTGCAGGAGCTGTGGTTTCAACAAGACTGCGCAGCATGTCACACAGCTCGTGCCACAATTGATTTATTGAACGAAACGTTTGGTAACCGCATAGTTTCACATTACGGACCCGTGAATTGGCCTCCAAGATCGTGCGATTTAACACTGTTTGACTATTTTCTGTGGGGATATGTGAAGTCGCTAGTCTACGCCGATAAGCCCGGAATGATTGACCACTTGGATGACAACATTCGCTGCGTTATTGCCGATATACGGCCACAAATGTTGGAAAAAGTCATCGAAAATTAGACCTCCAGATTAGACTACGTTCGAGCCAGCCGTGGCGTTCATATGCCAGAAATCATATTTAAATTATAATGCCAGAAGATTATCTTTCGAATAAAGTAAATTTTATGGCAATTTAAAAAAATTATCTTTGTTTTATTCCATTTCAAAGTTCTATACCTCTAAAAAAAACACATTCTATTATTTCTTTAGTTTTTTTTTTTTTGTCCTGGTTTTCATTTGCGTGCATTTTATTTTTCCAACAAAAATTGGTTCTGCAGCTGCTTCTTTTAACTATAAAACGTATACAATTTTATTTTATTTGAAGAAAAAAAAAATATAAATTGTATAATTGAACCTGGTTGGAATAATATCTTGTGCCTTTCAAACACCCGAATCTTTTCCATTTTAGATGGGGCAAAGTTGAGCCAAACCGGGTAAACATAGGCAGTCTTCGGCCGCCCGGCTAAGGGCCATATGTAGCAAATCACTTTCGCCCTGCTGTCAAGCCAGCTGCTACCGTTTCGTCACGGCAAAAGCTCCCCTGACCCTGGGGAAAGCATCACTTATATGTTTGTCGAATTACAAAAACTGATCCAAACATCAGATGCCCAAGGTACTTTACTATACACTTTTACTCGCCAGTGGATGTCCAATTTGGCCCCACGAACACCAGTTTGCGCTAGTTCTTTCTCGTATTCCTTGAAGCTCCACGCAACCGGGTACTAAACAAAATAGTTTCTGATTTCCGAAAGTCGATTTTCAACTTCGAGTCATCGCAATATTGAAGCTAAATATTAAGAAAGTCACGTTGCAAAATAATTCTGATGACTTGAACTTTGGGGCAATTAGATCATCATCATTAATAAACTATTAAATATAACAAGTTTCTATCCCTATTCGAAAAGGTGCTTCACTAACTCGATATCAACTAATAGCAAAGCAGTAAGAAAACAGAAAACACTGAGATACGAATTCGTTCAACAAGAACGCTGCACTTATATTAAAAAAAAGCCAACTTTTCCCTGCATCTGGTTCTGGTCCATCAACTTAATCTTAGGAAGAGAAACTAACTGAGTAGAAGGACTAAGCTTCTGGTATAAAAACAGCTGGTCTGGACCGTTCTGGTGTACGTCCGCCTCATTTGGTTTCCAATTTCACCAACGTGCATGAAGAAAGTCCAACTTTTTGTAAGGAAAATACTTCGGAGCTGTACAGGACTCCAACGCAGGAACTCAGAAATATGTCCTAAACAAGGAGCTTTATGAAAAGGCAAACATTATCAGAAACTTGAAAAACTTCCTTAACTTGGAAGTCCAGCATCAACCAGCCCACCAGCCATTGCTACCTGAACGTTTGACCCATCAAAGACCAACTATAAGAGGATATCATCCAAAACGAAGCAACTCCATTCTACGAGAGGGCCAAAAACCGACCTTTTCGAGGATAATCAAATAAGGTAGCCCTTATTTTGAACCAAACCCAGCACTTAAGTTGTTTTAGGGAATAGTTTTTAAAAAAATTAATCTTCAAACTCAAAACTTTGAAAAAAAAAAAATTGAAACAAATTTGTTCAAACTATTATTTTTTTTCAAAATTTTACGTAATTAAATCCTAGTTTTGTTTTCAAAATTCAATGCATTTATTAGTTTTTAGTCAAAAATAGATGCTTAAATTTCTTTTACTTTTTGAGAAAATTGAAAATAACTAAATCTACTTTACTAGCCGCGTAGTGGAAATAGGATCTTTAGAGCAACTTAAGCAACGGATTGGAGGTTTTTGGTGTTTGACTTAAAATAAATAAGGGCATTGGATATTAAAAACAAAAATACTACTTAATAACGTAAAATTCAGAACAAAATTATGTTGAACAAATTTTTTTAATTTTTTTTGTCGAAATTTTGAGTTTGAAAATAAATTTTTCAAAAACCATTCTCTAAAACAACTTTATTTAAAAAACGCAATAAAAGAACAGATTTCTGGATTTAGAAAAATCTGTATCATAGCATTGTAGGTGTAACTATTGTTTTTTAATATTTTTTTTCTGTTTTAAGTATTTTTTTTTTAAATTGCTCCTCCTGGCTAAACGGAAGGGGGGGGGGTAGACCCCCCCCCTCCCATACGATTTTTTTCTTGTATTGACCCAATCTACACGCTCTAGCTTTTTTTCACACCTTATGCGAATCGCCTTGTATATTAAGTAAACAAAAATATGATATTTTAAAGAAAATGTTCGAGACTAGAGACATGCCAATTTATAACAGTTATAACAGTTTTTAGCAATTAAAAGTGGGCGTTCGTTAACCTGCATGGCGCGGCTTGAAAAAAAAACCCTGTTTACCTAAAGTATCCCCACCGGCGGAGGGCCTTGGGCCCTGCGGGGCCGCATAAACAGTACTTTTACTAACCGAAACTCCAATTGGCATGTTTAGTCACTTCAAAAAAAAATAGCATTTGTTTAGAGTCATTTGAAGTTCTTCGGGCCCCTGTTATTGAGCCGACATGATTTGTTTTTAGTTATAAGTTAGTTTTATGTTAATAGAAGTAGGTACTAATAAGCAGCAAACTATTCTATTTTTCATCGGCCGGCGAGTGTTACTCCGCTAACTTGACATTCATGGCAGGTTGCTTTGATGTGCAGTCTTAGGCTTGGAAACATAGTGGTACTTTTCGCAGTATTACGAGCTGTTGCAAAAACGATTAGTTCAGAGCCATTATGTGTTCTCATTTGTGGAGGCTGTGCTTAAAACTTTGACATCGTACTATACGGAAAGCGTTGGAGGAGGTTTTAAAGCTCCTGCTTGATAGGGTCTTCAGCTGCGACGCTCGGTCATATGTTTTACACTATAATGTTTTTGAAAGTGACTTTGATGCAAATCACAATCAGGTAATCAATTTCAATTTTATAGATTTCGACATGCTCTTTCGCTATATTGAAAAAATGGCGCCTAAAAGTAGTTTTTTGATAATAACTCCTTTCCGACACATTTTACAGTAAAAACACATAAATACAAAATAAAACTAGAGAACATTTCCTATCATTTATGTTTTAACCTTTTTTTTCTTAAATCAATAGTTTTTGGGGTACGAACGTCGCAAAGTGTAGTTTAAAACACGTTTCGGCAGAAAAACTCATTTCCAAACCAACTTGAGGTAGAGTAAGCGGTCCGGGGGCACTTGCCCTCCCCTCGCTCTGAGCAACGACTTTTTTCTACCAACATTTTATGAGTTCTTAATAGGGAATTTTGACTAATTGGTCATTTTTTTTTCACTTTTTTCGTCAAATACCATAACTTACCCTCCTCCACTAAGTTCTATCGTTTTGCCCCCCCTAGACGGTGAAAATTGCTTAGTAATCATTAAAATGGATTTAATTTTTCATTTCATGTTGAAAAAATGTTCACATAACTCTTTAACTGTAAGCGTTTAAAGGCTTAACTACATAAGCCCGAAAAGTGAAAAAGTACAAAAGTGAAAATTTTCAAACTCATTTTGGAATAGTTTTTCTGACTGGAAAACTTATAAAAATGATGCAGAAAGATTAAATTTTGGTCTAAAAAAAAATTTGTATATTCTTTTTCACAAAACAACTGGAAAAAAGTACTTTTTGGCTTATGTAGTTAAGCCTTAAGTCATACAAAAAAATATTGGAAAAACTAAGTGGTGATATGCTGTTGGGACGATATAAGAAATAATTCCTTTATTACGGGACAGTTATTTGCGATGAAAATATATTCCCAGCATCTTCCTTTTCTGTGAAACACGATGGACAGCAAAATACAAAAGTCTACGCTCTACGAGTATTCAAGGAGCCCTTCAACTTTATTACTGCGGTGTTCGAATTCGACTTCTTTAGTCTGCTTGTTCATAATGGCTCTTTACTCGTCGGTACTGGAGCCAGTCAGTCAGTCAGGGATTTGATCAGAATTAATTAAGTGTTAAAGATCAGATCATTCTCTTGAACAAGCATTTTGAAGAAGATCGGAAGAATGCTGAGGAATAAATGAGAAATGTTTGAGTGTATCAGTCATTGAATTGAGCTACCCATAAATTGTAAAGAAACAAACACACCGATCCAATAATTCTTCGTTCTCACCCAAAAATTATTTTACAACACCAATTTTCGTTCCTCACTTGGATTCTCTGATAATGTCCCTTAAAGAGCGGTTTTCAGAAATCAATCCGAATATGCAATATTTCAGTGATCTCCTATATAATATATGCAGAGCATGGAATCATCCAATTTCAATTTGACCGTCAAAAAAAAAAATTGACAAATATTGATCCTTTCTGGATAATTTTTCTGCCGAGTCCATCATGCCCACAATACTATGAATTTTGACCAAAGTTAATATACCAATACATGTTATGTGTTAAAAAATGCGGAAGAATTTTATCGGTTTTCGCAGCACTACCTATTACACCTATATACATTAAGAAAAACAAAAACTTGGCTAAGCTCAAAAATGAGCGATGAAAGTCTTGATGCATTGTGAATGATGAACATTCACAAAAACCTAGTAAAAGAAGATTCGGAGTCTTATAATAAAATTATATATCTACCCAAAAAACAATTTTAGCTGTTTAAGTGCTTTAACAGCGCTTCCAGAGCAAATCTGAAAGCTCGTTGATGAAATAGCTCTAGATGCACCCTTAGAGCAATTGTAGGGCTTGCTCAGAGCTAAATCATTGAGTTTGAGAGCATATTTTGGCTCGTAATCAGCTTGTTATCAGTGACTATGGTGGCTTTGAAGCTCTCTTGGAGCACTTTTGACAGCTTTTTGTTTGTATTAGTTTGTGAAAATCAAAATGCTAAATAAATATCGGGTTTTTCAATAAGAGCGCTACAAAAGTTTTTTTAAATAAAACAAAAACGGGTTTGGATATCAATGAAATTCTTTATTCTTATAAAAGTACGTTTGAATTCGATTTCTTTTGCGTGACCACCATGGGCACGCTTGCAGAAGTCCAGACGCTGAACCCAATTTTCGACGGTTTTCAAGCATAAATCGGCCGATACTGCTGCAATTTCACGTTCGATATTCGTACAAAGTTCATCAATCATCGCTGACTTGTTGGCATAGACCATAGACTTGACGTAGCCCCACAGGAAATAGTCTAATGGCGTCAAATCGCACGACCGAGGCGGCCAAGCGACTTTACCATAAATAACACGTTCTCCAAACTTGGTTTCCAATAAATTGATTGTGACATTCGCTGTGTGGCTTTAGGCTTCGCCCTGTTGGAACCACATGTCCTCCAAGTCCATAGCATCCAATTGGGGCCAAAAATATTCGGTTATCATTGAACGGTAGCGATCCCCATTCACAGTAACGTGCCGGTCTTGATCATCGCGGAAGAAGTACGGCCCAATGACGCCGCCGCCGGCCCATAAACCACACCAAACCGTAATTTTTTCGTGATGCAATGATGACTCATGGAGTACGTGTGGATTGCTACCTGACCAATACCGCATATTTTGTTTATTGACGAAGCCATTCAGCCAGAAATGAGCCTCATCGCTGAAGATGATTTTTCGATGAAAATCCGAATCATTTTCAAGTTGTTTCTCAGCCCAATTCACGAACATACGACGCTTCTGGTGGCCAAGCGGCTTCAGTTCTTGCGTCAATTTAATCTTGTAAGGATGTAGGCCAAGATCTTTTCGCAAAATTCAGCACAACGACGTCACAGAGATGCCCAACGCTTGAGAACGACGTGTGAGAGACACATTTGGGCTTTCTGCAACTGAAGCCTCAGCGGCAGCTATATTCTCGACACTACGGGCACGGGAACATTTTGTACTGTGCCTGTGGATTCAAATTTTTCCACTAGACGCTTAATTGTTGACCTGCTAGGACGATTATGACGACCATAAATTGGACGTAGCGCTCTTAACGTTGAGGCCACTGACCCGAATTTCGGTAGTAAATTTTAATAATTTTGACTCGTTGTTGGCTCGTATATTTTTCCATCATGAAATGGCAAACCTTATTGAAGAGAAATATCAAAAGAGCGGCAAGAAATATGGCGTCGTTTGCTGTCCCTGTTGGTCTACTTTTGTAGCGTCCTTGTTGAAAAACCCTTTACATATATCAGTTTAGCGGGTGTTGTTTTTATGTCTAACATATCCCTCTGTTTTTTTTTTTCAAAAAAAAGTAAATTTATAAATACGCCCGTATTCAAATGCAATGGTGTGCCAAAATTTCAAAGCAATCGGTTAACCGCGGCAAAGATATGAGGTGGCAAAGTTGAATTTCTGAAAGAGCACGTCGAAATCTATAAAATTGCAAATTTTCAAAACTCCCGGAAAACTTTCCAAGTAACCTGTATTTTTTCAACCAAATGACTGGACTATTTGTCCAGTGTAAAGTTTTAATTAGGTAAAATACATTTCATAACATTAAAATAAACTAAATAATATTTATTATTCATAAAAAAAAAAACAAAAAACTTCATAACAAACATACATCATTACTCCACGTAGATTTTTATTTTTAAATAAGAATTTATTAAATTGAAGAATCCAATCCTCACACATAAATGAACGGGAAAACTTCTTAAAAGTCTGTCAACAAAACTGTCGCGCATTGTGGCTGGAAAATATTCTTGTTAGGTTCTGAAAAAAATGTGTGTTCACTATTATGCAGAGTTTTTTGTTCACTATTTAGAGTTGTCTGTTCACTATATTGGAGATTCACTATATCGAGCGTCTACTGTTTTCATTAATATAAAGATTTCTAAATCTCCAATCTTCATAAAAAAATGTAACAAAAAAAAGTTAATAGAAATTGAATTTTATGTTTAAAAATTTAAAAGTTAAGTATACCTACTCGTACAAATCAACTTACCATGAAATAAAATGACAAGTTATATAATTTCCAACAATACTAGTAATTAACTTGGTCAGTTGTGTATTAAAAAGCATGGCTAATTAATATGCACTAGTGTCTTAGAGACACTCATCCATCTTTAGCTTAGCTCCAACGATGCACAAAAAGCCATCGCACCGTGACTTTAATTGTGAGGGAAAATGAAATATAAAACGACAATATAAAACGATTACCAGCTACCAGCATTTCCTTCTTACAAACTTTGAATATATTATTTACTATGCAGCTACAAGCTTTTGAGGAAAACTAGAAAAAGATAATTCATTTAAAGAAACTTCCTACTCCAGGTTTAAAGTCTGTGAGAAGATTCAAATCAAAAGTGCAACGAGAAAGACTTTGGTAACCTTGCAACAAGATTGAGGTAACAATTGTTAACAATTAGGTGTTGCGGATGGAGAAAATTTAAGGGACGTCTTGTTTTTCTTTGTGCTTAACATAATATTTTTTAATGTTTTGATTTACAAGTTGAAAACTTTGAAGAGAGGAAGACAAATACCAAATCATTTGGTTATGCAACATCAACATACCACAGCACCACGAAGTTTTCTAAATGCGGAAGCTTTTGTAGTTTTTAAACTGGGTGATCAAATTGGTTTGTTTTTTAGTCTAACGTCCACAAAATTAAAGGATGGCAAATGTTCCAGAACTATTTAGAATTTTAACTATTCCAATTCTTTTAAAATAATTATTTTAAGTTCTTTGAATGCTTTAAGTATTTAAACTTCTTGAATAATTGGGCTTTGATTTAAACTGGCTAAGGATATAAAATCGAAAATTATAATTTCGAAATACTTTAAGCGCAGTACAATTGAATTTATCCAGTGCAAGATGTGGTTCAATATACAGGATGATTCGCATAGGGTGTGACGGTTGGGTCGGGATAAGAAAAGAATTGTATGGGAGGGGGAGGTTGTGTTTAGCCAGGAGGGGCAGTTTTCTTAAAATTGCCAAAACAGGGAAAAATATTCTAAAACAACGGTAAAACAACTTTTTTGTAAAGCCAGAAATTTCTTCTTTTATTTTATTTTTTTAAATAAAGTTTTTTTAGTGAACAATTTTTGAAAATTTAATTTTTAAACTCAAAATTTTGAATTTTGTTTTTTTTTTTTTAATTTTTTTCAAACTATGTAATTCTGTTGAAAATTTTAAGTTAATATCTTGCATTTTTGTTTTTAGTATACAATGCTCTTCTTCTTCTTTCTTTGGATAATTGAAAATAACAGAAATAAATTTCCCTTAATTTGCCTACAATCCGTTGCTTTAGTTGCTCTTGAGATCTTATTACACTATAGAAGTTATTTTCAAAAATTAAAATACAAGCTTTCAGTTTTCTGTTTTTGACTACAAATTTATAAGAGAACTGAATTTTGAAATAAAAATAGTAGGTACTTAATTATGTTAACTTTTGAATAAAAAAATATATAGTCTTAAATTTTTTTTTTTTTTTTTAATATTGAGTTTGAAAATTAAGCCCGAACTACACTACTCTCGTGTGGTGTGTTGGGGAGTAGTGTGTTGCTATCGCTCTAATGTGTTTCATATGCGTAGAGCCATATTTGTATCGTTTGATGTGTGTTTGTCGAAATCTATGAAATACAGCAACACACTACTCCACACGAGAGTAGTGTGGTTCGGGCTTTAGTTTAGTGAACACACTAAAACTGCCTTTACAAAGAGCTATAGGATGACATTGTAATTATTAATTTTTGTTTTTTTTTTTAATAATTTTTGTCTGTTTTAAGTAATTTTTTTTTTTCGAAAATTGCACTTCTGTGCTGAACGGGATTACGATATTTTTCTTGTCTCGACGCAACCTACACGCTATAGCTTTTTCGACGCACCTTATGCGAATCACATTGTACATTCTTCACCTAGTGGTTTAATACTATGAAGCGGGTTATTTCTGAAAATACATACATACATACATATATGTATGATATTCGTTTTTTTCTTGCGATATATTCATGCATATTTTTATTTGTTTTAATAAAATAAAATAAGTAAACAATTACACAAATGTTTTTTATTTAATTATTTATTTATTTAAATTTTAATTTTAAATTTTACAACTTTTATTTGATTTTGTAACGACGACGCGTTTCGGAGCTGCTACTCCATCTTCAGGTCGAATACTTTGTTGTTCACTGTTGCTGCTTTCCATCATTTGACCTAAGCTTTTTTGATCTTCTGTTGTTGTTGTTGGTGAAAGTTTAGTTGTTCTTTGGTTGGAGTTTTTATTATGATGATTTTTCTTTTTCTTAAGTTTTATTTTGTTGTTGTTTATTGTTTTGGTTGATTTTATTTAATTTTGAGCTTTTAATGATTATAATGTTGTTTACTTTTTTCTTATTGTTTATGTTCAAATACTATTGCTGTTTCATATAATGCGTTTGGTTTAATTGTTAGTTTGTCGTTTAGTATATTGTCCTGTTCTTGTCTGTAAGCTTTGTAAATTTCAAATTCTTCTGTCGCGTCAAGAATTCTGCCTTTTCTGCATATATGTAATGTTTGTAAGTTAGTTTCAATGTCTGTGTAGTTATGGTTGTGTTCTATTAAATGTAATGCGTATGTAGATCTGGTGTTTGGTTTGGGTTTGTGTTCTTTGAATCTTTCTTCGAAGGTTCTACCTGTTTGTCCAATGTAAAATTTGTTGCAATCATTGCATTTTAATTTATAGACACCGGAGTAGAATTTTGTTTCTGTTTTTGTTTTTGGTTTTAATATATTTTGTATATTGTTGTTTGTTTTAAAACTTATGTTTATGTTTAGTTTTTTTAAATGGTTTGTTAATATTTGTGGTACTATGTTGGTATATGTTATTGATGTGTATTTTGGATTTTCTATTGTTGTTGTGTTTCCAATTTTGTTGTTGTTTATTTTCTTTTTCTTTTTATTTATTAGTTTATCAATTGTTGTTGCTTTATATCCATTATTGTAGGCAATGCATTTGATTATGTTGATTTCATTATAAAAATCATTTTTGTCCATTGGAATGTTAAATGCTCTATTTATAAAAGCATTAAATGCTGCCATTTTCTGTGAATGGGGGTGGTGTGAATTATTGTGGATTATTGTGTCAGTTGTGGTTTCTTTTCTGTAAATTTTATATTTTAATGTATTATTGTTTTTTGTTATATTTATGTCGAGAAAATTAATTGAGTTGTTGTTTTCTATTTCTGTTGTGACTTTTATTTTAGTGTTAATGTTGTTGATGTATTTTGTTAATATGTCTATTTGTCTTTGTGTACCATCAAAGATCACAAAAGTATCATCTACATATCTTGAATAAGTTATGATTTTGCTTTTTTGTGGGTTGATTGAAGATAATATATATTTATTTTCAAAATGGTTTAAATATATTTCAGCTAGTAGCCCGCTTAGAGGGGAACCCATTGCTAGTCCTTCTGTTTGTGTGTAAAATTGATTGTTGAAGGTAAAATAGTTTTGTTTTAGTGTAATTTCTAGCAGGTTTATTAATTCATTAGTTTGTTGTGTTGTGATTTTTGCTGTATGTGTGATGTTGTCTTTCAGTATTTTGATTGTTTCGTTGATCGGTATGTTAGTATACATATTAGTTATGTCGAATGAAATTAATTTGAGGTTTGGAGTTATGTTTATGTTTTTTATTTTTTCTATTAGTTGTGTAGTGTTTTTAATACTGTTGTTGTTTTTTAAATCAATATTGTTTTTTATTATTTGTTGTAATTTTTTGGCTATCTTGTATGATGGGGCTGTTGTATAATTGATGAGTGGTCTTATTGGTGTATCTTTCTTGTGTATTTTTGGGAGCCCTGTAAAATGTGGTGCACTAGCTTTTGGTTGTTTGAGTGTGTGTTTATTTATGTTTTTTAGTAGATGTTCACATTTGTTGATAGCATTGTTGATTTCTTTGTGTAAATTTTGGTGGGATCGTTTTGTAGTTGTTGTATTTTATTGTCTTGGAAAAATTTGTCTGTTTTTGTTATATATTCTTGTTCGTTGAGTAAAACTATTGTGTTTCCTTTGTCGGCTTTTGTGATTATTGCTTTATTTTCTTGTAATTTTTGTTTAATATTTTTAAGGTTTTGTATGTCTTGTTTATATTTGTTATGTAGTGTTTTATTTATATTTTTGTTTTTGGTAATTTCTTTTAACTTTTTGTTTAGGATAATTCTTGTTTCATTTTGGGTTTCATATGTTGGTATAGCTTTTATTGCTGCTTCTGTGTTAATAACTTCTTGTGATATACTGTTTTGTAAATTTTAGGGATGTTGAATTTGAGGCCTTTATTTAATGTTTTTAATTCTGTATCTGTTATTGGAATGTTTGTTTTATTTATAACCCTAGGGTAGAATATATGGTCTGTTGTTGGTTTTTTGTTGTCTATTTGTTCGTTGATTAGTTTCTGTAATTTGTTATTTTGTGATTTGGTAATTACTATTGTGATGTTTTGTATGTATTGATTAATTTCATTTATGTATAGGTCGGCAGCGATGTAATGTATGTGTTTGTATATTTGTAGGTGAGAATTGTATAATTTATTGTTTAGTTTTACTTTTTTATTATACAGAAATTTAATTTCTTCTTTTATTCTTATGTTTCTGGCTATTTTTTGTGTTTTTTGTGCAGCTATTGAAGAGTCTTTAATTATTATTTGGGCGAATTTCGGTGTAACATTATTTTTTAGGCACTTTTTGTTAAATTTCAGATTCAAATTGGCTTTTGTCCTATACATAAATGAAATTAATCAATACATACAAAACATCACAATAGTAATTACCAAATCACAAAATAACAAATTACAGAAACTAATCAACGAACAAATAGACAACAAAAAACCAACAACAGACCATATATTCTACCCTAGGGTTATAAATAAAACAAACATTCCAATAACAGATACAGAATTAAAAACATTAAATAAAGGCCTCAAATTCAACATCCCTAAAATTTACAAAAACAGTATATCACAAGAAGTTATTAACACAGAAGCAGCAATAAAAGCTATACCAACATATGAAACCCAAAATGAAACAAGAATTATCCTAAACAAAAAGTTAAAAGAAATTACCAAAAACAAAAATATAAATAAAACACTACATAACAAATATAAACAAGACATACAAAACCTTAAAAATATTAAACAAAAATTACAAGAAAATAAAGCAATAATCACAAAAGCCGACAAAGGAAACACAATAGTTTTACTCAACGAACAAGAATATATAACAAAAACAGACAAATTTTTCCAAGACAATAAAATACAACAACTACAAAACGATCCCACCAAAATTTACACAAAAGAAATCAACAATGCTATCAACAAATGTGAACATCTACTAAAAAACATAAATAAACACACACTCAAACAACCAAAAGCTAGTGCACCACATTTTACAGGGCTCCCAAAAATACACAAGAAAGATACACCAATAAGACCACTCATCAATTATACAACAGCCCCATCATACAAGATAGCCAAAAAATTACAACAAATAATAAAAAACAATATTGATTTAAAAAACAACAACAGTATTAAAAACACTACACAACTAATAGAAAAAATAAAAAACATAAACATAACTCCAAACCTCAAATTAATTTCATTCGACATAACTAATATGTATACTAACATACCGATCAACGAAACAATCAAAATACTGAAAGACAACATCACACATACAGCAAAAATCACAACACAACAAACTAATGAATTAATAAACCTGCTAGAAATTACACTAAAACAAAACTATTTTACCTTCAACAATCAATTTTACACACAAACAGAAGGACTAGCAATGGGTTCCCCTCTAAGCGGGCTACTAGCTGAAATATATTTAAACCATTTTGAAAATAAATATATATTATCTTCAATCAACCCACAAAAAAGCAAAATCATAACTTATTCAAGATATGTAGATGATACTTTTGTGATCTTTGATGGTACACAAAGACAAATAGACATATTAACAAAATACATCAACAACATTAACACTAAAATAAAAGTCACAACAGAAATAGAAAACAACAACTCAATTAATTTTCTCGACATAAATATAACAAAAAACAATAATACATTAAAATATAAAATTTACAGAAAAGAAACCACAACTGACACAATAATCCACAATAATTCACACCACCCCCATTCACAGAAAATGGCAGCATTTAATGCTTTTATAAATAGAGCATTTAACATTCCAATGGACAAAAATGATTTTTATAATGAAATCAACATAATCAAATGCATTGCCTACAATAATGGATATAAAGCAACAACAATTGATAAACTAATAAATAAAAAGAAAAAGAAAATAAACAACAACAAAATTGGAAACACAACAACAATAGAAAATCCAAAATACACATCAATAACATATACCAACATAGTACCACAAATATTAACAAACCATTTAAAAAAACTAAACATAAACATAAGTTTTAAAACAAACAACAATATACAAAATATATTAAAACCAAAAACAAAAACAGAAACAAAATTCTACTCCGGTGTCTATAAATTAAAATGCAATGATTGCAACAAATTTTACATTGGACAAACAGGTAGAACCTTCGAAGAAAGATTCAAAGAACACAAACCCAAACCAAACACCAGATCTACATACGCATTACATTTAATAGAACACAACCATAACTACACAGACATTGAAACTAACTTACAAACATTACATATATGCAGAAAAGGCAGAATTCTTGACGCGACAGAAGAATTTGAAATTTACAAAGCTTACAGACAAGAACAGGACAATATACTAAACGACAAACTAACAATTAAACCAAACGCATTATATGAAACAGCAATAGTATTTGAACATAAACAATAAGAAAAAAGTAAACAACATTATAATCATTAAAAGCTCAAAATTAAATAAAATCAACCAAAACAATAAACAACAACAAAATAAAACTTAAGAAAAAGAAAAATCATCATAATAAAAACTCCAACCAAAGAACAACTAAACTTTCACCAACAACAACAACAGAAGATCAAAAAAGCTTAGGTCAAATGATGGAAAGCAGCAACAGTGAACAACAAAGTATTCGACCTGAAGATGGAGTAGCAGCTCCGAAACGCGTCGTCGTTACAAAATCAAATAAAAGTTGTAAAATTTAAAATTAAAATTTAAATAAATAAATAATTAAATAAAAAACATTTGTGTAATTGTTTACTTATTTTATTTTATTAAAACAAATAAAAATATACATAACACAACTTGGAGACAAAAAACCAGAATCATGCATTCATGCATATGTATGATATGTCAAGTTATCTATTAATTGCACCTCCCAAAGTACCATTTTTTTTATTTTTATTTTTTTTCGAAAGTGGATCAACTTCCTAAAATGAAAATATCAAACACGTCGAAACCTTCTTGGTATAACAGACAGCTTATTAATTTAAATAATAAGAAAAACAAAGCGTACAAAATGTTGCGAAAATCTTTACCTGATGCCAATTTGCGCGGGAATTACATAACTTTGTAAAAGAGTTTCAATGTTCTCAATAAATTCCTATACAAAAATTATATTTATTCCATCGAATCCAAACTGAAAACAAATAGTAAATACTTTTGGAGTTTTATTAAAAATAAAAGAAAAACTAATGGAATTCCTAAAAATATGCAATATTTAGGCTCAACTTTAACTAGTCTGCCAATCATTTGTAATGCTTTTTAAGAGTTTAGATTCTAATAACTTAGTTAACTTTTCTGTTGGTCCTTCCGAAAACATTGTTAATATAGGGCAATTAAACATCTTCATTTCAGAAGTAGAAAAGGCGTTATCTGGCTTAAACGACGATAAAAATGCTGTTCCTGATGGAGTTCCACCTATAATATTAAAAAAATTTGCAACTGCACTTTCAAGAGTTTTGTGTCTCATTTTTAACAGTTCACTTGAAAGCGGGAAGTTTCTATGTGAATGGAAAACATCATTTATAACTCCTATTCATAAAAGTGGTTCTAAACAAGACATATCGAACTACCGTCCTATCTGCAAATTATCAGCAATACCTAAGGTATTCGAAAAAATAGTTTGTGATAAGCTTAAATTTCTGTTGAAAGAAACAATATCACCTTTCCAACACGGTTTTGTGTCAGGTAGATGAACTTCTTCAAATTTAACCACTTTTACTAATTTTGTTCTGAACTCAATGGAAAAGGGTCACCAAGTAGATGTTGTCTACTTTGACAGGGTGCATCATAATATATTGATAAAAAAGCTCAACAAAATTGGATTTCACTCAATGATGCTTAATTGGTTAATGACCTATATTAAAGGGCGTTGTCAGTATGTTTGCATAGATTCAACCTTTTCTAAGCCTATCTCAGTCTCATCTGGTGTTCCTCAAGGAAGCCACTTAGGTCCGATATTGTTTCTTGTATTTATAAACGACTTGCCCGACATTCTCCATAACTCAATGTGTTTAATGTTTGCAGATGATTTAAAATTTTTCAGGTGTATAAAAAGTGCAACCGATAGTATTCTCCTCCAGAAAGATATCAGAATCCTTTCCGACTGGTGTAAGAAAAATCACTTTAACTTAAACATTCCTAAATGTCATTGTATTTCTTTCACTCGCCGTCAGCTACCAATCGTTTACGATTATAACATCGATAATCTTTTTCTCGAGAGAGTTTCGATGAAAAAAAGATCTTGGAGTTATTTTTGACTCTAAACTTAACTTTGGAAAACACATCGAATCTATCGTAAATAAAGCAAACTCTATGTTGGGTTTTATCTACCGTAGTTCTTTAGATTTAAATGAACACATTAAAGTCCCTCTATGTGGCTTATGTTAGGTCGGTTGTCGAATATTGCTGCGTAGTGTGGAATCCATTCTACAATATTCATAATGTTAGAATTGAGAGCATTCAAAAAAAAATTACTAGATTAGTAATAAACAAAATGAGATGGAATATTGAAATGCCTTCATATAACATAAGATGTCAGCTTATTGGCATTCAGAATTCGGAAAACCGCCGCAATATGTTTGCTTTTATCTTTGTCCATGACATATTATCGTCATTCAATTCTATAATTTTCCTTTCAGTACATCTCATAGAACGTTTTTTTGTTTTTATTTTCGACTATCTCATTATTCGATCATCGAATAAAATTTAAATTTTTATAGAGAAGCTTGTAAGAAGTTGCACATCAAAATATTCAAAAAAATTCATTTTGAATTTAAGAAAAAAAAATAATTTTTTGAAAATTTAATATTTCAAAATGTTTGGATGTGTTTTTTTTTGAAATTCAGTTTTTAATATATGTACATATATACTTTAAATAAACGCACACAATTTTTTCCTTAAAAAATTTCTACAAAATTTTTCGTAAACGAAAAAAATTCACTAATTAGTGATCAAAACTAGAATAGCCCATTAGCCGAAATTCAACCATGAGTCACAATTTTTTTTAAACATTTGGGCATGTAGGTTTATGCATATACATATGTATATAACTTGCAGTTCCATTAAATAGGTACCTAAGCAGAAAAATTTACGACAAGGTGTTATTTATATAACAGAAAATCGTATAGTTCCAATTAAAGTTATTATTTCTTAGGTAGGTACATAACATCCATATTAAATAGTCATCATCATTTAAAAGTATTATGTACATATTTTTACAAAACTATACTCAGTCTTCTGGCCTTCTTAGATGCATGTAGGTACCTGCCTTTATAGGTATATACAATTTTCTTGAGTTGTTTAAGAGGCCCATACACACGACACTTGTGTGCACACTTTTGTCGGTGCATCTAAGTTGTGTGGTGTGTATGGGTGTGCACCGATTTCGGTGTGGCACACACACGGTATAGAAAAAGTCTAAATATTTAGAGTTTTTTAGCCGGTTTCTCGATTTGTATCGTGTGCGTGGTGGAATGCCACACTGGTGTGATACAGTTGTGTGCACACTTGTAATGGGTGATTTTTTAAGAGGCTTAGAACTTTAAAAAAAAAAAAAACACAAAAAATTCGAAAAAATGAATGAAATATTTATTTGAATCGATAGTTTGAACCTTGCAATTTAATGTTTAAAGATAATTTCATGCAAATGTTGACCGCGGCTGCGTCTCAGGTAGCCCATCCGCTGAGTCCAATTTTGGCATACTCTTTCACACATATCGGCCGGTATCTCACGAATGAATGCATGGATGTTGGCTTCCAGTGCGTCAATCGAAGCGGGCTTGTCCCTATAGACATTAGCCTTGACATACCCCCACAAAAAATAATCTAATGGTGTCAAATCGCACGATCTAGGCGGCCAATTGACCGGCCCGAAACGTGAAATTAACTGTTCACCAAACTCGCCTCGCAATTGCGCCATTGTTTCGCGTGCTGTGTGGCATGTGGCACCGTCTTGTTAAAACCACATATCATGCAAGTCAAGAACTTCCATTTCGGGCAAAAAAAGTTTGTTATCATCGCTCGGTAGCGTTCACCATTGACAGCAACGCTGCGATTCGCATCATCTTTGAAGAAATAGGCCCAATAATGCCGCCGGCCCATAAACCGCACCAAACAGTGGCTTTTTCGGGATGCATTGGTAGCTGTTGCAATGCTTCTGGCTGATCTTCACTCCAAATGCGGCAATTTTGCTTATTTACGTACCCATTCAACCAAAAATGAGCCTCATCGCTGAACACAATTTTTCGATAAAAAAGCGGATCCTCGGCCAGCTTTCCAAGAGCCCATTCACCAAAAATTCGGCGTTGTGGTAGGTCGGCTGGCTTTAGTTCTTGCACCAGCTGTATCTTAAAAGGCTTTACGCCCAAATCCTTCCGCAAAATTTTCCACGTAGTGCTGTAACAAAGGCCTAACTGCTGGGAACGGCGCCGAATCGACATTTCGCGGTCTTCTGTCACACTAGCTGATACGGCCGCAATATTTTCTTCACTACGCACAGTACGTAAACGTGTTGATGGTTTAATGTCCAACAAAGTAAATTTGGTGCGAAATTTGGTCACAATCTTCCGAATAGACTGCTCAGAAGGTCGAGAATGCCGATCATAAAATGGAAGCAGCGCGCGATGAACATTTCGAACCGAGCACGAATTTTGATAGTAAAATTCAATAATTTGCAAGCGTTGTTCATTTGTAAGACGATCCATGGTTAAATTGCAAACCAAACTGAAGCTGTTTGACAGTGACACAAGGTACTAAACACACGTCAGCTGTCAAAACCAGTGTTGCCAAAACCAAACCAGCTAAAAAATCAAAAATTTGCATGGGTAGCTTTAGATATACCGTATGCAGTTGAAGCAAAATGGGTTATGTCGTTTGCAGTTGTATTCAAAAATTGTCAGCGGAGGTACGGTAATTTATAGGTACCTTACTATGCTCATTAAAAATTATGAAGAAACCTAGATTATACTCTTTATACTAAAATCAGAAAATTCTTAACATTATTAATAACTTTAGCTGAAATTTGAGTAAAATATATCATACCTACTGAATCGAACAAGTGTAATTTAGAAATGCACTCCTCAAACATTTTGGGGGTCAAACCCCTGTGATCCCCTCTGGCTACGGCCTTGTGTGATCCAATTTTGTATTTTATTTTGAAATGTTTGCAATACTGTTTTGGTATGAGAGTGTTTATTTCTTGCTCTATAGCCATATAAGTACTCGATTCGTGTAAAAAAAAAATATAAACGACTGGGTCGCACGAATGTGCGATCACCTTGTGGTTCTTTATAGAAATAAATTAGCTATGTGAGTCTATATTTTATCCATTTGCCAAAACTTAGTTTAGTTGAAGCTTGTATTGTGTGAGTATACAAAAATTAACAATATAACCCAGTGTTGCACATATGCAATATGCATGCAAGGAAATTATATTATGTAGGTATTTAAATTGGAAAATTGTTTGAAATCAACAAAAAAACAATTTTTGATGTGTAAACATCTATGCTGGCGGTAGGGTGAAAAAAAAACGTGAACGTTCGTGTGCAACGTTACGTCGTGCACTTTACGTTGTATCACGTTACGTTACGAAATCTGATTTGCCCCGACCAAAACAACTTGATTTTAACGCGACCGACAATTAGATTATACTTTATCGTGACCAGTCATTTATAATGTTTTTGCCAACGACGAAAGCAAATTGTTTTTAGCGCGACCGACGATTTTATCATTTTAACACTTATATTTTTATATTATTTTTTTTTAATTTTTAATTATTCCCTGAACAAAATGGACGCGACACTAGTAATTAAAAAGAAAACAAAACCAAAACAAAAATAATAATAGTCAGCTGTAGGGATTGACAATTGACTGTAGGTATGGTAGATCAATGGCTGTAGGTATGGTAGGATATCGGGTGCGTTCGGTGATACAAATCCGAACTTAAAGTCCACGTTTACATTACACTGCTTTTAAACGATGCAATTTCTTCTTGCAATTTGTAGGCTGTGATATACAAAATAGCTGAGGTTGAACAAATTGCAGAGTTATCCTTATCGGCTATACCTTTGTACTTGCACAAAGTTAACATTCATTAAAAATCACAGCGTCCAATTCCATAGGCGATTGATGGTGTCAATCGATTGAAACTGCGATTTTAGTGATTTCCACTGACAACAACTGCAACTAAATATTCTAAAAACTCAAGATATATAATTCGCTGGCTATCTTATAGTGACATTCATTTGAGGTTCGTTCAGTATAAAATTAAGACTGAACTTTTTGTAAGTTTTACTCGATGGAAAGATGGAGTTTCATAAGGGTTGCAAGTTCGTTGACAGTTCTAACTGGATATTTTAATTCGGCCCCTGTCAGTCAACCCATTAAGTTCCTTTGGAATTTGGGTACGGTGTCATTTAATTGAAACCACGATTTTAGTGCTCTCCGCTGACAGTTGTTGTTAGTCGATGCTCAGAGAGTGATTACCATAAACAATAACCATGTGTAATGTGAAGTCATCTTAAAGTTGAGAGTGAACTACGAAGCAGGACCTTTCAGTACCGAACCTTCACCGTTCGTTGGACACTTCACCACCAGCCTTCTAGTGCTTGGAAATTTCGTTACAGCGGTTCCCCCACTGGGTATTTCGCTACCGTTCTTTCAACACTAAGCTTTTTAAGCACTGCCTACAGATAGGTAATGTAGTGTTAATTATTCAATATGTTTCTTTTGATGACGTTCAGTAACAAAAATCAGGCACTTGGACAAACGTTGATGTTTACACATATTCAACCGTGAGAATCCCGGCACTCACATATTTTTTTTAAAATACTTCTCACACTGTTTTGAATCGAACGCGATGTACCCCATCTGATTTTTTATAAAAATCTTAATTTATGTAAACAAAAATTTAAAAATCGTAGAAGCGGTTTTAAAAATAATTAATTTTTCGTATATAAAATTTCGCTAACATTTTTAAGAAAAAAATTGGTACGTAAATTACAAGAATTTATTAATGTGGAGTTAAAAACTTTTTTTCAAAAAAAATCTTTCACCCGTTTTCGAAATATCGAATTTTGAAGTTTTTTTTTTTAAATCCGAAACTTACTTTTTTGAAAATTTTGATATGCAATATTATTTCAACTTATTAGAAGCTTTTGTTTAAAAAAAAATTAGTTTTAATCGGTAAATCAGATAATGAGATAGTCGAAAATCAATAAAACCGTTCTATGGGAGTTGCTGTTATTAATTGTTCAATGTGAAATTTGATAAATTTAAATGCTAGACCTTACTAATTACGCCACAGAAAAAAAAATTATTAAAATCGCAGGATTCGTTTTTGATAAAAAAAAAGTTTTCCTTAACGTTTTTTAAACATTTGTACTGGAGGTACCATTATTTTTAATTGTAGCAATAATTTTGTCTTAAATTTTTTAGATAGTTTTAAAGAAATTCAATTTGTCAAGTTTAAAAAAAATCGACCAAGTCGTTTTTGAAATATTGAATATTCACAAAAAAAATTTAAAATTTTTTTTTTTAAATTCAAATAATATTTTTTTGAAAATTTCGGTACACAGTTTTATTCCAAATGTATTAGTTCTTCTTCATCAAAATCTGTTTAACTTACTGTTTTCGTGAAAAGCGAAAGTCAAAAAAATTGTTCTTTGGGAGGTGCCATTAATAACCATTTTTCTGAACCATTTTGTTAATTAACGGCAGCTATTATAACTATTTAAATTTATTGAGGTTTTTAAAAAAAAAATCTGTGGAGCCGATTTGGAGAAAAATATTTATTTTCCTTTTTGGCAAAAAAAAATTGTATGACAGCTACTTATGACGCCGCTTATGAATTTAGCGGATATATAAACAGAATTATACATGGGGTAAGCGGTGATAGCGTGTTTTTGTGTCATTTTATTTAAAGCGAACAAGTGAGGGTTTCAAATTGTTCATCATTTCTTGAATTGAAGTGAAAATCAAATTGACATGACGGTGGCTTTAACACCACTTCTTTAGTAACGGCCTTGACCTTTACTTTGAATATCAAACCGCAGATATAATCAACAATTTTCGTTGATTCTTCCAATGGTTGTTGATTGTTGGAAATCGTTTAATTATTTTGATTTCTCGTCTGATTTTAAATTAAGATTGTACAAGAGTGCTTCAGGAAAATAACTGTCTTTTTATTGGTAAAAATCAATAAAATTCACTCAAGAGCTATAAATTGATAAATGTAAACACTTTAAACCTATAACTAACTCCACATAAATATTTTATTCAATAAACATGATTGGGTTATTGTCGATTTAATTCACCAAAAATCCAAATCAATAAAATCCAAATAATATATATATTCAAATGATTATTGAATAATTTAAATTAAACTTCTCAGAGGAAGCTATAGTGCTACATGTTTCCGTCGATTTCACGAAATTAGTTCCCACAATAACGCTATATATACCGAAGTTAAGACGTTACTCATAAAATAAAAATATTTCTTCTAGAAACAAATATATACAGAAGATGTTCTTTTTTATAGCTTATTTGAATATATAGTGCCTCTGACATAACATATACTCCATACATAAACAGCCGGAATATATTTATATACGATAAGCTACAATTTTGTTCAATCGTGTTCTGCTATTGATATTCCAAAAAAAACATGGAATTCAAAACGTTCATTTGTAAATTTTATATGGTAATAGAATTCTCTGCCTATCAATATCTGTTAAATCACATTTTCAATTAGATTTATCAAATAGAAATAGGCATGTATATATCTGGCATTTTGGTCTTTTGTTTGCGAAGAAAAAAGTTTTAACACCAACTCTTTCGTTTTGGCTATTTAAACTGAATTATTTTCCTTTCAAAAGCAATATTTTTTGCACATTTCTGTAAAGTGATTCATAATACCAATCCAAATGCGCAATAATTTACTTCCTCATCTCTAAAACTGTTCCACGAAAACAAAAATTAATTTAAGAAGTAAACCTTCCTAAGCCACAAAACACATGCAAATTAATATAACGCCAAATAAAAATCCCCCTCACTTTGTTGAGCTCGATTTTTTTTTTCAATATTCACTAATTCACACTACCAAATATATAATATACTCTGTGAACGTTGGTAATTGATACAAGGGGTTTACTCTGACAATAACATGTTTTTTTACGAAACAGTGAAAACAGCCTTTTCCCAGCTGTCATGCGAATGCATTGAATGGTCTTGACATGAACCACGAACACGAATAAATTTAAACAAAAGGCTTACCTATAGTAAAGATAATGGGGTTGCATTTGGAAAATTAATTTAAAAATGTCACTAAAACACAAAAAGAAAAGATTTTAGGACTCGCATCTTAACGTTTTTAACAGTTCTTAGGAATATAATGTCAACTTTAAAGAAAAACGACCCAAAACTTTTGTTTTACTTTGAAAATATTTAAATTTTTTTCCGCTGACTGTAATAATAATAATAAAATTTCTAGGGTAACAAAGCTTCTCATTTTGCTATAAAAACCACTCACACAATTACAACTGAACCTGCCGAACTATGAGAGAAGATAATCGAGGCTCTTAGACTAGCCATAGCAATAAAGCCTCACTTGTTATATATGAAATCAAGTTCAATGGCCACGCGCTTTGGTATTTCTTGCGAGAAGCTGAATCGTTATCCATTATAATAGGAAGTAAGTGTTTTATTTAAAATTATTTTAAAATGTGATTTAACCCAGCTTTTAGAGGCCAAATCATCTACATATTTTAAAGATGTGATCTCTTAAAACAGAGGCAAGCACTGATGTACATATATAGTTGTACATGAAGTTGAAAGTTTGATCTGTTTGGGATGTGATAATTATTATGATTAACATCTAAAACGTACACGTACAATATTTGCCTACATACTTACCGCATACGGAATACAAAAAAAATGTTTTGAATTGTAAACTTATATAAGTATACTAGAAATAAAAAATATAAATAGTATAACTATCTGTTAACAATGGAATATTTGATGTGATATATCTTTATAGAGAGCACGCTAAACAAGAATCTAAGCGACAAAATTAATAAAATTGTTAATTTTTGCAATCAATTCCTAGTACGTATAGCTACTCCACCGGTTTTAATATTTCGTTGCCGGTTTATTTGACTTTTGATTTTTAAACATAGCCCAGAGGCGTAGATTTCATGGGGTCTCGATGGTGGGGAAAGCTTATTTAATGTATTTGTAAGGAGAGGAATATTTTTAACGAATATAACAGAAGAAGTTTTGTATTTTGATCTTGCTTTTTTTTTTGTAAATTAGCTTTGGAATGAAAAAAAATTTTAAACAAAATGTTTTGCTTTAGATTCTTTTTATTTACAAAATAAGATGGTATGCATATGTAGTACTAACTTGATATCAAGTGTGTCAGTTACTACAACTAATTTTCTACATAAAAGCTACAATTAGATATGTACTTAAATTTTTTTAATTTCTAAAAGTGTATTGCTAACTTGACAGGCGTAAAATTTTTACCAGATGGTATAAGCTTGGTCATTAGAAGAGAGTGGATAGGAGTTATTTTTTTTAGATCTTCAACTTTTTAAAATTTCTAAGTTAATTGCTTTCATTAATTTGTTTAGGGCAAAAAAAAATGATCTAAATCTGTGAGCACTAGTTGCAGTTAATTTGGCTTGTGACAGGAAATGTTCTAAATTTCAAGATGATTATAATTTGTGTGCATTTTTATTTGCGATACAAACGTAGGTTAATACAGGGTGTCCTATACCGGGAAGGTATATTACTTTGTTTTGCCGACATTTTGTTAAACATTTGTCTTGACAGTTCATATTTGGCAGTCGTGAAGTAGACACGTGGCAAATTTACTATGGAAAAATATTCGATAAAGCAACGTGTTTTAATTGTTAAAATATTTTATCAAAATCAATCATCAATTACTGTGACGATGAGAAAGTTACGTGAAATTTTTGGGAGAAACAACGTGCCAAAAAAACGCACTATTTATCGTGTGAATGGTGAATAATTTCGAAGAAAGAGGGTCTGTAGGTGATAGGCCCAAGCATGGACCACAACTTACTGCAAGATCGGCTGAAAACATTACTGCTGCTCAAGGAAGTGTTCAAAACAATCCATCAACCTCAATTCGAGGCCGGCCGTGCTCAGGAGCTTGGTCTTCAAAGAACAACTTTGGCCACAATTTTGCACAAGGATTTGCATTTGTTTCCATTTAAGATTCAGTTCACATCGCATACATCCAGGATTACAATGGAATTACTGCGAGACCTCTTTCCAAAACAAGTTATTTCAAGAAATGGTGATGTTGATTGGCCTCCACGGTCACCTGATTTGACTGCTCCGGACTTCTTTTTGTGGGGATATCTAAAAAGCAAGGTTTATGCAAACAAACCAGAAACGCTTGAGCAACTCAAACAAAATATTCGTGATGAAATGAATGAAATATCGCGTGAAATATGTGAGAATGTAATGAAAAATGTGCTCAAAAGGGCTCGCATTTGTGAGACTAACAGAGGCGGTCATTCACCTGATATTGTATTCCATACATAATTGCCGACATTAAATAAAACATTTATCAATATAAGATCCATTCTCTTTCATTTAATCAAAAATTATAAACAAACAAAGTAGTATACCTTCCCGGCGGACACCCTGTACTATATGGCAAGTTATGGATTCGTAACTCGAAACTCGAGATTGTGATCAAAGTTGATATTACGATGATATAGCGAAAACGAAAAAAAGTCTCCTAAAAGTGTCGGTCTGTCTGTTCCGCTACAGTCTAAGCGGATTGGCCTTTTTTCCTAAACTTTGTATCTACCGTTTTTTGGACATTCCTTCGATATGTTTTCTTCATTTTTTAGAGCCAAAAATAACTTAGGATAGATAAATGCTTTGCAGATTATATTCTTCAATATAAATACCGCTCATGGATAGTGGCATGGAGGCGGGGTGGGTAATGCTTTAACGACAGAAGATATCAGCATTGAGTTTTTGAAGCATTAAATTCTACGCGTTTTTTGATTTCCCATTGGACAATGCTATCAAGATCAGAATTTAATGCGCTTATCATACGCTGCCGCTCTAGTTCCACATCCGAAGGACAAGGATGTGAATCTAGAAACGAATATGAAAAGCTGAGAGTACTATCGTCAGCAAAACAATTTCATTGATTATAAGTTTCAGACATAAGATCATTGATGAAAATCACGAAGATAGTCGGTGACAAAACGGAGCTCTGGGGCACATCAACATTGATGTTATGAATATCAGACTAAAAACCATCCAATACGACTAATATTGAGTGGTTAGAAAGGTATTTTCTAATCCAACAAAGAAGAGATTCATCGATATCAAATGCACGAATTTTCGATAAGAGAGCTTGATGCCAAACTCTATCAAAAGCTTTTGAAATATCAAGTGCAATAATCTTACTTTAACCAATTTTTTCTAATTCTATTCATCATACTGCTTTAACTTTTGAATTGAAAATACATAATTTTTTTAAACTTAAAACTTCAAACTCATTTAAATATAACTTTGATAAAGCAAATTTTGTTGGTATATCGAGTTATATGGATGAATTAATATTGCCCACTGATTTTAATTATGGTTACGATTTATCCTACTTTTACAACGTTTTTCTAAGCACTTTAATTGAAGCAATTGACATACAAAATAATTCGAAGCCACCTTGGTATAACAAAAGACTAACTACTATCTATCAAGAGCAAAAAAAATAATAATGGGATTCCAAAGTGTATGGATTATTTAGGATCCACCTACACAAACCTACCTAATATTTGCAATGGTTTTGCTAATTTTTTCAAGTCAAACTACCTGGTTTCACCAAACAGCAATGACTTCTCCTCTAATCCATCTGATAATATAATTAACATTGGTCAATTAAGTGTTTGCTTAATTGAAGTTGAGAAAGCTTTATCGGGCCTCAGTGACGATGAGAAGGCCGGTCCAGATGAAATTCCTCCTCTTGTTTTAAGAAAGTGTGCACCATCTCTATCCAGAATATTATGTTTTATTTTTAACAAATCACTCGGTAAAGGCGAATTTCTTTCGCAATGGAAAACATCTTTTATCACACCAATTCATAAATGCGGTCCAAAACAAGACATAACGAACTATCGTCCAATTTTCAAGTTATCTGTGATACCCAAACTCTATGAAAAAATTATTTGTGATAAGCTTTCGTTTTTATTAAAAGAAACAATATCCCCACATCAACATGGCTTTGTCTCTGGAAAATCGACTACTACAAACCTAACTATCTTCTCGAACTTTGTTCTTAACAAACTTGAAAAGGGATATCAAGTGGATGTTATATAAACAGAGTTTGCCAAGGCATTTGACAGAGTTCACCATAATATACTAATTCAAAAACTTGAAAAACTAGGAATACATTCAAATATGCTGAATTGGTTCCGTTCTTATCTGTCAGATCGTATCCAATATGTTCGTATTGGTTTGACTATTTCAAATCCGATTGTGGTTTCATCTGGTGTTCCCCAAGGTAGCCACCTTGGACCACTTTTGTTTCTTATTTTTATCAATGACTTACCTGATGTCCTTTTGAACTCCATCAAACTGATGTTTGCCGACCATCTCAAATTTTTCAGATGCATTAAAGATTCGATGGACTGTGGGCTTCTGCAAGAAGACCTACAAAGGCTGTCTGTTTGGTGTAAAAATAACCAATTACAACTTCATATTTCTAAATGTCAGTGTTTTTCCTTTTCCCGTCGTTCGTGTCTCATCTTTTATGATTATCATATTGAAAACAAAGTTCTTGAAAGAGTATCAAGTAAAAGGGATCTTGGAGTAATTTTTGACTGTAAACTCAACTTTGTTAAACACATAGAATTTATAGTCAATAAAGCTAACTCCATGCTTGGATTTATTACCCGCAACTCCAAAGGTTTAAATGATCCGTATACTTTGAAGTCTCTATACATTGCTTATGTTAGATCAGTTTTTGAATACTGCTGCGTAGTATGGAATCCATTCTATAAACCCCATTCAGTTCGAATTGAAAAAATTCAAAAAAATTTACGAGAATAGTCACATATAAACTGAGATGGAACATCGTAGTAATGCCTCCATATAATACGCGGCGACTGTTAATTGGCATTCAGACACTAGAAAACCGCCGCAAGATGTTTTCTATAATGTTCATAAAAGATATTTTATCATATCATATACATTGTTCGTTTTTATTGTCTTTAATCGACTTATATGCGCCAACTCGAGTGCTTAGAAATCGAAACTTATTCAATGAGCTAAATCATAGAGTAAATTATGCGTTTAGTGAACCCATTACTCGCTGTGTCAGAGAAATTAATTCCATATCACATTGTATTGACTTAGATTTTCATTTAAGTAGAGATACGTTCAAAAACATGTTAAACTTATTCTTTTTAGTAAATTAACTAGTAAAAATATGTTCTTTCTTATGTAAATATGTATATTTCGCTAGTCTATAAGAGTTATGTTGTAAACTCGAATTGATGTTAAATAAATAAATAATAAATAAATAAAACGATGTAATAATTTGTTCCACTGTGCGGTGAGAAATACCATCAGATCTCCAGTGGACCTATTGCTACGAAATCCATACTGCCGGTCGTTTAGAAGCTTTATCGTTCTCCAAGATATTTCTTAAGCTGATGATTAATTAGCGCTTCCATGACCTTTGAAAGAAGAGACGTAAGTGCAATTAGACGATAGTTAGAGGGTGAAGAAGATTCTCCTCAGGGACAGGCTGGACAAACGCTGTTTTCCATATCCAATCTACTGGCACAATCACTTGTCAAGAGATGTTGGTAAAAGCTCTCACAGTGTGGATATGAACTTAAATTATGCCTTCACCACGATGTCGTCAGTGTAAGCCACGACCTTGACACCACTTAGACTTTAATTAAAGGATCTCATTAACGACTATGTTATGTAGTTTTTGCAAAAACTATCCATACTTCGCATTCCATTTTTTCTCCTTAGTGGTATCGCCTCTAATCCACATGGAATTTTTGTAGCCACTTAACAATTAAGATTTAATTTGATAATTTTGTTGCTCAATCTTATATTGATATTAATTTTTGGCAACGAGCTACACCAAGGCATATTTTTTCCCAACAAAATGAGAAGACGTCTTGTATACGACTTTATGTAAATAAGTAGCTAACTAAAACTTACAGTTTCATTGCCAAGTCCCTCAATCGAAATCAAAATTATGTTTATCAACTCCAAATTATATGGACTTAGGGATGGCGATATAGGTATACAACTATGGATTACCAATTTTAAGTATACAAAAAAGAGTTTTTGATCGGAAGCGATTCAGATTATTTTTCTCTTATAAAAAAAAAATATAGTTCTATAGCAAATGTTTCCTATAAAAATGTACTGCCTATAGGAGCAAAAATTAAATTTTTTTAAAAATTTTCATAATTTAGAATGTCTAAGAACCGATTTCTCGATCATCAGTTAAGCAGTCAGTTAACTATCAGAGGAATAAATAGGACCAAATGTTTGATTAATATCAAGAATAAGTACTATCTGCTGTTTAGTTGCCTATGGAAAAATTGGCACTAAATTTACTAACAAACTAAACGAACAGCAACAAATTTCACAATTTCAAACAATTCCAAATCAAAAAAAAAAATTAAACTAACCTCCGCCACTGTCGAATGTGTAAATTATTGCAAACACCAATTTAGCCAAAGAGTAATGCAAACCATCAAACCAACTCTAGCCACACAAAAACGTTTTAATTCAAACAATTTTTGTGCATAGAGATCGTACCTACATAAAAACATTTAAAAAAAAAAAATAAAATAAAAAGCACTAGCGCTAGTAGATCAACAAAGTCTCAGAGTCTCAGTATATCCGATAGTTGTAGTACCAAACCGCCATCAGTACAATGCGCTCATGATTTTCAGACCTCCACCTCAGTTGTTTCAGTAAAAGTGGCCAAAAAACCACAACGTGTTGTCGACGTGAGTAGTCAACAAGTCGTCTGCTGACTACGTACACGTCTTTTGCTTCTTTTGGTCGTTTTCATTTTCGTTTTCGATTTCATTTCGATTTGAATTTTTCGCTCTCGATTCGATTAAATCCGAAACGGCTACGTCCGTCGATCCCCCACTTTGCTCTGGCAATTACCACCCAACTTTGTGTGTTTTTTTAGAGTTTTGTTTTTTTTTTGTGTCAAAAGTTCTCTTTAACAACAAATAAGTACATGCATGCATGTACTTCCATTGAAATAAATTAATAAGAAAAGAAAAAGTGAAAATACCAATAAGTTGTGTCTTATTTCTATAAAATTTAGTGCTTGTAAAAAAAAAAGTTTGCAAGAAGGAAAGTTCAAAAAAAGATATCTACATTCTACACGCCAACGTTAATATTCTACTATGGGTTCAAGGAAGGAACGCAATGGAAATGCCGTCAGTGCAATTGATCGGGACATTATCAGGAGGCACTTCAGCTGGTCTGATCCAAATGCAGGGTAAGTGGGCGAAATGACCTTCAACATTTTGCAATATTTTCAGACATTTTTTGTGTGCCAAATTTAAATTAAATTATTTTTGGTGAAACGCGTCTAAGGTCATGCGATCGGATGAGATAGTTGACCGATGCCATAGAAACAGTGCTGTGCAAATCATTTTATTTTGAAAGATTGTATTTTATTTTTAAATTTGAGTTGAGGTTTTTTTTTTTTAATTCTTGTGCGCATGCAAGTAAAAGTCTTCATCGTTAACTGTAAACTGTTTCAGACATCTTTAAATTTACAGGAATTTTATAAATTGTGGGCCGGATTTGAGAGAGTTATATTCACTTCCATCTAAATCACAATTAAATTAATTAATTTATTTGAAATTTAAAACTTTACGGGTATAATTAGTAGTCAAGTCAATAAAAAAAAAGTTTAATTTAAAATATTCGGACATGAGGCTCACAATCTCATGTGATTCATAAAAAAATGAATATCGCAAAAGGTCTTACTTGGTGTGGTTTTTGGATGTCTTCATGAATATGCCATTTTTGTTCAAAGATATGGATGAAGAACACAGTGGCATTATGTGATGACGGACTTTAAAAAAGTTGCGTGGTCTGTCCCTTCAGCAAGGCGATTCCACCCACGGCCTATGATCACACTCTTGAAAAAGAGTAGTATTTCGTTTGAGGGAGACGTTGATTGACAACCAAAATTTATTACATAGTTTCACAAAACTGGGTTTTTTCTTGTGAATCTTAACATCAAATAGTAGCCGTGTTTTATTGGTAATTTTATAGCCAGCGCAGTAAAATTTCCCTTGGCAAACAAAATCAAAAACAAAGAGTGTCGATAAATAAGCCAGTAAAAGAGTGGATATAAAAGTGGTTATACATAGTTAGAACTTTGAAGACAAAGATGGCGCTCTTGAAAAGTATTCATGACTTGAACCTTAATGTTGTTTTTTACTCACAAAATGGATGTGATCTATGATATTTGTGGTTTGGTGAAGACAAAATGGATGCGAACTATGATATTTGTAGCGAACATTGCCTTAAGTTGCTAAAGCATTTTATTAACACAGCCAAACCGTTTTATTGGTACTTGATTATTGCGCTAGCTATAAATTACCAATAAAACACAGCTAGTAATACACAAATATACAAAGGATACATATTTGTTTTGTTTTTTTTTCCCAATTTTGCCAAATCTCGCAAAAATACTTTTATTCATCATCATTTAGTTATAAGAATTATGCCAAACATATTAATGGATAATGCCTAATACTAAGTTTTCATAAGAGACGAAATGAAATAATTTCTCAAATTACAGAAAAAGTTAGAGATGTCATTTGACAGCTCATTTTATTTTGAATTTGATTTGACAGCTAAATACCTGTTTTTGTTGTTTTCTCTTTCTTTCTCTAACTAACTTAAATAGTACCAATTTTTTTTTTTAACTTTTCGACGAAATGAATAAATAATATAAACATTTAAACAGAAAACACTGCGTACAATTAGTATGAATTGGAAAATTTGACGTTTTAATATTTTCTATGCGACCAACAAATAATCTTCTGCTAATTGTCAAACATAAATCGTAATCCACAACATTAGGGCGTATTCCACAGTGAAATGCGAGGCGAATAAAAAATTCGTTCCAATTGAACCTGAAACACTCATTTTACTTGTTAATTTATATATATGAAGGTTTTATAATACACATTCTGTATACTACTGAAATACATCAGCCAAGTAGAAGACTTAGCACTATTTAATTGGACTTGTTGAATTATTGATTTAAAATAGCTTTTAACGGCCTTTAGTCCATAAAAATTGGCATTTCGTCCTGGCGATCTCACTTGGACTCTTCAGCTGATTTGTTTATTTATATTTTATGACAATTTGCAGTATTTTCAGCAACCGCACATTTGAATGATAATTATGATGAAATTCGCGACTTACCAATAATTGTAGTTCATTGGTCGTGTTTCATGTGCAAACCCCCTTTATTTATAAGTACATCGAGTTTTGACATTTTCAATTTGGGTGTGTTAGTAAGCCTTGCACGTAGTTTTCTACCGAATTTTGTGTAAATTTGCTGAATTTTTATGGAAAATGAAATGATTTGGAATTGAATTTTTGGGAATTTTTCAACAAAACTTTGTATGAATCTTCAATCAAAATTGATTTTTTTAAGTTTCCATCAAAATATCTGACAGACAAATTTTTAGTAAAAATGGATGTTTTATTTCAAAACTATTATAACATTAAATATTTTATATATTTTATGAAGTACCTAAGAATTGTCTCCGTACTTGTAAGATTAATTTCGTGAAATTATTCAGCCTTATTGTGAGGTTCACCCGAACAACGTTCCATCCGGAAAAATTGGCATTTCATTTTTCGCCTATAATTGTGTTAGTTTCACCCGAAAAATGTTAAATGTTCGAAAAATTCCCCTATTGTGAGTATCTAGTCGCATTTCGGTTGAAATTAAACACAATTGATTGGCAAAATGTTCCTTAATTTTTTGAAGGCGAACGAAAAAATAACAAGCGATATCATGCTGGAAAATTTTGTATTCTAGGAAAACGGAATTATGAATTGAATTTCTAAAATCAGAAACAAAAAAATCAGCAGTATATTAATTGAGGCACATCGTGCATTCCAAAAATATACTCTGAAACACCTTCGAACGAACGAGCAATTTTATTTAACTATAATTTCTTTTGCATACAAGGATACGGAAGAGTTGCAGCGTGATGTTTATATTTACAAAATTTTATGAAATTTTTGTAGTTGACACTATATTTATCACAGCTAACAATTAATATCAAATCTCCTAAATCCAGTGTTGTTAGATGTAGGGAGAAATTCCTTTAAGGTTTTATTTTTTGTTTGTAATCAAAAAATCATTGTCATAAAATTTGTCTGCCTCTAAGTAAAACTGTTTCTGATAATCATAATTTGCTTGCACACTTCCATTCAAACAAATAAGAGGTTTCAACATAACCTCAAACCTTCAAAACGGATAGAATGTGTAATGGTTTTAAAACAAATCCTTAAAAATGTTTATGTATCAACACGTGACAAATTGTGTGAGAGGAAGAAAATAAATAAAAATAAAATAATTATCTCGATTCCATTGGTGTAGGGAAAAATTTGGGATTTTTCTTTTATGTCGTAGGTATTTTATTTATTTTCATATCCCATCACAGCTCATATCTCAACTTTTTGTTCGAAATATGAAATTTCGTTCGGGCGAAACTCACAATAGCTTTTGAAATTCGGGGCGAACAAAAAACTTTTAAGATGAAATATTTTTCGGGTATAACTCACAATAAGGCTGATAAATCAATGTGAGAAACTACCGATGAAAGAACCATTATTATCAGAACCAGTGAACTTACTCCTTATTGTTTCTATTCATGGAAGTTTCAAAAGTATCAAATTAAAAAAGTTATTATTATGAGGATAGATTTTAAGGATCACTTACATCTATTTTTTCAAAATGTTGCTATATGTATAGTAGGTATAGGGTGAAATGGGGTAAACATAAAAAATAATTTGTTTTTAAGAATTCAATTTGTCTTTGAAAGGTAATATTTATAGAGAATGAATTTCGAGGATCACTTTAGGGTAGATACAATTCAGGATATTAATATTTTTAAATACTTCTTTTTAATGATGGCGAACTGATGAAAACAATTACCCCAATTACCAAATCCGGCGGTATAAATGAGACTCATGTTCGTCATACGATTACCGAATCCATGAACCTGCGGGCTCACAAGTGCTGCATACAAATATTTAGAATACGTTTAACAGTGTCGCATATTTCGAAAAAAGTACATTTATACGAAGAATTTAAGAACTTAAAAAACACCAAACTGTCAGTTTCTTTCACTTTTAACTTGAAATTGCTCTGCGAAAATGTTTCTATTAATCATATTTAAACTCTTAGTCTCAATGTAGCTAGAGTTCATTTCAGTGAAGTATGTTTTCCACGCGGGCAATTTTGGATACTTATATCCCTTTCATTTCAAGCAGGGCTTAGACAAAGCTACTCAACTGTGGATAACATCTTCTCTCTTACCAGCATTGCCCAATCATACATAGATAAAGGAAAGAAACATTATGTATTCTTGGTTGATTTCAAAGCAGTCTTTGACTTCGTTGACAGAAGATCTCTATTTTTAAAACTCGGCAACCTTGGCTTATCATCAAAAATAATTAAAATAATATAAAGTATATATGAAGAAAATAACACTGCAGTTTGGGACGGAAGCAAACTCTCGGAATAGTTCCGAACGAACTCAGGAGTAAAACAAGGATGTCTTCTTAGGCCTTTTTTATTCTAAATATTTTTGGATGTTCTGACTACGTTTTTGCCGGGAGGAATTGATTTCAATGGGATCAGTAAGTATAAAGCTTCTTCTCTACGCTGACGACATTTTTTTAGTTGCTCAGACTCCTTCCATGATGCAAATGATGACCTTGTGGAATCTCGAAGTGAATATCAGCAAGTCAAAAATCATGATATTTCGAAATGGAACTGGGAGATACGCACATGATGAAAGGTGGACTTGGCAAATCTTGGAAATCGAAAAAGTCAGAGAGTAGGTACAAATATCTTGGAGTTACAATCACACCTAAATTATCTTTCAGAAAACATCTTGAAGAAAAATTAAAAGAGTCAAAGAAAGCAATTAACTGTTACTGGAAAGGCATCTTGAGCAAAAAGAAGTACTAAATATAAAGTTTTTGATGCGGTTGTGAGATCCATCATATGTTACGCAGCGCAGCTATGGGGTTACTTCCAGTATGAGGAGGTGGAAAAGTTACTGCGTTATTTTATAAAGAAAATGTTTAGGCTTCCAGAAAGCACACAAGATACATGCTGCATCTAGAAACTGGGATACCCCTACTATATATTTTTACACTGAGGATACATTTTCTGTATATCTTGAAAGCACTGGAAATGCCAGACCAACGACTGTCGAAAATTGTGGCAAAGCACTTAATAAGCCGAAACCAACAGTCTTACAGTGAATGGTTGAGACTGGGAAACAAACAAAATATTGAGATTTTGGAAGAAAGCCTGACTCTGAGAACTAATCTGGAGATGTTACTAATGAGGATCGAATAACACACCCATGAAATGTTTAAATTACAAGCTCGACAAAGTGATTTAAGAGTAACCTATAAGCTGCTTCATCATGATCTTGGAGAAAATAATTATTTTTCACGATCGATACAGTTTGGAAATCAACGATTTTTAAGGACAGAGGTGAAATACTGGGTTTGAATTATACACACCACATAGAAACGACAGTAGTGAGTAATACACATTGTGCAACTTAAGTGCAAGAGAGGATATTCATCATTTTATTGGTATATTGCCAATCTTAAATCAATTAAGAAGAGACCATTGGGGTAAAAATAGTTTGTCACAAACAGAAATTTTATCAATACCAAACGGGGATAACTGGATGAAGCTCTACAGCTATTTAAAATCAGCTCTAAAATATAGAAAATAAATAATTGATGAAGAATTTTAAATAAAACTTATCTGTTCTTTTCGGGCTCTTCTCTTTTCTTTTCGGGCTGACGCCAAAAGCCAATGCTACTATTGTGAAAAATTGTAACATTATTTTGTTCAATAAAAACACATTTTCTATTTTATTCTATTCTATTCTATTCTATAGCCCGTTCGTGTGTCATGTCTTAAAGAAATATTTATGCATTGGCGGTTGGAGGAAAATGAATTAATGTTGTTTTTAAAGAATTTTTTTTTAAATTTTCATATATTTTCTAATATTCTTATATTAAATTAAAAAATGTATTTTATTAACGATAGCTTACATTTTTACAACACTCGGAGCCACTGAACCTCACTGAATTTTTTGTAAGACATTTTTACTTACAAAATAAAACTTCTCAAAAAACACTTTTTTTAAAATTTTCATTTGCAATATTTTTAAAACATTTTTGAGAGTTCTGTTTTTGGAGACAATTTTTTTACCAAAGACATAATATTATATCCTTAATAATTCACTGAATTATCTGAATATGTGTGGACCTTTTTTTGAAAAAAAATCTTCTTTAATGGCGTTCTGTGGCAACGGTACCCTTATAAATATTTGATCAAAATGTCGAGTTTGATTTTTTTACGAATGCAAAAACTCCCATTGTAGTCCCTTTATATATCGCGAGTAAAACGTATATTTTAACTAGTAGGTATAACCATTTTTTTGTAAGAGTTTAAGTGCCAGATATATTTCTTTTTTAAGTTTTTGTATGTGAAAAATTTCTCACTTATGTAACACTTAAAATAAAATTCCTATAAGAAAAGTGTGTACATGATAAAGATGCTTTCAATTTTCCCAAGATATTAGTTTAACAAATTTAAAAAAAATGGAATACAACAAAATTTTAAGTAAATTTTGTTTGCACAGCACTGTATTCAACTAGTTGCCAAACTCGTTTCTATAAATATCCATAATATTTTGCACTATAATAGGAAAGAGAGATAAAATGCAGCAGCTACTTCAACAAAAAAGCCACAAACGAGTCTGGTTTTTGGACCATAAAAAGCAGTAGTTTGCATTTTAATGGCTTTTCCGTCTTCACGAATCCTTGAATCCCTTTGTTTACTCCTTTCAGTCTTTCAAACTGACTCACTGACTAGTTGTTTCAGTTTTTTTCCCACTAAATTGTTTTATTTTATTTTTTTTTAGCAAGATTGTAACCATTTATTTATCTCTGCCGGAGCTAGAATAAGTAGGTTTTCATTAAGAATTCACCAAATATTTGCTTAGGACTTGCCTTTGGTATTTTTTTTTTTGTAAGTTTGTTTGCCAACGAATTTGTCATCATACCGTTGAAGGTGGTATTCAAAAAAAGTTGACGTTAAAACTTAGACTTTTTATTTTTTCTTCATTATTGTATAATTTTCCCATAAAGATGATGTGCGAGAGAGCATACCTATTATACTCTACTCATATGGGATGCAATTGAGCGGCAAGCTGCTGCAATTATATGGTTGCCTTGCCACATTAATGAATAAAGTGTAATGGCACATAGAGTGTATATAGTGTAGCATGCGGCAGCATGGCATTGAGTGAGGTTTTCAAGGTGTTTGAACTTTTTTGCTGTTGTGATATGAAATGAGCAACAAAAAAAAACAACAACCTTTTCTCTTCTTATTGTTGATAAATGTTGATGGTGTGATTTTTAATGGATTCTCCAGTTAAATGATGTGCGATAGCCTTATGGTGAATCAATTATTTATAAAAAAAAATTCCTAATTGTTTATTATCAGACTCTAAATGAAGATAATAATGAAAACATTTTCAATGAGTAAACAAAAAAAAATTATAATACGTGATTAATTAATGGAATGTTGTTCAAATTCAAAGCTTACCAAAAATTAATAACTAGTTATATTTTTATTACTTTGTTTTATTCTGTAGTTAAGCAGTTCAATGCATTTAAAATTTGACTTATCATATCAGATATGTGGAATGTATCCTGTATTATTAGGTTAAAGGTTATCTTTATAAGAGAAAAAAAGAAAACAAACATACATTCGTGAAGTGCGGCTAAAGAAGGAATCTTTTTAACATAGTGTGTTCGGAGTTAAGCTCAAGGGTAAATTGAGTCCCCAGCATTGGTGTAGGTATACGCTAAGGCTTTTCAGTTTTGCAAATGGTACTCTTGTGTAAACTGTAGTGTAAAGAAAAAAGACACTAGCCGTTGCAGTTTGTGGCTTATTCGTATAGACCTGTGACTTCAGAAAACGCCACAAGAAAAAGTCTAACGGGGTCAAAACACACGATCTCGGTGGCCAGTTGACATTACATTCACGTGAGATGAACATATGCACTCGAATCGCTCGTGCAGATTCTCGAATGTGTTGTGAGCTGTGTGGCACCTATCGCCGCCCGTCCTGTTGAATCCACGTCCATATCATCCAATTCAGGCCAAAAGAAGTTGGTAATCATCGACATACATATAGCGCTCGCCGTTGACGGTGATGGCCTGGCAAACGTCGTTCTCAAAGAAATATGGATCGATGACGCCGCATCGCCAGCCCAAAATCCACACCAAACAGTGACTTCTTCGGGATGCATTGGACGCTCTTTGATCTTATTTGGATTGGTAGGTACTGTCGTAAATTCGACAATTTCGTTGCTCCAGAGTCCATTTAGCGAACATACGTCGTTGTCTATGGCCCTTTAACTTCAGTTCCTGGGTCAGTTGAATTTTGCACGGGTGCAGATCTAAGTCACGACGTAAAATTTGCCAAGATGTGGCCTGCGAAAGGCCGAGTTCTTGTGAGCGACGCGAAATCGACTGCCTCGGATTTGACAGCCAATTTGACAGATGTTGCTTCAACAATATGGCCGATATCAACTGTCAAAGTTCAAAAGTCATGGATCACTAGCGATATAGCCAAATGCTGCTTATTATAGAGATATTTACCTTTATAAGAAACACTTCGACGGTATATTTGAAAGAGATTTTTGGTGACGTCAGATAATTTATCATTCTGTAGAAGATGGCCGTTCAGTTTCATGGATGCTAGTGGAGTTACGTTCCGTTTAATTTAAACGAGGAAAGGAGAGCACTGAATTTTGAATGCCTTAAACTACTTCCAATTATTTATTCTCCATTCGCTAACGTGCGGCAGTTCCACCCCCGAAGATTAGTAATTATCGCACTTTATTCAAAATAAACTAACGAAAAAAATTAATTTAAATTTCAGTTAAATAAAGAAAATGGTTTCCGAAATATTATACGAGTTTTATTTAGCCAGTTTGTTGTCGGTTTAAATGTTTTGTGTTCTTTATATCATCGCAATGTTAATGTTATTGGCGGACAAATATTTGAATAGTTCTTTGATCTTTGAATAAAACGACGAAAGGGTTTATTTCCCGATAACAAGTTAATATTTGTTTAATTTGAAGCAAAAATTACCTACAATTTAAGTCGATCTAACGGGTGATTTTTTAGCTGGTTTGGTTTTGGCAACACTGGTTTTGACAGCTGACGTGTGTTTAGTACCTTGTGTCACTGTCAAACAGCTTCAGTTTGGTTTGCAATTTAACCATGGATCGTCTTACAAATGAACAACGCTTGCAAATTATTGAATTTTACTATCAAAATTCGTGCTCGGTTCGAAATGTTCATCGCGCGCTGCTTGTGTTCAGCGATGAGGCTCATTTTTGGTTGAATGGGTACGTAAATAAGCAAAATTGCCGCATTTGGAGTGAAGATCAGCCAGAAGCATTGCAACAGCTACCAATGCATCCCGAAAAAGCCACTGTTTGGTGCGGTTTATGGGCCGGCGGCATTATTGGGCCCATTTCTTCAAATATGATGCGAATCGCAGCGTTACTGTCAATGGTGAACGCTACCGAGCGATGATAACAAACTTTTTTTTGCCCGAAATGGAAGTTCTTGACTTGCATGATATGTGGTTTCAACAAGACGGTGCCACATGCCACACAGCACGCGAAACAATGGCGCAATTGCGAGGCGAGTTTGGTGAACAGTTAATTTCACGTTTCGGGCCGGTCAATTGGCCGCCTAGATCGTGCGATTTGACACCATTAGATTATTTTTTGTGGGGGTATGTCAAGGCTAATGTCTATAGGGACAAGCCCGCTTCGATTGACGCACTGGAAGCCAACATCCATGCATTCATTCGTGAGATACCGGCCGATATGTGTGAAAGAGTATGCCAAAATTGGACTCAGCGGATGGGCTACCTGAGACGCAGCCGCGGTCAACATTTGCATGAAATTATCTTTAAACATTAAATTGCAAGGTTCAAACTATCGATCCAAATAAATATTTCATTCATTTTTTCGATTTTTTTGTGTTTTTTTTTTTTTAAAAGTTTTAAACCTCTTAAAAAATCACCCATTACATATGTCTATATTTTAAATTTTTTTTTTAATTAAATTAAATTTATTTAAACAAAAAACCTAAAAACAAAAACTGAAGTTCTTTCAGATTTCTAATTTACATATATATTTGATAGTATATTTAAATGTTTAATAACACTTTTTAAATTAAGTGATTTTTTGTTATTGGTTTTATAACTTCTCTTAGTTTCAAAAAACTATCTCGGACTTCTTTTTTTTAAAAAAGAACATTAAAATTATTATAATTAAATATAATTTAATTAAACAAAAAAAAAGTAATATCAACAAATTAAATTTATATATTTACATTTATAGGTATCTGTATGTATTTGCATTCCTTCAAAAATCAGCTTTCCAAAATTCTATCTACTCACCCAAAAATTCTTCTTTTTATTTAAACTTTTTTCTTACTTTTTGAACAAAATATGAATTCTTAAATCAAAAAAGAAAACAAAATAATCTCTGCAAGTAAGTATATTGTTTTAAATAGCGCGCGGTTTGACAAAATAAAAAAAAAATTACTAACAGAAGAATGAGTGTCTTTGAAAAGTAAGCAGTCTTAAAACTTAAAAAAATGAAATAAAAAAATGATTGCTTACAAGTGAGAATTTCGTGAAGCTGAATTTTGAAAAACAAAATTTTGAAAAGCAGAATTTTGAAAGCAGAATTTTGTAAAAGCATAATGTTGACCCCGAGTCATATCATTGTTCAATAACATTTTAATGGACATTCTGGGGTTACCTACTAGAAATAGAGAAAAACTAGGTAGATTTGGCTTTTTTTTTGCAAAATTGAAGCAGGTTGAAACAGAGATTTTAAAAATGAAGTAGATTCCAATATTTTGGTGATGGTACAAAGTAGGAAGTAGATTTTAAACATTTTGGAAAAAAAGAAGTAGATCTACTTCAATTGAAGTAAAGTGGTATCACTGACCAGGATATATACACACAGGGTACCACTTAAGTTTCCCATATTGGGACTACAGGTTCAGTTTCATAGCCTGAGTAAGTAGCGCTAAAATTACCAACAGCTGTACCAAATTTTAAGAAAATCAGCCCACCTGTTTAGGCTCAACCTCAAATTACAGTAGACCACAGACGCACGAACGCACAGACGAGACGCATAGACCTACCAACAGAAATTCTTAATCATCTTAATCATCAAAGATAGTGTAAGTTTTGATTACAACCTTAACATTTTTTTCCACAAAACCAATACTTGCTCTAAAAACCAAGTCAAAAATTCACATTTTTACCTGACCTATACCTACTTGTTAGCGAAAACAATATTGCAAACATCTAGCAACAACTATTATACTAGCGGGATCAATCTATGTATGTGGATTAAATTTTTCAAAATTATTTCTGGAATTATGAGGAAACATTTCTATAAATGTAAATGATGTCAATTAAACAAATTTAAAGGAAATTAAATGTTTAACCATGGATAAATAAATAATTATGTAACACTTTTTATACAACATTGTGTCACACTTCGTTCACTTAAACTCTTCCGCATTTTAAATGGGAAAAAAGTGCTATTGAGATTTATGGTTTTGGTGAGAATTGTTTTTTTGATTGATTTTGTAACGATAACAAATTAGTCAATTATACAACCTGGAAGAGGAATAACTACTATTTTTGCTGTGCTGATTATAGTCTAAAATTTTGATTTGCTTCAAATATTGGTAAAGAAAATTTTGTAAATGTTATTCCCTAGAGGGGAATTTCGTTTTTTTGTTTAACTCATTTAAAAATTATCATTACGGTGATTAATTCAGTTGATGGCGAAAATGGAGGGGTTACCCTGCAAAAGTTGGGGTTGTTCTAAATTTTTGATATGTTATATATTTATTATGGTTGATACATACAAAAAAAAAGCAAATTTCCACAACCACACCCCATCCGCCCACTTAAAAAATACTGAAAAAAAGACAAAAAATTGACATTTTTCGGTATTTTGGCTATAACTTCATTATTCTGTTGTATTTTAACCAATACAAAATTATATGGCAACTTTTGTAGAAAATAAAATTTCCTACAATTTTGATTTTGAAAGAATTTTTGTAAAACCAATATCCACGACGCTATGAAGATTGATCTCTCTTTACGGCGCAATAATTCTTTAACTTATGATTTTAACGCAAACGCCTTCGTAATTGATTTTGTAAAAAATATTTATGATTTATAAATTGCTTGTACCACTTTTATAGTTTGCGACTAATACGATCAGGGGCAGAGGAAGTGCTTTTTAAATTTTTTAATTCGCGTTCATTTATATTCAATATATTTTTGATTCCTTAAAACGACTTTTTCAAGATTCTCGGAATTTAATGTTTGAGAAAATAACAGCTGGTGGTTTGAATATTCTATTAGTTCTTTAGTTAAGGTTCAGATGGGTAATTTCTTTGATTTAAAGGTGGAAAATAAAATCATGTAGGTGATGGAGTGCATACTCAGTTTTGGAAAATTGCCTTCTTTCTATGACTACGCAAAATCTGAGGTGTTATAACTCGGGTTTCTACTCGAATATGTTTTTTTAGTTGCAATATGATCTGTTACATATTAAAGTTTACTTTTAATTTTAAATATCCGCAAAGGACGAAAGCGGTATAGCTGTAAATCCGGAGAACACGGTGGCCAGTTGAAATTTCTCCTTTTTTGAAAAAAAAGCATCCGCCGAAAATATCTCCTTTAAGCGTGATTGTATACCTTGCTGTATTGCGATGTGGCACCATCTTGTTGAAACATTATTACCATGTAGTTATAATTATCCATAACTCCTCGACAACCCAAGTTGCGTTGAACGTCTTCTTTTTGAAGTTATTGGATTTTTGGGTGCTCGCTGAATATTTCCTTCAGCGCGGGCTATTTGTGGTCTTCCGCAGTTCGAAGAAGGTCAGAAACACAAGCTTGTTGTTAAAAACGAGTAATTTTACGATTTATCGTTGATTTTGACGGTACAGTTCTTAGATGATAAAAAACGCACGACTGGATCGCACAACCTTGCTGTTGTGGTTCACAACACTGTAAAGCAGGCACACATTGAAGATGCATATAAAGGGTCTGCCAAATAACTTTTTTTTTTTGAAAATGGCGCAAAACATCGAGTGTATCTTCAGCTGTGTGGCACGTAGCGCCGTCCTGTTGAAACCAAATGTTGCCAATATCCTCCTCTTCAATTTTTGTGAACAAAAATTCGTTCAACATGCCCCAATAACGATCGCCATTGACTGTAACGGCCACTCATTTTCGAAAAATGGCCTAATTATGCCACTGGACCAAAATCCGCACCAAACAGTGACTCGTTTTGGGTGTATCGGCTTTTCAATGTATGCGTGCGGGTTTTCTGTGCCCCAAATGCGACAATTTTGCTTGTTTACTACCCGCCAAGATCAAAATGAGCTTCATCTGAAAAGATGATTTTTTTGGCAAAATCGTCATCTTCTCTAAGTCGATCGCAGGCCCACTTAGCGAAGCGTATACAAAACCATATTCGTTCAGCGGAAAGACAAAACTAATTATCTGTCAAATCAGACATGAGCTTAGTGGTACCATTCACAAAATAAGCACTAGTTGAAAAAAAACGTTAGATGGCGGAACCTTTAGTAATGATTCAATATTAAAATGAGATGTTTAACGAGAAAATGTTAAAAAAAGGTAAGGTATATTTTTTTTTTATGTAAATATTTTTATTTTAAATGAAATATTATTTGAATTATTAAAAAGCACTAGATTGGAAAGTTATAACTAGAACTACCGACAAGCGTTTCCATTCTACCATCCATGAGTTTTGTTTCCTTATTACCATCATAATAATTATCTTTGGTAACCTGTTTTCATTGAGCATAAGCGTTTTTAGAACATAGTCTACTTGCATCTTGAGTGTAGAGATAAACAGCGGAGAAAGTCCAGTTTCTAATAAAAGTATGTGGTTTGGCGTTGTGTTTGGTAGCTTAAAAGTCCTCTTCAGAAAATATAGCAAAAGTTGTTCGACCTCATCAAACTCTTTATGGCCCCATATTTGCGCAGAATAGAACATAATTGCTTGTGAGGTTGCTTGAAACACTCTATACTTCACAGCCGGATCCACATGCTTATGTACCATAACACTCCTCCAGGTTGCGTTTAAGGCATTTTTCGATTTTGCTAGTTTTAAAGCAATATGTTTTCTCATGTTTAGGTTTCTGGTAATAACCATTCCTAAGTAGTTATATTCGTTTACAACCTCAATATCCTGACTTGATAAGTTCCATTTTTCGTTTCGACAATTTATCCCTCCTGCTTGTCGAAAGATCATAACTTTTGACTTGGTAAGATTAATCTGCAACCTCCACCTCTCACTGTAGTCAGCCAGCCTGTTTATCATTAATTGAAGTGCTTGTGGTGTGTCTGCAAGTGCTACGATATCATCCGCAAACATGAGATGGGTTATTCTCACCGTGTCGGTTACATTTATCCCTCCAATACGACAAATGTCTTCGATGTCATCTAAAGGGTTTTCCAATAAGAGGTGTTATTTTGAATAGCCCGCTATTTCGGTAGCTGTCACTTTTGAAGCTGTCATTTTTTGACATTTGACAACTAAAAACTACGCCATTAATAAAAATGGAACGATACACGCTTCAACAACGCATTGAAATTATTAAAATTCACTATAAAAATGGTGAAAATTTGGCAGAGACGGTTCGTAAAACTAAAACATTTTTGGGTCGTCGTGAAGCACCTTGTCGGACCGCAATACAGAAATTGGTGGACAAATTCGAGCTGTTGGGACAAGTTAGTGATGTGAAGAATAAAACCCGTGCACGTCGCTCAAGAACAACTGAGAATATTGCTGTTGTAGCCCAAAGTGTTGAAGAAAACCCAGGTTTGTCCATTCCTCGTCGTTCTTTGGAATTAGGCATTCCACAAAAGTCATTACACCGTATTTTGCATAAAGACTTGGGTCTTAAGGCTTATAAAGTTCAGTTAACACAAGAACTCAAGCCGGCTGATCATCAACAACGTCGTGTCTTTGCTGATTGGGTCCTTGAAATGCATGAAAATGATCCGGAATTTCATCGAAAAATCATCTTGACTGATGAGGCCCATTTCCACCTCGGAGGCTACGTCAACAAGCAAAACTGTCGTATCTGGAGCTCGGAAAACCCAAGAGTTTACGTTTACTTTCAACACTTTCAACAAGACGGCGCTACGTGCCACACAAGCAATGAAACCATCGATCTTTTACGGGAAAAGTTTCCGGACCGTGTTATCTCTCGAAGAGGTGATCACAATTGGCCACCGAGATCTTGTGATTTAACACCTTTCGACTTCTTCCTTTGTGAAAGATAAGGTCTACGCCAACAGCCCAGCGTCGATTGAAGACCTCAAAGATGGAATTCGTGAGGATATCGAGGACATAGGGCAGCCACTTTGCGATTTGGTTATGGAAAATTTTATGAAAAGGATATGGTCCTGTAAGCGTGGTTGTGGCGGCCATTTGGCTGATGTTGTGTTCCATTATTAACGGCATACCTTCCTCTTTATAATGAAATGAACATCCGATCATTTATCTCAAAAAATGCCATTTTTCTTTGAATATCAAAATAACACCTCTTATTGGGAAACCCTTTATATACAGAGCGAATAGCAAGGGGCTGAGATTGCAACCCTGTCTTAGGCCGATTTCTACTTCAAAGTCTTCAGAGCTGAGGTTGTGTGGGTATCAGACTTTCGATTACTTTCCCAAATTTCATAGACATTCCTTTGTTATAAAGTTTTAGCATCAAAGCTCGACGATCTATTGTATTAAAGGCTGCCCTTAAATCTATAAAAAATGCGTATAATTTTTGTTTTTTATTCATACAAGTTTCCACGATATTGGTAAGGGTATAGATTTGGTCGACTGTTGAATAATTTGAATAATCTTTACGAAATCCTGCCTGACTTTCACTTTAAAGGTTATTGTTTTGAACCCAGCTATATAATCTGTTATAGAGTACTTTTGTAAGAATTTTCATTGATACATTAGAAAGTGAAATTCCTCTGTAGTTAACGGGATCGGTAACATCTCCCTTCTTATGAATGGGTTTTAATATTGCCCTCTTGAAGAATTCCGGAACTGATCCTGAGTCTAAGATACAGTTGAATGAAGCTGCAAGTTGTTCAATGAACTCAGGGGAGCTAAACTTATAAAATTCCATTGAAATCCCATCCGAACCCGGTGCTTTGTTATTTTTCGACGCTTGTAATGCCAATTTGATCTCAGAAGCTGTACATCGAGAGTCCAGTATTTCATTTTGAAAGAATGGGGCGGCGAACTGGATGTTGCTTGATGGTTTGTGGTCATTTCTTGAAAATATTTCTTCAGATCTCTGAGCTCCATGGGAATCGTTAAATTTTGGGTGTCCTTCTTGTTAATTTCTCTCACTAACTTCCATAATTCCGACGCATTTCTGCAACCAGAGATACTGTTTGCAATGTTTTCTGCGTGTGTTTTACGCTTGGTTTTGGCTAAGTCTTTGTAATCTTTGTTCAATTGAATGTATTTTCGCCTAAGGAAATCGTTGTGTGGGTTCTTTCGCAAAATCTTTAACCATCCTCTTAACCATCCTTTAACATTCCTCATCGAACCATTTTTCCCTAAACTTCGAACTGCTACTCTTGTTTGTTAGATTGCATATGGCACGTATTGATTTTATCACAACTTCATTTAAATCTTCTACTTTAGGCGGGTTATTGCTGCCAAGAATTTGAGAACTAAAGTTTTCTGTCAAGGCAATGTTGTATCTCTCTGCTAGTGCAGGTTTTCACTGATATTTACTTAGCACAGAAGACGATGTACTTGAAAGCGAAGATGCATTTGTTTTGTTGAGTTGTATTTCAATTGGAAAGTGATCGGAAAATATTTGCGATTTCACTTTGAAGTCCTCTATCAAATGGCACCAATCTTCTCCAGCTAGCGCATAATCTATTGTTAAACTTCCTATGTGAATATAATACAACTTCAACAATATTACATACACATACGGGTCGAAATGATAACCTCCATTTTTTAAAGTCGGTTCATATCTTAAATGTTGTCATTGCAAAGGGCGGCAAATTAAATTTTGCCCAGGGCGGCGACAAAGAAGGTAATTTTCTCAAAAAACCTTAAAACTAATGTGAATTTGTTTTTGAAATCCAGGAAACGTAAATTATAGTGATTCTTTAAATCCTTAGATCACTTTTTTTCTTGACTGTTAAACTTAAAGCAAATGTACATAGGTATCGCGTTTTTCAACAAGAGCGCTACAAAAGATTTTTTAAATAAAACAAAAACGGTTTTGGATATCAATGAAATTCTTTATTCCTGTGAAAGTGCGTTTGATGCCATTATGTATGGAACTCGATTTCTTTTGCATGGCTACCACGGGCACGCTTGCAGAAGTCCAGACGCTGAACCCAATTTTCGACGGTTTTCAAGCACAAATCGGCCGATACTGCTGCAATTTCACATTCGATATTCGTACGAAGTTCATCAATCGTCGCTGGCTTGTTGGCATAGACCATAGACTTGACGTAGCCCCACAGGAAATAGTCTAACGGCGTCAAATCGCACGACAGAGGCGGCCAAGCGACTGGACCGTAGATAACACGTTCTCCAAACTTGGTTTCCAATAAATTGATTGTGACATTCGCTGTGTGGCTTGTGGCGCCGTCCTGTTGGAACCACATGTGCTCCAAGTCCATATCATCCAATTGGGGCCGAAAATATTCGGTTATCATTGAACGGTAGCGATCCCCATTCACAGTAACGTGCCGGTTTTGATCATCATGGAAGAAGTACGGCCCAATGACGCCGCCGGCCCATAAACCACACCAAACCGTAATTTTTTCGGGATGCAATGATGACTCATGGAGTACGTGTGGATTGCTGCCTGACCAATACCGCATATTTTGTTTATTGACGAAGGCATTCAGCCAGAAATGAGCCTAATCGCTGAAGTTGATTTTTCGTTTTTTAGCGCTCTTTACGTTGAGGCCAGTGACTCCTAATTTCGGTAGTAAATTTTAATAATTTCTACTCGTTGTTGGCTCGTATATCTTTCCATCATGAAATGGCAAACCTTACTTAAGAGAAATGTCAAAAGAGCGGCAAGAAATATGGCGTCGTTTGCTGTCCCTGTTGCTCTACTTTTGTAGCGTTCCTGTTGAAAAACCCTTTATATGTGTACAAATGTAGGTTCCGCAATTTTTGTCTGCCACAAAAGAATCATCAGGTATCAAGTTAATTGGTAAAAAATTGTTAATAATTATTCGCGATATTTATTAAAAGATTCTTCTTTCTTTTTATACGTAAATATATTTATCTCAACATAATAAATTAACACCTCGAGTCCGTTTTTTTTTTTTCAAATGAAGTTTAACAAAATGCGGCATAAAATTTTATTAATTTATATTTTACAATATTGGACTAAGTAGTATTAAAATAATATGTTTTTTCCCATTGAAATCCGCAGAAAAAACCATTTTACTTTTTTCATTGTTCATGTTAATTAAATATAACAAATTGGCAATTGATATTTAAACATTTTGTAAGCGCATCGAACCATGCAGTTGAAATAATTAACATTTCATGATTTATGAATACCTTGTTCACAAATTGGTAACAAATAATAAATCATAAAATAATAAATTTGCTACACGAGAGAAGCTTCACTATTCAATCGAAAGCTCATACGATAGCTTTTGTTCAATTAATCAAATACAAGAACCAGAAATACATGAGAAGATCCAATTCCGCTAGAGGGCATTGTGGGTATGGTATGTACTTGTGCAGTCGGTTTATGTATTAAATAATATTGAGTGTGAACCGGTTGAAAGAATTGAACATTTTCCGCTTCCTGTTTCAATTTGAATAAATATTTTTAAATTATCTGTTACTGTTTTCCGTTGGTCAACATAAATTTTATGTTTTATCCATTTTAATATAAACTTAATTTATATTAACTTGTTTTAAATTGAATAAGTTGCATATACACACTTGTTGGTTGAATGGGAGTAGGAAAACTTTGTTGCTGTTATCTTTTATTGGCGTCATATTATTCATTTATATTCTTATTTAATTTAATTTATTCTTCAAGGTGTGGAAAAATAAAAATTTCAATTTTTAACTTAGATAGTAAAAGTTGCGTTGATTTTAGATAAATAATGAAATAGAATTTAACTATGAGTTGAACATACTCAAGCCCATGAAGCAGTATACGCATGTATAGGTAGATACTAGATACCTACTCTTAACTTAAATTATGCATCTTAAGCTTGACTGTTACAGTGTACTCTCTGTGTAGTGTATCAAGTTGAATACAGTTGCGTATCAAAACGATGATTCACAGATCCATTTGTTATTGTTATTATGATTATATCTTCCACTTGGTATGCAGTGTATGAATTGATCTAAAGGAGACACTGAATTTCATATACAAACCTCTCTGTTACGACTAGCTCGTATATAAATAATCATGCCTGCGCAGTGTTCTTTTTTTGTGTTTTGTCATATGTAATCTTTGTTAGAAGAAGCAATAAGGAAGATTAATAAACAATGCAACAAATAACCTTTTGTTTAGTTTTGTGAAAAGAATTTTTCGTATGCAAATTGCAAGGAAAATAATCATGTTTTTTTGGTATTAATTCAGCTGGAAGTTGGAATTTTATTAGAAGGAATCAGTGACATAAATATATGTCGCGGATGAAGGTGATATATAACGTACCTCGAGGTCTGAAGAAAAGAAAAAAAAAATAACATAATAAGGGTTTTTCAATTGGAGCTGGTAGATTTTTGGCGGTGTGTGGCGGCCATGTTGTTTTGTTGACATCTGTCAAACCTGTTGTTCATTATACAGTTACTGATGCCAAATCACCACTGCAAGTTACACGATTGAACAGCACGTGCAAAAAACTTTATTATCAAAATCTCTTGTGGAAACGATTTATATGGCTGGCCTTCTCAGTCGACTATTCAACGTTTGGTGGCCAAAATTGTGTTGACCGGTTCAGTGAACAATCAGCCAACAACGCAAGATCAAGCTCCAGCAAGATCCAGCTCCAACAGAACGGTGCTACGTGCCACATAGCAAATGCCACAATGGACATTCTGCATGAACGATGTGTGGTAAGAACTCTCGCGGAAGTGACGTGAATTGGCCACCAAGATCGTGCGATTTCACCCCGTTAGACTTTTTCTTTTGGAGTTTTCTAAAGTCGCAGGTCTATGGAAATAAACCACAATCGACCGATGCCCTAAAGGTGACCAAAAGACAGGACATCGCTCAAAATCATCCAGATCTATGCGGAAGAAAATTAGACCATTCGTATCCGTGCCACTTTAAGAAGCCGAGGAGGCAATATGGACGGTATATTTTTTAGACGTGTGGTTTTCAATCTGGCAATACTTTTTTCGGAGTTTGGCTTTTTGACAGCTGTCACTTGATTTATACTCAATTTGGTTTGACGCTTCCCGATTGTGCCCAAATGGGCCCAAAACATGAAAGCCTTTGATCCAAATTTTCATAAGCGAATTTTGTTTTGCGATGAATCTCACTTTTGGTTGAATGGATATGTCAATAAACAAAACTGCCGTATTTGGAGTGATGATAATCCTCAAGTGTATGTGTAGACGCCGTTACATCCTCAAAAAGTCAGTGTTTGGTGTGCTATGGGCAGAGGGAATCATTGGTCGATTGGTCCATATTTCTTCAAAAATGAAGAATGTTACATACAATGGGGAACGGTATAGAGCCATGATTAATGACTTTTTCATGCCTGAATTGGAGGATGTTGATGTGGACGACCTTTGGTTCTAACAAGACGGCACTACATTCCATACAGCCAAGAAAACAATCAATTTATTGAAGGAAACTCTTGGTGAGCGCATTCTCTCGCGTCGCGTCGTGGGCCTGTGGCGTGGCCTTCAAGATCGTGCGATTTAACACCGCTGGACTATTTTTTGTTGGGTTATGTGAAGTTGCTCATCTCAGAAGATAAGCCCGAGATGATATTGACGCCTTGGAAGAGAATAATCGGCGCGTTATTGCTGACATACGGCCCCAAGAGCTAGAATTTATTCGAGCCAGCCGCGGCCGCCACTTGCCCGAAATCATTTTTAAAACATAATGGCAAACCCTTATGTTTATAATAAAACTAAATTCTTGGCCATAACATTAAATTATATGCGTTTTATTTCTTCTTGAAAATAGGACACAGTTTGTTTTATTCCATTTCAACATCTACCCGCCGTTATTGAAAACCCCTCGCAAACTTATGCCACTGGAAGTAATAAGATTATTTTTAGATACATCTTCGAGGTTGTTTTTGATATTTTTGACACAATCGTTTTTGAAATCAGTCTCTGTTGTACTTTAAGAGTATAATGACGAAGGTGAAGAAAATAAGAGTTATAAGTTTTAAGTTTATGGCGAAACAATCATTAAGTTGAGGCTCTAAAATTCAACCGTATATGAATATCGCTAAAATTTTATTACTAAGAAATTACAAATAAAAGTAGTATGCTTTCCGGTTAGGGTGAGGGGGTTGTATCAAACCACCAATTCGAAAACAACAAATTTATTTTAAATGCAAAGATTTAGGTATGTGTATATGTACTTCAATGAAATTAAAAATCGATTTGGTTACTACCTATAATTAATTTGTTCAATTGAATTCAAAAATAATAAAAAAGGTTCCAAATTGGATCTTAAAACATTGTTGACCATTTAAATTTGATGATCATCATATTAATATCAGTGGCGGGTCCAGTAAAAATAATTAAAAAAATATTTTATGGAATGGGTTGGATATTTAGAAAAAGAAAAAAGAAAACATCAAATGAAACTTTTAAATACCTGACAGTGATAACAGTGTTAATAATTTTTAAGTTGAGCACAACTGGAATGATATGCTTTCCCTTAAAGCAGAAATGGAGGTTAAAGAGAGCAGGATACTTTCAAGAATTAAAATAAAAAAAATTGTAGAAATTAACTGTTAATTGCTTATTAGTTACGTTTAAAAATAATCGCTTTATTGGATTCCAAAAATATTGGTTCTGCTAGCTTAATGTCATCTTAGTAAAACAACTTGGACAACTTTTTAAAAATATATAAAATATCCAATAGGGGATATTTGTTGAAAACTAATTAATTGCTCATTAGCAACTTTTCGGAATCCAAAAGTGCGATACATATTTTTTATTTGATTTGATGTTAATTTTAATTTAAATAATAGAAAATTATTTAATTTAGGCTTAATAGAGGGTGTTTTTTTTTAAAAGGCATAGAACATTGAAATGGAACAATACAAAGATAATTTTTTTTAATTGACATGAAATTTACTTTATTCGAAAGATAATCTTATGGAATTATAATTTAAATATGATTTCTGGCATATGGGGTCGAATTTTCGATGACTTTCGATGACTGGCCGTATATCGGCAATAACGCAGTAAATGTTGTCCTCCAAGTGGTCAATTGTTACGGGCTTATCGGCGTAGTTTAGCGAATTCACATATCCCCACAGAAAATAGACAAGCGGCCTTAAATCGCACGATCTTGGAGGTCAATTCAGGTGTCCGCAACGTTTAACTATGCGGTTACCAAACGTTTCCTTCAATAAATCAATTGTGGCACGAGCTGTGTGACATGTTGCGCCGTCTTGTTGAAACCACGGCTCCTGCACGTCATGGCTGTTCAATTGATGAACGAAAAAGTCAGTAATCATGGCTCTATAGCGGTCACCATTGACTGTAACCTTCTGTCAGCATCGTTTTTTAAAGAAGTACGAACCAATTATTCTTCCAAACCATAAAGCACAGGATTATCATCACTCCAAATACGGCAGTTTTGTTTATTGAAGTATCCATTCAACCAAAAGTGAGCTTCATCGCGCTAAACATAATTCGCTTATGAAAATTGGGACCAACGGCAATCTTGTTTTGGGCCCATTTGGGCCCAATCGGGAAGCGGTGTTCAGGAGTAAGTCTATTCATTATGAAATGTCAAACCAAACTAAAAATAAATCAGTTGACAGCTGACAAAATGGCTGCCACTTAAAATAGTGTTGCCAACTTAAAGTTCTACACCTCTAAAAAAAAACACCCTTTAGATACTCTCAAATATTTGAGGTGCACATGTACATGAATGCTTAGCAATAGGTCTATAGTTTGAAACATCAACCTTGCAGACTTTTTTATAAACAGGGATAATGTAAGAGTCATTCTATGCTATTATTATTTTAAATATTAAATTATTGATCTAAATATATATATTGAACTTAACACCTATCAGCTCTATTTTGAATTAGTTGTAAGAGTCTCAATTGGGTTATTGAAACACCAACATACATATATGTAGGAGTTTTACTCAAGCATGGGCGGATACAGACTTTGTAGACTACAGCCAGATCAGATTCCACATTCTACAAAAGGTTGTATGTGATGCATATACCGAGAACTGAAAGCTGTTCGGTTTCTTCCAAATAAGTATCGCCTTTGTATATATAAACTATAGTACTCTCATGGAACAGAAAAATTTAATTCAACATGTGCTCTATACGTGGCGCTGCGGGTACTACAAAACTGACATTATTGATTGTGGAAGCTAAGTAGGAAGAGAAAAAAGGCAAGAATAAGAATGAGAGAAGTATATTATTATGCGTCTGACAACAATAAGGAGACTAAGGGAGATAGTTGGAATAGATTATTTCGTCATGGCAAACAGCAGAATAAGAAAGAAAATACAATTTTTTTTTGCTCTATGGACGAATACGATTTTTTGTTGCTTTGCTTCATAAGCTTTAGAATTCGTATAGATAGGGGTATGTATATGTATTGTATAGGTATACTTTCGTATTATTTTTAGGTAAATGGAAGTTAGATTTTCAATTTGTTGTGAAAATTTACATTATGGAAACAACGTTGTTAAATTTCACTATATCTGAGTGGAATACAACGTTGCTATATTTCGCGTTAGCTGCATAGAAATTTAAATAGCTAACAGTTAGGTAGGCATTTATAGTAAGATAAAGATTTTTTCTTCGTATAATTATTATTATTTTTGTTCTTCAAAATGTCATAAAAATAGAACTTTGTTTGAACAAAAATAATAATAATTGTAATGAATTTAGGACCTACCACAATGGCCTTTTTTATAATTTGTAGGTACGTTATGTAGGCAAGTAGGTATAGGTATATGTATAGGTATATAGGTAGGTATACAGCTAGGTATTAAATGTTCTAAATATGTAAAAAAAACGATTTCTTTTTTCAAATTATTTTTATGTAGAAAGTCTTGGAAACATTTTGTTTAGGTATACCCATTTAGTTTTTTTTTCAAATCAAATAGGGAATTTTTTTCGAAAAAAATAGGTTTTATTTGGAAAGTTTTGTAAAAATTTTAAAAACATTGGTCGAAGTTAGGCCAATTGAAAAAAATGTTATTTCAAAAAAAAATGTTTTTTCCTTAAAAGTGACAAAAAAAATTAGTAGTTAGGTATCCCAATTTTGAAGTCTAATTCGAAAAAAAAATGTTTTTATGTAGAAAATTTTGTAAAAATTATAAAAAAATTAATACGTACCCCAAATTTTGAAAAAAATATTGAATGACTTGGAAAAAATTAGTTTTTTTAATTTCCTAAGTATTGAGATTTAGTAAAAAAATAAAAAATAGATTTATGACTTAAAGCTCCAGTTTTTCAGTGCGAGATAAAGGTTAAACCTGAATTAGCTTATCAAATTTGGTGATTTAACTCAAGACAGTGCGTTGCCATATTCTTGTGGATGCATTATCATACATTTTGCTATTTTATGGTCATACGAGAGGGCAAATTATCATACGGCAAAAATAAAATTCACAAGGAACCTTGCACAAATAATACGATTTCCTTGAGCTCCTTGAGATTTTGGAACTCGAGATTTGGGTCAAACTTGACATAACGATGATAGCGAAGACAAAAAGTGGGTCTCGCAAAAACGTGCGTCTGTCTGTTCATCTACAGCCTAAGCGGATGGGTCGATTTTCTTTAAACTTGGTACCTAGCGTTTTTTGGACCCCAACCGTTTTTTTCTCTTTTTTTAGGACCATAACTAACAGTAGCTGTCATAAAAAATTTCTTGGCCAAAAAGGAAAAACTTATTTTTCTCAAAATTGGCGCTACAGATTTTTTTTTTAAGAACTCAATAAATTTAAATAGTTATAAGTTGCCGTTTAATAAAAAAATGGTTCCGAAAAATGGTTATTAATGGTACCTCCCAAGGAACCATTTTTTTGATTTTCGCTTTTCTCAAAAACGGTTCAACTGATTCTGATCAATTTTCTTATGAAGAATAATTGACATATTTTAAATAATATTGTGTACCAAAGTTTAAAAAAAAATATTTTTTGGATTTTTAAAAAAAGTTTGAATTTTTTTATTGAAAACACAATATTTCAAAAACGACTATGTAGATTTTTATAAAACTTCGTAAAAACCAGTTTTTTAACTTTATCCAGAAGATTTCTGACAAAAATTATCCTAATACCAAAAAATAACGGTGCCTCCCATACAAATGTTTAAAAACAGCTAAGAAAAATATTTTTTCTCAAAAACGACTCCTACGATTTTCATAAAAATTTTGTGTGTGTGTTTAAATTAGTATGATCTACCATTTAAAATTTTTAAATTATTGTTTGTGAGCGACCTTTGATGTTAATATATTTATGATAGATACAGGCTCCAGGTCCAAATTTAAATTAAAGAAAAAACACTTTAACTTATATAGGTAGTCGACTACCTATACAAGTCGACTACCTATACAAGCCGACTACCTTTACAAGTTAAAGTGTTTTTTCTTTAATTTAAATTTGGATATGGAGCCTGCATCTATCATCTAAAATTTTTAAATTTTATATTTTACGCTTATTAACAGTAGCTCTTATGGCACGGTTTCTTTGATTTTCGAGTATCTTTATATCTGATCAATCGAATAAAACTAGACTTTTTATACAGAAGCTTGTAACAAATATAAATAAAAGTGCGTAGCGAAATTTTCTAAAAAATGATTTTTGGATTTAAGAAAAAAATTCAAAATTATTTTTTGAAAATTCGATATTTCGAAAACGGGTAGCAGATTTTTTGTAAAGTTTAATTTTTAACTCAAAATTAACAAATACTTAAAATTGGCGCACCAATTTTTTTTCTCAAAAATGTTAACGAAATTTTATATATAAAAAATTAATTATTTTTTAAAACCGCTCCTAGAATTTTCAAATTTTTTTTCTTATAAATTAAGATTTATATAAGAAATTAGATGGTGTACATCGCGTTGGGTTAAAGCAGATTCAAAGTATTTTAATCCACTTCTTTCTAATTTTGTTGATTTAAAACAATTTACCAGTTTAAATAATATAATTTCCATATGAAGGGTTAATTATACAAATTCTATATACTACTGAAATACATCAGCCAAGTAGAAGACTTAGCACTATTTAATTGGACTTATTGAATTATTTTTATGGACTAAAGGCCGTAAAAAGCTATTTTTAATCAATAATATAGTTTCGTTTCATGCCTATTGCATATGTGCAACACTGGGCTATATTGTTAATTTTAGTATACTCACATAATACGGCAACTTAACTAAGTTTTGGCAAATGGATAAAATATAGACTACCATAGCTAATTTATTTCAGACTAAATAATTCGTGCGACCCAGTCGTGCATATTTTTTTCTTGTCTCGTCCCAACCTACACGCTCTTCAGTATTTCGAAAAAAGGGTTTATAATTATACGATTTTAATAAATAGGCACCTACTTGAAATTTGCGTACATACCTACATACTTTCCAAATTATATTTCTTTAAAAAATTATATGAAAATATTTTTTACAAAATACAGGTACCTCCAAAAACAATACCACATTCATTCATACCTCCATTCATATTTTGTTGATATCCCTCAAATTTCAACGTTAGCAAAAAAAAACAATACACAGTTCATATAAATATACCTACATATCTACATTATAAAACACAAAATATCAGTACCTACAATAGGAATATATATACATATATATTCAATGACAATTTGATATTTCAAAAACCTCCAAAAAAAAATCCTTCATTCATGCCTCCATTCATATTTTTAATATCCCACAAATTTCAACGTTAGCAAAAAACAATATTCATTCATCCAGTTCATATATACATACATATCAGAAAGCACAAAATATCATTGACTTATTATATATAATATAATAAGTCAATGCAAAATATCTAGTATCCCTTGAATTCTCCTTTTACTATTATTCCTATTTCCTTCATGTTATTATTATTCTATACAAAATTGAGTTTTTTTTTCTCCCTCGAACTCTCATAAATTTAGTAAACAGTATTCCCGTTCATCTATTATTTCTTCAATCTTATTTTTTATTTCTATTTCTTTCATTATCTGACAGTTCTCAACCCCCTGTCCCCTTTACCAAACAAGTTCCACAGGGTTCAACATGTGATCAGCGGGCGGCGCTACGTTCGTTCCTCTTCATGGGATTACTATAGTTTATATATACAAAGGTATCGCTCATTGATATAGCGGAATGGGTATAGGTTCCACTTGAGCATTGAGTTTTTGAAGCATTAAATTCTAAGCGGTTTTTAATTCGCCGTTGGGCAATGCTCTCGATATCAGAATTTATTGAGCTCATCATTCGCTCCAGTTCCACATCTGAAGAACAAGGATATGAATTGAGAAATGAAAATAAAAATTTGATGGTAGGGGAGAGTGGGTACGAACGTAACGGTGGGTCGGTTGTAAGATTAAATTTTTACGAAAAACTAGAACTGTGTGCGTTCATTTTTTAATGCACAATTCTTTGCAATTGGGTCCTGAATGCACCCACAAAAATCCAAAAGTCAGTACAGTCGAATGTACCAACAAAAGCCAAAAAAGTGAAATTTTAGTGAAAACGTAATTTTTTTGGTCTTGAGTTTTTTCATAATTTTTCTTGAAAAAAATAAACAATTCATTGAATGGATACGACCTAACCGTGATACAATATTTCTGAAATCGAATAGATTCAATATTTTTAGGATAGGCATACTGGTTTCTTCTTACTATGATTTTTAATAGAAAAAAGCGTGGGGTGGACTGTTGTAACAATTTTCGTGTGGACGTTTGTAACATAATACAAGCCCAAATTACTGTATTATTATTTGTGTTACAACCGTCCACACACAGTTTTTGGTGACTTTGTTTATTCAACAGCTGGATATAGAGATCAAAATAGTTTTTTTTTCAAATAAATTCAAAATAATGTTATACTACATAAATCCATTTATCATCAGCTCTGAATAAAAATGCCTTTTTATTTATTTTATAATAAAACATATGTAATTACTTTATAGTATTGGCTTAGAATTAAATTCTAAGTCTAACCACCATTTAGAATTTTTCTTCATATTTTTATATGGTGTTACAACCGTCCTTTTAGCGTGTTACAATCGACACACCGAAAAGGACGATTGTAACATTTGACCTTGTCTTCATTTTCAAGTCATACATTTAAATCAAAGAAAAAGCTGGAAACCAAATTAGTAATTAACGGTAGCTTAATGTTCATTCATTAATATGCACTATGTTTATTGGTTATCAAATTACGGCACGAAATGTCAAAAATGTTACTTTCGTACCCACTCTCCCCTACTGTCGTTTCAGACAAAAGATCATTGATAAAAATAAAGAGAGACGGAGACAAAACGGAACCCTGGGGCATATCAGCATTTCCGTCCACTCGGAACAAGACCATCAGTAGAGTAGGACAGATGAATAAACTTACGCAGTGGTTTTGCCACCATAGAAGAATACCTCTAAAGAACGGAAAGGATGGATAATATCTGTGGAAGCGAATTTGTGTACATCAAGGTCCTTAAGAATTCTTGCAACTGCACTAGTACGAAAAAAGATTCGTCCTATGAAATCATCATTTTTCACTATCGAGATTACTTTTGCACAATTATTAAAATGTCATTATGGTCTGAAAAAAATTATTATGAGGTAAAGTTAGACTCCTGCACCTTTAGATAGTCTGTATAGAGCAGAACATGACTAAAACATAAAAATTGTTTATAAATCCAGATTCATTTCATCCAGATGCAAAAACTATTTTTTACCATAGGTTACTTGAAAATCTAAAAAAAAATATAAGCCCTGCTGCTGGAGCAGATAGTAGGTAAGGGTCCGCCAAATAACTTTTTTTTTTGAAAATGGCGCAAATCATCGAGTGTAAATTCGGCTGTGTGGCACGTAGCGCCGTCCTGTTGAAACTAAATGTTGCCAATATCCTCCTCTTCAATTTTTGTGAACAAAAATTAGTTCAACATGGCCCGATAACGATCGCCATTGACTGTAACGGCCACTCCTTGCTTATTTTCGAAAAATGGCCCAATTATGCCTCTGGACCAAAATCCGCACCAAACAGTGACTCGTTTTGGCTGTATCGGCTTTTCAATGTATGCGTGCGGTTTTTCTGTGCCCCAAATGCGACAATTTTGGTTGTTTACTACCCGCCAAGATCAAAATGAGCTTCATCTGAAAAGATGATTTTTTTGGCAAAATCGGCATCTTCTCTAAGTCGATCGCAGGCCCACTTAGCGAAGCGTATACACAACCATATTCGTTCAGCGGAAGGATAAAACTAATTAATTATTTGTCAAATCAGACATGAGCTAAGTGTTACCATTCACAAAATAAGCACTAGTTGAAAAAAAAACGTTAGATGGCGGACCCTTTATATGGAAACGGGTCATTCATTTCGAAGTTTCAAGTTGGTGGAGCTGGCATTTGACACCTGTCAAAATCAGCTGTCATTTGAAGTGTATCTATAATAGATAATGGATCGCTTAAAAATAGAACAAAGCGATAAAATTATTAAAACTTACTACAAAAGTGGTGATTCAAACGTAGCCACTTTTCGCGCACTACGCAATGATTATGGTCATCATAATTGGCCGACTACGCAAGCAATCGGTAAAATTGTGAAGAAATTTTAAGAGAATGGAAGAGTTACTGATGTCTTAAGGTCTATCCGCATCATCGTAATGCACTCTCAGTCGAAAATATTGCTGCTGCAACTACAAGTGCAAAAGTGTTGCTGGTGAACCAAATGTATCGATTTCCCGGCGTTTGCAGCAATTGAACGTGTTGTACACCTCACTATGGCGTATTTTGCATTTGGATTTGCATCTCCATGACTTGGACGATATGTGGTTCTAACAAGACGGGGCAACAATCCACACAACACGACTAATTATGGCTTTATTGCGTGAGAAGTTTCCTAGTCGCGTAGTTTCACGCTTTGGCGACGTCAGTGTGTATTCTTGAAACAAAATCAAAAAGTTTAGAGTTTTGTTCAATCAGATAGCCAGAATTGAAATAATGTATATTTGAGAATGATTGCTTGATCAAGCATAGGCACATTTTCGCATTGAAATTTAATTAAAAATAAATGATTGAAGACTCATGCATGAAGTGTGTATATGCAAAATTATTAATACACTCTTACATGCATGACAAGCATTTGAACAATGTATATCCCGCTTAAAGTTTTAAATAAAGGGTTTTCCAATAAGAGTTGTTCTTTTGAATAGCCCGCTATTTCGGTAGCTGTCACTTTTGAAGCTGTCATTTTTTGTTATTTGACAAGTAGAAACTACGCCATTAATAAAAATGGAACAATACACGCTTCAACAACGCATTGAAATTATTAAAATTCACTATAAAAATGGTGAAAATTTGGCAGAGACGGTTCGTAAAACTAAAACATTTTTGGGTCGTCGTGAAGCACCTTGTCGGACCGCAATACAGAGATTGGTGGACAAATACGAGCTGTTGGGACAAGTTAGTGATGTGAAGAATAAAACCCGTGCACGTCGCTCAAGAACAACTGAGAATATTGCTGTTGTAGCCCAAAGTGTTGAAGAAAACCCAGGTTTGTCCATTCCTCGTCGTTCTTTGGAATTAGGCATCCCACAAACGTCATTACACCGTATTTTGCATAAAGACTAGGGTCTTAAGGCTTATAAAGTTCAGTTAACACAAGAACTCAAGCCGGCTGATCATCAACAACGTCGTGTCTTTGCTGATTGGGTCCTTGAAATGCATGAAAATGATCCGGAATTTCATCGAAAAATCATCTTGACTGATGAGGCCCATTTCCACCTCGGAGGCTACGTCAACAAGCAAAACTGTCGCATCTGGGGCTCGGAAAACCCAAGAGTTATTGTTGAAAAGCCTCTCCATCCTCAACGCGTGACTGTTTGGTGCGGTTTATGGTCCGGCGGGGTCATTGGACCTTACTTTTTCGAAAATGAGGCTGGAGCAACAGTTACGGTCAATGGATTGCGCTATCGAGAGATGATTAATGATTTTTTATGGCCGGAATTGGATGGTATTGATCTGGACAACGTTTACTTTCAACAAGATGGCGCTACGTGCCACACAAGCAATGAAACCATCGATCTTTTACGGGAAAAGTTTCCGGACCGTGTTATCTCTCGAAGAGGTGATCACACTTGGCCACCGAGATCTTGTGATTTAACACCTTGCGACTTCTTCCTTTGGGGCCATGTGAAAGATAAGGTCTACACCAACAGCCCAGCGTCGATTCAAGACCTCAAAGATGGAATTCGTGAGGCTATCGAGGACATAGGGCAGCCACTTTGCGATTTGGTTATGGAAAATTTCATGAAAGGGATATGGTCCTGTAAGCGTGGTCGTGGCGGCCATTTGGCTGATGTTGTGTTCCATTATTAAAGGCACCTTCCTCTTTATAATGAAATAAACATCCGATCATTTATCTCAAAAAATGCTATTTTTCTTTGAATATCAAAATAACACCTCTTATTGGAAAACCCTTTATACAAAATTCTACTACAGTTGTGTATAGTCAGATTTGAACCCTGTTTACAGTGTACTTATTACACAACCCACAACACAGCGAATGTAGGACAACATACTCATGTTACATAACAGTTTGTTCATATTGCTCATACTTTGGTAGTTCGTTAAGCTTTGCTGTATATTTCCCCAGGAATAGGAAGTAGGTATTTATGAAACAAAACAAAAAAAACACAAAACTACTCTCGAACTTTCCAAGTTTCAATCGATTTTAGCAACATAAATATTTGTTTGGGTATGTACATACCTAACCTTTCATTTAAGACAAGACTTAAATTTTTGATTTAGGACAGTTTATTGCTTTCAAAATCGAATCAAATAAAACTGATTACAAAGTAAACGCAACACATTTTCATTGAAACATACCTACTTAACCGGAAGCTTATAGAATATAGATATCCTAACACAGCCATAGATTTTCGTTCAACTAAACTTAACGGAACTCAATACCTCTATACATTTTGTTGTTGACAGTTTAAAATTTAAATTTACACGCAGTGTTTGCAGTGCGATTCGATAATATTTTAGTCAATAAATTACTTGCGGTTGTGTGGTAGAGAAATAGGTAGGTATGCACTCAAATGCTTGAGATCTTACGAGTGCCTGGTATAATAACTATATCTCCTCGCACTTCAATGTTATAGAGGAGTGGAATCGGTTCGTATATCGCCGCGCCGCCGGCCGCCGCCGGCCGTTGCATAATCCTCGCCTGATGACTTTTGATGGTATGGTGTTGCTGTTGTTGATGGTAAATAATCTCCGGACACAGACACAGACACAGACACTATAAACATATAAGTTGGGGGTTTTAGATTATAGAGAACCTGTTGAATGAGGTGAGTTTGAGTTGAGAATCGAGATAAGTGCGGAAAAAGCCTTTGAGGTATATTTAGCAGCTTCTCCGTAGAATACAATTATTTGAAATGAGAAGTGGCAACAGTTTTTGGCATAATCATAAATTGACAAACATATTTTAATCCAGAATTATCCATAAGATCATCGATTTATACAAAGGGCTGATAGCCGAATTGTGCCCAATTGTAGATTTTTGTATTTTTTTGTCTTTTTGTTTTGATTTGTGATTATAATACACAGGGTGATTTGCATAAGGTGTGCGTGTGACAAGAAGCTAGAGCTCAAAATTTTGAGTTTGAAAATTAATTTTTCAAAAACTGCAATAAAAAAGAGATATCTAGCAGCCTTACAAGAAGGTAAAGCATGGCATTGTAAGTGTTACCCTTGTTTTTTAATATTTTTGTTTCTGTTTTTAGTTTTTTTTTTAGAAAATTATTCCTCCCAGCTAAACGGTGGAATAGAACCGCCTTATTTCCATACGATTTTACTGTGCTAAAGGTTTTCTTGCAGCACTCTCATCATAATTTTTGTTTTTGTTTTGTTAGTTGGCTACCGTTAACGGTCACACCTTGCAGAGTTTGTACCCCCTGGATGGATGTAGAGCCATTGTCTCATGATTTATCATCATGATGGCTTCCTCGCCTACCAAATCGGAATCGAATCAGAGATGATGGAGATGAACTCCATGAAAGTCGGGATTGAACCTTCGAATTAAGTTCTCTAGCCTTTCTTTCGTCATGCGTGGGCCCGGAATGTTAATACGGACTGTGGGTCTGGTGGGGAGGTCTTTCTTAAAAGCAACTTTTAAAGTTGCCACTACAAGAAGCTCCTTCATTTCATCAATTTTTGTTTCTAACCAGTTAAGGGTATATTCATCATGGCACGTGAGAATTTTGAAAACCCTTAAACTTCGACAAAGGCCTGAATATTGGCAAGGTGTTGGTGGAAAGCACCTCATCGTTTACACGATGAAGCAGCTTTTCCTCCACTTGAGCTCACTGCTCTTTACCTAACCGTCTATCGGAGCTCAATTCATTTACAACGGCCAACGGCTGATTTTATCAAATCAGCCAACGTACCTGCGCTGTTTGTCGTTTTCGGTTTCTTGTTGGCTGTGTTCGGAAGGGGAGTCGAGTCGTTGTATCTGTTCCTCTATCTCTGACTACTTTGACCAGCGTTGTCGAGCCTTAAGTCTTTTGGACAGCTAAATTTGAATCTTTCTCAACCATTTCCAATCTCGCAGAAACAATTTCTTTGAATCAGTCTGGCAGTAGGTACCTCCGCACGGCTCTTTTGTCGTTTTTAATCCTTTTTGATTTCCAGGTCATGATTCCCTTCCTTTGTTCTGCTTCTTTGAATCCACCAGTTGCTCCTTGCTTTCCCCTATCAAATCTAGTTTTAGACCAGAACAAAGCTCCACCTTCTTGAAATAATCAATGATATATGGCAGGATATAGATATAATTCTTGCAATGAATATGGTTCTCCTCGCTTTCTCTAAAGCATTTGACTCAGTTCCGCACAAACTGCTGTTAAATAAATTAAGATGTTATATCTTTTTTGAAAGTTCAGCTGTTTTGCTGATTCAAGATTATTTAACCCGAAAAACTCAGGCAGTTTTTATAAAAAAAGGAACTCCATGTCTCTATGGTTTCCCTTCAACGCAAGCCGGTGTACCACAAGGATCCATCTTAGGTCCACTTGTCTTTACGATTTTAAATAAAAATTTAGCTTCGATCCTCAAACACTTTAAAATTCACATGCATGCTATAGAATTGGCATGGTTGAAGAATCAATTAAGGAACTGAATTCTAATAAATTTTAGGCTATAGTTGTGAGTATAATACTGTGTTCTAAATATTGAACTAGTATGGCTCTATCTTAAATAACGTTGAAACAGCAAAAAATGTAGGTGTTGTTTTTAATCAAACCTTGTCATATGAAAATCATATTTCATGCACTCAGGGTAAAACATATGCTGCTTGCAGGTTCGTCTCACAACTGGTAGCTGCGTCTGCCTACTAACACAAAAATGACAAAAGTTAAAACACTTGTTCTTCCGATTTTACTGTATGGTAGCCTGATTTTCAGCTGTTTAGACAGCAGACGTATAACAGAAAACAAAATGTGGGCTTCAACAATATTTTCCGCTTTGTGTATGGCTTAATTCTTATTTACCATGTCTCTAGGTATACAAAAAGTATCTTTATTAGAAGTGACTCTAGGCATGCCAATTATAACAGTTTTGGTTTATAAAAGTACTATGTTTATGCGGCCCGAAGGTCCAGGGCCTTCCGCCGGTGGGCATCATGCACCCAGAGAGGTGGCGAGATATTAAGGTGATCCAGGTTTTCAAACTGGAGTTGGAGAAGACATTGGTGTACACCAGTCCACGATCTCAAAAACTGTTTCCCTTGTACATGCGGCAATAATCCAGATCCATAGGATCAAATTCCCTACAACTACCTACTGATTGCACACATGTTCCTATCATCAAACCAGTTGTTCATGGGGATGACTTCACCAGAAAAGGAATCCACAGCATAAATGTTCAGGCAGCATGCAATCCCAGAGATGAATTTACGAGTGTTAACCATTCATGGCCAGGATCAGTGCATGATTCACGAATTTCGAAAAATTCTCGCGTATTTAAAATCATGCAATGCAATGAAGCTGCCATTTTACTTAGTGATTCAGGATACGGACTTACTCCCTGATTTTTAACTACATACATACATACATGAAAATCCAGATACTCCTGAGAAAAATATAAGTGCCTAACTCGCGAACGAGTTATATTTGAACGATGTTTTGCACAAGTCAAGCAATGTTTTCCGATCTTTCACAATAAAATGCGAGTCAAAACAGAAACAATTTGACGCTTACACTCCTTACTAAAGAAAAACAATACTACAATCTAAAACAATACCGAATGATATAAAAACCTACGTTTTCTTTTTTTTTAGAAATCATATAAATGAGTTTCAAATACAAAAAAAAATTGTGTGAGTGCCGGGACTCACGATTAATATGTGTAAACATCAGCGTTCGCGGATCCAAAACGGACTTGTTTTTACTTGAAGGGGATCTTAAGATTTTTTTCACTGAACGCACTCATCCTAGTATGCAGATCGTAACGTTGCACACCGTAACGTTGCACGACGTAACGTTGCACACGAACGTTCACGTTTTTTTTTCACTCTACCGCCAGCATAGATGTTTACACATCAAAAAAAAACAATTGTATTTCACTCGGGGTATGAGAGCACCTACTCCGTGTGAAGGGGGAGGTGCTCACTGGTTGGAGTATATTTTCATTCATACGAAACGGTAGGAGGTACTTCTTTTTTGAGAACCTTCTCTGATTCTTATGGAGCACCTGCTATGAGCACGTGCTCCGTTTTATTCATATCACCAAAATTATGCTTCGAAAGGCCTTGCCTGAGCTGATTAATAATGGGTGATTTTTTAAGAGGTTTAGAACTTTTTTTAAAAAAAAAACACAAAAAATTCAAAAAATTAATGAAATATTTATTTGAATCGATAGTTTGAACCGTGCAATTTAATGTTTAAAGATAATTTCATGCAAATGTTGACCGCTGCTGCGTCTCAGGTAGCCCATCCGCTGAGTCCAATTTTGGCATACTCTTTCACACATATCGGCCGGTATCTCACGAATGAATGCATGGATGTTGGCTTCCAGTGCGTCAATCGAAGTGGGCTTGTCCCTATAGACATTAGCCTTGACATACCCCCACAAAAAATAATCTAATGGTGTCAAATCGCACGATCTAGGCGGCCAATTGACCGGCCCGAAACGTGAAATTAACTGTTCACCAAACTCGCCTCGCAATTGCGCCATTGTTTCGCGTGCTGTGTGGCATGTGGCACCGTCTTGTTGAAACCACATATCATGCAAGTCAAGAACTTCCATTTCGGGCAAAAAAAAGTTTGTTATCATCGCTCGGTAGCGTTCACCATTGACAGTAACGCTGCGATTCGCATCATCTTTGAAGAAATATGGCCCAATAATGCCGCCGGCCCATAAACCGCACCAAACAGTGGCTTTTTCGGGATGCATTGGTAGCTGTTGCAATGCTTCTGGCTGATCTTCACTAATTTTGCTTATTTACGTACCCATTCAACCAAAAATGAGCCTCATCGCTGAACACAATTTTTCGATAAAAAAGCGGATCCTCGGCCAGCTTTCCAAGAGCCCATTCACCAAAAATTCGGCGTTGTGGTAGGTCGGCTGGCTTTAGTTCTTGCACCAGCTGTAACAAAGGCCTAACTGCTGGGAACGGCGCCGAATCGACATTTCGCGGTCTTCTGTCACACTAGCTGATACGGCCGCAATATTTTCTTCACTACGCACAGTACGTAAACGTGTTGGTGGTTTAATGTCCAACAAAGTAAATTTGGTGCGAAATTTGGTCACAATCTCCCGAATAGACTGCTCAGAAGGTCGAGAATGCCGATCATAAAATGGAAGCAGCGCGCGATGAACATTTCGAACCGAGCACGAATTTTGATAGTAAAATTCAATAATTTGCAAGCGTTGTTCATTTGTAAGACGATCCATGGTTAAATTGCAAACCAAACTGAAGCTGTTTGACAGTGACACAAGGTACTAAACACACGTCAGCTGTCAAAACCAGTGTTGCCAAAACCAAACCAGCTAAAAAATCACCCTTTACAACCTGCCCTCGTTTGAAAATGATCCAACTTGTAAAGCTTCAAACTTTTTATAAGGCGTTAACAACTTGCACTTTTGCACCTCTTAAAAAAAGATATGTACTCCAAATTTATCTGTATGCTTTAGACTTTTAGGGGCAATAAAATCCAAAGTCCACCCGTTTCAATTTTTTTTCAACCCTCCCAATTTTTTTTACAGACTGACTGTTGGCTCAATTCTGCCTCCTGCTCTGGTTTCAGCAAACTACTTTTTTAACGATCTGAAATCATTAAATAATAAATAAATTAAAAAAAAGAACACAAATTGTTTATCTCTTAATAGTGAAATAAAATTTAATTACGTAAATGCTATGGGAAAGGCTAATAATCCCATGTTATGTTTTTTTTTAACGCAGACTATACGATGTCCAAGCTCAATCCACTGATTCCGGGAATTTGTAAACGAACTACTAACATACAAACAAAACGTTAATAGACAAAATGCATTTGAAACCAGTCTTGCATGCATGTAATCCTATGAACAGGGTAAGCAACAAAATGGTAAAGCACTCTGTGGCTTTGTCTCTTGACTGCTTCTCATGTTCTCTCAGCCATGGTAAGCTTAAGCTGTGCTGTGTACAAGAAGTGTCCACATTTTGCAAACTTTAAACTACTGGCATACAGGCACAGATGCATTCACCAAGTACCAACTTAACTCATCATCGGCAGTGTGCGGCACCACAACCATCACCACTTTCTGGCAACATGTTATCATCTCCATCACCATCACCATCATCAACAGCTCTGTTGTCGGTGGCGGTGAATACTTGCACTAAAAGTAGTTAGTCGGTATAATATCGGAGTCGTCCATATACATTTTGCTTCGCGCCGCGCGCCGCGCCGCCGTAATCGATTGCATCAGAGGTGAAAGTCGTTTCGGTGTCTGGTGCCATATAAACCTCGTTTCTGTGTAATTAATAATAACAACATTTACAACTTTACCACATTGGCAATACTTACTTATACTCATAGTATACATAGTGAGCATCACACTGAACAATCCCTTAATCGAAAGCACCTACATATATACAGAATGGACCAGTTTTTGGTCCAAATACTTTTCTGAAAGTATATTATTGGTATGGAAAATCTGCACATGCAAACTTATCAAAAAATCAAAAAAAAAAAACTTTATTCAATAAATATCCAAGAAAACAGAATCGAAGAGAATTACAAAATTCAGCAAAAAAAGAAATACACTCCCGTTCGGGTGAATAGGTTCAACTTTGGGTTTTTATTTTATTTTAAAACTTTTTATTTAGTTCATTCGCTGGTGGGAATGTTTAAAGCAGGCGTGCGTAAAAAATATGGTTGAATGATTATTTTTTTCAAATTCTATTGAATGGTAGACCACGAATTATAGTGACAGTAATATAAATAAGGTCATACATAGGGTGAACTGCTGCGATAAAAAGCTAGAGCGTGTTAGTTGGGTCAAGACAGTAATAATTGTATGGGAGGGGCCTATTATCCTATTACTCGCATGAAATGCACAGACAAAATATTGAAAAAAAAACGTAAGCACTTAAAATATTATTCTTTAACTTCCTTTAAGGCAGATTATAGCCTTTTCACACCAAACCCAAAACGGGGTCTTGGGCAAAAAGTTTACGAAAACTCATAAAGCGTTCACACCGAACAATTACCCGTTTTCGTTTGACATTTCAATTGTTTTTAAATCAGCTGCTATATAAAGGGTTTTCCAATAAGAGGTGTTATTTTGATATTCAAAGAAAAATGGCATTTTTTGAGATAAATGATCGGATGTTTATTTCATTATAAAGAGGAAGGTATGCCGTTAATAATGGAACACAACATCAGCCAAATGGCCGCCACGACCACGCTTACAGGACCATATCCTTTTCATGAAATTTTCCATAACCAAATCGCAAAGTGGCTGCCCTATGTCCTCGATAGCCTCACGAATTCCATCTTTGAGGTCTTGAATCGACGCTGGGCTGTTGGCGTAGACCTTATCTTTCACGTGGCCCCAAAGGAAGAAGTCGCAAGGTGTTAAATCACAAGATCTCGGTGGCCAATTGTGATCACCTCTTCGAGAGATAACACGGTCCGGAAACTTTTCCCGTAAAAGATCGATGGTTTCATTGCTTGTGTGGCACGTAGCGCCGTCTTGTTGAAAGTAAACGTTGTCCAGATCAATACCATCCAATTCCGGCCATAAAAAATCATTAATCATCTCTCGATAGCGCAATCCATTGACCGTAACTGTTGCTCCAGCCTCATTTTCGAATAAGTAAGGTCCAATGACCCCGCCGGACCATAAACCGCACTCTTGGGTTTTCCGAGCCCCAGATGCGACAGTTTTGCTTGTTGACGTAGCCTCCAAGGTGGAAATGGGCCTCATCAGTCAAGATGATTTTTCGATGAAATTCCGGATCATTTTCATGCATTTCAAGGACTCAATCAGCAAAGACACGACGTTGTTGATGATCAGCCGGCTTGAGTTCTTGTGTTAACTGAACTTTATAAGCCTTAAGACCCAAGTCTTTATGCAAAATACGGTGTAATGACGTTTGTGGAATGCCTAATTCCAAAGAACGACGAGGAATGGACAAACCTGGGTTTTCTTCAACACTTTGGGCTACAACAGCAATATTCTCAGTTGTTCTTGAGCGACGTGCACGGGTTTTATTCTTCACATCACTAACTTGTCCCAACAGCTCGAATTTGTCCACCAATTTCTGTATTGCGGTCCGACAAGGTGCTTCACGACGACCCAAAAATGTTTTAGTTTTACGAACCGCCAAATTTTCACCATTTTTATAGTGAATTTTAATAATTTCAATGCGTTGTTGAAGCGTGTATCATTCTATTTTTATTAATGGCGTAGTTTCTACTTGTCAAATGTCAAATGTCAAAAAATTACAGCTTCAAAAGTGACAGCTACCGAAATAGCGGGCTATTCAAAATAACACCCCTTATTGGAAAACCCTTTATGATTTCTTAAACACAATGGACGCGACAAGGGTCGTGAATCGCGATACTTTGAAAAGCATCGAAAGTTAAAATAATAAAAACAAACTCGTTTAAATATTGTTAAATCCATAATTTTAAAAAAAGAAAGTAAATCATACAAAATCGGAAATCGATTTTAAATTTCCAATTTCTCTTACAGTTTGGAATTAAACATTTATATCTTCCGATGTTTGCCTCACAATACCGCTCTTTTTATTACTTTTTGTTGAATACAAATATTTGCTTGTAGATATTCATTGTTTGTTTTACGTTTTCGTTATTATCATATTAAATAAAAATGCAAAATAGTAGCACACAGAATAAATCAAGTGCAGAATAGTATCAAACAAGCACAAGCGATTACGAGAATCGGATGAGAATTTGTTGCATGTTCCAAAGATGTGTATTTCAAACAAGTTTGATAACCTTTAACCACAGTTGTTCGTGACGTAAGCAAATTACTGAACGGAAACCCTATGGGTTTTAAATTCAATTTATAAGCGAACTGCCACGATTATTATTTAGGACGCGCGTCCCATCGCGTCTATTGTGTTAAATTTAATTTCTCGTGACAGCATCCCGTCGTCTTTCGTTTTTGAAGAAAAATTTAAATTTATTTTGTTTTTCAAAATTCTACGTTGAGTTTTGATACGACTTTTAAAATTGAATGCCCTTCTCAATGTTTAGTTGAGTGAAAATGACAAAATTTAACTAAAGTGTGTTTTTTTAGACTAGTGGTTTTCAATCTGGCAATACTTTTTTCGGAGTTGTGTCTTTATGACAGCTGTCACTTTATTAATGCTCAGTTTGGTTTGCCATTTTATAATGAATATACTTACTCCTGAACAACGTTTACAAATCGTGCAAATTTATTACCAAAACAATGGTTCGGTTCGCGCGACGCACGCATCGTGCGCTGCGTCCAATATTCGATGAAGCTCATTTTTGGTTGAATGGGTACGTTAGTTAGCAAAATTGTCGTATTTGGAGTGATCATAATCCACAAACCATTGTGGAGACGCCACGCCGTTACCGGCAACGAAACAATCAATTTATTGAAGGAAACTCTTGGTGAGCGCATTATCTAGCGTCGTGGGCCTGTGTCGGGGTCTCCAGGATCGTGCGATTTAACACCCCTGGACTATTTTTTTGTGGGGCTATGTGAAGTCTCTTGTCTACTCAGATAAGCCCGATACGATTGACGCCTTGGAAGAGAATATTCGGCGCGTTATTGCTGACATACGGCCCCAATTGCTGCATAAAGTGGTCGAAAATTGGGCCTCTCAGCTGGAATTTATTCGAGCCAGCCGCGGGGACCACTTGCCCGAAATCAGTTTTAAACCTTATCTTTATAATAATGCTAAATTATTGACCATAACATTAAATTATATGTGTTTTATTTCTTCTTGGAAAACACATGTCTTAAAAAAAAAACACTTTTTACAAAAGGAACTTTTTTTAGGAAAATCTATTTTTCGTTGATTTCTAGTACACTGTACACTCAAACTATTTTTAATCAAAAACCGAACTTGATTTTAATTCACTTTATTTAAAAAAGACCAAACCACAGATAGATCTATTATTGCTATTATCCTTTCCTTCCCGCCGCACTTCCTTCAATTTTGGGCTTGTTTTTTAAACGTATTTTTTTAGATTTTTATTGGTGGGAGAGTCAAAAAAATAATCAACTTGGAACTCGGGGTAGAAAGTGCGCAAAGAGACAGATGGTAGGATAGTTTCCAATTCCGTTTCCATTGCATTTTTTCTTATCAAAATTATTATTAATTTGTTATAACCTAGTATATTTTGTTGTGTAAACATCTATGCCGGTGGTAGAGTGAAATAAAAGCGTCGGCTTTACTCTGCGTGACGTTACGATCATCTGCATAGGAGGATATTGGGTACGTTAAGTGACAATAAACTGAAAATTCCCTTCAAGCAAACTAGTCCGATTTCGATCCGTGCACGTAGTCAACAACGTATGGACGACTACGCTTACGGATCCAAATTCGGATCCTTAAAACTGCGCTTGGACAAACGTTGATGTATACACATATTAATCGTCTGTCCCGCACTCCAAAATTTTTTCTTTGAGCAGTCTTTGTATTTTTTAATTTTCTTCAAAGCTAAAAGCTTTTTAAAAAAAAAATTAGTTAAAATTTTATTTCAATTTTTTTTTCAAAGCTTTGGGCTTGAAAATATTTTTTTTATCTTTTTACTAAAATAACTTATGTATGTATTTTGAAATATTTCCTAAGGAATGAATTTTTTGCTGACTAAATATTGAATAAGCGTCGTCATAAATGCCAGAACCAATACGAAAATTAACAATTAATTAAATAAATATCCATTTGGTTGAGCTTATGTAAGTAAACAGAAATCAAAGATCATCTATTTCTTTTATCCTATTCGCCACTTCGCTCATGTAGAGCTTTGAGTTAAAAAATATCACTTTCTATCTGTATTCAATGGTTTGACCCAAATTGTCTAAAATAGGCTTATACGATGATCCTGCATTTCCCACGACCACCTGAGTTGTTTGAAGATGGCACCAAATTTGAAGAAAAGTTTTTTGAGGTATGGGGAGTGAATCGTAAATTTCTGAACAGAGAAACATTGCATCTGTGCGTCCATTGTTATTTGAACTAGTATGGACGTTCTAATTTTTATAGGTTTGGTATAGTGGCCATGATCGACATATCTGTCTAATTTGTTGTGAATTGTTCGGTAGTGAATGGCAACACACCTTGCAAGGCTAATAAAGCTTTGAACAACGTGTGCAAATAAGTAAGTTAGGTATATTATTGTCGTTTTCGTTTGGATGTTCGGAGTAATATTTTTGCACTCCTTTTCGCACTCCTTTTTCACTCCTACTACCCCAAAAGTCTTCGATTGGCTGTTCCGAGTAATTTTTTCGGAGTGTTCTTCTGTCCCCAATTTCAAATTGCAGTAGATGAGGGACACACACATACATTTAAAGTTTTTCGTTGGATTAATTAAATTAAAGTGTTAAATAAAGGGTCCGCCATCTAACGTTTTTTTTTTTGCAACTAGTGCTTATTTCGTGAATGGTAACACTTAGCTCATGTCTGATTTGACAAATAATTAGTTCTATGCTTCCGCTGACGAATATGGTTGTGTATACGTTTCGCTAAGTGGGCCTGCGATCGACTTAGAGAAGATGCCGATTTTTCCAAAAAAATCATCTTTTCAGATGAAGCTCATTTTGATCTTGGCGGGTAGTAAACAAGCAAAATTGTCGCATTTGGGGCACAGAAAACCCGCACGCATACATTGAAAAGCCGATACACCCAAAACGAGTCACTGTTTGGTGCGGATTTTGGTCCAAAGGCATAATTGGGCCATTTTTCGAAAATGAGCAAGGAGTGGCCGTTACAGTCAATGTTGAACGAATTTTTGTTCACAAAAATTGAAGAGGAGGATATTGGCAACATTTGGTTTCAACAGGACGGCTCGGCGCTACGTGCCAACACAGCCGAAGCTACACTCGATGTTTTGCGCCATTTTCAAAAAAAAAAGAAGTTATTTGGCGGACCCTTTACTTAATGAAGCCATTTTGTTAAATGTCGGCTTTGGGAAGTGTGTGCGTAGTAGGTAAATTTAGGAAAGTTGTTGTTTTCATATTCGATTGGAATTAAAAAGGAGTAGAATAGACCGAAAATCCAATCGAAAACGACATGTATTTTTGTAAAAATCTTCTTAAGCGACGGGGCCCATGTTAAGATGAATTGATGTGTGAACAGACATAAAATTGTTGGATTTGGGACTTGGTATACGTAACTTATATGTATACCAATCCCATCAAACTTCAATTAGAAAATTGAAAATAACAAAAATAAAATTCCCCTAATTTGACTTCAATCTTCCTCTTCAGATCCTATTTCCTTTAGGTAGCTAGTAAAGTAGATTTATTTATTTTTAAATTTCTCAAAAAGAACAAGACATTTAAGCATCCGGGTTTCTGTGTTTGACTAAAGACTAATAAGACCATTGAACTTTGAAAACAAAATTAGTACTTAATTATTTAAAAAAATTAGTTTGACAATTTTTTCTCATTTTTTTTCACAATTTTGAGTTTGAAAATTAATTTTTCAAAAACTGTTCTCTAAAACAACTTTTTTTTAAAAAATACAATAAGAGAAGAGATTTTCGGCTTTACAAAAAGGTATATCATGGCATTGTAAGTGTAACCGTTGTTTTTAATATTTTTTTTTCTATTTTAAAACAATTTTTTAGGAAATTGCCCATCCTGCCCAAACGGGGAGGGGAATAGACCCCTACCTTCTTTACGATTTTTTTCGTGCCTTGAACCAACCTACACGCTCTTACTTTTTGTCACACCTTAAGTCAATTTTTTAGAAAATTGCCCATCCTGCCTAAACGGGGAGGGGAATAGACCCCTCCCTTCTATACGATTTTTTTCTTGCCTTGACCCAACCTACATGCTCTAACTTTTTGTCACACCTGTATATTTTTTAAAAAACTGTAAGAAATTTTGTTTCATATTTCTCATAGTATTAAAGATATTTGAAAAGTATGAAAATTTTCCATCAACTTTTACAATTTTACCGAAAATCTACGTGATTGAAAAAGTTGAAAATTTAGTCGGCACGGATTTGTATTAAGATATAGAGACACAAAACTTGTAGACATTTTTTTTTAGCTTATTTCGAACTTTTTAAGCCCGACCCGAATGCTTAGAAAAATTCTAAAATTTTTAAAATTTTAGACTCCCTATAGTGAATATCTAAGACACATCTTGGGTTATTTAAAATTCAACCTTGATGATTTTTTGATCGTTACTATCATATATCATTTCACAACGTTCACTGAATGATTTTAATTTTTCAACCAGACCACGCACAACATTATATGAGCTGCACTTCCTTAAAAAAAAAAAAATTAAATAAAAAAGATTCTTTTGCGCAGATACCCAAATTAAAGTTTCTCAAGAAAATAGAATGGTAGTTCATCATGATACATGACAAAATAGATACAAATGTTTTTTTTTGCCTTAACAGTGTGCGAGTCTTACCCTTGAAAAATATGTGCACAAAATTTCTATCTTAATTAGGTATGAGGTTTTGTTAAAATTAAAAAAAAAAAACATGTAGACAATCACGTAATATCTTCAAGCTGTGCAGTACATTGAGTCATCATAAATAACTATCGCGCCTTTATTAGCTTCACAGATTTCTAGTTTTATAGTAGTTATTATATTTAAAAAAAAAGGTTTATCAATTCGAACATAGGGTGATGTCGATGTGTAGCTCAGTGTTGTGTGATCATGTAAAAAATCCCTTTCTCTGGAAATTTTGACCTCTAAAGAGACTAGGGAAAACCAATTCATTTTGTGGAAATAACTTTTTGAAAAGCTCTTATTACGTAATTATAATGAAAATATATATCTTTTTTCTGTGAGAAATAAAAAGGGAAAAAAGAAAAGATTTGTGGTTAAAAAGGAAATTTTGATTGACTGAAGGGATTTCTCTTAAAATTGCTCCGCAGGTTCCTCTTCGCTCATGCGAGCTAGGTGCCCTGCCCACCGGAGTCTACCGAGCTTAATTTTTGTCACGATATCTGCTTCAAGGTATATTGCGTACAATTCATGATTGTACCGTCTCCGGAATCGTCCTTCCTCACATATGGGGCCAACAATTCTCCTTAAGACTTTTCTCTCGAACGCGGCTAAGAGGTCGGAGTGCCTTTTGCTAAGCACCCAAGTCTCGGATCCATATGTGAGTACTGGCAGGACCATGGTCCTGTACAGCAGCAGTTTTGAAGTTATGGTGAGATTTCTGGATCTGAAGAGCTTTGACAGACTATAGTAGGCTCTGTTGGATTTGAGAAGCCGCCCGCGTATTTCTTCTTCTATATTGTTATCGTCTGCTACTATTGACCCAAGGTATTTAAAGGATTGCACCACTTCAAATTCGTGCTCCGCTACCTTGATTGTTTGACCAACTGTTCCTCTCGCTTTCGACGCCACCATGTACTTTGTTTTACCTTCACTAATGTGCATGTGCAGTCCCAGATTTTGTGCCGCCTGCACGATCTGGATGAAGGAATCATGTACAGCTTGCTCGGTTCCTCCGATGATGTCGATGTCGTCTGCGTAAGCCAGTATCTGGCTGGACCTGTTGACGATGGTCCCTCTTGTTGCCGTGCCAGAGTCACGGATTGCTTTCTCCAACGCCAGGTTGAAAAGGAGGCAGGCCAAACCATCCCCTTGTCGGAGTCCATTAAAGATGTTGATTGGTTTGGATAGCAATCCGGCTATTTTTACTTGGCTTTGTTACGTTTCTCCCGAATTCTCTCATGGCTTTGTAAAGTTTTACCCTGGCTATCCTATCGTAGGCGGCTGATCAGTTGTTGATTTGCCTGGAATGAAACCACACTGATATTGTCCGATGATGGTTTTAGCGTATGGGGTTATCCGGTCTTGTAGGATAGAGGAGAGTATCTTATAGGCGGTACTCAACAACGTGATACCTCTATAATTGCTGCACGTTGTGACATCTCCCTTCTTATGTATGGGGCAAATTATACCTTTTCGCCAGTCTTCTGGAATTTCTTCATGCTCCCACACGTGCACTATAATCTCATGAATGGCTTGACGTAAAGCTGGCCCACCGTGTTGAAATAGTTCGGCTGGTATACCATCGGCTCCCGGGGCTTTGTTTTTCTTTAGCCGGCCTATAGCCTTCTCAACCTCTTCTATGCTTGGTGGCGGCAAAATAGGGTACTCTTCTTGAAGTAGTGGAGCCTCCACTTTTGCAGTGAGCTGACCATTTAGCAATTCATTGAAGTACACTTCCCATCGCTCCAGTATTCTTTGAGGATCGGTGATCAGATTTCCCTCTCCGTCCTTGCAGTATGTGCAGCGTGGTGTGTACTGCGTCATGTTTCGGACGGATTGGTAGAAGTTCCGCGCCTGGTGCGGACCTCGCTCTCGGCTTTTCTCTATTTCACAGATTATGTTCTTCTCCCAGGCTGATTTTTTCTGTCTGTGAAGCCGTTTTTCAATTCTTCTGAGCTCTTTATATTCGTCTTCGCGTGCCCGCGTTCTATGAGATTGTTGCATTGCTCGGTACGCAACATTCTTACGTTCAGTCGCTAGCTTGCATTCATCATCAAACCAGTCGTTCCGATTTCTACGACTGCTGTCTAAGATGGAGTTGGCAGTACTAATGACAGTATTCTTAAGGCGTGTCCACTTCTCATCTACGCCCAGCATACTGGCTCCAGGACTTACTCTACCCAGTTCTAGGGCGAGTCCTAACGCATTACCAAAGGTGTTACTGGTGTTTTCATTGCGCAGAGCAGCCGTGTTGATTCGAACCTGATCGGCGGATGCAATACGTCTTCGCAAGGCAATCCGCCCTCGGAAAACCATACCAACAAGATAGTGATCCGAGTCGATATTGGCACCTCGGTACGTTCGTACCGTCATCAAGTTCGAGTAGTGGCGACGGTCTATCAACACGTGGTCAATTTGGTTACGAGTGACTCCATCAGGTGATACCCAGGTGGCTTTGTAGATATCTTTACGCGGGAACCTGGTACTCGTAACGACCATGTTTTTCGTTGCTGCCAATTCTAAGACTCGAAGTCCATTGTCATTAGTGTTCTCATGCAAACTATGGGTGCCTGCGTAATGCCTGAATACCGGCTCCCGACCTATTTTTGCATTCAAATCCCCAAGGATGATTTTTACGTCATACCTTGGACAGGCATTAAGGGCCCTCTCGACTTGTTCGTAGTAAGTCTCTTTTTCTTCGTTTTGTCAATATGAAAGTTAAAATTCATAATGATATGTAGATAGTAACTGGTACCCCCTGATAGTGTAATGGTTTGTGGGTTCGACTATCACATCGGAAATTTGGATTCAAATCCAGCATATTTCACACATAACATGGAAGTGACAAGTGCTTCAAGAGCATCTATATTCTTTCATGAAAAAATGCCCATTATGTCTCATCTCATCTGATCGAACATTGCCCCCATTTTTTTTAGAAAAACCAGAAACAAAAACTAAATTAAATTTAAATTTAACTAAACATGGCACTTTGCTTGCACCCACCCAGTATTACGAGATGAAAAAAAAATCTCCCCCCAGAAAAATTTAAAACCCCCCATATTACCACATTTTATCAACAAAAACCCCTAATTTTTTTTTTAACTTTTCAAATTTTTTTTTAATTTTAAATTTAATTAATTCACACAGCTACAGTAAACAAAAAACATTTGGAAAAAAGGGTAGTACTAAATAATAAAAGAAGCAATTTGTTTCGGGTTTTCTTCTCAAATCTCAATATGAGAGTATAAAGTTCTGATTATTTACTCGACATTTTAATTATCCGCAAATTAAATCCTCCAAATAAAAAACTTAGCGTTTCACATTTTTTCGAAATAATAAATGTATGTTTCAATTAGATATTCTAGTTTTCTAGGCAAAATAGTTTTGACTGATGAAAACAGGAAAAAAATATTAATAATATTTAAATTGCCAAGTACATAAATTTGCTTATCCTAATCGATACTTAATCGGGCCATTAAAATACTTTGAACTTTAATCATAACTTATAGAATATACTATTTAGTTATTGTGAAACATAAACATATTTAGAACTTTAATCAGACATTGTGAAAGAAGCCCTTAGGTCCAGTTTTTCGATTAAAGTAAAACAGGAGTTAAATCATCATATTTGGTGGGTTAACTCAAGATTAACTGAACATATGCTTTTCGCATACATTCTCCACCGAAAAACTTCTTCCTCAGTTTATTGTGGGTTAATTTAGTTCTAGGGTTAGCTAACTCTGGTTTAACTCACCAGAAATAAATATGAAAATAAAAATATAAAGGAATTCTTTAAAAAAGTTCTTTAAAAAAGTTCTAATACATTATATTATCGTCATCTTCGTTTTGGCTGTCGCGTTGGTTTGATACATTGTCTCACTTATTAAAGTTTTCAGCATTTCTTCTGTTGGTGTAAAATTCTGACACCCAGAATGTAAGGAATATCTAACTCGTAGAATACCGTCAGCTGTTTCAATACCTATACAATCTCTCAACCTCTTAGCTCTGAATTAATCCCCCCAGATTCCCCCCCCCCCCCCCCCCAAACATCTCGTCCCCAAGATAACCCCCCAACGAACGAAACACCTTAACTGGCAACCCTGCACCCACCACATAGTGTTGGGAAATAATAATTTATTTCAACTTTCAGTTCAATTACAGGGAAATTAGTAATTGAACTTTTTCAATTAAAATAACGCCTTATTGTAATTGAGAAACATACATGTCCATTACTTGTAATTGTAATTGAAAAAAATTCACTTATAAATTACATGTAATTGAAAATAGTAATGGGTTGTTGGAAGCGATATCAGGAAACCATTTGTGCAATATCACATACAATGTAATTGAAATAAAAAATAAATTAATTACATTTTTATTACATTACTCCGCTTTTTGACGATTTTTAATTACTTGTAATTAGTAATTAAAATTCTTCATTTAGAAAGAAATTTAAAAAGTGTTTTACAATTAATTGTAATTGAATTATTTTTGTAATTATTATTTCCCAACTCTGCAAGAACATACATAAGTTGCTCTCATGAGTACTGGAGATGGGATTATGTATTGAATACATATTGTCTGTATTCTTTACATGTCGTTATAGACTTAGGTCAAGTAAGCACAAGCACAAGCACATGATTTATGCGGATGGCTAGTTGATTTCAAATATTTATATATTCATTATCATGTTCGACTGTACGTGGTCCGTAGAAAAAACATATAGAATACCTATAGTCCATATTCCATACATTTCGATATAAACTCCTGGCAAGTTGCTTGTACTCAGCGCATAACTTGCTGTGATGGATACTTTGGAGCAAAATTTTAGCCGATTTAGCAAAGTGTTAAATCATTTTTAGTATGATACTAGGTTGAAAAGAGGATTTTGCTAATTTTAAACGAGTTTAACATGATACTATCTCTTAACATTCTACTAAAGTTAAAATCTCCAGATTGCTGTTTTATCTTTTTAATTTATTACTAAATCCATATGTCACTTTGACATAGACACATTTTAAAAAGGTATGTTTGCTTCATTTTTTGCACGAAATATCAATGTTTTAGGCGCGTTCAGCTTGAGTTTCGTAAGAAAATGGGTTTAGTATGATACTAGTTAAAAAGTGTTTAAAACAAACAACATTTTAGTAAAGAGTTTTAAGGTTAGTAAAGTGTTATCTAAGTATAGTATCATGCTAACACCTTAACATCAAGCTGTTCAAAATTTTGAGCCATTGTTTTTATTTGGATTCATTTATTTTAAGTATATATCGTCTGTATTCAATACACATCAATATAGACTCAATGCATGTTGCTTGTACTCAGCGCATGCTGATTGTGATGAATATGTACCTCTTTTGTATTTGGTTGGTTAGCGGGTTTTAAATGTGTATGAAGTCATTACAGATTGGGCTGCAGCTGCTTAAAAGATTTGTATTGATTACATAATTTCTGTATTCAATACCTATACGAACAGTGATAAATTTGGTTACATTTTTAGAAAGTAAAAAAAAACTAATATAAGGTTAATAGAGACCAAAACTAAAATTGCGTATTGATAAGGTCCTCACTATGATGAATACAAGTTCCGGTTCTTGATGTAAATCAGACACAATACTGGAAAAAAATTATTTTACCTGTAATTTTTTAATAAAAAAAAATTATATTAAAATGTTTCATACGTAGAAGAACCAGATTACAAAATTGTAGCAAAATCAGTCTGGACATTAACAAGATATACGAATATAACCAAACGGAGTTTCCTCAGAAAACCTTAAAATCACATTTCTGTTGTGTGAATTTCTTGACAAAACATATGAAATCACTTTAAATATTAAAAATAGCGAGTTTAATCAAAATCGTTAAAACCCATTTTTGAGAAAATGAAACAAAAACACCATTGTAAGACAGCTAGCCGTTCTGGATGCAAGCTAAAACAAAAATGAAAAATTCGAATATTTCTGTATCGAATTTGAAGAACATCGTGATTTACAGTGGATAATGGAATGGGAAGCCACCAAACCACACATCAATGACCCAACAGTATCAGTCTTTACCGCGATGAGTCACAAATGGAATGTGGAGTTGGAGCGGGATTCTTTTCGGATTAAGCCAGCTCCTATAGACTCCCTGACAACAGCGCGTCTGAAAAGCTGAGAGATTGTCAGTAACCAAAGCTTCTGAACGGCTGTCAATGTTGGGGATACTTTCTGACTTTGACATTCAAGTATCCATAAAAGTACTCTCTGCCATCGAAATAAAGTCGAAACTTGTTTCCTGCTGCCACGGAGAGCTCAAGATTCTTGGTTCAACGTTATGCTCTGTTGGGTTCCTGGCCATATAGGAATTCCAAGTAATGAGAAAGCAGACGAACTGGCACGAATTGGATCATCAATTGATCCTAGCCAGGCAGAACTAAACGCATACGCACCTATCTGCTCCTTCAAACAGATTGTGGCAAAGAAAATCCTTGAGAAAACAAATGTAAGATGTACCCTACTCGAATCTTGTGCAAATACCAAGAAACTATGGCCGTTCTTTGACAGGGGGAAGACAGATAGGATCTTAACACTAAAAAAGAAACCACCGTGTCTCTTTCACGTACCATTATTGGACACAATCTGCTGAAGTGTCACAAGAGAAAACTGAGGCTCAGCAAGGATGATTTATGCTGGAGGTTGTGGCTATGAAGAAGCACATGAAGACTCTTCTCACTTCTTATGTTACTGCCCAGCACTCTCGGAACTAAGAAATAAACACCTAGGAAGCTACTTCTTGAATAAATTGGAAGAGCTCTCCAACTTTTCTCGTGTAAAACTGTCGAAATTCATTAATGCCTCTAGATGGCTTGATAAATCCATGAAAACTTATAGGTTAAATTTTTAGGGGCATCCAATCCTTTAGAGTATCACAAGGGATCTACAATGATCTAAGGGCCAGTTTCACAGTCAGAAAAGTGACACTTAAGTGGGGAATTTGAAAGATTAATTCCCAATATCACGGTTCACTGTTACCTGAACAAGTGGCACTTAAGTCTCCAATGTTGGTGACTTAAGTTCCACTTACGCTAGTTATGAAATTTAGCTTAAATTCCTAATATGGGAAACTTAAGTGCCACTTATTTCGGTAAGTGTCGACTGTGAAACTGGCCCTAAGTGTAACATAAATAAGATCCTCTATCAGCCCAAAAATTTAACTTAACCTAACCTACAGTGGATAAACCGACACACAGAACGACGGGCGGCTGGCATTCCAAAAATTACTTTTTGGACTTATAAATCATCATAATTTTGAGTTCGAAATTTATTTTCTTTCCCAAAACCAATACTACTTCTTCTATAGAGCAAGTCAAAATCATTTCGTATTTAATGAAGAGCAGTTTATGGTGATTAAATGCCTCAAAGTTGGGTGTTTAAATCCAAAGCCCTTATAAGAAAAGTATAGAACCTAATCCGTTAAACTGGAGTGTATTTTATATGTGGAACTGTGGTTTATATTTCCATGTTCGTTTGATTTTTGTTTACGGTGAGCGGCAATGCGTTACGTTGTCGGTGAATGATTTGACCAATTTTCGAGCAGCAACAGCAGTTATAATCATTTTTTTTTCTTTATTTTTATTTTTTTTTTTTTGAATTTGGGTACAAGGTCGAGCGAATGTACTTCTTTGGCCATCGGAATAGGCCAAGTCAGAGTCAGTCTGTTTTTATTAACACTTTCGGTTTTTTTTTCCATTTTTTTTTATTTTAAATTTGAATATTTATTTGTATTTGATTTTTCTTGCATATTTAAGTTTATTCGAGAAGAGTTAAGATCAATATAGATACAACTGTAGCGGAGTGGGCTTTGTCAAAATAAAAATGATGCCAGAGTTCATCATCAATGGAATGTTTGAATGTATAGTGAAGAAGAAAAATCGAAAACAAAAGAGAGATGATAAGGATTGCAAATTAATTGGGTTAGCGTGTTGTTGCATAAATTAAAAAAAAAAAAAATATTTATGTTTCGGAAGCTCATATAACAAGCTTGTTATGGAAATAAAATGGATTATGTAGGAATTGTAATCGAGTTGCTTGATTTGAATTGATTGTTTGATTCACAGAATTAATTCGAAATGTGCGGGAAGCAGCACACGAATCCTTATCTAATCTAGTTATTTGATATCGTTTGTTTAAATAAATCCTGACTTAGTCATGGTGTCTTGAATTTGTGAGAGTTTAAGGGGCTGATTACGTATCAGAGGTTCTACTTTGATGACTTTTTACACTAGTTACGTTGGCCATTCTTCTTTGAGAAAATTATCTAACTTATGTAAAAAAAAAAATGAACCATAATTTTGTCCACAAATGTTTATTTTAAATTGATGAATTACACTGTGTTTGAAGTAGATCACCTTCCGCACAACAAAAGCCCTTGTCAACTTCAAAATAAATTTCTTAAGAAAAAGTGCATCTCATCGTTTGCAACATTCCACTAAGCTAAGAGCAGGTGTTGCAATTTTACCGACTCCCAATTAAAAGCCTTCTTAATTTCGAAACTCAGCATTTTATGAAGTTGCAGTGCACTTGACAGCACAGAATATAGTATTTCCGCTTACAGAAGCTTAAAAACAGTCTTCTCGCCTATGAATTGAGTGTCAGTCATATTGCCACTTATCAACTATATAATTATTATTATCAACTTTTATTTCTGCTAGTATATGCGGGTAAGATTATGAATGATCTGCAATTTAGGTAGTTAGGTACCTGTTCTTTAATTTATAAAGGCAAGTTATGGATTCGAAAAATAATTTGATTCGATAAATTTAAATCAAATAATAGGTTAACGTTAAACAATTTTTTATAAAACGTATGAATAAATTAATGAATAAATATTGGGGGTTATTGCACTCTGCAACCTAAAGATCTATATTGTGCCCCCACATAGAGCTAAATGAAAATTCTCTGAAAAATTTGAGTATTGGAGATCTTCAGAGATGATAAGTCGGTCTCTTCTTTCTGGAAGTATCCCAGGTGTTTCTTTCTTTGGTGCATAATTGCAACACATTTTCCCAATAAGTGGTCCGGTGTTTCCTCGTGGATATTTAAGAATCTGAATGTAGCTCTATTCACTAGACCAAGAATACTTAGGTGTCTTCGAAGTTTACAGTGGACAGTAACTAGGCCCGTCATTATTCTGAGGTTTTTCCTATATAAGCTAATACAGTTTGCAAAGCGTTGTTGGTGATAGTTCCCAAGAAGGAGTTGGGCCTGCCTCAGCTTAGGGAGTTATTTCAAATTTTTTGATCTTTTGGCCTCCTCTTCTTTTATGATTTTATTTTTAATCATGTTTTCTCCTTAACGGCAACAGGGCTCAGGCCCTGTTAGGAGCGTTGATGCTCTTATTTTTGATAAAGAGTCCAGACCAGGAAGTGTGAAATTGTTATTTTTACCAAGTTTATTTATCTTGCCCACGTAGAAACTTAGTACTTTAAGTGCGGCTTGGTTTGTTCGACATAATGGCAATGGCCGTTTTCGAAAACGTCATCTGCGTTTGCAGAATTTTCCTAAACACAAACTTCAAAAGCCTTTTGTTCGAAAACGCAAATACAAATTCTGCTGCATAAGCATTGGGTTCGATAATGCAGTTTTCTAAATTCACGTGTTCGAAAACATCATATGCGTTGCAGCTGTGCGCAACTGACTTTAATTTGACGTTTTCGAAAACGGCCAATGTTTTGGTTACGATACATCTTTTCGAAGTTAAGATCTGCGCATCTTCCTATAGCATGTACTTCCGCTTGGTAGATGCTGGTAAGTTGTTCTATCGGTATAGAAAGTCTGGTTCTAGGCGCAAAGATTCGTGCCCCACTCCCGTCCATCGTTATCGATCGAACAGTGTATAACTTGATATCATTTGCTTTGAAAGTCAAGTTAACTGTTTAACCTATCCAAACTTTTTTGCAATTTTACTCCGTTCGAAAGTTTTTCTCGAAGTAATATTTTATAATCATGCCATCTCTTGGAATATCTATGAGGTTTGTTACTATAGACTTTGGCATAAAGTCTCTTCCTCTGAGACTTATACACCTGACAGTCCCAGTTATTTCTTTGGAAAATCTCATGATAGCTCTTTGTGCAGTACTTTTAATGACCTCCTGTACTAGGGGCATATGAAAGATGAACTCTATAGCTGCTTTAGGGAAGTTCTCATTGCTCCAGTAATACATATCCATATACATGCGGGACTTTGTATTTTATCTAGCGCTTTGCTAAGAGTTATTAGGCGTTTTTCGTTTTTAATTCAGAGCAGTTCAGAGTTGAGCCCAAACTGTCAAACAAAAATAATATGTTTCTTTTTTAGTTAAGAGCGCTTAGAGCTCGGAATTTGTGTTTCTTTTTCGTCTAGAGCGGGCTCGGAGCGTGTTCCAAGAGCAAAGAATAAAATAACCGAGCAAATGGAGTAAAAAGCTGAGTGCAGCCAATTTCTTACAGTTTTCATGCAATTTGACAGATATGACAATTCAGTGCTCAGGTGTGTTTCATAATTTAATCGGAGTGCTCTGAACACATTCTGCTCAGAGTTTACTCCGCTCGTCCAGGCTCTGCTCAGAGCTCTGCTCTGAACCAACTCTTAATTAAAAAATAAAAACGCCTATTAATTCGGTTCTTTTGTGCCATGTCACCAGACCATATGTAATTATGGGTCTTAGATAACATCATTATGGTGTAGTACATCCACCTGAGGATGTCTGGTTTGCAACCCCATGATTTACCTGCAACTCTCTTACATATCATATGGGCTTTTGAGCCTTTCCTGACTATTATTTCTTAGTGTTTATTCTAGAAGAGTTTACTACTATCTAGTTTAATTCCTAGATATTTTACCTCCCTCTTTGTTTCGATTATTACACCAGCTAACCGGATAGGTTTCACTCGAGGTATAAGTCTCTTCTTGGTGAACGGTATTATCGTTGTCTTTGAAGGGTTAATTGATAACCCTACACATAGACACCATTGCCTTGTTATTTTTATTATTATTATTTATTGTACTATTTATACTTAGAATGTCAGTTTATTAGACTTCACCACTCTTTCATAAGGCCGTAATGACAATATCGTCAGCGAAGCAAATACAGTGTATAGCTTATAGATTCATCCACAAAAAGACTCCACAGCAAGGGTGATAGTACCCCTCCCTGAGGACAGCCACTAATTGTGATGATTTTCTGTACATTTAATCCTCCTGCTAGTGCCTCTGCTGTTCTAGTGCTAGAATTCGTTTATCTATCTGGTTATGTTCATAGGTACACACTTCCTTACAAGAAGTTTGCGAAAGGAAAGGCCTCATTTCACGTATTGCCGAAGGCTCCCTCAATGTCTAAGAAGTCAGCTTATGCCGATTTTTTTTTCCGTCTCATGCTTTTTGTAAGGTGTAAGTTCAAACGTAAAAGTAAGCTCTGTGGGCATGTTATCGCAGATTGAGAGGCCTGTTTTTAAAAACTTCAGTAAGAAAACGTTTAGGGCTGTGGTACTCTTGAATCATGTTTATCCGCATTAAGGGCGATTTTAAAAATTGTTTTCAATTTTATGAAAATTGTTTCGTTCAAAAAAAATTCGAGGTTTTAGTCAAAACCAACACTACGATGATCGAGAAGTTCGAAAAAAGTGGAACTAGGCATGCCATCCATCGGTCTGTCTGTCGTCTGTGCGGCTTTGCGTACTCTGTAATTGCCTAAATGGGTGGTCCAATTTGCATGAAATTCTGTACAGAGTATTTGTAACTGGTGTTTTTTTTTAGACGTATAGAACTTTAAGTTGGCAACACTATTTTAACTGGAGGCCATTTTTTCAGCTGTCAACTGATTTATTTTTAGTTTGGTTTGGCATTTCAACATGAATAGACTGACGCCTGAACAACGCTTCCAAATTGTCCCCACCCAAAACAAGATTGCCGTTGATCCCAATTTTCATAAGCGAACTTTTTTTAGCGATGAAGCTCACTTTTGGTTGAATAGATACTTCAATAAACAAAACTGCCGTTTTTGGAGTGATGATAATCCTCAAGTGTATGTTGAGACACCGTTGCATCCACAAAAACTGACTGTTTGGTGTGCTTTATGGTTTGGTGGAATAATTGGGCAGTACTTCTTTAAAAACGATGCTGGCCAGAACGTTACAGTCAATGGTGACCGCTATAGAGCCATGATTACTGACTTTTTCGTTCATCAATTGAACAACCATAATGTGCAGGAGCTGTCGTTTCAACAAGACGGCGCAACATGTCACACAGCTCGTGCCACAATTATTTATTGAAGGAAACATTTATGGTAACCGCATAGTTTCACGTTACGGACCCGTGAATTTGCCTCCAAGATCGTGCGATTTAACGCCGCTTGACTATTTTCTGTGGGGAGATGTGATGTCACTAGTCTACGTCGGTAAGCCCGAAACGATTGACCACTTGGAGGACAACATTCGCCGCATTATTGCCGATATACGGCCACAAATGTTGGAAAAAGTCATTGGACCTCCAGCCAGTCGTGGCGGTCATATGCCAGAAATCATTATTAAATTATAATGCCAGAAAATTATCTTTCGTTTACATTGAATTTTTGTGTCAATTAAAAAAAAAGCATCTTTCTTTTAGTCTATTTCAAAGTTCTATACCTCTAAAAAAACACCCTTTATGTGATTCCCTATAGGGAAAATTCAAATTTTTGCTTTAGTTCACCCCCTAACGAAAAAATTGTAAGAAACCTGCGTTTCAGTTTTTTTGGCGAAAAATTCAAAAAAATTCAGTTCGAAAAACTTCCATATCAGAAATATTAAGCACTTTAGAGCAAGTACCTGCGACCCTGTAATGTATTCAATTAACATTATTTGTATAGATATTGCATTTCTTCATATATCCAGTTTTTTGTTTTGTGATAATTGTTTAATGCAATATTAATTATCACTGCTTGACTGCATCAACTGAAACAGAATGTTGCAGACTAATTGACTTTGACACACAGAAGCTTAATACTAGCAAAATTGTTTCAGCAAAACGTAAATTTATTATTACAGAATTTTTGTGTTTGTTAATTTTGTTTCGTATTTTTCATTCGCATATGTATGTACTTGCATTAATTATAAATTGTATCCAAGTCTTTCGAAACAGGTCAAATAATGTTCTTGCAACCATGGTTTTGTCATTGAAGTGTGTTTCGCACCTGCTGTGTAGCATTCTTTATGAACTCAAAGTGCAATAGCTTAGAAGATGTAGTTTTGTGTATGCTTTTATAGCTTTTATGGGTTTAAAGTAATACAGAGTCAGACTCAGCCTATACAACAAAATGAGTGAGTAATTAAAAAACTTAAGGTTATACACAGAAGTTTAGAGACAAGGTAAATCCGCATGTTTGTCAAAAACTTGTAAACCTAAATTAAAAAAAAAAAATGTCTTTCCTATAAAATTTAATTCGTCAGCTTATCCCCTGACCTCATGCACTTGATCTGACGTTTAAATAAGTTTTTGTTTCATTTTAATTGTTTATAAATACACAAATTGTTTGTGTACTTATTATTAAAATAAGTGTAATTAACCTTTTTTGTGAGGAATGTTCATATATGTACGTTCATAGTTTGATATAATGTCGTAATAGTCGTATGCACTTGAACACTTTTTTATTTGATTTGATCTTTGATAGAGGCTATAATTGAAAAGAAACATGTTTTGATAAATTAAAGGATAAAAGGTTTAGTTTAGAAGTTATATAGCTATATGATGAGGGTTTTGAAAACAAAATACTGAGCTACATGCATACATACATATGGTACATACATATGAGGAAATAAGTCAAAATGTTTGTTTTAATTATAAAAAAAAACAATGAAGGTTATAATTTAGATGTGACAGAAATGTAACTTCAAATTTGATAGAAATTTTGAAATGAATAATAAGCCCAGGTTGAAATGATTGAAATATATTGCGTGCTATAGTATATATCACATCTTCGACGAGGGAGGTTCTGGAGGTGGGTCTGGAACTGGGACATAGGTTCTGGCTTAAGGTATATGGAACTGGGAGGGAGGTCGTGGATCTGGGACAAAGCTTTTGGAGGTGGATCTGGAACCGGAACAAGCGTTCTGGAGGTGGGTCTGGAACTTGGATAAAAGACAATTTTTTTTGTTTTTGGAAACAACTCTTTTACAAATTCCAAAAAAAAGTTCTGGAACTTGGACAAAGAAAAATTTTTTTTGTTGGAAACAAAACATTTTTCATAAACTTTGTTTTACAAATTAAAAAAAATGCTTTTTTAACTCACTTTTTCGGTTCAGTTATCTTGCGCAATAGTATACCTTGGGTGGCCCGCTACGCGGGTTTTAAGGAGTTTAACTACCTTTTTCGGGTGGTCATCCCGCTCACGCTACTCTGTTGCTCCACTTAGGCTATGTTCAATTGTTCAGTCGCCTGGCAGAAGCCAATGTCGACAGTTTTCAACTAAAATTAAACTCGTCTTTCAATTTTTTTGAAAAAAACTCAATTTTTGTATTCTTTTCTTTTTAATTTCTTTTAAAAAAGAAACAAATCTCATTGTTTTGTCAAAAAAAAGTTTAGAAAAAAAAATATTTTCTTTTAATTTTTCAAAAAAAAATTTTTGAGAAAAGTTAATTTTTTTTTTAATATTTAAAAAAAAATTCCATCTTTTCAGGTCCAGAACCACCTTTGTCCAGTTCCAGAAGTCCAGAAAAATATTATATTCGAAATCACCAACATTCTTCCAATTTTATTATTCTATAATTCTTCCAATCGTATTTTTTTTTAAGTATTGAAAATCCCGCAGCGTACTTGATTGCGGGATTTTGTTGTATTTGTAATCTGAGGGATTTTGAGCTGCGGTATTACGTAACGATCCAATATATTGTTCATACCTGTAGGTATACATACATACATACATGTTTCTCCGTCTGTAGAATGGATAAGATGTGGATTTTGATCCAGACAGATTTTCTACTAGTCACTCAACTTAGGCAGTCTTAAGGGGTTTTCGCAAGGCTGAACATTGGGACCATTGCTTTTTATATTGTTCATATTAATGAATTTCCCTTTTGTGTAATACACTGCTCTTTTAATATAAGTATGCTGATGGTGTTAGACTTTACGCCTTGTAGATATGTAATTGGGTATGTAAACTAAATCATGATCTCAATCGATTTTGCCCATTGGAATTATCGATTCAGCAACAAAGCTTGGCATTGCTTATTCTTAATAGCCTGGGACAGCCACATAAAATCATGGTGGTAGCACCTTTAAGTTGTTGTTGTTGTTCAAAAATTCAATGAAATTGAAGGAATAAAGAATGGTCAAGCCTAATAAAGTGACATTCTAGTATGAATAGTACAATAAATAATAATAAAATCAATTTTTGTTAGAACATATGAAACAATGCAGAAGATAACACCAACTGTAAACTCTCAAACTTCTCAAACTGCAATTACGAGCACGAACGAGAACTAAAAATTATGCACGACTGCATTGCACGAACTTACTCTTGTGGCTACCAACTATAATGCAGACACACCGTCAAGATAAATGTTAATGGTTCAATAATAGGTGTGTTTTTTTGTGCATGTTGTAAAAATAATTTATATTTAAAATACAATAAAAAATTTTCAAAATTTTTTGTATGGCAGTTCTCTAGGAAATCAGATAAATCACATAAAAATGCTCTGTACCAAATTTTATACAAATCCGACCAACCGTTCAGGCTTTAGCTCAAACAACAGTGAAATTTTTGTCTACACTCAACCAATACCTGCTCTATAGAGCAAGTAAAAATCAATTTTACATATTTAATAACATCAATATTTTAAAACGGGTGGTTAACAAAATATAAGCAAGCAACCGATTTGGCAAAATAAAAATAGTTTAACAATGTTTCAAATGACAGATGCCGTGGAGACACGGCAGCTTCCATCCTCCTTCATCTCGGGCATGCTGCTTTCAGTTATCCAGACCAAACGCTTTGTATCTATGAACCACGAAATTGATTGTTTTTTGATTGTATCTTAAAATGGGCTAGAGCAGGGCATTTACAGAGGAAGTGAACTAATGTTTTCTTTTCCTGCTGGTTCACACCGCTACGACAATGGGTGTTGTAAGAAATACCCAGTTTCGCCGCATGCTCTCCTATTGGCCAGTGACCGGACGCAGTTGCTAAGACTCCTCCACCTACGCTTAGATTTGGTGAGAAAAATTGAAAGTAAATTGACCTTCATAACTCCGAGATTAATGTTCACGCTTTTCGCAAGTGAGCTTTGAAGGGCTGATCCTTGCCTTATTGCTAGTTCGTCTGCCCGCTCATTTCCCTCAATGCCACAGTGACCCGGTAGCCAGATAAGAGTGACACTAAGATTGGCTTTCAGGCTTGCAAGCTTATCTCGGCATTGTTGGACCAATTTTGAAGATAAAGTAGCCGCAGCAATTGCCTTAACAGCCGCCTGACTGTCTGTCGGAATTGCAGTATTTCTATTTTGGTTTGAGTCTTGTTTGCTTCCCTAATAGCCAATTATTCTGCCTTAAAAACGCTAGCATAGTCAGGAAGTCGAAAAGATTTGGAGATATTTAAGGACTCAGAGAAGATTCCTTAACCAACACCACACTCCATCCTTGAGCTGTCAGTGTAGATAGTTATGTCGAAGTCTCTCGTCACGAGGTCATGGAATGGAAAATGGAATTTCAACTTTAAGATCCCACAAAGTAGGGGTGCAGTAGTTGGTAGGAGTCGAAAACATATCAATGGAAATCAAATTTGCGATATTGCCATGACCATAGGGTTTTGCAAACCAGCAATTCGATTCTCTGCAAGATACCATACATTTAATGTGTAAATCGAGTGGTAAAAGATGCAGAAAAACGCTTAAGGCATCCATTCAGCTTATAGAATCCACCGTTTTATGTTCTCTACCATTTGACCTCCTCGCACACAGCACCAAATATTCATCGAAGAATTTTTCTTTAAAAAGAGCTTAGTTTCAGCTTTCCCTTTCTACTTATCGTTCAATACTCAGACCCGAAAAGCAGGGACTAGAAGTATAAAGGTTTTGTGCAGCGTGAACTTTTTCTTATGTGTGAGGAGTTTTGAACCTATTTTTTTTCCCAAACCGAAGTAGCAGTGGTTTTCTAGGGTAATTTTTCGTAGATAAACGCCTTAACAACCTAAACGTTGTTCCTATCAGAAGTGAAGTATTTCCTACGCATTGCTGTGGACAGATGATTGTTTGTTTGTTGATAGCAGGTACTTTTTCTTTGTCCCCGTTTACTTGAAGAACAACAAGTTTTGCCTGTTCTTCAATCGCCATGAAGTACTTTAAAACGGTGCGTTAGGAGCGACCGATGATGTTAATACCGTCCTCATACCCAAGTAATTAGAGAGATCTGTTAATTAAAGTGCCTCCCGTGTTAACGACTGCCCTAGGCGCTATTTTTTGGTCTACAACTCAATTGAAGAAATTACTTGCCGAAAGGCTGTAGATTATGTTTGATCAAGCTCATAAGAGCTGTTGTATATCGCTTTTCCACATTAAAATTCATTTTATCGATTCAAAGTATGGAGTTTGGAGTGGCAAGCATGCTTACAGAAGAATCCCCACGACATCTTTGATTTTTTTATCAAACTGATTGCCCAAGCGAAACGTCGATCGTCTGCTTTGTCTTTGGAACAGCTTTATCACTCTCTGAATCATTCCATATTGTATCTCCTGTCCAGGCCGACAGAAGCCATCACTACTAGTAGAAGTACAACATAGCACGTGAATCCTCAAGTTGATGTGAAAACCATTTGAATCAGCTGCAGGGAAGAAATCAAATTGTGAGAGCAGCCTTCCGAGTCTGGGAGGAGTTGTACGTCTGCAAGAAACCAGCAATTGAGGAGGTGTTCAAGATCACCTTAACAGCACAACCAAATAACTCGAAAGATCCTGATTTACAAACAACTAGGGAAAAAGTTATTTAAGTTTCTTGAAAGCTGTGGTTTAATTATGTAGACACGGAGCGAAAGGCTTCGTATCATATTCCATGGGAAATCCAAATCAAATCTAATCGAAAATTCAGAAAGTCAAGGGAGGCTTAACCCGACTTGCCAGCTGAACCAAAGTCAAGAAGGACAAGTTGGTGCGAATTAAGTCCACAATGAGCAAGAACAACTCCAAAGTTCTTAGCTCTCTTCAAAAATTCGCTACAGATATTACATTTAGAAAAAAAATATAACAAAAATATATTTAAGTCTTAGTTATTCAAACAATCTTCTATAAAACAATCTGGCCATTTCTGTATCACGAAAGTGACATTTCGTTAAAATATGTAGTATGTAGAAAAAAGAAATGGTCTTAAAATTCATCTTTGTGGAACACCGTAACCAAAGGTATTTGTTTAGCTTGTAAGTATCTCAAACTACTATAGAAAACCACAAAAATCTTAATCTTACATTTTTATTTCTCAAAGAATTCAATTCAGGTTATGTGTACGCAATTTTTGCAAACAGTTGATAATTTTTGTCTATAAACACAATGAGAAATTTTTGTTTAAGTATTTTCAACAATTGTAAGACATATTCAAGTAAATTATTACCCAAACAATAACTTTGTTCAACTTTTCCACACACAGTTCAATTAACACTCTTAAGTAAAAGTTGTGAATACAAAAGCGCATTGTCCTTCAAAAATAAAGTTACACTTTCGACTTTACACACATTTTTCACCGGCTACCGGAAATTAACCAACAAATCAACCACAGCTAAGCTACAACAATTCTTCAAATCCCAGAAATAAAAGAAATTAACATCTATAGTAAACAAAACAAAAAACTCAAGGTTATACTCTCAAATTATGCCAAGTCATCATGTAGTGGTTTTTACCCAAAAAAAAAAGACAAAAACATCATTAAAATCGTGAAGTTAAATATAAAGTCACCAAAAACTACAAAGTCATTCAAATCTTTTCTTTTTTTTTTTCTTTTGATTTGTGAAAGAAAATATCATAAATAGCTCAATACGCTACAGTGCACACACTATACTAAAACATCTAACAACAAAAAATCTGTGAAAAATATTACAACATTTTCTGCACTCTGGCATTATATTTAGTTTAGAAAGAAACAACAATAAAAATTCCAAACCGATGAAATGGAAATAATTAGATAGCCATTTAGACCATTAATTCGCTTGAGTTGTGGTAGGTTTAAGCGGAGCGGTGTAGTATTTACAACATAAAATTGCGTGGTAATACTGTTGCAACTATACCAACAACAACAAACACGAGACACCATGTAATTTTGATGAATGACGATGGTTGGTAATTTGGAAGTAATTCATCAGCTTAAATTAGGGTTCCCCATATAGCCATATACAACAAAAGTATTTCGGCCAAAGGAATTTCCTATGAGGTCAAGGTAATATATATAAATAAATGTGTGACAAAGTTGCATGAACCGTCAACGAACGTTTGCTAAGTGTCCCATGTGTCACCATACTCTCTTACAATGTTTGAATTCATTTTGACATGAGTGATTAATTGTTTAACATTTTTTGCTGGTTGTCCGTTGGTTGATGTTTATTGGTGGTGATAATTAATAAAACTATGAACTCTTTCTTGCCACACAAAATAAAGTCAATAGGGATTTTCTTTAAGAGGCTTCGCAACAGGGAAGTATTAACTCCAAAAGCGCCACAAAGCATTTTTTGAAAAAAAAAAATGGTATCGTCAAAGTTAGGTTCGAATTGGTTTTCCGACGTAAGTTTACATTTTGGCGCACGGTTGCAAGTCCACAGGCCAAAATTCAAATATGGCCTTTTGACCCACCTGGAGTGATGTGTTATAAACTCACACTTTAATACTTTTTGCTTGTGGATTTTTGTATGAAGAACTTGTGCCAAAATGTATTTGTCGTATGTAAAGGGTGTTTTTCTTAGACGTGTTGTTTTCAATCTGGCAATACTTTTTTCGGAGTTGGTCTTTTTAACACCTGTCACTTGATTTATGCTCAGTTTTGTTTGCCATTTCATAATTAATAGACTTTACTCCTGAACAACTTGTGCAAATCGTGCAAATTTATTACCAAAATAATAGCTCAGTTCACGCGACGCATCGCGCGCCGCCTCCAATATTCGGTCGACATAATCTCAAAATCGCATAAATTCGAGCAACCATGGTTCGGTTTTGCACTACGTTTACTCTAGTGGATAATGCGCATCCTCAGAGACGCCGTACAGTGCTCACCAAATATGCTATTGCTGCTGTGGAGCAGAGTATCGAAGAAGACCCGAATGAGTCCATCCGACATCGCTCGCAACTATTGGAGCTGTCGAAAATTGGGCCTCGGCTGGAATTTATTCTAGCTAGCTGCGGCTGTCACTTGGCCAAAATCATTTTTAAAACATAATGGCAAATCCTTATCTTTATAAAATAGCTAAACTCTTGGCCATAACATTAAATAATATGCATTTTGTTTCGTCTTGTAAACCACATGTCAAGATCAATTAATTTAGAACCAATTTTTTAATCATCCATCAATTAAATACTCAGTTAACTATCAGACGAATAAATATATGAACAACTTTCTGCTTTCTCTGAAGAATAAGTACTATCTGACTTTTAACTGACCAAATTGAAAAATTGACCCTTAGACATTTTTACTCAAGTTCTATAGTCGGAATTTCAAAACTTGGAAATTTGAAGAGTTATCGAATTGAAAGGTTTCACAAAGCCAAGAGCTGAATTCCAAATGCTTACTGACTTTTTCCAAGGAAACAAAGTCAATTATTTTTAAAATGTATGTTCATTGTATGGCGCCCCTTAAAAATCACGTCTTTTTGGCTCACGCTGTAATTCTGTCCAATCCGGCGGTGGTGTCGGTAAGCGTTGCGTTGGTGGCATTGAAATCGGAAATCAATTGTTAGTCAAACGGTGTCGTCGCGTCGTATTTGTGTCTTACTGTTATAATGTGAGTGGGCAGCAAGAGATATACAATTTAATGTTGCAACCACTCTGGTATTGGTTGGATGCCCCAATTGGCATGGTATAGGTACTAAATAAATGGTACTAAATAATTTGGTGCAAACCATTCTTTGCGATAACAACGATCACGACGCCGACGACGACGACGACTGCGACGCGACGTCCGACCACGAAAGCGTAAATTCGTTGACCAATTGAATTGACGCAGCGCAGCGCGAGGGTGGAAGGGCAGCAAATGGCGATGAATAAACTTCATATAGGTTTGTGTGTATTTTTTTTTTTTGTAAATTGCAGGTCTGGGTTTCTTTTTTTTTGTCAGTTTTGAAGTTCAACGTTTAGCAATTAGTCGTGGGTGATATTACTATTATTTATACAAATATAAGTTGCGTAAAAAAAAAATATATTGAACTCGATTTGTTTCAATGTTATAAGAGTGTTAATCCGAAGATAGTGCCCTCTCTGTCAACTTAATGGCATGAAGTTGAGCTTTATTAATCTCATTATTAAAGCGAAGTGTTTTTTTTTTTTTTTTCATTTCTTCTCTCAATTATTTTTTCGGTGCGGGTGTTTTTTTTTTTCAATAAGTTGTTTTTATATCTCAATTAAGTGGTGTACATGACACCCGTGAAAGATTCAAATAGTGCCCTAGGATATGTGCATTGTTTTGTGTTGATATAGCAGTGATCATCGCAGATAGAATTTAAAATAATTATTGGATATTTTTCGATACGTGGAGGAGATAGATGGGCGTTTAAAAAGTCCAAGGTAGTAAGGTATTTGTAAGAATTTAATTTTGTTAAGTTGGCATACTGTTAGTGAAAGTTTTCTTGATTTTTTGTATTGTTGTTGGGGAGTTTATTAAAATTAAACTTGGGATAGTTCGGGGGGTATTGTTGTATAAATAATACAGTAATTTTATATAAGGAAGCAAATAATGCAACAGAATTAAGCAATTCAGGAGCAGTTCAAAATACCATAATAGGGTCTTATTGATGGTTATTGAGGAGTGTTTGTCATATTTTAGTCCAATGTTGTTCCAAAAGAAAAAAATGATTAAAATTTAAAATTTAGATATAATATGTGTCTTAAAACTTACCTTATTTATTTATTTATTTCGTGAATGCTAAATAACTTTAAGATACAATATCTTATAAGATAGTAATAAGCTAATTTTACAAAGTAGAGCAAGCAAAGAGTTAAATTAAATAAAAATTGAATTTAATAATCAAACGATTTGTCATTAATCATTAATGAAGTATCTACAATTTCATTTACATATTTCCTGAAAAATGATTTTTTAAAGCCTTTTTAATGCTTGTTGCGTTTTGAATTTCTGTTATATTACGTAGTAAGGAGTTCCAAAGACGGACTGAATTTACGAAAAATTGACGCTCGGATGTTAAAAACGAATAGCGAGGATGAGTCAGTTGATGAGATCTATGCGAGGTAGCAAAACTAATTTTGTCAAAACAGTATTGTGGTTGGCGTGTTAGCAGTATATCAGAGAGCAAGATCAAGCTTCGAAGTTTAAGGTAACTTTCTGAGGGCATGTTCAGCAATAGAGTAGCAAACCGAGATACTCTGTCGTAAATAGAATATATACGACACATTAAGTTTACGCTTGCTAACAAAGTTACAATTGCAGTAAATTTCGCACCCATATATCAAAATGGGTATTATTAAAGTCTTGGCAAGAAGTAAACGTGTCGTTACTGGTGTAAAAGACTGAGTTGCCCATAATGCACGTAATGCACCACATACTTTGCCTACAAGTCCGTTTATATGGTTGTCCCAAGTCAAGAAGCGGTTAAAAGTCACTCCGAGATTTTTGGCAGTTTCAACATATTTGACTGGATAATTGTTCAACATAATCGGCGGAAAATAATCAAGATTTAGACTCTTTCTGGAAATAACTACACATTTTGATTTTTTCGGGTTTAAAATAAGACCCTTTAAATGGGACCAATTTAAAAATTTTTCAAGGTATTCTTTGACACTGAAAGCTCCATGCTCAATGAGTCCAAGGGGGCAGCTAAAGTAAAGCTGAACATCATCTGCATACATATGACAAGAGCAGTTTTTAATTAAAGATGGAAGTTCGTTGACATAAATAGAGAACAATAGGGGACCAAGTATGGACCCCTGAGGAACACCGGTAACTATTGGCAGAAAATCAGACAACCTATCCCCAACTTGAACTGCTTGCCTTCTATGAGTCAAATAAGAATATATAAGCTTTGTAGCACATGATGAGAAATTAAACTGTTGTAGAAGCTTATAACATAAATTTACGTGATTGACTGTGTCGAAAGAATTTGAGAAATCAAACAAAACCAAAAACGTTACCTCATCTTTATCCAACGCTTGCCTTATATCTTCAGTAACGTTCAAAAGTGCTGTGATACAACTGTGCTTCTTAAGAAAACCAGATTGATTTGGGGTAAGCATAGAGTTCGCCATAAGATAATCATTGATTTGTTTCTGTAAAACTTTCTAAAAGACTTTAGACAAATAGGATAGGACTGAGATAGGCCTAAATTCAACCCCCTTAGCATTTTTTGGATGTGGTATGATTTTAGCTACCTTCCACAGATCAGGATACACTCCTGACATCAGAATTGTATTAAACACAAACGTAAAATAAGGTAACACGATTGGCAGAATTTGGGGTGAATAGCATCCAGTCCAACGGCATTTGACTTAACAGAAAGCAAACTTTCGACAACATCAGTACTATCCACGGCGCGAAAGCCAAATCCAGGATGATTTGACTGATCGATAAAAGATGATGTCACTGAGGTACTCGATGAAAGAACTAGTGTCGATGGTAAAGAAACAAAGGTTTTATTGAGAGCATTAACATCCAACATTAACTGACAAGTTTCTCAACTTTCCAATACCAATGTTGCGTAAGTTCTTCTACAACTGTCGCCCGTTCAAGGAAGTACTAAGCTGATGAGAGAAAATTTCAGATTTATCTAAACGCATTTCAGCTACAACTTTGTTGCGAAGAGAACAGTACGCACGCCGCAATTCAATCAACCGATATCGTTTCCAGGTGTTATATGCATCGTCCCGTTGTTGCATAATAAATAAATACATTGAATAAAAATAAATACATTCGCTGGAGTGACCGTTCGTGTATAGAACCAGAGCCTAGTGACTTACAACTTTGAACCATTCCTATGTGTAGGAATATTTCTGTCGAATCCGAAAGCATTAAGTGAGAAGCTTTTAATTGACGACAAGAGATACTCCCACTAAGGCGCATTTGCTGAAATCAAACTTAAGGATTTATGTTCAACATAAGAGCTTAAGTGACAGTTTATACCACAGATTAGCTACATGAAGATGAGAATACCCGGAAGCCATTTTCATTTGCCTTCAAGTTTGAACTGTCAGATATCAGATAAAAAATGAGAATGTGTGTATAAAAACCTCATACATAGACAGTAGGGATCTTCACACACTGGGTTAAATTGTTGTTGCAATTCACATCTATTCATCGACGCGGGAAGAAATTACAAATACAACATTGTAAACAAATGGGTTTTGGAGGGTGAAACGTACGAAACATTCTCATCTTCATGTTGCTAATCTGTGGTTTATACCCTGAGGAACAGTAGAAGATAAGCGCTTAAGTAGAACATAAAGATTTACGTTTCGTATCAGCAAACGGCTCCAAGAGATCAAAAAGAAGGATATTTCGTTCAAATTTTGAAAGGAAAAAAAAATGAATATATCAAATAGTGGTAGAAAAATTAAATAACAGAAAGCCAGCAATACGACAACAATATACAGTAGCTACCATTCTATAAACAGTTGCAAAATGATCTCATCACGCAACCGATATAAAATCAAGCAAATGATTATGTTTATGGTAATGACTATAAGAAAGACTAATGAATAATTGTTATCATCAGTATGGCAATGGTTATCAGGCAAGTGCGCTGGTCAAAGAACGAGACAAAAAAATATAAACTTAACAGATTTGAAAACGACAAACAAAGAAAAATTCAACAACTCAACAAGAAAAAATAAAAAAATAAGCTAGCTTTAGACCTCCTTTTTCTTAAATTAATTTTTTTATTTCAATTCTTTAGTATAATACCAGTGCCATTTAGCATAAGTTTTCCTGAATTAAGTCATGCACAACCCCACCTAATTTGTTTAAATTTACCAACAATGACGGACTGGGTCGCACGAACTTGCTCTTATGCGCGATCACATTGTGGTTCTATAGTCTGAAATAAATTAGCTATGGGAGTCTATATTTTATCCATTTGACAAATCTTAGTTTTGTTGCAGGTGGTATTATGTGAGTATAAAAAAATTAACAGTATAGCCTAGTGTTGCACATATGCAATATGCATAAAAGGAAAAACTGGTAAACTGTTTTAAATCAACAAAATTAGAAAGAAATTGATAAAAATACTTTGAATCTGTTTAAACCCAACGTGAAATACACCATTTGATTTCTTATATAAATCTTAATTTATAAGGAAAAAAAATTTGAAAATCGTAGGAGCGGTTTTAAAAATAATTAATTTTTTATATATAAAATTTCGTTAACATTTTTGAGAAAAAAAAAAATGGTACGCCAATTTAATTATTTGTTAATGTTAAGTTAAAAATTGAACTTTACAAAAAAATCTGCTACCAGTTTTCAAAATATCGAATTTTCAAAAAATAATTTTGAATTTTTTTTAAAAACTTCAAAAATTATTTTTTAGAAAATTTTTCCACGCACTTTTATTTATATTTGTTACAAGCTTCTGTATAAAAATCTAATTTTATTCAGTTGATTAGATATTGAGTTAGTCGAAAATCAATAAAACCGTTCTATGAAAGGTACTCTTAATAAACGTAATAAAGGGTCCGCCATCTAACGTTTTTTTTTTTCAACTAGTGCTTATTTCGTGAATGGTAACACTTAGCTCATGTCTGATTTGACAGATAATTAGTTTTATCCTTCCGCTGAACGAATATGGTTGTGTATACGCTTCGCTAAGTGGGCCTGCGATCGACTTAGAGAAGATGCCGATTTTGCCAAAAAAATCATCTTTTCAGATGAAGCTCATTTTAATCTTGGCGGGTAGTAAACAAGCAAAATTGTCGCATTTGGCAACATTTGGTTTCAACAGGATGGCGCTATGTGCCACACAGCCGAAGCTACACTCGATGTTTTGAGCCATTTTCAAAAAAAAAAGAAGTTATTTGGCGGACCCTTCATAGTATTATAGTTACATGTTTCTTGTAGGTGGCATAAACAAAACGCTCCTTTAACAAAGGGAATTGCCCATTTCTGGCCCAGAGTGTACACGAAAGAGTTTGGTATCAAATGAAAGGTGACGTGAAGCCCGATACATGAGTAAAATATTTTCAAAATCGTTCATGGGAAAGTCGAGATATTTGGGCTTGAAGTTGACGATTGCAAAATAAGGGTTTCAGATTTTGTTCAAAATATTGTCCATAACGGGAGAAATAATTGACGTAGACAAATAATATTGATATAAAATGAAAGGTATTTTTCTTGTCTTTAAAATAATACTAAAATGTGTTTTGATTTGTTAAACCCAATTTAAGATATTTAGTTTTAACTTCTAGAAAAGCCACTTTTTTCGCGTGGTCTTTGCCACACCGATAATTCAAAAAAATTCAGTGATGACGTATACTTTCTAGTAAAAAGCTTATTTTATTACCTTTAATTTCATATAAAATAAAGTGTATACTTAATTTAATAAATACCTCATAATAAACAAAAAAATATTCTAAAGGCATCTTATTATGCCTATGGGCCAGAAAAACAGATTATAGGGTACAAAATATGCACGACTTGATCGCAAGAACTTTTTCTTGTGGTTAGCAACTGTGTGTGACCACACATTGAATATACATAATGTATATATTTATCAAGAAAATATTAAGAGAGTCAACAGTACCCACTAAAAAATTGATTTTTTGGTTTGATATTTTGTTGTTAGTGAATCAATGTTTTTCAAAATGTTTAAATGCAATATTAATTATATTATTGAGAAGCACCTGATTGAAAAATTATAACAAAATTGTTCGAACCATCAAAAAGATACACTTGATTAACCTAAAAATAAGACCGCATTTTCTCAAAAACCGTGGAATACAAAATTCCGTTATGGGAATTTTTATAGAAAACCCTGAAACGCAGTTTTCTTAAAATTGACCGTTATACCCGTTTTCAAGAAAATAAAAAAAAATAAAATATTTGTATGGCAGCTAACCGTTCTAAGCCAAAACAAAAATTCGAATTTGTCCTCTAGGGAATCACATTATAAAATGCTCTGTACCAAGTTTGAAGCAAATCGGTGCACCAGTTTAGGCTCTAGCTCAAATAACAGTGGACGCACAAACGTACAGACCGACGGACTGGTTTCAAAATAAATAAAAGTGGATATAAAAAGGAAATATTCACTATTTTTAACGGTTTTAATCCGAATCATATATCAATAATAATTGTCGAAGAAGTGAGCATGTGGCGTAATATTGTGTTCAAGACTTGCAAAACTTAAATACCAAGTTATATATATTCATTACGTAAGCGCATAGGATCACACCGTTCTTTGACCTTTTTAGGCAATTGCAATCAAATTGCTTTTCTACCTTGTTGGTTATTATTATTATTTATACAATATAAACAAAATATATATTTTTTGGCTTTTTTAGAAGTTAAAACTCAGTATCTTTAAATTTGTTTAACATATCAAAATAACTTTAGTGTTATTTTAATGACTATAGAAAAATACCTTTCATTTGACATTTTGGACAATTATTTGGAACAAAATTTGAAATCCAAATTTTGCTATCGTCAACTTGAAGCCCAAATATCTCGACTTTCCCATGAATGATTTTGAGAATATTTTACCCACGTATCAGGCTTCACCTTTCATTTGATACCAAACTCGTTCGTGTACACTCTTAGCCAAAGCTCCATAGTAAAATGGGCATTCCCTTTAAGTTTTTATTAAGGCTTAAAACCACAATGTTTTGTGCGATTTTGTGGTGCAATCTTCGTTCGGGTTCGGGTGATTATAAATGTTTCTTTATTGCTGTAAGCACATTTTTACCCTAAATGAATTTCTAATGACACCTTTACACGACTAGCAAGTTGTCAGAAATTCTTCTTACCAATTAAATTCTGCCAGTGTTTGTGCCGAATGTGGGACTTATATGAGAAGCGTAGGAATACGAATTGTCACCAAAATAGAAATGTCGATTTTACAGATGAAAACTTCGTCGATTGTTACAATGTCGAATGAAAATATTGACAGTTTTAATAACGATTTAATAAAATGTCAGTTGCCCAACATTTCAGTGTTAATCGTTGCTCGATTATAAGAAACCAAACTTCTGTTAATGCCTAAACACTACTACCTGTCCTTTTTTGCAAGCCTGATGGAAGAGTTTTGTTGAAACCAACGACATCGGGGATTAGGAACGCCACTACAGAAACAAAATTGAGTCTCCATACAAACTACAGTGGTTAAGTTAAGCCCCAAGAATTCTCCGCGCTTAGCTTAGGCCGAAGGGGATTAGTTGTTTTTGTATTTGACATGTAAATTGCTTTGCTTAGCACCGAAGTCGGTTTTTTCAAATTATTCATACAATCTGACAGCTCGCTCAGACAAATGGGGGCGTTGAAAAATGTATTTTATCCATTTGGATTTTTTTTTTCCTTGTAGTCGGTCATTAACCTTAACCTTCAGTATATCAAAAAACTAACAGCTTTTTAAATAATAATATAGACTAAAAAAACATAAAAAAAACAGAACTCACTCCTAACATTTAAGTCCACGGCACGCCAATAAAAAAATGAAACAAATCTATTTTACAATTTGTCTGTAATGTAATTGCACTTTCCAATCAATATAGGTTTAAGCGTTTTTAATTTTAGCTGTTTTTATGCACGAATAAGTGCATTAAATGTCACGAGTGCTTTCTGTAGAACGCAGTAACCCCAATTTGATTTTTGTTTTAAGAATGCAAAATTTATAACAATTTGTTTGAGTCATTTGAAGTTTAAGTTACTTTTATTACAACTGGAAATATTTAACATTTTATATTTTCTTTTTTTTTTCAGGTAAGTCAAGAGAAAATTTCAACAATTGGAAAACGGTAAATATTATAGTTTTTAATTTCAGTGTTTAAGTTCAGATGAGAGGATACCCTTGCTCCTAAAAATTTTGTTCAGCAGGAGTTTTCTTTCAATAAATCTGTGCCGATCTCCATTATTTAAGCTATATATAAGCAATTATTGTCATCAGACCTCATTTAGGCATATCAGCGTTGCCCTACCACCAATATGGATAGCCAAATAGTCAGTTGACTATTGATGGTTTGTACCCTGGCTTAGATGGTCTTGAAAAAATGCATTGACAATTTCGTCCAAACTCTTACTGCCCTCTTCCAGATTTCCATTGCTGTGGTGTTTTTCTCAAGTTGTGAAAAAATTCTTTCGTATTCGCAAAAAAGGGTTAAAAAAATGATATTTCCAATTAAAGGCTCACACCTAAGCCCTGTCTTGTACTTGTAAACATTTTTGAAAGTGTTGTTAATGAATCATTGTTCATAAACTGTCTCCGTACAAAAACATGGGTTTTTTTTTCAAAGCAAGATCCACAGCAACTATTCTTTTCAAAAACACGTTTTCTGCCTTAAAAAAAGATAAAGAAGTCGATGTGATTGCAACAGATTTTAGTAAAGCGTTTAATACAATATTTCACAATATCAGTCGTTTTAAGCTTATCAAATGGATTGGTTTTCCTAATATTGTCATATCTCGGAAGGGGTATTATTTCTTTGGACTACAATTCATTATCAAATTTACTTTAGAACGTGTATCTCCAAATTTACTAGAACATTGTCTGGAGAACCTCAGGAAAGCCATTTGGGTCCTCTTTCTTTTTGTCTTGGGAATAATTGATATTTAACTATGATTTGATGATGACATGAGGATTTTAAAAATATTGATGCCATGAAGATATGCTGCAAATACATTTAAATAATTTATTCACACATTTAGAAATATCAAGCCCCGCATTAAGAAATATCAGGTCAAAGAATTAAATTTCCCCGAAAACTTCTCCCCTGTCACAGAAACAATATCTGAATAAATATGAACTTATTCTTGTCGTTAACTTTTGCCGCTTACCACTGTACGGATTATCGCCTTTACGAAACCACGACTTAAATCCGGTTTATCCCCTTTTAAAACTTTTGGGCTTTTCAAACGGTAGGTTTGGTTGAACAAAAGCAAAATCTTAATGGTCTTAGACCCCTTGGTCTCAAATCAGGGAACTATTATCTAGGGAGGGGTGAAGTCGAATTTCGTTTCGTTTCGTTTCGGTTTATTTTTTAGTTAACTTTCACATCCATGGACTGTACGGCTTTTGACTCTGGCTGCGGACCGATTCTCGATAGACTATCGCTGGCCTCATAAGTTAGGTAATAACACTACAAATATAGAATTTATACACAAAAATCGTCACTAACTTTCCGGACAACCACTTAATCCATAACTTGTGAAGGCTTAAAGCTTTACCAAAACCTAGGTAGGTTTGCCTTGACTTTGAAAAAGCCAAACCACAAGTAGATCTAGTGATAGGATATACGGCCAGCTCTCAACCTCAATGGAACTACCTGGCACACAGTGTGAGTTTAACATTCCCTTGAGGTCGAGGGCATAGACCAAAACCTAGTCCCTATCAATCAACAAACTCGTAATTAACTTTTCGGACAATCACCTACTCTATAACTGGCGCAAGCATTAAAGCATTGACATATACCTAGAGGGTATTACCTTGCTTGTAACAGGCTCAGCCACTAGTAGATCTAGTGAAGGGCTACATGGTCGGATCATCTCAACCCTATAGGAACCAGCTAGCACACAGTTGTGAGCTTAGTGCTCTTTTAAGGCTGCGTGAAAAAAAAACCATAACCTAGTCTCCTAAGTAATTCTGTGTAGACTGCCAACACTACCCCTATATCAACAAACAAATTAGGTGAAACGAGTTATGGTATCAAAACGGCGCATAACAGCGCTAATTGGGTTGATCGGGATAAGTTGTTCTTAGAACCGCCATTTTACCTACCTACCTACCTAACCATCACGTAGAGTTCCTTCGTAAGAAATTCTTAAAAACAGCCTCGAAATGTTGGCGTTATCGTGAAGAAGAACCTCTTAACTAACCATTTCATTACAGCTTCAACGGTTAACCTTTAACCACTTCTTTAGACTTGAACCACAAAGACAATAACCTTTGTGTTACGCAGTCATTAATTTTTCTTTAAGTAAAATAAAACGAGTGTATCTAGTAAAAATGCTTGTTGATTCAATTGCAATGGTCAAACAATAAAACCTTCATTGGGATGGACCTGATCACGTGACTTCGGTAGCACAATTCGTAGTGCATATGGTTCTGAGAACGCTTGGTCTAGGTTCGAGCCCTGGCCGGGCAAAAAGCTTTTCAAACTAAAAATTGAACATAATAGACTAAGCACCACTAAAAAGGAGTCTGATTATCGGCCTGGCAGCCGTTAAAATGCTATAACATCAGCCTATATTAATTTGGTGGTAGCTCACTCAAGTGGTTTTGACAAAACGAACTATGCTTTAATTTGGTGTTGGTTTATCAACCGATTTAGAATTAATATTTGGGAGGTTTTAATTTGTTTTTGTTTTCCAAATTCATATTACGTCAGGAATTGAAAGAAGACAAGATTATGTAAGCTTAGCGTACATTTTGAATTGATCATGAATGCCTTGAATGAATCATCATATTAAAATTTTGATTCTAAGAATTAGGTATGCACACTGCACAGTAGATATGTTCATATACATATGTATGTAGATATTTTGAATTAAACCATTTTAAGTTAAATATTTTAAGGGGACGAAAGTTTCTTATTGAACGTATAAACTTATTTCTTCACCTATATCGTTCTGTGAACATTCTAGAACGAATTTGTGCAATTTCAAGATATCCCCAGTCATCATATTGATTTATTTTTATTTTACACTATGGAAGTTTCTATGTCTATATACATTACATGTATAGATATAAACATTAATGCCATAATTTGTGGCGGTAACACATAAGCATCGCATAGTAGGTATAAGGAGAGATGCTTCCCGTTCCTTTTCTCACCAAACCAGCTTATTACGAAAGCTTTTAACGTATCGTCCACTCGGCTCCGCCACTTGAAACCTGTCTTGGCTTCAAATCAGACTCTTAAGCCATGAAAAATATCAACCCCTTAAGTAAGCAGCGGTTTATTGATATTTACATTCAACAAACAAACTTAAAAACATCACCAATACACCTCTGCAATCGAACCATAATGAATATACATATATAGGAGGACAAAAAAGCTTATTTGATTATTGGGAAATACTATTTTTATATAAACCTAAGGTTGTATCCAATTTAAAAATAGGCAATCGGTAGTATTGGGACACCTTGTCTTACAAACACACTCATAGTGAAACCATATAAACGAACATTGCTTATGGCACGATGAGACGCATGGTGGCTATGAGGTGTGATATTGATGTTTGCTTGTATTGGAGTGAAAAGCTATAACCTGGTGTCTTACTGTCTTTCTTTGTTGCGTCTTGTCTTGACCAGGCAGAATCGACTGAACTCACCAAATCGAAACTTTCATACTCACCTCAACTCGGTATCTCTAGAAGTAACTTCAAGTGGTGAATTGAGTGAGTGTGTTGGATTTATGTTTATACATTTTTTTTCCATTTCCATTTCGATTTGTATTGCGTTTACGTTTTTCCGTCGATTGCATGCAATCCGATCCGGTCCGGTCCATCTATAAGTTTGTATATCTCTGTCATCATCATTCGTCACCATAGTAGCAGGTAGAGCTATACGAGTAACTTATAAGACTGCAACTTGTTAGCCATAAAGACGTAACATTACGTACGAAATCAGTTTCAGATTCAGAGCCGTCGCTATAGATACACCATACATACAGTAGTTGTTGTCGTCGCGTCGCTTAGTGTTGCCTCATTGCTTTTTGCTTACTTATGCGCGCTATAGGTAGTATCTATATAGCCAAGCCAAACCAGCCAAAGCCGCAGCCACAGCCACAGCCACAACCACTTAGGGATAGAAGCTAGCTTCCAAGTCGGTCGAGTTAGTACATCTTGGACTTTTGTACGTTTAGCATGTCCAAGACAAATTAAATATTTCTTTTTTTTTTCGGCGAATTTATCTATTGGATACTTAAGTTTGAAATTATTTTGCTTTTTTGGTTTTAAACATTGTTTGCTTCTATATTTTTTCCTTTGATTTTGTCGGTTTATATTTTTCGACTTGTTGTTATATTGTGTTGAAGTTGTGTCTTGTGCCGCTGAGAAATATAATTTTTTCTGTTTTTCTTTAAACTCTTCTTGTGGATTTATCATCAAAAAATAAACAAAACAAAAAGAAATACCATTTTCAGCTATTGAATTAGGTACCATAACGAACGGTCAGTTGTTGATTTTGAAACCAAATTTAAGTTCGAAACCGTGTTAATGGCCAAACGAGACCAAGGTCAAAGAAAAGTTTGAAATATAGTTTTGTGTTTAAAAGTGGTGAAGTTTTTTTTTTGTCAAATAAAAAAAAAAAAAAACAAATAAAATAATAATTAAAGAAACCAAAAAAGTGGATATTATTTTCTGTGGATACATTACATTCCTGCGATATACAACGAATTTTTAATATCGCAATTCGATTCAAAGTGTAAGTGTTTGAAAAAAAAAACAACAAATATTTAAATTAAAATTGTATCTTAAATTTTCATAAATTGTGCATGTAGGTAGGAGTTGAAAATTGTCATTAATGCAGATATGTACGGTACAAAGTATGTATTTTAGTTGCAGTTAAAAATTAACTATGCTTTCCTAAGAAAAAAAGGTTTTTAATATATTTTCTGTTTAGTTTTGTTTTATCAACCTTGGTAAATGATCAATTTTCGTCACAATTCTTTTTACTTGCGATATGCACATAGGTAGGTACTACATAAATGGCAAGTTCTGGATTCGTAAACAAAATCGAACTCGAGATTTTGATCAAACTTTACGAAAACGAAAAAAGTTGGTCCCGCAAAAACGTCCGTCTGTTATCTGTTTGTTTGACTACATGTTGCTACCTATCGTTTTTTGGACACTCCCCCGACAGGTTTTTAATTCTAGACTTAATTAGAGACTTAAAATTAAAAAAAAATCTATAAATTTTAATAGTTATAAGCTGTAAAGTTTAGTTAGAAAAATGGTTCCGAAAAAATTGTTAATGGCAACTCTCAAAGAGCCATTTTGTCGATTTTCGCTTTTCTTGAAAATGATTCAATTGAAATAATATTTTGAAAATTTTATATTTCGAAAACGGATGAAAGATTTATTGTGAAATTCAATTTTTAAACTCCACATGAATAACTACTTAAAATTGGCTACACATTTTTTTTCAAAATATTAAATTAATTAATTTGTATTTTTTTTTTTCATAAATAAGGATTTATAAAGTGTGTTTTTTTTTTTAGACGTATGGTTTTCAAGAAGAAATAAAACGCATATAATTTAATGTTATTGCCAAAAATTTAGTTTTTTTATAAAGATAAGGATTTGCCATTATGTTTTAAAAATGATTTCGGGCAAGTGGCCGCCGCGGCTGGCTCGAATAAATTCCAGACGAGAGGCCCAATTTTCAACAGCTCCTATTGCATTTGGGTCTTCTTCGATACTCTGCTCCACAGCAGCAATAGCGTCTGCGGTGCGCAATGTACAGCGTCTCTGAGGATGTGCATTATCCACTAGAGTAAACGTGGTGCAAAACCGTTCCATGGTTGCTCGAATTTATGCGATTTTGCTATTATGTCGACCGAATATTTTACGCAGCGCGCGATGCGTCACGCGAACCGAACCATTATTTTGGTAATGAATTTGCATGATTTGCAAACGTTGTTCAGGAGTAAGTCTATAAATTATGAAATGGCAAACCAAACTAAGCATAAATCAAGTAACAGCTGTCAAAAAGACCAACTCCGAAAAAAGTATTACCAGATTGAAAACCACACGTTTTTTGAAAATGGCGCAAAACATCGAGTATAGCTTCGGCTGTGTGGCACGTAGCGCCCGCCGTCCTGTTGAAACCAAATGCTGCAAATATCCTCCTCTTCAATTTTTGTGAACAAAAATTCGTTCAACATGGCCCGATAACGATCGCCATTGACTGTAACGGCCACTCCTTGCTCATTTTCGAAAAATGGCCCAATTATGCCTCTGGGCCAAAATCCGCACCAAACAGTGACTCGTTTTGGGTGTATCGGCTTTTAAATATATGCGTGCGGGTTTTCTTTGCCCAAAATGCGACAATTTTGCTTGTTTACTACCCGCCAAGATCAAAATGAGCTTCATATGAAAAGATGATTTTTTTGGCAAAATCGGCATCTTCTCTAAGTCGATCGCAGGCCCACTTAGCGAAGCGTATACACAACCATATTCATCCAGCGTACGGATAAAACTAATTATCTGTCAAATCAGACATGAGCTAAGTGTTACCATTCACAAAATAAGCACTAGTTGAAAAAAAACGTTAGATGGCGGACCCTTTATAAGACTTTAAAATATTATTTGTTAAAAAGAGTTCTGAAACAAAAAAGAAATACAAATAAAACAAAATAAACTAAAATTGACAATTTGGAATATAAAGACATGGCTCTAGAAAGATCTATAACTCAGCCAATATGTAATTTTAAACAATTGCAATCCTTTCACTTCCCTCGGATGATTTACAAAAAAATTTTGGTCAATTTAAAATTAATGTTTCAGAATTTTGTTTGGTTCTGGTATTGTTCGATTAGTTGGTAGCAACCTATCACACCTATTTAATATACTTTGAGATTCTATTTTCTGTACAGAAAAAAAAAAATTAATTATAACTATAGTTAATCTACAAACACGCAAAACATTGATATGTAATTTATCTACAATATACCTCCCACAAATTCAATATGCCAAGGTATAGTTTTTCTATACATATCTTGTTTTTCGAAAAAAAAAATATATGTAATTTTAATTGAATGATAAGGAAAGAATCTTGTTGGATATGGTAAACATATTGGACTTTTGTCAAAAGAAATAATCCATGTAAATTGAACTTAGTTTAACACAAATTTCGTATTGACAAAGCCTTCGCTATCGCTAGCCAACTGATCAGTCCAAGTGACATCATTGACAAAATGCCAATATTTTTGGACTGAAGTCTGTTAATGGTTATTTTTAACCATATATAAACGCAGTATCTTCAGCTAGGTTATATTGTTCTTTCGAGTCAATATAAATTCAGCTTTATATAGTCAAGCTAGCTAGCTAAACGAACCCAATACTTGCCCCATAGAGCAATTACAAATTATAATAATTTAAAAAAAAAAGTCTTATTTATAAACCCATTACAAATTATGTCTAACTTTTAACAGATCTCCATCCTATAAAACTTTATCTATAAACATTTTCCATCGATTTTGTAACTCGGACACTGCAATTATGGATGTCAAATTTATTTAAAGTGGGTATACGTTGAACGAATTGAAAATTTAATTTAAAATAATGAAATTTTCATTTCATGTATCAAAAAATTAACGAAATTACGAAATTGACAGAATACATTGATGTCCGTTCATAATGATATGAGCACATTATTTATACAACTGTTGGAATGATTTTTTAAATAAGGAGATTTCCAACTATTTAGGCAATGGCTAGCTGACAACTGTCCAAGAGTGTACTAAAAAAAATCTAATACAACTGACAATGTCTATCAAAGTTCTGAGTGTTTGAGTAAAGGGTGTTTTTTTTTTTTGAGGTATAGAACTTTGAAATGGAATAAAACAAAGATTATTTTTTTTAAATTGACATGAAATTTACTTTATTCGAAAGATAATCTTCTGGCATTATAATTTAAATATGATTTCTGGCATACGACAGCCAAGGCGGGCTCGGACGTAGTCTAATCTGGAGGTCCAATTTTTGATGATTTTTTCCAACATTTGTGGCCGTATATCTGTAATAACGCGGCGAATATTGTCCTCCAAGTGGTCAATCGTTTTGGGCTTATCGGTGTAGACTAGGGACTTCATATATCCCCACAAAAAATAATCAAGCGGTGTTAAATCGCACGATCTTGGAGGCCAATTCACGGGTCCGTAACGTGTAACTATGCGGTTCCCAAACGTTTCGTTCAATAAATCAACTGTGGCATGAGCTGTGTGACATGCTGCGCAGTCTTGTTGAAACCACAGCTCCTGCACATCATGGTTGTTCAATTGATGAACGACAAAGTCAGTAATTATGGCTCTATAGCGGTCACAATTGACTGTAACGTTCTGTCAGCATCGTTTTTAAAGAAGTACGGACCAATTATTCCACCAGACCATAAAGCACACCAAAAATTCAGTTTTTGTGGATGTAACGGTGTCTCAACATACAGTTGAAAATTATCAACACTCCAAATACGGCAGTTTTTTTTTATTACGTATCCATTTTACCGAAAGTGAGGTTCATCGCTAAACAAAATTCGCTTATGAAAATTGGGATCAACGGCAATCTTGTTTTGGGCCCATTTGGGCACAATTTGGAATCGTTGTTCAGGCGTCAGTCTATTCATGTTGAAATCCCAAACCAAACTAAAAATAAATCACTTGACAGCTGAGAAAATGGCTGCCAGTTAAAAAAGTGTTGCCAACTTAATGTTCTACACCTCTGAAAAAAAACACTCTTTATAAATTCGTTGTTGTTTTTTTCAAAAGAATTATTATAAAAGACTTAAGCATACATTGGAATACAATTCTGAATTTTTCACTTTTAAAGATTTAAAATCACTTAAAAAATCACGTGTTTGATTATTATCCCTAAATACATTTCTTTCCTCATGATTATCTGTAAAGAATGTACCTGTTTTAGTTGTTTTTTTTTTAACAATGAACATAATTTGCTAGGTTTTATTAGATTAAATCAAGATGAGTAGAATTTTACAAGTAGCACCGTCTGATTGAGGTGGTACAAACCTTAAAGCCGCCTCTGCCTTTCGTCATTTCTAAATCAAATTTTTAAATGATTCGGGTAAAAACAAACATTTCTATACAAAAATTTCAAGAAAAATCCCCGACAATAGCTTTTTTCGATATAAAAAATAAACATCTTGTTAAGATATAAGATCTTAAATCTCAAAGTAAGTTACTTATGGCCGATTTCATAAAGCCCTTTTAACTGTTTAACAGACTTTTAAATATTTAAATGACGTTTGTTCCATACAAAATACGTCATTTAAAAATTTAAAAGCCTGTTAAATATTTGTGAAACCGAACATCAATATTATAAAAAATTTGGTCAATAAAATAAAAGGACAATCATCGTAAAAATTAAAAGAAAAATACCGAATTTATTGCAACAAAAAATTGTAATCAGGGAAAACAGCTACCTCTTTAAGATCGATTTATATTTTTTTAATATTTTTTTTTTATCAATTTTGAAGAAATCTTTAACCGGAATGTATAATTTTTACAACAAGTGAAGTCTGAGTTAATGTCGGATTAAAATTCAGTGCATCAAAAACCTTTGAAAACTATAGTCTTATTCCTGAACAAATATTTCAGTATCTATAGAAAATAGAATATGTATTTTAAAAATGTTCTTATGAATTCCATATCTTTTTTAAACAATGTTGAAATTCAACTCTGGAGGAGTAGTGTTGTCAGGTTTGAAAAAGCGTAATCGGAAAGCATAAAATTTAAATCAAAATTTTGCAACAAATAAATCACCAAAATCAAAAATGAAAAAAAAATTTGGCAATTTGTAATTTTGCTTGATAGAGTTTTAAGTTGTTTGATTGGAAGTTTGGCGTACGTCATTTATTTTAGGGATGGGAAAGAAATCGAATTTCAGTTTTGGTGTGCGTTCGGAATTTAGTATTTCGATATGCGCATTCAGCGAAAACAGCGATGAAAAAGATGTAAGGCTTAAGTAAAAATTAGATTACCTAAATAATATTAGAGTTTCGATTCAAAAAAATTTAAATCGCCAAAAACTAAAAATGTTGCCTTTTTTGGGGTACCTAACTTCGCCAAACCGATTTTCGTGTCGCCAAATGAAATTTCAAATCGCCTGTTTGGCACAATCTGACAAGCTTGCTATAGAGTGTTTTTTTGTTTTACTGATATTGTCAACAATTTTTCTATTTTTTGCCAAACGTCAGACGTATATTTAAAAGTATCTAGATCACGAATCTAATCACCCGTTGTAGTTGTTGTTGCCCTTCTATAATAATTATTATGTGTTGTGTGGTCTGTGTTGAATGTAAAAAAAGATATACCTGCTTTGTTTCTTTAGTCATTTAAATTGTAATTATATAGTAATTTGAAATTAGTTACAGGTAATTAAAGTGTGTATGAGAGTATTAAAAAATACTAACATTTTACAGCAATAAACATAGCCCTTGAAATGGATTTTAAATTGACAGGATTAATGTAAAAATTAAATTGACAGGATAAGAAATTAATAATATAAATACATTTTAAATAAAAATTAGTTTACCTCGATGTGTTGTATACACGCTTGTCTATTTCAATTTCACTCAAAATGATTAAAGACGGAAATACAAAAAAAAAAAACAAACAAACAAACGGAATAGTGTATAGATGATCATGTGGATTAAATGTAACGTGTTGTGAGTAATTATTATTATAGTGGTTATCCAGTGGCGGATTTATTAATATTTACATTACTTAGACACAGTTTAAGAAATATCATACTCAATATCATATCTTATAGGCCTAATTTGTCAGTGGTTAGTTAAACCAGAGTTAGCTAACTCTCTAATCCACAGTGAACTGAGGAAGAAGTTTTTGGGTGGAGAATGCATGTGGAGCGACTAAACAAACTCAGTGGATAAAATATAAAAAGCAAACTGTTCAGTTAATCCTGAGTTAGCTTACCAAATTTCATGAGTTAAGTCGGGTTTAACTTTAATCATGCACTGAAAAACTGGAATTTAGTCCCATTTGCTTAAACTGAACTTAAATATTTAAGGTCAACATAAGAGCTTAGATATGTAGATATGTGTCCGTTTACGCTGAAAAAAAAGTAGAACATTAGCCTTTAATGTGGACATAAATATTTAAGTTTCTCTTCAGCAAATGGCTCTTAAACACTTTTTCAAGTAAACACAAATACATTTTTTCGAAAGAAACATTAAACACTTTTTTCTCAAAATATATTATATTGTTTATATTTCGTGGAAAAAATTCATTATTTTCTCGCAAATTACAAAAATAAAATTATTTTTGCCGAATTCGCCCTCAAAAATGATGGTACCTTCTAGTATTTAAAATGGTCTAATTTTAGTGGGCTAATAGAATTTCCTCATTTTCAGGAACTTGTTCTTAAAAGAGAACTTTGCCTATTTTTTGTGTATCCTTCACTGAGATAAATATTTGTTCAGAAACTGCTAACTCAAGTTTAACTCACCACTAAAAAACAGGACCTAAGAGGGAATATAATTTGAAGTGCTGTTTCTAGTTTTACGTCTTTCTATCATTTTAGCTGATCGAAGAACAAGAACTTATGTTGAATAAATGGGTTGTGACAGTTTTTTTAAGACTTTTGTTATGGAGCCCCCAACAATCCATCATCTTAGGTAGGTCTGCACTGTGTTGCTTTCATAGCAAATCCACTGATGCAGAAATAAACGTACATCACTATACACTTCGTCTAATGACAACTTTTCAGTAAAGGAAATAAAAACAAACACCAAGTGACCTAATTCCTATACAAGAACCAATGAGTTTATGTATTTTTTTTTTGTTTTGGTTTATTTCCGTATTAGTTTTATGGGACGAATGCAGAAAATAAAGTAAAATGGTTCAGTTTGTAGTAAAAGTGTGTCACTATAATGTGTTTGTTTTTTTTTTTTTTTTACACGGATTATTTTAGTGCGTTGAATATCTTCTCCTACTGTACCTCTGTGTTCTGTACAAAGATTTCCTGGATTAATTAATTATTATTTAAGTCTTATTTACTCGGCTCGTATTACTCAAAGTGAAGAGAAAAAGTTGTAAAAAGGTCAATGTAACCCACTTAGTAGAGGATTTACGGGAGTGAAAGTATTTTTTCTTTTATAAATTCAAATACAGGTCTGTTATTAGGTATATCATGCAAGGAAATTTAACAATCCGTCGATCAAAAAGGTTCACAAAGACAAACGACACAACTCAATAGAACTCATTTTTGGTATAGATGCATAAACGAAGGCAAAACAAATCTGAATTTCTTTTAATAAGAAAATTATCAAAATCTATTGGAACCGAATGTATAGAACTTGATTTTTTTATTTTCTACACAAAATTGAGTTTTTATCTCAAATAGACAAAGCACTCATTTGTGGACTTGTGACAATTTTCTTCCGTACCGAAGATATGAGCAATGTCCTGAACTTTAGCTGCTATACATAGTATCTATCATATAAATTGAAAAAAAAAACACAAAATGTACGAGTGGATTGCACGAAATTGCTCTTGTGGTTCAAGTGGCTTGTAATTACAATTATAATGAGAAGCACTCTAAACATTGCAAAACTTATGTTTAACTTAAATATATACAGATTAGAATCAAATGGATCAACGCAAACAGATCCTTTTTGTAAGCCAATTTCCTTCTATATTCATTAAAATATAAGTATATTGAATTGTTCGACTGGAAATATTGAACAAAGTAACCTAAATTAGGCCATAGAAAATTCAATAAAACTGAAGTTTAACTTAGCAACAGTTTAAAAGTGACTATGAATCAGTGACATGCCGTGGTGCTTTTAGTAGGGTGTGCGCTAAGTGTTTCTGCAGTAAAATTATCTATTATTGTGTGTTAGAAATTTGTTTTTTTTCTGTTTCAAAGGTTAGTTTGCATTCAAACAAAAAAAAAAGTTTTATTTCGGATTTTTTTTAATTTGAGGTCGAGTCTTCAAATCTCGGTTTTGAAGCTAGATCGACACGCATCTGACATTTTGTAGCCTTGATACTCTTGATCAGTAGGTGGTGTTGAGTTGGTTCTTCTTATAGAAAAATAACACTCACTAAATTAAAAAAAAAAAAACCTACTAAAGGGTCCGCCAAATACCTTCTTTTTTTTTTTTGAAAATGGCGCAAAACATCGAGTGTAGCTTCGGCTGTGTGGCACGTAGCGCCATCCTGTTGAAACCAAATGTTGCCAATATCCTCCTCTTCAATTTTTGTGAACAAAAATTCGTTCAACATGGCCCGATAACGATCGCCATTGACTGTAACGGCCACTCCTTGCTCATTTTCGCAAAAATGGCCCAATTATGCCTCTGAACCAAAATCCACACCAAACAGTGACTAGTTTTGGGTGTATCGGATTTTCAATGTATGCGTGCGGGTTTTCTGTGCCCCAAATGCCACAATTTTGCTTGTTTACTACCCGCCAAGATCAAAATGAGCTTCATCTGAAAAGATGATTTTTTTTGGCAAAATCGGCATCTTCTCTAAGTCGATCGCAGGCCCACTTAACGAAGCGTATACACAACCATATTCGTTCAGCGGAAGGATAAAACTAATTATCTGTCAAATCAGACATGAGCTAAGTGTTACCATTCACGAAATAAGCACTAGTTGAAAAAAAAAACCTTAGATGGCGGACCCTTTATTATATACAATGTTTTTATCGCCGTATTGATTCGTAAATAGTATTAAATTGTTGTAAAGTAGGTAGTGTAAAAATGCGATGAAATAAAATATTTTATGTGTGAGTGGGTGTAATGTTTTAAAATTTATAAAATCCTTGATTCAATTAGGTTTTTCTTATACCCCATTCTAAAAGTATGGACAATTAAGTATGTAAGTACTTTGCAAGTAACAATTTTTCATTAGTCAGGTCGAGTGATTAAGTCATTGAAATCGTTGAAAATCGTAGTTTTTTAGATTTAGATTTACCGCACATATATGTACATAGATGCACAATATTGTTGAACAGAATTTTTAAAATTTGCAATCATATTAACCGTTATTTGTGATAAAATATTAATAAATTTTCGCTTTACAAACTCTTAAAAAAAAATGTTCGCATTAATCGTTGTAAAGGGTCATTAATTTTTAGGTTTCGAAAGTAAAGCTAAATAAAACCCACACAGCGATACATTTTTGAAAAAAATTTTATTTCATTACAAAGTTTGGACTTTGTCATTCAGTTTGAAAAAAGAATATCATTCAAATGGCCGCCTCGGGAAGATTCGCAGCATGCGCTTCTTTTGAGTTAATTTTTAACCACTTTTTCGCACATATCGCGCGGTATCTTGGCCATAACTTGAGTAATGTTGGTTTTCAATGCGTCTCGAGTTCGGGATTATTCCCGTAAACACGGTGTTTTCCGTAGCCCCACATTCAAAAATCTAACGCTGTCAAATTACATGATTTTGATGGCCAATTGACGTCGCCAAAACGTGAATTTACGTGGCTAGGAAATTTCTCACGCAATAAAGCCATTGGTCATTGGTCATGTTGTGTGGCTTGTTGCCCCGTGTTGTTGGAACCACATATCGTCCAAGTTATGATCTTTAATCGCCGGCCAAAAAAAACATCGGTTATCATTCGACCAAATCGCTCGGAATCCGGGAAATCGATAAATTCGGATCGTCAGCAACACTTGCACTTGCAGCAGCAATATTTTCGACTGAGCGTGCATTGCGATGATACACAGGCCCTACGATCAGTGTTCCCAGTTCAAAATTCCAAACCCAGTCAAATCTGACTTGTTGACTGGATTTTTTTCTTCCGAATTCAGTAAGAAAAAAAAAACAGTCAAACATAAGGACATTTTTTTGAAGTAAAAAAAACAGTCAAATATGAAAATACAGTAGTCCCTTGATAATTTGAACTAATTAAAACAAGGCTTTTTCGGATTTTAGAGGGATTCACTTTACTGGAAACTTTTCCAGTTCTTACAAACTGATTGAAATTACTTTCGTATTCATTTATAACAACGCAAAATAATTTCCCAAAGCACAGTTTCAACATTTATTATGTTTAGAAAAAATGAAAAATCAAATAATGACCATAAAACATCATAACAAAAGCATGCCAATGTAAAAATATTTCTACACAAATCGCAGGACACACTCTCTGGCCTGCAGTTGCAGTAAAAACCTTGGAATTTGTCTAGAATAAAAACGGTTAGTTAGTTCTTCAAATCGCGAAATCGAAAATCGAGATATATTACAAGAGAAATTCACATTTTATAGTTCGAAAACTTCAGAAGTTCACATTATAGAGATGACAAATGTAAAGTTTTGCCCGTTCACATTTTAGAGAAATTCACAGTATCGGTAATTCACATTATCGAGGGGCTACTGTACCATTTTTTTTTTTTAAGAAAACAAAAATATTTTTATTAATATTGGATAGAACAACCAGCAAGCAGAATTTTAAAACAAAATTTAACACAAACAAAACTTTGCCATTGGCAATGGCTTGACTGATTAAAGAACACATAGGTTTTTATCACAATAGAGTGATTACACTCATGGGTAGCACAATGGATCTACATTGATCTAAGTGTGACAATAACAACACCAATTTGTCAGCCCAACAACCTAACCTAACCTTGCCATTGGCATTTGGCTGTACTGTTTGTTTTTTTGTGAACTCAGATGTCTTGTCAGAAAGATTCAAAAATGGATGTGTTCGTTGATTTCACTGCATAATTACTCGTTTACACTTGTTTAGCTCTGACCTGGAAGTGTATTTAAATATTTTTTTTTAAGTTCAGGTTAAAATTGAGTTATTAAATCCAGTCAAATAACCAGTAAAAAAACAGTTGACTGGATTTGTTTTTCATTTCCAGCTAACGGCGATAAAATCCAGTAAAATCTGACTTTAAACCAGTCAAAATGGCAACACTGCTTACGACATCAGTAACGCTTCCACTCTCTTCAAATTTCTACACAATTTTTCCGATTGCTTGCGCAGTCGGTCGATTATGATGACCAGAATCATCGCGTAGTGCCCGAAAAGTGGCTACGTTTGAATCACCACTTTTGTAGTAAGTTTTAATAGCTTTAACGCATTGTTCGATTGTTTAGCGATCCACTATCGTAAATGGCAAATATTCAACTAATATTATGACACCTTAAATGACAGTGGAGTTAGACAGCTGTCAAATGCCAGCGCTCCCAACTTGAAACCACGAAATGAATGACCATGTACATATATTTGTACATCAAAAGATGCGCTAATATCTTATTTCTCTTTGGATACCCGTATGATAAAATATTTATTTTTAAAAGCAAGAAACAAACTTTTATTTTAAAAAAAATAACATAGTTTTTTGGGAAATTATTGTATATGCAATATTATTCAATTTAAAAAGGGGTTTCATGTATGATAAATTTGATCACAGGTCACGTGATCACGTTAACCAGAAAGAGAAAGTAATGGGTGATTTTTTAAGAGGTTTAGAACTTTTTTAAAAAAAAAAACACAAAAAATTCGAAAAAATGAATGAAATATTTATTTGAATCGATAGTTTGAACCTTGCAATTTAATGTTTAAAGATAATTTCATGCAAATATTGACCGCGGCTGCGTCTCAGGTAGCCCATCCGCTGAGTCCAATTTTGGCATACTCTTTCACACATATCGGCCGGTATCTCACGAATGAATGCATGGATGTTGGCTTCCAGTGCGTCAATCGAAGCGGGCTTGTCCCTATAGACATTAGCTTTGACATACCCCCACAAAAAATAATCTAATGGTGTCAAATCGCATGATCTAGGCGGCCAATTGACCGGCCCGAAACGTGAAATTAACTGTTCACCAAACTCGCCTCGCAATTGCGCCATTGTTTCGCGTGCTGTGTGGCATGTGGCACCGTCTTGTTGAAACCACATATCATGCAAGTCAAGAACTTCCATTTCGGGCAAAAAAAAGTTTGTTATCATCGCTCGGTAACGTTCACCATTGAGAGTAACGCTGCGATTCGCATCATCTTTGAAGAAATATGGCCCAATAATTCCGCCGGCCCATAAACCGCACCAAACAGTGGCTTTTTCGGGATGCATTGGTAGCTATTGCAATGCTTCTGGCTGATCTTCACTCCAAATGCGCCATTGTTTCGCGTGCTGTGTGGCATGTGGCACCGTCTTGTTGAAACCACATATCATGCAAGTCAAGAACTTCCATTTCGGGCAAAAAAAAGTTTGTTATCATCGCTCGGTAGCGTTCACCATTGACAGTAACGCTGCGATTCGCATCATATTTGAAGAAATGGGCCCAATAATGCCGCCGGCCCATAAACCGCACCAAACAGTGGCTTTTTCGGGATGCATTGGTAGCTGTTGCAATGCTTCTGGCTGATCTTCACTCCAAATGCGGCAATTTTGCTTATTTACGTACCCATTCAACCGAAAATGAGCCTCATCGCTGAACACAAGCAGCGCGCGATGAACATTTCGAACCGAGCACGAATTTTGATAGTAAAATTCAATAATTTGCAAGCGTTGTTCATTTGTAAGACGATCCATGGTTAAATTGCAAACCAAACTGAAGCTGTTTGACAGTGACACAAGGTACTAAACACACGTCAGCTGTCAAAACCAGTGTTGCCAAAACCAAACCAGCTTAAAAATCACCCTATAGTAAAAAAAATACCTTTAGGCATGACTTCTTTTCGATATTTTGAATATTGCTTAAAAAACAAAGTTTCCGCCGAAGAGATAAACAAGGATAGAGTTGACCTTCAGCCCGCTTAAATTATACACCATAAAGTTTGAAAAAAAGACCACATAAAAAAGTAACAATAATAAATTTAATTTTAACATATCTGAAATGTATTATTTTAAATTAATTCCAAACATTAAAAGTAAATAAACAATACTTAAATTACGTAGGTAATGTCGCAGGTGTAAAAATCAAACTTAATTTTTTGAAGCCTACGTGCTGTACACCACACCACACATTTTAATATAGGAAATAGAATCGTTAGAAATGGATGTATGATGGGGTATTTCGCCAAGCACTAAATGAGTAAATACATTGTATATGCAAATCAATGAAGATTTAAATTTAGTTTCATTTAAAACTATAAACAAATATATTTGACCTTCATGTTTATTTATATTTTTATATTTAGAATTCAGTTTATAATTTCTGGAGAACTGTGAACATAAGTTTATTTTATATCAAACGAGAATAAAACATTTTTTTTAGATTTTAAATAAATTATAACCTCTATCTACAAAAATTAATGAAAACACCTTGGAAAAAAAAAGTAAAATAATCCAACCGATCGCGATGATTACAATAAACAAAACCTCTACTTTTATTGGCTCGCTTCAATTTACTATCTATCAATATTATCCGCAATGAAAAATTGTACCTCCGGTATCCGGTAAAGACTTACTACTTACTTAAAGAACGATTTTTAAGAAGTTGCGCATGACCTTGCGTTAGAACTTTTTTGACAGCAAGGAATTTGGTGGTGTCCGTACCAAATTTGACGCAATAGCAACATGTTTTCCTTTGTAATTCTGCAAGCATGCTCTCGTGTTCCAATAAACGCTATTGGATTTTAAAGTCGTTAAAAGTCGTTACTGATCTTCAGTTATTTTTATTTTTTTTAAATCTGCCGAAGAGTGATCGAAGCGACACTGACCTATTATATTTTTTGTAAGAAGTAAAGGGTTTTTCAACAGGGACGCTACAAATGTAGAGCAACAGGGACAGCAAACGACGCCATATTTCTTGCCGTTCTTTTGACATTTTTTCTTCAGTAAGGTTTACCATTTCATGATGGAAAGATATACGAGCCAACAACGTGTCGAAATTATCAAAATTTACTACCGAAATTCGGAGTCAGTGGCCTCAACGTTAAGAGCGCTACGTCCAATTTATGGTCGTCATAATCGTCCTAGCAGATCAACAATTGAGCGTCTAGTGGAAAAAATTGAATCCACAGGCACAGTACAAAATTTTCCCGTGCCAGTGAGACAAAGAAGTGCCCGTAGTGTCGAGAATATTGCTGCCACTGAGGCTTCAGTTGCAGAAAGCCCAAATGTGTCTCTCACACGTCGTTCTCAAGCGTTGGGCATCTCTGTGACGTCGTTGTGGCGAATTTTGCGAAAAGATCTTGGCCTACATCCTGAACTGAAGCCGCTTGACCACCAGAAGCGTCGTATGTTCGTGAATTGGGTTGAGCAACAACTTGAAAATGATTCGGATTTTCATCGAAAAATTATCTTCACCGATGAGGCTCATTTCTGGCTGAATGGTTTCGTCAATAAACAAAATATGCGGTATTGGTAAGGCAGCAATCCACACGTACTCCATGAGTCATCATTGCATCCCGAAAAAATTACGGTTTGGTGTGGTTTATGGGCCGGCGGCGGCGTCATTGGGCCGTACTTCTTCCGTGATGATCAAGATAACCGAATATTTTTGGCCCCAATTGGATGATATGGACTTGGAGGACATGTGGTTCCAACAGGACGGCGCCACAAGCCACACAGCGAATGTCACAATCAATTTATTAGAAACCAAGTTTGGAGAACGTGTTATCTCACGAAATGGTCCAGTCGCTTGGCGTGCGATTTGACGCCGTTAGACTATTTAATGTGGGGCTACGTCAAGCTGCCAACAAGCCAGCGACGATTGATGAACTTCGAACGAATATCGAACGTGAAATTGCAACAGTATCGGCCGATTTATGCTTGAAAACCATCGAAAATTGGGTTCAGCGTCTGGACTTCTGCAAGCGTGCACGTGGTGGCCATGCAAAAGAAATTGAGGTCCATACATAATGGTATCAAACGTAATTTTACAGAAATAAAGAGTTTAATTAATATCCAAAACCGTTTTTGTTTTATTAAAAAAAAAATTTGTAGCGCTCTTATTGAAAAACCTGATATTTTTATGAACAAAATTCTGATGACGAAGTTTAAAAAAAAAACTACTGGGGGTTCTGCCTTTTGGAAGGAAGTGACCAGTCCCCCAAGAGTATCTCTTGTCATGATTCAATCGGGTTCAGCTGAAAATTAAAGGTCCCCTCCATTCCTGCCACTAACACGCACACAAAAATGATTGAGAGTCTTAATTCACTAGGCTCTGACTCTCTACAAGCTGCCGCGCCAGCTACAAAGCAAACAAACTTCAAATATTTAAACTTGTTCTTATCACTTGAAAAATTAAAAATATAAACCTGTGTCACGTTGATAATAAAAAAAATAAATATCCATTCTACAATAATTATAAATTATTACCATTTAAATAATAAGTTTGACGTAGGTATTATGTAGAACTAAGTGATCATTAGTTTGCAACCACATATTGTCACCTGCTATCGATTTTTGTTAAGCAACACAATTTATATTATTCAATGAAATTGATATCTCATTGTTTTTATTCTGAATCGAAATTCAATTAATTAATCATTAAAATTATGTCATAAATATTTTTTTGGTCACAATAAGTTGTTTCTTTTTTTTTTTTATTTAAATATACTGTATAGAGCTTCATATTTGAAAAGAATTTAATTGATTTTTTTTGCAAGCTAGAGGAGTAAAAATTTGAATCTCCTTATAGTTAATGTCTTCATTGCCTTATTAGACACGCAAATCGTATTTTTTTTTTGTTTTGTTGCGCAGTTAAAACTTATTATGAAGCCATTTAAATGCTCAAAAATGGTTATGTGATAAATAATACTAAATTTTACTTTTTATTATTGCGGATGCTATTAATTTTCTCTTCAATTCATTGATGAAATATTAATGCTAATTAAACTATTAATATTAAAATATAAATTAAATGCAAATATGTAAAGTGTTTAACTAAAATTTAAAATTTCCTATCCAAAATATGCATTATGGAGCGAATAATCTTTTAAGTTCTTCAATAAGTTGATTTTTGTTTATAAATATTAAATTAAACTTGTTTAGATATAGTAAATACCTATACTAACTTTTATACAGTATTAAAAGTTGTCAAAACTTGTGATGTAAAATACCCAGTAAACACATTTTATTGAGAAAATACACTTGGTATTTACCAAAATAGTATACATGAGGGAATATACTTAAAATCGGTCAAAACCGATCGAAACCGGTCAAAACCCATTTAGTTCTTTGGTAGCTTGCAAATTTTTGCGAAATCTATAGGCAAGTATTTTGTTTCGTGTAAAAAAAGTCGAGGTTTTAATCAAATCAAAACTACTCCAAAATCTAGATTTTAATGAGGTAATAGAAAGTTAAACGTAGTTGCTGGCAAGGGGCTTGCATGGTTGAAAATCGAAATCGGGTAGACCCTCACCAGTTATGCGTACCCTTTTGCCACGAGAGAATTGATTAATTTGGCATTCGATCCTGCTAACTTCCGCTTACCATTCCCATACGCCATCCTCGCCATCAATGAGCTAATTCAAAATAAATAGTAGCAATGTTGAAAATGTATAATCTTACACTTTTATATTTTTCCAAACCGTTGTAGAGTGGGTTATAAAGGTTTTAATTGTATACGGAATAGTTTTGAGGAGACAGCAAAACTTGCCCAACACGTTTTTATTAGCAAGAGTCTCACGAGGACTTGACATTTCTGTCCTCGTCTATATTTTCTTTAGTCTAAAGCTTTGCAGATCCTTGATTAATATTGGCAAACATTTGCCATTTTTCCAGTCGGGTAAAACTTCGAGGAGCTACTATGTCATTGATAAAGATTATAAATAGCAACGGTCTAAGATGGCTGCCTTGAGGTACTCCTGAAGAACAGCAAATTGGACTTGAACATCGATTATACTAGTACTCTTTGGATTCTATCAATGAGAAAAGAAAATATCCATTTCAAAATTGCCGAGTGAAATCCAAACATGTTTAGTTTCTCAATAAGTAAAAGATGATTAACTGAGTCAAAGGCTTTACTGATATTAGTATATATAGCATCAACCTGGTAACCCTTTTCAATTCATTTAAAATATATGAAGTGAAGTATGCCAGATTGGAAGCTGTCGGGCGCCCAGCTACGAATCCATGGTGAAATTCAGAAATGTATATTCTTTGACGTGAAACTCAAGTTTGGACTTGACTATGCTTTCAAAAAGTTTTGGTATTGAAGAAAGTTTACAAATTCCTCTGTAATTTTCAACACAATTTTTTGAGCCAGATTTGAAAATTGGAATTAGAAAACATATATTCCATTCCTCAATAAAAGTTCCATTAGGCAGTGAACTATTGAAAATGAGGTACAGAGGGTGGGTCATCTCCCGAAAGCATCCTTTCAAAATTATTGCAATAATACCATCGACTTCTAGTTTTAAATTTGGCATTAAATTAAAACGTCCTGTTTTAACTTCAGATATTTCAAACTGTAGTAAAACAATAATCAACCCGAGGTGTTACGCAAGATTCAAAGCTAGAGTTTGAACAAAAATCTAAATTTGGAAATAATTCAAGAGTTTGGTTAAAATCGCTGGATTCTGAGTTTTTATATGTTATATTTAGTTTTAGGTAAACCTAATGTTGAATTTTGAGTTGAAACGTACGACCAAAAAATTTTTTAATTTATTTTAAATATCTAAAATATAATTTTTATATAAGAATTTACCTTAAATGTCCAACTCTTTCCTACGATGGATACAAATATTACAATCAGTAGTTTGATTAGGTTAGAAGGGGTGTGATGCGACAAGCCGCATCATTGCACTCGGATCTCAATGGATCCATTGTGGTCCCCAGGGTAGGTGAGGTGAAAGAAGATGGGTGAGGAAGGGATTTAGTATGGTTGTATGGAGCTTAGGTGTGGGTATAAGGTCAGTAGTGCAGTAAGCGAAGGCATTATAGTCTGTCAAAGCTCTTCAAATCCAGAAATCTCACCATAACTTCAAAACTGCTGCTGTACAGGACCATGGTCCTGCCAGTACTCACATATGGATCCGAGACTTGGGCGCTTAGCAAAAGGCACTCCGACCTCTTAGCCGCGTTCGAGAGAAAAGTCTTAAGGAGAATTGTTGGCCCCATATGTGAGGAAGGACGATTCCGGAGACGGTACAATCATGAATTGTACGCAATGTACCCTGAAGCAGATATCGTGACAAAAATTAAGCTCGGTAGACTCCGGTGGGCAGGGCACCTAGCTCGCATGAGCGAAGAGGAACCTGCTCGGAAAGTTCTTTGTGGTACATTCTATGGTAGACGACAGCGTGGTAGACCATGCTTGCGCTGGAGAGATGGCGTAGACCAGGACGCCCGGAGCCTTGGGGTGCGCAACTGGATGGCGGCGGCTCGAGACCGGGATGGGTGGAGAGACTTGTTGAAGGAGGCCAGGACCGGACCCCGGTTGCCGAGCCGACGATGATGATGATCATAAAAAATACAAATATCACGAAAAATTCAGAAAAGTAGCCGATTTTTTTTGAAGGAAACACAAAATACACGTCACACATATTTATTTGACGCAAAAATAAAAACTCAGATGAGAAAGAAATCCTTAAAAAACACACCATCATTTCACAAATTTTTTTTTTTGTATTTTGTTATGCCTTACACATTGTTGGAAACCCGATTTGCATTTTGTAATAATGCAATAATTTAGTCTTTTTAAATAATGCGAGCTTTTTGGACTGTAATGTTATGAATTTTACAAAAATCTTGACATTTTTACTTGCAATTTAGAATTAGGGCGGTGTTCACGTATTGGATTGGATTTTTAGAGACGTTTTCTTAGGTTGGGTTAGGTTGTTTAGGTGGGGTGATGCTACGGCAAGCCGCATCATCTCACTCGGATCTCCGTAAAGGTATGTTGTGAAGATGGGTAGGGAGGGGAGTGAGTGGGACTTTTAGGTATGGGTTAGGGGGGCCTCCCTGAACCATCCTGAATTCTGAAAGAATTTTTGGGATGCTATCCAGTGGTAAGGTTGAGATGTCACACAGTTCATCGAAGAAGTTAATTTTCCTGTTTCTGGCTAGCCTGTGGAATTCACAGAGATGAGTGATGTGAGCCCTCTTCTGACTCTTCATCATTACACCCTCTGCATAAGTCAGAAGTGGTTAGAGCCCATTCTGAGTTTCCAATGCGCTGTGACCCGTTAAGATTCCAACAAGAAGGGATAGTTGAGGTCTGCTACTACCTGCGAGTAGTTAATCTGTTTTTTTCTCAGCCAAACATTTTTCGGCCAAACATTCTTTGAAACCCGGCAAGTGTCCAGTGATGACCACCTGTCGTTTGCGGATTTTTGGTGAATTCTATTCTTTTCTTGCTCCAGTGGCATGAGTACCGATGATACGATTTGACTTGGATCAAGAGATGACCCGTTTTTGGCCAATTCATCTACTATTTCGTTCCCATGTATATCACGGTGTCCTGATACCCATTTTAGGGTAACTTTGTTTGTTGCGTTGAGTAATCTCAAGTTATTACGACAACGATCCACCAGTTTTGACTTTGTGATAAATGAGGAAATAGGTTTAATCGCCGCCTGGCTGTCTATGAAGATATCAATATTTCTATTAACTACTTCACAAGTGGTAAGATATTTTGCGGCTTCGCATGCTGCCAGCACTTCTGCTTGGAAGACACTGCAGAAAGTTGGAAGCTTGCCCTATTTATGGGTGGGTTATCTGAGTAGATGCCTGACTCTACCCCCTCATTTGTCTTAGAACCGTCTGTGAAGACCGAAACATATGGTTTTCATTTATCACCCGGTTTTCCTTCCAGAATTCCCTTGTTGGGATATCTGTTAGAGTCACTGGGCTGAAATACATGTGCGCTGAGGTGTACTCCGTATGAATGAAAATGGAATCATATTTACTCAATATAGGATCTACATGTTGTAAGTGAAAAATTTTTTATTGATCCTTCAACGAGCACAGATTTTTGTTTTTTTTTTACCGACTGCTAAACGTCACAGTGATTCGGATATGTTTACAATAGTTTGTGTCTGAACAATTAAAGTTGGATTCACGTCGAAAATTTCAGAGGAGAGAATCCATAATGTGAACACCGTCTAGGGAAGCAGAAAGAGACTTAATCCATTTTACAGTTCAAGTCTATACAAGTGTTTTCATCAAAATAAAGTTCATCGGTTTCCTTTTTATTTATAGAATATAACAATGAGTTATAAGTAGTTTCAGAGCTGTTTTAAAAAAAAGAATGAAAAGTAGATATCATCGAACTACGGGAGAATTGAACCGAGATCAAATCTGCCATATTATTCAATTGATATTTATGTACATAAGCATATACATATTTAACATCTTAAGATTTATAAACACAAGTAATTTGTTAATGCGACCGAACAAAACAAAACCTAAATAACGAATTTAATTTATTAAAAAAAAAAAAAATAATGATTCAAGTTGAACACGAAATATAAATACTAAGTCATGAGATCATTTCTTTAAAGTCTTTTTCAGGTTTGTATTTTAACAAAAAAAAAAGCAACCGACATGCTTATTGTGAGCTCCGATTTTATGATGAAGTCTATGTCTCCTATAATCGAGACTATCAAGTCTCCCAGTTTGAGTAAATTGAAATAAAATATAATTTTAAACACATTTCTGCAAGTAAATAAGATTTAAGTAAGTTAGTAAAACTCTTTGAAAACGAATGAAGAGCACTTGGAAATAATTTTTTGATTAAAACAAAAATCAAGTCAAAACCAATTATCGAATAAAAATCGCAATGATAACTGTTATAAACTCATTTATAAATAAGATTTCAATGCTCTGAAATTGAATGAGTCCCTCTTCTCCCCTACTAAATTATATTTACATTTATGCATTTTTTATATCTGAAATATAACTCAAGATTGTTATAAAATATGACACAAGGATTATTAGGGGTAAATAAAAAATGGTGCTCGCAATTTTGTTGACTTCTTTTTGGGCATTCCCGCGACAATTTTTTTAATTGATTTTGTACGATCAAAAAATAACAGTTCCCACCATACAAACTGTTGTAGTTATAAGTTAAGAAAATTCTGCTTTTCTCAAAAAATGTTCCACGGATTTCTATTACAAACATAAATTCAGGTAACTACAGAGACTGTGTTCCCAGATTAAAAAAAAAAAAATGTCCCCCCGAAAAATTTAGAAAAACCCCCATATTAACAAAAAAAAAAAATGTTTTTTTTCAACTTTTTGTAATTTGGTTTTGAATTTAGTAAACTCTTTTTGGATTTTTTTTTTTTTAAGTAAGTACCTTTTTTATCTTTTTATTATCTACCTACTCCATAAGGTACTTTGGCATTTGCATAATACATTATATCGGCTTTTTCAATAAGAGCGCTACAAAAGTTTTTTTAAATAAAACGAAAACGGTTTTGGATATCAATGAAATTCTTTATTCCTGTGAAAGTACGTTCAATGCCATTATGTATGGAACTCGATTTCTTTTGCATGGCTACCACGGGCACGCTTGCTGACATGTTGACATAGACCATAGACTTGACGTAGCCCCGCAGGAAATAGTCTAACGGTGTCAAATCGCACGACCGAGGCGGCCAAGCGACTGGTCCATTTCGTGAGATAACACGTTGTCCAAACTTGGTTTCCAATTAATTGATTGTGACATTCGCTGTGTGGCTTGTCCATGTCCTCCAAGTCCATATCATCCAATTGGGGCCAAAAATATTCGGTTATCATTGAACGGTAGCGATCCCCATTCACAGTAACGTGCCGGTCTTGATCATCACGGAAGTAGTACGGCCCAATGACGCCGCCGGCCCATAAACCACACCAAACCGTAATTTTTTCGGGATCCAGTGATGACTCATGGAGTACATGTGGATTGCTGCCTGACCAATACCGCATATTTTGTTTATTGACGAAGCCATTCAGCCAGAAATGAGCCTAATCGCTGAAGATGATTTTTCGATGAAAATCCGAATCATTTTCAAGTTGTTGCTCAGCCCAATTCACGAACATCGCTTCTGGTGGTCAAGCGGCTTCAGTTCTTGCGTCAATTTAATCTTGTAAGGATGTAGCCCAAAATCTTTTCGCAAAATTCGCCACAACGACGTCACAGAGATGCCCAACGCTTGAGAACGACGTGTGAGAGACACATTTGGGCTTTCTGCAACTGAAGCCTCAGCGGCAGCAATATTCTCGACACTACGGGCACTTCTTTGTCTCACTGGCACGGGAACATTTTGTACTGTGCCTGTGGATTCAAATTTTTCCACTAGACGCTCAATTGTTGATCTGCTAGGACGATTATGACGACCATAAATTGGACGTAGCGCTCTTAACGTTGAGGCCACTGACTCCGAATTTCGGTAGTAAATTTTAATAATTTTGACTCGTTGTTGGCTCGTATATCTTTCCATCATGAAATGGCAAACTTTACTGAAGAGAAATGTCAAAAGAACATCAAGAAATATGGCGTCGTTTGCTGTCCCTGTTGCTCTACTTTTGTAGCGTCCCTGTCAAAAAATTATATGTTTGTTTGTTTACACGAACTTTTATTGGCTTATGTGTTCAGCTGGAGTTTATTAATAAAATAGGATTAGGATTATATACTAGTTAAAAACTCTGTTTGAAACTTATAAAAATTAGTAAAGGGCTTTAAAAATAGGAAAACGTTAAATACTGTCATGCTAATACCTTAACATTGGGCTCTTTTTAAATTTTGCGCCAATATTTCAACCTTGGCACATACATCAAGGCCCGATAAGATTCTTAAATGAATTTACTTGAAGAACTTTGTATAGAGGTATACTGTACACAGCTAACCTCAATTAATTTTAACTTTACAACCACTTATTAGCTTCGCATGGATGGATGCATTATAGTTTATATCAATATATTCTAAATAAACGGGTTTTCTTTTAAATCAGCGACTCGTATAGATTCACTTAATGCCTACTTCATACATCTAAAATAGTTGAATGCCAGAATTGTAACACGTTTTCTAAAGGACCTTTGATCTCAACAGGTTGATTGCTGTCTAGAGGTTGTATGTATGCAACTAATACCTGCGTATATATAATTGCATAAAGGTTCTTAAGATAATTGCAGTGCAATTTGTGATCATTTATAGACTTGTGATTGAAGAAATAGTATTTATGGAAATTTCCTTTAATGAGATTAAATTAAAATGTGTGCATGTGTGTTTTTTTTTAATAATTTTCCTGATTTCATGATTTCAGTGTTTGCGTCTGGCTTAGGTATTTGAGAATTTTAATCGACCTTTCAATGAAGTTTAAGTACCTAACTATACCTCTCGTGCTATGTGTGATTAAATAATATTTCTTTCTCATAAGTTATACCGCCTATTTAAAGCCTTGGATAAGTTGAAAAGATGAAAATAGGAAAACAGGTTAAATAGTGAAAGTTTTGAAATGATTTACTTTCATATACGCAACTTGTAAAATAATTGAAAACCGATATATTAAAAAATAAAAAAATATATGCCTGTACTGATTCCTAATTGTGTGGTACACTGAGCCAAATCCTTACGTAAATATAAGTAAAAAACTAATAAGGAGAAAAAGAAAAACAATAGAAATGTCTAGTTTATGGTTTTTGTTTTTTTTTTTTTTACTAAAATGAATAAAATTCAATTGAAAATATTTTTGTGACCATGTCACATCACTGTCATATCAAGATTAAATATTATGAAAACAACAAGCAAATGCTTGCCGGGTAAACTAAAAACAATGGAATTTAGCTGTAGGCAGGCCCAGACCAACCATATGTGCAAGATGCGCAAATGGACAGGGCGCGAAATTCTGGGGACGCATTACCAAAAGCAAGAAAATGTAATCTGATCTTCCGCAAACAAATATGTACTGCCATTTGCGTTTTAACCACAAAACTTGTTCAAATAATCCTTGTGCTAAGTAAAGGGTTTTCCAATAAGAGGTGTTATTTTGATATTCAAAGAAAAATGGCATTTTTTGAGATAAATGATCGGATGTTTATTTCATTATAAAGAAGAAGGTATGTCGTTAATAATGGAACACAACATCAGCCAAATGGGCGCCACGACCACGCTTACAGGACCATATCCTTTTCATGAAATTTTCCATAACCAAATCGCAAAGTGGCTGCCCTATGTCCTCGATAGCCTCACGAATTCCATCTTTGAGGTCTTGAATCGACGCTGGGCTGTTGGCGTAGACCTTATCTTTCACGTGGCCCCAAAGGAAGAAGTCGCAAGGTGTTAAATCACAAGATCTCGGTGGCCAATTGTGATCACCTCTTCGAGAGATAACACGGTCCGGAAACTTTTCCCGTAAAAGATCGATGGTTTCATTGCTTGTGTGGCACGTAGCGCCGTCTTGTTGAAAGTAAACGTTGTCCAGATCAATACCATCCAATTCCGGCCATAAAAAATCATTAATCATCTCTCGATAGCGCAATCCATTGACCGTAACTGTTGCTCCAGCCTCATTTTCGAAAAAGTAAGGTCCAATGACCCCGCCGGACCATAAACCGCACCAAACAGTCACGCGTTGAGGATGGAGAGGCTTTTCAAAAATAACTCTTGGGTTTTCCGAGCCCCAGATGGGACAGTTTTGCTTGTTGACGTAGCCTCCGAGGTGGAAATGGGCCTCATCAGTCAAGATGATTTTTCGATGAAATTCCGGATCATTTTCATGCATTTCAAGGACCCAATCAGCAAAGACACGACGTTGTTGATGATCAGCCGGCTTGAGTTCTTGTGTTAACTGAACTTTATAAGCCTTAAGACCCAAGCAAAATACGGTGTAATGACGTTTGTGGAATGCCTAATTCCAAAGAACGACGCGGAATGGACAAACCTGGGTTTTCTTCAACACTTTGGGCTACAACAGCAATATTCTCAGTTGTTCTTGAGCGACGTGCACGGGTTTTATTCTTCACATCACTAACTTGTCCCAACAGCTCGAATTTGTCCACCAATTTCTGTATTGCGGTCCGACAAGGTGCTTCACGACGACCCAAAAATGTTTTAGTTTGCCAAATTTTCACCATTTTTATAGTGAATTTTAATAATTTCAATGCGTTATTGAAGCGTGTATCGTTCCATTTTTATTAATGGCGTAGTTTCTACTTGTCAAATGTCAAAAAATGACAGCTTCAAAAGTGACAGCTACCGAAATAGCGGGCTATTCAAAACACCTCTTATTGGAAAACCCTTTATTATGAAAACAACAAGCAAATGCTAGCCGGGTAAATTAAATACAATGGAATTTATCTGTAGATAGTGCCAGACCAACCATATGTGCAAGATGCGCAAATGGACAGGGCGCGAAATTCTGGGGACGCATTACCAAAAGCAAGAAAATGTTATCTGATCTTCCGCAAACAAATATGTACTGCCATTTGCGTTTTAACCACAAAACTTGTTCAAATAATCCCTGCGCTAAGTAATTTCTTGCATACTAACTAACATTACTTTCACTGTTGCATTCAAGAAGAATTTACCTTAAAATATCGTAAAATTAAAGACCACACTAGAACTACTCATTGAAATTCTAAATTCTGGGTAATGTGGAAGAGTCTATTTGCATATGTATCACTGTATGTATGTATGGATGTAAATATAAAAAGGGCCGGGCGCTTTCTACAAATCGTGCATAGGCCGCAAGTTTAGCTGGGATCGGCCCTGGCTGTAGGTGAAGTAGAAGGTGCTTTAACTTACATCCCAGTTTGTTTGTCTTCTCATGATCTTTCACTTATTTTATTTTATAACTGGTCAATTTGCCCATGTCAGTTGCTTTGCTCACTTTATTCTATATAATTATGTAGCTTGACATTTGACCTTTATTTTAAAATCTCAACCTAACAAATCAGACTACTAAAACAGAAGTTATTGATTCCTTTAAGGAAGCACTAGCGACTACTTTCGATTTGGATTTTTATTTTGTTGTTTCCGCTATATCTACCTACGTATGACCAATTCATCTAACGTCGCCGCCGGCCGTACCTATAGCTTAAGGAATCCTGTGGTCCTGAGGAAGTATAAGAAAGCTGGTCATCGTTTTCTTTCTTTTTCGTTCGATAAAAACAGTTAAACCCGATACACAGATGATAACAAGCACTTCATCTTCAAGCCACATATACATCCCCAAACCAAAACTGTATAATGCACTTGTACGTACCTAATTTTTAGAGCCGACCGCGAACTCTCTCCCTATCTCTCTTTCTTTGTGCTTTTCTTCTTGGTTGATTGCATATTTCTGTTCGATTTTGTACTTGGTCTATAGGGCAAGTATTGGTTACGTGTAAACAAAAATTCGAGTTTATAATCAAAACTAACACTACGATAATCGAGAAGTCCGAAAAAGTGGGTTTCGTCATGCCGTCCGTCGGTCTGTGCGTCTGTGCGTCCACTGTAATTTGAGCTAGAGCCTAAACGGGTGGACCGATTTGCATGAAATTAGGTACAGACCATTTTTATGTGATTCCCTAGAAGATGAATTTCAATTTTTGTTTTAGCTCATCTAGAACGGGTAGCAGCCAAACAAATATTTTGGTTTCTTCAAATTTTCTCGAAAACAGATCTAACGATTTTGATTAAACCTGTTATAACCAAGTCAATTGTAAGAAAACTGCATTTTAGATTTTTCTCAAAATATTCACATTACGGAATTAGGAATTCCAGGTTTTTTTTTTAGAAAATGGTCTTATTTTTGGGTTATTCGCGTATATCTTTGCCATGGTTGGACTGATTGTAACGGGTGATTTTTTAAGAGGCTTAGAACTTTTTTTAAAAAAAAAAACACAAAAAATTCGAAAAAATGAATGAAATATTTATTTGAATCGATAGTTTGAACCTTGCAATTTAATGTTTAAAGATAATTTCATGCAAATGTTGACCGCGGCTGCGTCTCAGGTAGCCCATGTTGGCATACTCTTTCACACATATCGGCCGGTATCTCACGAATCAATGCATGGATGTTGGCTTCCAGTGCGTCAATCGAAGCGGGCTTGTCCCTATAGACATTAGCTTTGACATACCCCCACAAAAAATAATCTAATGGTGTCAAATCGCACGATCTAGGCGGCCAATTGACCGGCCCGAAACGTGAAATTAACTGTTCACCAAACTCGCCTCGCAATTGCGCCATTGTTTCGCGTGCTGTGTGGCATGTGGCACCGTCTTGTTGAAACCACATATCATGCAAGTCAAGAACTTCCATTTCGGGCAAAAAAAAGTTTGTTATCATCGCTCGGTAGCGTTCACCATTGACAGTAACGCTGCGATTCGCATCATCTTTGAAGAAATATGGCCCAATAATGCCGCCGGCCCATAAACCGCACCAAACAGTGGCTTTTTCGGGATGCATTGGTAGCTGTTGCAATGCTTCTGGCTGATCTTCACTCCAAATGCGGCAATTTTGCTTATTTACGTACCCATTCAACCAAAAATGAGCCTCAACATTTCGAACCGAGCACGAATTTTGATAGTAAAATTCAATAATTTGCAAGCGTTGTTTATTTGTAAGACGATCCATGGTTAAATTGCAAACCAAACTGAAGCTGTTTGACAGTGACACAAGGTACTAAACACACGTCAGCTGTCAAAACCAGTGTTGCCAAAACCAAACCAGCTTAAAAATCACCCATTATTATATTTTTGCAATCTGACGCTTCTCAATAGTTTAAACAATAATGCTTTTAAGAAATTTTAAAAACATTTTTTTAGAAACAAAAACAAAATCAAACAAAAAATCAATTTATTAGTGCTTTTGACTCTTTCAATATTTTCTCGGTACATTTGAATGCAAAATTGTAACAAGATCTCTTATAAGTTCGAAAATTGTTAAAATTCTGCTGTTCATAGGGTGAAATTAGGTAAAAGAAATATATCCGAAATTAAAAAAAAAAGAATTTTTTGTTTGAAAGGCAATATTAAGAGGAGATTACTTTAGTGCTACATATTTTTCAAAATTTAGCTATTTGTAGGATGAAACGGTGTAAAAACAAAAAAAAAAATATATCCTATTTCAAAATTACTTTCATGAAAGGAATTATTTAGAGTATGGAAAAGGCTAGAAATGTGTAATTTAGCAACGTCGAATGTTAATTCATTCAAAAGCTTAGATTGGTGTACATACTCGTGTAAAGCACCCGCAAGACAGCTATATAGTACGTTAATAAAGCTGTTCCATCCCTCTGGTTTTGATTCAAATTCAGGCCGTAGCTTTAATGTCCATTCGTTGTAAATGACCCAGCCACCAGAGCGATTGGCCTTATACTTTTCTGAATAGTACGGTGAAGACCTTTTTAAAGTAGCGTGCATTCTCCAGTTTGGCAGGGATGCCAAAACTAGACATTGCCCTATAGCTCGTCTTTATAGATACTGTGGCCTTGACATGAAAAGGTGTTGGGTGTCGATTTGATGTTACTTGATTTTTTCCAAGATCTGCCGTATTGTCAATATTTGTTCGTTGGCGGATTTATCTGGCCTAAGGCCACACTATTATGCTTTACAGCTGAATTCTATTCAACGTCGTCATTCGGCGCGGCGTTATAGGTTCAGTTTTCTGAAATTATTTTTCCATATCCCCAACATCGTCGATTCAATTAAATTGATCGTCCTTGCAGAACCGTAGATTCGGAGCTTGTTATCTTGAGAGGTTCTTTTAGACTTCTATGGTATAACTTCATTCCTGCAACGACTTAACCAAGACGTGTAAAAGTGTAAAAAAAGCGGCAAGGAATTGTCATGAACAAGTACCTCTCATTCTCTGCAGGCAAACCCGCGAAGGTTTTTACTTGAAAAAAAGAAAATGACAACTTGAATTAGAGACGCCATTATAGAAAAAATGGGGTTTCCTTACAAACTATCGAAAGCAAGTAAAGGGTTTTTCAACAGGGACGCTACAAAAGTAGACCAACAGGGACAGCAAACGACGCCTTATATTTTGCCGCTCTTTTGACATTTATCTTCATTAAGGTTTGCCATTTTATGATGGAAAGATATTAGAGCCAACAACGAGTCAAAATTATTAAAATTTACTACCGAAATTCGGAGTCAGTGGCCTCAACGTTAAGAGCGCTACGTCCAATTTATGGTCGTCATAATCGTCTAAGCAGATCAACAATTGAGCGTCTAGTGGAAAAATTTGAATCCACAGGCACAGTACAAAATGTTCCCGTGCCAGTGAGATAAAGAAGTGCCCGTAGTGTCGAGAATATTGCTGCCGCTGAGGCTTCAGTTGCAGAAAGCCCAAATGTGTCTCTCACACGTCGTTCTCAAGCGTTGGGCATCTCTGTGACGTCGTTGTGGCGAATTTTGCGAAAAGATCTTGGGCTACATCCTTACAAGATTAAATTGACGCAAGAACTGAAGCCGCTTGACCACCAGAAGCGATGTTCGTGAATTGGGCTGAGCAACAACTTGAAAATGATTAGGATTTTCATCGAAAAATCATCTTCAGCGATGAGGCTCATTTCTGGCTGAATGGCTTCGTCAATAAACAAAATATGCGGTATTTGTCAGGCAGCAATCCACACGTACTCCATGAGTCATCATTGGATCCCGAAAAAATTCGGGTTGGTTTGGTTTATGGGCCGGCGGCGTCATTGGGCCGTACTTCTTCCGTGATGATCAAGACCGGCTGTGAATGGGGATCGCTACCGTTCAATGATAACCGAATATTTTTGGCCCCAATTGGATGATATGGACTTGGAGGACATGGACAAGCCACACAGCGAATGCCACAATCAATTTATTGGAAACCAAGTTTATGGACAACGTGTTATCTCACGAAATGGTCCAGTCGCTTGGCCGCCTCGGTCGTGCGATTTGACGCCGTTAGACTATTTCCTGCGGGGCTGAGTCAAGTCTATGGTCTATGTCAACAAGCCAGCGACGATTGATGAACTTCGTAGAAATATTGAACGTGAAATTGCAGCAGTATCGGCCGATTTATGCTTGAAAACCGTCGAAAATTGGGTTGAGCGTCTGGACTTCTGCAAGCTTGCCCGTGGTGGACATGTAAAAGAAATCGAGTTCCATACAAAAAAACATCGAAACGTACTTTCACAGAAATAAAGAATTTCATTGATATCCAAAACCGTTTTTGTTTTATTTAAAAAAAACTTTTGTAGCGTTCTTATTGAAAAACCCGATATGTAATTCCCGCTGACCCGGTAAAACAGTTTTTCTCCTTTCTTAAGTTAAGCCCCGAGAATTCTCTGCACTTATCATGTAAATTCTCCAGCCCTGACGTCGGTCGTTTTTTTCGACCAATTTCCTCCAGACTTTCAAAAAACACGCCTTATATAAGCCACAATTCTCTGCGAGTGACAAACGCCACCAAATTAAATAATTTTTTAGTCTTACCCATGCCCAAGCTTGCTTTTTGTGACAATTAAATTTTGCGAGGTGCGACTAAATTACTTAACTTTACTTACAATAATAGAGTATTGGAGTAAGCTCTTCCTGTCCTTTGAAAATTATTATTGCAGAAATTATTTTAGGTTGTGAAATGCTGAAATAACTATCAACTAATATACAATGCCTTCAACATTAACAATTAACACACACAATTGCAATCTTTAATGTTTTTTTCTTCATATTTCAAGCTATTAGTTGAGAAAACTAAAGTGGTTTATTTCAGCGCAAATGCCTTTTTAATTGACAAAAAGTGCACAAAGGTGCCAAAAGGCCAAAATAAGCAACCCTTAGCAGCAGTCTCAGTAGGTAAACACTAAACTAAACAGCCTTGCTTTTTTCTCACGTTAATAACCAATAAAACTTCAATTATACGAGCATTAACTTATAACGTTTAGCAATTTGCAGGTTTTCATGATAAATTGTTTGAATTGTTTGTGTCTGACGACGACGAAGACGACTGACTGACCGACACGACACGACACGACGTCGCCGACGGTATGTCTACATAGTTTTTTGTTGTTAATATAATTATTATGCGTCTAAGTAATTATTTGACTGCAACTCTACTAACATTGGAACACATAAAAACGAGCCACTTCAACTTATTACATTACATAGCTCTAGCTAAGCTAACAGGAACAGAAATATCCATCAAGACATGTAGCTGAACCTACCGCATTTCACCTAGCTCACAAAATCCTCACACGCTACCGGCCTGGCCGCTGCCGCTGCTGTGCACAGGTTTTGGGAAGCACATTATAGCTTTTGATTGATTTTATTATTTTTTTTTCACTTTTTTTTTGTGCGGATAAATTATCTAACACCATCTTCGACGTTTGCGTCTTCGTTGAAAAGTTGTTGCAGTTGCTGAATTGTCGGTTTGTTGGGTAAAAATCAAATTGCACCACCAACCAACCAATAGGGGAAACGGGTTTCATCGCAGCACAGACAACATCCTCCCTGACCAGGCCATGTCCCATGTGTTATTGGTCTGTAGTTGTTGTGTTGTATTTGGGAAGAGAAAAATTATGTCATCATTAATGCGAGAAGGAAAAATTTTTGCAGAAAATGATCAAAAAAAAAAAAAACCGGTGAGGTGGTTGTTGGTTGGTCGTACCACAGACGAGCGCGCGCCGGTGGCGAAAGTTGTAAAACTCAAAGTATTTCCATGAAGCTGGTAACAGAGGCACCGCCACGCCGGCCGCAGTCGGTGCTTAGGAGAAAATTACAATTTTCACACCGAAAACTCTTACTTTTCGCTATGATATGTGCTGTTGGCAAGTCACAGTGGGACAGCATGGACGAAAATTTCGAACTAAAAACAATAATAGTACCTAAGCATAGAAAGAATTTTGTGGGTGTGAAAAATTTTTCTTCAAGAAATATAATAGCTTCTTATAACAAAAAAAATTTGAACAACCAATTAAAAAATATAATTGCCTACACTCCGAATTATTACATTTAAAGATTTTCTAACATAAATAAGAAATATAAAAAAATCCTTAGAAGGTTCAAACAATTCTTTTTTGGCCAAATTTGTCAGTGCAAGATCATGCTAGTTTTGGAGTTAAGCCCGAATAAACTCCTGAAAGATCCCGAGTTCAATAACTGTGGAATTAATTGAAGAGATATTTATAATAGATGCTGCGTTTTATGACACAAAAATCTTTTAAAATCGATTAGCGATGGATACTATATTGAGAATACTTTCCATAGTGCACGTCGCACATCAATTTTAATATTTGAACAACGCTTTCTATAGTGCCGCACCTCGATTTCGATTGATTACTTGATGATGGTAATCAACCTTTTTATCTCGAATCCATAGTGTCGTGCTTCTAACAGGTGTTTTTTTTTAGAAGTGTGGTTTTCAATCTGGCAATACTTTTTTCAGATTGGTCTTTTTGACAGTTGTTACTTGATTTATGATCAGTTTGGTTTGCCATTTCATAATAAGTAGACTTATTCTTGAACATCGTTTGCAGATCCTGCAAATTTATTACCAAAATAATGGTTCGGTTCGCGCGACGCATCGCGCGCTGCGTCTAATATTCGGTCGACATAATCGCCCAGCAGAGTCGGTAATTCGAGCAACCATGGATCGGTTTTGCAACACGTTTACTCTAGTGGATAATGCGCATCCTCAGAGACTCCGTACAGTGTGCACCGAAAACGTAATTGCTGCTGTGGAGCAGAGTATCGAAGAAGACCCGAATGACTCCATCCGCCATTGCCCGCCATGATTAATGACTTTTTCGAGCCTGAATTGGAGGACGTTGTTGGGGACGACCTTTGGTTCCAACAAGACGGCGCCACATGCCAAACAGCCAACGAAACAATCAATTTATTGAAGGAAACTTTTGGTGAGCGCATTATCTCGCGTCGTGGGCCTATGGTGTGGCCTCTAATATCGTGCGATTTAACACCGCTGGACTATTTCTTGTGGGGTTATGTGAAGTCGCTTGTCTACGCAGTTAAGCCTGATACGATTGACGCCTTGAAAGAGAATATTCGGGGCGTTATTACTGACATACGCCCCAATTGCTGCAAAAAGTGTTCGGAAATTTGGCCTCTCGGCTGGAATTTATTCGAGCCAGTCACCGAGGCGACTTGCCTGAAATCATTTTTAAAACAAAATGGCAAACCATTATTTTAATAATAAAGCTAAATTCTTGGCCAAAACATTAAATTATATGTATTTTATTTCTTCTTGAAAACCACAAGTCTAAAAAAACACTCTTTTTTTCAATAGATTTTTCTCACGCATCTGTAGGCAAAACCTCTTCAGCTAGTCCAGAGATAATCTACCAAATTTATTAAGCTAAACCAGGGTCATTTTGGGATCTTAACCTCCCGAAAAAAACAAGAATAATTTCGTACTGAAACACTTGCCCTAAGAAACTTCAACCAGACATAATACCAGAAGTTACACCTAATAATTTGATTTTTGCACAGATTTTTTTGGTATATATGTCCCAGTGTAAGTTATGTAGCGTTTAAGAATCATCATCGTTGAGTTACCAGTTGATGGCGCAGTAGCTATAATTCAGGTTTATTTTTTTAATGCTAAGCTTTTCTAATAACAAAATTAAACAAAAAAAAAGTTCAAAATTAAAACATTAAAAAACAACAACAACAAAAAAAGAAACAAAACATATTCAGCGATAACAAATTGCTGTCGTGTGCAGATGATTTGCGTGAATAGAATTCCTAAGAACTCCCCAAAAAAAATTAAGTCCTACATTTGACCATTTAATATGCAAAGTCTGTCTCTGATGGTTTTCCATTGTTCATAAAATTAAAAACAAAATTAAGTTTTTTTTTTTTTATGGACATAATTGTCTACCATATATAGGAGAATGTGAATAGATTTATGTTGAACTTTACAGTGAGGTACAGAATATTCATTGCAACTTGTACTAAATTTTGTTAAACAGAATTATTTATAAAATATTAAGATTACTGGTTTGACTTGATATTTTAGCATTATTTTTTTTACATATCTATATACTTAATTTTATTATTATAAAACATGAATTTTGTCTATTTTATCAAACTGTGGGGAGTGAATAGCTGGAAAATTTTACTAAAAAATATGTAATTTTTATTCAGAAGATAATCAAAAGCAAAATTTTAATTTTATATTCAGAAAGAATTTGCAATATAATAAATTTACGCACACTTTTCGTCATCTTGGCAATATATAATATGTACAATTGTAATTAATATGCAAGCGAACGTTGCTTAGACGGAAAATCTCTAACGCCCAATTTCTTCACAGAAGTACTAAGGCAGCCTAATACCCGCAGTCTAGCTAGATCAGGTAACAGCTCCCGTACTGGGTCCTAATGAAAATTTAGTATTTGGGCATTTCTTCACATCACTAGTACCGGAGCTTAGTGCACAAAGCATTATTAGGAAATAATACGTCTAAAACTGGTCTAATTCAGATTTTGACACGATTTTGACATTTTTGAATATTATTTTGATATTAATTGAAATTATGTTTTTGAAATGTAATATTGTTTTTTTTTTTTAGAATACCCTTCAACATGCAGTTTTTTAACTACTTACATACTTCTAAGGAATTTTACTTTGTTTTCTGCAATCTATTTAGCTGTTTATTTATTGTTTTTTCGCAAATCTATGTATAAATAAATGAAGTTATTTAGAAAAAGATTATTTTTGTTCAAAATATCTTTTTGTCTCCCAACCACACGGCAACCGTGGAAGAATACAGAAGACAAGTAATTAACGGATAGCGCAAGCGGATGGCTGAATTCGGAGACCTACGTATGCAGTTCATTCAAGACAAGTTAGTGTGATGCGCGTTTGGACGAAATAGAACAACGGAAAGCACTTAACCTTGCTTTGCATCAAAAGTAGCTCATGTTTTGAAGTACTGCGATCCAACAAATGCAGTCCATTGAAACTCCCGTAAATTTTTCATCAGCACAATCTGTGTGCCAAATTCGAGTGTGAAAACACTGACAAGTCAGATTTGCAACGCAGTGGCAGAATCCAATATAACCCCGCACTCTGCGAACCTGTGGAGACTATATGTCTATGATCACAGAACAACCTTCAGCAATTTCTCGTCTAAAAAGGATTGACTAATCAAAAAATCCGCATTACTTAAATGTCGAAAAGTGACAATTAGCAATGCCAATGATAAGGATGACTTCACCAATTCATTAAACAAATGCATTAGAATATATCTTTTTGTTACATAAAATAATAAAAATATGTCAACATATATGCAGCTCTTTTTATTATTGCAATTGCAAAGTCTTCTCTGACAGTGCGATTCCTATTTACTCGGCTGCATCTTGAATTTCAATTTCTATTCGTCCATTTATTACTTCACGAAAACGGTTTTCATTTTCTGGTGCTTCTGGTGGCTGAGATTCGTTGGCAATGATGCATATAGTATGCAGTATTGCATCAAATTCCGGATACATACAATTTAAAAACAATACCAAAAATTGAATAAAACATAACATAATAATAAAATAACAAAATAACGCACTTATTACCTATTTCTAAATAGAAACAGCCATGAAATTATCAAATGGAATAAAATAAATCCTTCTGATTTAAGTATTTACGCGCTAGACTGTCGATTTTAAGACCCTAGCTTATACCGAGTCATAGTTAGTACTCGGTACCAATTTGACAAGTCTAGGGCTTAGTACTTATGTGAAGAAATCATTTGGTATCGATTTGAGCACTAACAACTGGTATAATAACCCAGGTATTAGCTCATTTTGAGGAGCCAGCTAGTACCATGTCCTAACTCATATTCGGTACCAAATTGACAGAACTAGGGCCTAGAACTTGTGTGAAGAAATGAGTTGATACCGATTTGAGTAGGTACTAACTTTATTACTAGTACCGGTACTAGCATTAGGACTCCGTGAAGAAATTGGCCGTAACAAACTTAAGCTCCTGTATATAGACTCCCAGATTGTTGCTTAAAAAAATGACTTGAAGCAAAATAAAACTAGAGATATTCATTTAGATTTTTATCATCATCATCATCGTCGGCTCGACAACCGGGGTCCGGTCCTGGCCTCCTTCAACAAGTCTCTCCACCCATCCCGGTCTCGAGCCGCCGCCATCCAGTTGCGCCCCCCAAGGCCCCGGGCGTCCTGGTCTACGCCATCTCTCCAGCGCAAGCATGGTCTACCACGCTGTCGTCTACCATAGAATGTACCACAAAGAACTTTCCGAGCAGGTTCCTCTTCGCTCATGCGAGCTAGGTGCCCTGCCCACCGGAGTCTACCGAGCTTAATTTTTGTCACGATATCTGCTTCAAGGTAGATTGCGTACAATTCATGATTGTACCGTCTCCGGAATCGTCCTTCCTCACATATGGGGCCAACAATTCTCCTTAAGACTTTTCTCTCGAACGCGGCTAAGAGGTCGGAGTGCCTTTTGCTAAGCACCCAAGTCTCGGATCCATATGTGAGTACTGGCAGGACCATGGTCCTGTACAGCAGCAGTTTTGAAGTTATGGTGAGATTTCTGGATTTGAAGAGCTTTGACAGACTATAGTAGGCTCTGTTGGATTTGAGAAGCCGCCCGCGTATTTCTTCTTCTATATTCTTATCGGCTGCTACTAATGACCCAAGGTATTTAAAGGATTGCACCACTTCAAATTCGTGCTCCGCTACCTTGATTGTTTGACCAACTGTTCCTCTCGCATTCGACGCCACCATGTACTTTGTTTTACCTTCATTAATGTGCAGCCCCAGATTTTGTGCCGCCTGCTCGATCTGGATGAAGGAATCATGTACAGCTTGCTCGGTTCTTCCGATGATGTCGATGTCGTCTGCGTAAGCCAGTATCTGGCTGGACCTGTTGACGATGGTCCCTCTTGTTGCCGTGCCAGAGTCACGGATTGCTTTCTCCAACGCCAGGTTGAAGAGGAGGCAGGCCAAACCATCCCCTTGTCGGAGTCCATTAAAGATGTTGATTGGTTTGGATAGCAATCCGGCTATTTTTACGTTGGTCATGTTCAACCTACATAGTCGTGTCAATTTATTTGGGATGCCGAATTCTCTCATGGCTTTGTAAAGTTCTACCCTGGCTATGCTGTCGTAGGCGGCCTTAAAGTCTATAAACAGGTGGTATGTTGGGATGTTAAATTCTAGACATTTTTCCATCGCCTGCCTAAGGGTAAAGATCTGATCAGTTGTTGATTTGCCTGGAATGAAACCACACGGATATTGTCCGATGATGGCTTTAGCGTATGGGGTTATCCGGTCTTGTAGGATAGAGGAGAGTATCTTATAGGCGGTACTCAACAACGTGATACCTCTATAATTGCTGCACGTTGTGACATCTCCCTTCTTATGTATGGGGCAAATGATACCTTTTCGCCAGTCTTCTGGAATTTCTTCATGCTCCCACACGTGCACTATAATCTCATGAATTGCTTGACGTAAAGCTGGCCCACCGTGTTGAAATAGTTCGGCTGGTATACCATCGGCTCCCGGGGCTTTGTTTTTCTTTAGCCGGCCTATAGCCTTCTCAACCTCTTCTATGCTTGGTGGCGGCAACATAGGGTACTCTTCTTGAAGTAGTGGAGCCTCCACTTCTGCAGTGAGCTGACCATTTAGCAATTCATTGAAGTACACTTCCCATCGCTCCAGTATGCTTTGAGGATCGGTGATCAGATTTCCCTCTCCGTCCTTGCAGTATACGCAGCGTGGTGTGTACTGCGTCATGTTTCGGACGGATTGGTAGAACTTCCGCGCCTGGTGCGGACCTCGCTCTCGGCTTTTCTCTATTTCACAGATTATGTTCTTCTCCCAGGCTGATTTTTTCTGTCTGTGAAGCCGTTTTTCAATTCTTCTGAGCTCTTTATATTCGTCTTCGCGTGCCCGCGTTCTATGACATTATTGCATTGCTCGGTACGCAACATTCTTACGTTCAGTCGCTAACTTGCATTCATCATCAAACCAGTCGTTCCGATTTCTACGACTGCTGCCTAAGATGGAGTTGGTAGTACTAATGACAGTATTCTTAAGGCGTGTCCACTTCTCATCGACGCCCAGCATACTGGCTCCAGGACTTACTCTACCCAGTTCTAGGGCGAGTCCTAACGCATTACCAAAGGTGTTACTGGTGTTTTCATTGCGCAGAGCAGCCGTGTTGATTCGAGCCTGATCGGCGGATGCAATACGTCTTCGCAAGGCAATCCGCCCTCGGAAAACCATACCAACAAGATAGTGATCCGAGACGATATTGGCACCTCGGTACGTTCGTACCGTCATCAAGTTCGAGTAGTGGCGACGGTCTATCAACACGTGGTCAATTTGGTTACGAGTGACTCCATCAGGTGATACCCAGGTGGCTTTGTAGATATCTTTACGCGGGAACCTGGTACTCGCAACGACCATGTTTTTCGATGCTGCCAATTCTAAGACTCGAAGTCCATTGTCATTAGTGTTCTCATGCAAACTATGGGTGCCTGCGTAATGCCTGAATACCGGCTCCCGACCTATTTTTGCATTCAAATCCCCAAGGATGATTTTTACGTCATACCTTGGACAGGCATTGAGGGCCCTCTCGACTTGTTCGTAGTAAGTCTCTTTTTCTTCGTCTGAGGACTCCTCCGTAGGTCCGTGAACGTTAATGAGGCTGATGTTCTTAAATTTGCCTCGCACGCGAAGGGTGCATAGCCTTTCGCTTATAGCGTTAAAGCCGATGATGGCAGACTTCATTTTTTCGCCGACTAGGAAGCCTACCCCGAGCACATGGTGTTTTGTATGACAGCTGTAGTATAAGTCATAATCTTTCTTCTGTAGAACACCATTCCCTGTCCATCTTATTTCTTGAAGTGCTGTTATGTCAGCTTTATATTTTGACAGGGCATCGGCTAGCTGCTGAGCAGCTCGAGCTCTATAGAGCGATCGTACGTTCCATAAGAAAATTCGTAAATCGCTATTCCGTTTTCTTTGCGTGGGTTGTCGTCGTGAGATCAGTCCGTTTCCGAGGCTTGTTGCTGGTCTCGTAATTCTTCTTGTTTTACGGAACAGGGAATTAACCTGTTGCCAACCTGTGGAACCAGCCTGATCATATAAGCCAAACCTTTTTAAAGGCTTGTTTCTAGCGGCCGCCGCGAAGAGGCTATGATCACACTTCCACCAGTCCGAATAGTTACGGCACGTGCATGTTTTCGTATGCTACATGTTATTCCCCCTATTCGGCTGATGGCTGACCGCCCTTAGATTTTTATACTAAACATTAATATTTGTTCATGTCAGAGAGGAATTCAGAAATAACAATAAGAAAGAGTTTATCCAACTTAGGTACAGTTTTTTAGTGCACGATTAAAGTTAAACCCGAGTTAACTCATCAAATTTGGTGAGTTAACTCAGAATTAACTGGAACAGCTGCTTTTGATGTTTTATCCACCGAGTTTATTTAATCGTTCCGTATGCATTCTCTACCAAAAAAACTGCTTCCTCAGTTGACTGTGGTTTAATTTACTTTTAGAGTTAACTAACTCTCGTTTAACTCACCAGTCACCACTGAAAAAGTGGGAAAAACATAATTAAATTTAATAAGTATACATTTATGTAGGTACTTCTTTGTGAAAAAAAAAATCAAATAAACGGAAAAAGAGCGTCAGTAAGTCATGTAATTTGTTATGACTCAATCCTGTTTGTCTTTACAACAGAATTATTATTAAACGTATCATATAAGCCCCAACACCCATGAGGTGCAGATGCCAAAGATATATATTATAACCGAAGCCCTGTAAAAGGAAAACCATTACAAAAGCTGACAATGAAGAACAACAACAATTTCTTTTTATAACCCAGCTTTTAAAATCAATATCTAACCCATCCATCATGAAAAATCACCACCACATCACTTGTTTTTTTTTTTTTAAACAAACGACATTGCTATAGGTTATGTCAAAAATAAAGCTTTGTTTACAATTCAACTGACCTAGTTTTCACATACGGATGTCATATTTTTCTGCTGATGCTTTGAAATTTCTCAAGACTCGCGAACAAAAATGAAAAAAAAAAAAAACAATTCCAAGAAAACCACACTGCTAGTATATAAGTAGAGTTTTGTTTTTTTTTTTTTTACTCTTCATCACTTTATCCAGAAAATAACTAGTAATCATTTGTTAAGTAATACCAAAAACAAAAAAGTCAGCTTTATCTTCAGCTTGGATTATTTGTCATTCGAAAAAGTTTCCACATACAACAAAAAATGCATCTCTTGGCAGCTTATCGTTTCATTTCATGTATAAGTATAGGTAGTGGAAATTATTGTCTCTGAAATTTTCCTCTGTCTTCTCTTTAGACTATCATGATTACGATATACGGTGTATGGGGAGACGAGAAACAGAAAATATATACCTAATCCAAGACTTCAGCATCATTGTGGTTTGCTTTAAAATTTGCAAATTCTGTATTCAACAGTGGCGACCAATGCAAAGCGACGCGCGCGCCGTAGTAAAAAAACACAAGACAACAAAAATCTATTTTTCGCTTCCCGAAACGTCAACAAACTAAGACGACCTTGTGCCCCACCTTACCGAAATGCAAATTGACGAAGTAGCGTAGCGCGGTGCGGCGTAAGTCGAGGCAACATGTTGCCAGTCAGTATTATGCTTACAACACCTGGGCTTATTTATCCAGGGCTGGACTATTTATGAGAAAAAGTAACTTGTAATGGGTGTTTTCTTAGACGTGTGGTTTTCAAGAATAAATAAAACCCATTTAATTTAATGTTATGGCCAAGAATTTAGCTTTATTATAAACATAAGGGTTTGCCATTATGTTTTAAAAATTATTTCGGGCAAGTGGCCGCCGCGGCTGGGTCGAATAAATTCCAGCCGAGAGGCCCAATTTTCGACAGGTCCAATTGTTGCGCGCGATGGCGGATGGACTCATTCGGGTCTTCTTCGATACTCTGCTCCACAGCAGCAATAGCGTCTTCGGTGCGCACTGTTCGGCGTCTCTGAGGTGCGCATTACTCACTAGAGTAAACGTGTTGCGAAACCGATCCATGGTTGCTCGAATTTATGCGATTATATCGAACGAATACCTATTGGACGCAGCGCGCTATGCGTCGAGCGAACCGAACCATTATTTTGGTAATAAATTTGCACGATTTGCAAACGTTGTTTAGGAGTAAGCCTATTCAGTATGAAATGGCAAACCAAATTGAGCATAAATCAAGTGACAGCTGTCAAAAAGACCAACTCCGAAAAATGTAATGTCAGATTGAAAACCATACATCTAAAAAAACCATCCTTTAAAAGCTTTTTTGTAAATAGTAGGACAGTGATTCTAAAGCCAAGATTTAAATAAAATTTCAAAATAATTCAGGGATAAATTTTAGGCAATAAAAATAAGTTTCAGGTTTTTACCCAAAAAAATAATAAAAGGGTTGTTACTTTTTTTTTAAGGAAGTGAAATGACAAGACATGTCAATTATAACACTACCGTTTATGCGGCCCCTCCGCCGGTGGGCATACTTCAGGGACCCAGAGTTTTTTTTTCAAGTTGCGCGAAGCGCGTTAACGCACACCCTCTTTTAATGTCGAAAAACTGTTATAAATTGGCATGTCTAGTCTAGTCTAGAATTTAACTTATTTTTAGAACATATCACTACAGGGGGCCTAGCACGTAACTTGATACAATTACGTTCAGTTAGTCGATACAATCGAGTATAGACAGTTCCTTCTATGCATCAGCCGATTGTTTTGTATTCGTTTGAAACATATAAGGAACTGCCTATGCTCGATTGTACCCAGTAAACTCGATTGTATCAAGTTACGTGCTGGCATCCCTGGTATCTCGTTAATAACTGTACATACTGATTTTATTACAATTTTTCAATTGAAGTACAAATTGTTTGTTGAAAAATCACAGTGATACAAAATGCAATGCTTTATGTTCCGGAGTAACTAAGTCTCTATATCGGATTAGATCCGGCCCTGACCAACTTCTGAAATGATTTTTGCAATTTAATCTCTTTCCTTCGTTTAATCCAATAAAACTTTTCAAGCTGTTCGTTTTATTCGAAGTTTCAGAATTTGCAGAATAAAAACAATAAATCAAGCCGGCTCAGCGCGGCGCAACAAGACTGTTCGGGTGTAAAATTTAAACGCACTTTTTTCCAACTCAGTCAAGCTTGTTCCATGTTGTATCTGTTGTACTATACTTAGGTATACGCTTGTAACCTACCTCAATTTGTGTTGTTTTCAAATCTTGATGGCTAAGCTAGCCACGGCCTCTATTGAAAATGAAAGTTGTCCAACTGGACTTTGGTTTGGTTTACTTAAGTTCGGCTTCCAGTTGGGCTTGCAAGTTGTTGGATGACGATGATAAACGGAAAAGCAGCAGGTTACTCAATACCTGCATCATATGAACAAGTTTTCTTTAAATTGAAAACATCAGAAAAACCCAATGGTTCTTTTCCAGATTTCCCTCGCCCGTCTTCATTCAGTGTGTGATCATCGTTCTCTACCATGAAACATTTGATGATGGGGATCAAATTTATGACGTGTCTTTAAGTTTTGAAAATAATTATTTATTTAGCAGATACAACATTATACAGTTAGTTACATACATATCAGAGTAAATAATTGTTGATGTGTAATTTTTCATTTGTGTGATGAAATTTCTACAAACATACATACATACATATCTACTCTGCCAGACGGCTGCTTGGTGAATGGATTCGAATGAAGACGATGATAATATAGGAATTTGGACAAAAGAAAACCTTGATGATTGTTGGGCAATAATCTGAGTCTTAACCAACCAACTATTAAATGCTTCAATGAATGTAAAATGAGTTCGGTTGTGTTGAGCTTTTATTTTTTTGTTTTGGTATGTTTGGTTTTTTTTTTTACTAAAGTCCTCCAATGGAATGTGTGATGTTTTTTTTTTTTTTACTGACTCACGACACGCGAATTTGCATTATTTTTGGTTAACGCCATTTAAAGTGAACCATAAAAAATGATTGCAGGATTCTGGCGAAGTTTCAAGTGTTTTGAAGTTGCACTTTTAGTCGGTCAGGAACGTGATGTGATTTTTGATATACCAACATAAGATTATAACAAATAATAAATATATGGAGATAACTGGTTCTATTCTTTTGAAATCTGAAATTTACTTGGGAGTTTTACATTCGTTGTGGTGGAATTGAAAATTCAAATTGTTGTCAAACATACAACTCAAACACAACTCAACAAAAAATAGTCTTTAATTATAGTTATGACATTTAAATTCGAAATACATATCCGATTTCACTTAAATAGCTTAATCACTTTTTCGATTGAAGTAAAATGAGTCAGAGAGTAAGGCGAGTCTTGTCACTTCACTTGGTGGAATAGCAAAATTTCGACAAAGTTCTTAATTATTGCTACCTTCATACCAGTATTACCTACATTTTGGCCATTTCAACGATATAATAAAAAAAAAAATGTGTGAGTGCTGGGACTCACGATTAATATGTGTAAACATCAACGTTTGTCCAAGCGCAGTTTTGAGGATCTATATTTGGATCCGTATGCGAAGGCGTCCATACGTTGTTGACTACCTGCACGGATTCAAAACGGAGTAGTTTTCTTGAAGGGTATCTTCAGATTTTTGCCACTGGAACGTATCCAATTTTCTTCTATGCAGATTTTCGTAACGTAACGTGCTACATCGTAAAGTGTCACATCGTAATGTATTACAGATGAATGCCCACGTTTTAAGTTTACATTACCGCGCGCCGGCATAGATGTTTACACATCAATAAAGGAGAATGTGCAACGCGATCTTCTCAACAGTGATCATTGTAAAATGTGCTGGTCTGTTTTCGCTTTTTCTAATAAAGCGCACATATTGAGATGCTTGCGGTAGCCTCCCCCTTATCGTAACCTTTCCAGAATGGGCTGCATTAACCCTATGAGAAAATGCATTATTTTTCTATTCAGCGTAATTATTTTGCTCTAACGCGTATTTTTGGCAAATACGTGTCGCGAACTGCAGTGCCTACGCCATAACGGACGTATAACAAAGTAATGTACACACGACGCTACGCAGATGTAGTAGGGAACGGTCTCTAGTAGCTTTCCTTTTTGACCCAGCCCGGTCTTAGCTAGTTTCCTTTAGAATCGAACAGCAGTTGGTTGAAGATTACTTCTAAATGCGTGGGCCACCTACTAATCAACTAATGCACCGTCTTTCGAGGTGAAATCGAAGATTTTCAGATTGGAGGCTTCTATACATGACTCAGCCATCACAGTCGTTGGCCCTTAACTAAGTCGATGTCGCTGTAGGAAATATGGAATTCGTTGGTAGATTTTATGCTTCAAATACTCACCGGGAATAAAAAGTTTTCCTTCCTGAAAAAAAAACCTGAAACGTTCTTATCCACCATTAACAGATCCTCTGCGCCTAGAGCAAGATAAGGGCCTTATAAAAGGTCATACTTCAAATATTGAATGGTGAACTTTCTACTCAATTGGTCTCTTAGACCAAAAGAAACGGCAATTTTCCAGGGTTTTCGTTTGATATCAGAGCTACACCTTTTTGTCAGTAATTAGTCCCTCAACAACCCCAAATCTTAAACCCTATACTTATTGTATACTTATATTGGTTGGGGGTGCCTTTTCTCGATGACAGCATTATACTTACACTTGGTTTTGTTCTCACCACTAAAACCGATTTTGATACTGCACAAAAACCCCATGGGCATATCGCTCATGAGATTTATTTAAAAAAAAAAATGAAAACAAAGAGTATATGTTGAAGGAATGTGAATCGAATAGCTCAAGGTTTGCTTTCTATACCGCACTCATCGGCATGTTGTGGGGAAAGAATTTTCTCTTATCAAAACATTATTAAAACAAAGTACCGCAACCGTCAAAACACATTTTTCACCCCTGGTGCTCACTGTATCCCTGTTGGTATGAAGCAGTAATTGGATTGGCCGTGAAGAGTTTATCATGAGATTGCACGTTCGAGACATCTTCGCGAACCAGGCGAAAGATGTAATGAGGCCCGTTAGCTAGAACCTAAGATTGAGCGAAATCGATGCAGTGGTGCTCATCTCGATGAAAATTCAGTGCTTAGATGGTCGTTATCACATAGGCCGTTTTCGAAAACGTCAAATCAAAGTCAATTTGATCGGCAGGAAATTGATCGTCATTTATGACCTAAAAGTTGTAATCGTCAAATATGCAATCGTCCTGCTTGCACACATGTCTTTTGATGAACGTCAAATGATTTTTTTGCAAGCGCAGTTGACGTTTTCGAACAGAATATAATTTCATCAGAATTTTTAGATTAACTTTCTTTCGTCATTTTCGACTCCCTGACTAGCTAACAATCTCTCGAACCACCATGTCTGTCTCTTTCGTCACCTCCATATTTTTACTGCACAGCTGCAACGCAGACGATGTTTTCGAACACGTGACTTTAGCAAACTGCATTACCGAACTCAATGCTAATGCAGTAGAAATTGGATTTGCGTTTTCGAACAGAAGACTTTTGCAGTTTTCTGCAAAAGCATTTTTTACGCAGATGACGTTTGCGAAAACGGCATATTCTGTGGGCACGCTGAACAAGTGTGAAGACAACAGGGCCAAATTACCGCATCAGTTATCGAGTAATACGTGCGACTGAATTATGTGAGTTTGGCATTACCGCTCACGTTATGGAGTCATCATTCCCATAGGTTTTACTCGTTCATGCGATCACTGATGGCACTCACTCGATCAGTAACAGATGCGGTAATTTATCCCCAGATTTCAAATTTGCCGGATGGTGGTGGGAAACTGCGGGAAGTAGTATGTATTGGTATCTGTTTGTGTGCGTGGTTTTTTTTAGTAAACTGTGTGTGCTAAAAAAACATTTTTTTTTCCTCGTCACGTTGATCAAGGTGTTCTATAGGAAATTTAAAATGGCGGAATTTTTAAGAATACAAAAAGTATCATACACGTTTCTAAGCGAGATTTTTGGTATTTCTTTTGAGCTTTTCAAAGCCTTTTTATCAAAATAATCCATCCAGAGATCTGCTGTTAAGAGAGCCAAAAGCAAGCCCATAGCAGTGTCATCTTTTTGCAGATAGAACTGCTGGTTGAAACAGAAATATACTTAATACTTAAAACTTAAGTTCGTTTTTTTTAATGTTTTCAAAAAGTGAAAATGATTAATAATTGATTCTAGTGAATCAATCCATATCGTTACAGTTGAACGTTACCCAACTAACAAACTCCCAGAGTTAAGCTCTTCAAATCTGAAAAAAAAACTCCCATAAGATTCTTTTATATCCTATTGCTATATATTTAAGAATTAATCTCTTTTAATGAAACTCACCTTCGTCTCATATCATTTTTATTGTAATAGCTAAGCATTTTTTAAATTTGAAAGTACTTAAATCCTATATCTTAATCTATTTAAGTCTCATAAGTATCTCGTTATGAAATTAAAACTCTAAACGTCATTTTTAGTCTTTATAATCCAATAATAATACTTCAATGATGTATAAGTTTTTTTCAAGATTCTAATAGGAGCTACGACGCCAGCTTTGAATATCAAACGAACAGATGTTATACTTGAATTGTACAGTGCGTTCTTTTTGTTCACAAAACTTCCTTCTGTTCATGTTTCTATCGGATTGGTAATTTGATTGGTGGTGGCAGATGTAATTTTAGATTTCAAAGAAAAGTTTGATTGTTTTCTTTCCGAGCAAGTTTCTTTGTTTAACTAATTTCGGGGCTGTATAACTGGTAGTAGTGAATTTGATCATAAATAATATTATAACAACAATTTTCAGCACCGAAATATATTAAGCAAAAAGCACACACTTCAAACTTAAGGTAGTAAATATTATAAGTGTTATTAAAAAGAGGATCTCAAAAGCATTATTTTGACAGAATTGATCGAAAAAACCTTATTAATTGTACTAATGGAAATCACCATGAGTATCCCATAATGTTTATGGTTTATCTTATGCTGTTGTTGCATCGGCTGTCATCAGCTTTGGAGTGATTTAAATAACACAAAGCTATATCCAGTTTATTTTGTTACATTGTTTCAAAATGTTTATCGAACACAACTATCGATTTTTTGCTTTCACATTTAAATTTCTTAATAACAGTTTGCAATTGCAACAAAAAGGAACGCCCCACAGACAAATGTGTTTCGTTTGAAAGTTAAATGTCAAATTTAAGTCCCATAAGAGCATTTAAGTTCCCATAAGAAGTACTGTCTCTCAGAGAAAATTTATATTTACTGAGAGCGACACTTCTTACAGGAGCTCAAACGTTCTAATGGGACTACAATTTGACGTTTAGCTTTTAAACGAAACACATTTATCTGTGTTGCTTTCCGTTTCATCATCATCCAAAGATCTCATAGAGATGTTAAAACAAGAGTTAAAGTATCAATCAACAGCAGCCATGTTGCAATATGAACAAAATGTTTTCATTATATTTTGAGGGTTACCGTAGCTTAAAAAAAATATTCTAAATAAATGATCTTATTTGGTTTTCCATTCTGACCAAAACTTGTAAAAAGTTTTATAGGTGATATTCATCTTATTTTCTCTTATTTGCTGTCGATATAAGTTGTATACAAAATGGATTTGTATAACTTAGTATACAGCTACTATACCAGAGAAGAATGAGCGGGGACATTCTTTTTTGTGTTATGTCATTATTTAAAATTTGTGACAGCAGTATATTAACACGACACAAGTAAAATGGCATCTTTAAAAATCAGTTGTTTTTTTCAATTTTTAATGACAAATATATAGGAAGATTTCAGATAATCTTAATAATGAAAAAGCTTCAAATTTTGTGCCACTCTAGATCCAATTTTTGTCATAAAAGCACGATAATAACAATAATTGGAAAAAATTATGGTATGAATGATCGCATTTTGTGAATTGTATAAAAACATACTTTAGTGATTTTTGCATCTAAAAAAATATTAATGGTAACCCTTTTTCTTATTATAATTAATAACATAAAATATTTTAAATATGCATAATTTTGCAAGCGCGTTGTTATTTTTCGAAACAAAATGTGGAAAATAGTAGATGCAATTTTAATTGCACCAAGAATTTAGCCTACATATGCCGTGATTTTTACAAATATAACACGTCAATTAACTTGTGAGATAAATACTCGCACCAAAAAACACATTATTTTTTGACATGAGAGAATCACGAACACACATAAAAACTATTCGCCTACCTTCTTCAAAAAAAGAAATTAAAAATGCGAAAGATATATGTTTTTTTTTTAAGTTTACACACACTCGTTCTCTTTTTAACAACTTCTGTAGGAAGAGACGCACTCCCATTAGGGAGTTCAGAGAGCTTTACTAGATTTACAAAGCGGCGTCTATAATCGCATAAGAAGAATAAAACTCTTCCTATAGGATCAAGAGGCTCCCATAACTAGGACATTTAAGGCTTTTAACAATCTTATAAGAATCTAGAAGAACTCCTCAAGAGTGCATTTAGCTCCCTAAAATAAGTCTTGTAGCGCTTTTGGAGCATCTTATGAGAGGAAAAATGTTACTTGGGTACCTACTAGCTATACCTCCAAATGTAAACTTGGTTCGATATTTACCAGTGAGATTAAGACTAGGTAAGGCTATGAACTCAAGAATAAGGATGATCCACAGCTCCAATTCTACTGTCTACTATATTTATATAAAAGGGAATTTTTTTTTAAAAGAATTGCTGTGGAATTTCGTCTGTTTTGGTTAGTCATTTTAAAAAGAGTTGTTTTATTTCGATTCATAAAACTTAAAACTGCAAACGTTTTGAGCGTAAAACTTATCTGTACCTATTGAAACGAAAAAACGAATGCATTACCATAACCTATGAACCCCTTTCCCCCCCCCCCCCCCTAACCTAACCTAATCTAACATATGATAAAAATTTAAACATTATTTGCCAATCAATTAACTTTTGTTTGAAATAGAATCTGTATAATGTAATACTTAAAATATAATACTGTACATTTTCTATGAATATTCATTTTCACTTAAACTCTGTACCAGGCTGTAAATATTTAAAGATTACATAAATATTTGTACAATGACTTTGAAAAGAATAGCACCTGTCACAGTGTAACATTAAACGGATGATTTTTTTGTGTTGACAAAAAAAAAATACAAAAAAAAATAAATTAAATAAAATAAAATGTTAACACACCTGTTTTTGTAGTAAATGTCAACAATTAAAAAAAAAAAAAAACAAAAAAAAACTCATTGACAGTGATTTGACTATAAATCAAATTGAAGACGTATTTTTATATTCGCATTATGTTTTGTGCAATAAATTCGTATATATGTAGGTACCTGACTGTGATTTTTTTTTTTTTGTTGTTGTTGAATTTTTTGCACTTTTTAAGGTTAATTTCGAATAGTGAATGAAAAGGTTTATTTCAATGCCGCACCGCTTATGAACTGAACTAAAGACTGGGTTTCATTTTTTTTTGTTGTCTTGACTTACACTTTGCATATACCTACAACTTTTAGTCTCAATTTCATTAGCTTGCAGTGTCGTATGTGTGTAAATGGTCAGTCTCGCATCAATTACACACGACCAAGAACTACAAGTTTGTTCATTACCCTAACCTTACTTAATATAAACTACTGATTCCTGAAATGGAAATTCAAAACAGTTTTTACATTGAATTCGATAAGCAAGTGGCAAAGTCAGATACTTCGAAAACCGGATTTTTCCTTCATTTCAGTCGGTTTGTAAATCGGAATCAATTCAGAATTTTTATTCGAAATATAAATAGTTTAATTGATGTAAGTAGTTACACTGTATAAAAATTATTATTCTATTTCTTTAAATATCCCTAAAAAAAGGCATAAGTTGAATTTAAAAAAAAATTCTAAGGCCCAGTTTTTCAGTGTTGAGAAGTGAACCAGTGTTAGTTAACTCTAGAAGTAAATTAACCCATAGTTAACTGAGGAAGCAGTTTAGTTTTTAAAATAAACTCGATGGATAAAATGACCACAGCATCTGTTCAGTTAATCCTGAATTAACTCACTAAACTTGATGAGTTAACTCACCAAATTTAATGAGTTAACTCGGGTTTAACTTTAATCTCGCACTAAAAAAACTGGACCTAAGGGTAGCTACGGTTTTGACTAGAACTACGAGCGACTTAATCGTTAATTTTATTTTCAAGGAGTCTATATGTCTCATTAAAAAATTGTTTTTAATTTAAATATAAAAATGAGTAAATGTTATATAAAATATTTTTGTCGTTTTGAGAACTTTTTTACCACAAGGTCAGCTACTTATGTGCACAATTTAAATGAAGAGTTTTGGTATTTTTTTTTTTAAATCATTTTCTATAATATTCTTTTTTTTTTATTTTATATTCTCGCAGTGATGAATTTTTTCTGGATAAGAAAAACACAAAAACCGGATAATCTGAGCAAAATCAACTAGAAAAAGTTTCAATCGCAGTTTTTATAACTTGCGTAAGAAACTTTTGACTTTTCCAATAATTTTTTTTGAGAATCACATTTTTGCCCACCGAACCACATAAATCACATTATGTTGATTACGTAAGTAAAAAAAAAAAATTAAGTCACTTTTTTTTCTTATTGTAAACAGATGTTATTGAGGATGTGAAAAATAAAAAAATCAACTTGATTCATTCAAGAATCCATTAAATGGAAAATTTAAAAGAATTGAATAATAATGCGAGGAGTGATGACACTTGCGGTCAGTTCATTAAATAAGGAAATTGCTTACCTTGTTAGGATTTCATGAATGAACAATGGAAAACTTTTAGCGATCAACATATCAATTCATGAACCTGTGTTAATTCTTTATAAACAAGTTATTAAATAATATTAATGTTTGCAATAATGTTTAGAATATGAATGAGTCATAATTTTATAGTAGTTATGCTTGAAATCTTGAAAGGCAATGGAAATTTTAATAACATGACATGACGGCCAATGTAGTTTAAATGAGATACAGTATGATACGGATATAAGAAACACTTACGTTTACTAGAATTACTTATAAGAAACGCAATCCAAAATTCTTATATACGATTTTTTTTTTAACATCTGGTAATTGACCAGTCAATACACGTTTGTATCCATAAATGACAGTTTGCAATTTGGCAAACTCCAAGTGTTTGGAAAGCGCCCGAATACTCGCTGTGGAAATTATGACTTTTTGATTTGATGTGATATTTCTTGGTTTTGCCTCTGTTGTTATTTCTTTACACAAAATTTTCTTCTTATATCCGTTGTTTGTATGTATACAGGGCGATTCGCATAAGGTGCGACACAAAGCTAAGGCGTGTAGGTTGGGTCTAGACAAGATAAAAATTGTATAGGAGGGGAGGTCTAGTCCCCCCGTTTAGCCAGAAGGTGCATTTTACTAGAAACAATTACTTAAAATAGAAAAACAAAAATTAAAAATGGTAATGCTTACAATGCCATGCTATATTTTTCTGCAAGGCCATAAATTTCTTCTTTTATTTTTTCTAAAATAAGGTTGTTTTAATGAACAGTATCTGAAAAATTACTTATCTTATCAAACTCAAAATTTTGAAAAAAAAAAAATGAAAACAAAAATTTCAAACTATTAAATTTCAAAATTGTACGTAATTAAATCTTAAGCAATTTTGGTTTTCAAAATGCAATGCCCTTATAAAATTTTAGTCAAAACCAAAAACCGAATGATTAAATGCATTGTAACGGGTGATTTTTTAGCTGGTTTGGTTTTGGCAACACTGGTTTTGGCAGCTGACGTGTGTTTAGTACCTTGTGTCACTGTCAAACAGCTTCAGTTTGGTTTGCAATTTAACCATGGATCGTCTTACAAATGAACAACGCTTGCAAATTATTGAATTTTACTATCAAAATTCGTGCTCGGTTCGAAATGTTCATCGCGCGCTGCTTGTGTTCAGCGATGAGGCTCATTTTTGGTTGAATGGGTACGTAAATAAGCAAAATTGCCGCATTTGGAGTGAAGATCAGCCAGAAGCATTGCAACAGCTACCAATGCATCCCGAAAAAGCCACTGTTTGGTGCGGTTTATGGGCCGGCGGCATTATTGGGCCTATTTCTTCAAAGATGATGCGAATCGCAGCGTTACTGTCAATGGTGAACGCTACCGAGCGATGATAACAAACTTTTTTTTGCCCGAAATGGAAGTTCTTGACTTACATGATATGTGGTTTCAACAAGACGGTGCCACATGCCACACAGCACGCGAAACAATGGCGCAATTGCGAGGCGAGTTTGGTGAACAGTTAATTTCACGTTCCGGGCCGGTCAATTGGCCGCCTAGATCGTGCGATTTGACACCATTAGATTATTTTTTGTGGGGGTATGTCAAGGCTAATGTCTATAGGGACAAGCCCGCTTCGATTGACGCACTGGAAACCAACATCCATGCATTCATTCGTGAGATACCGGCCGATATGTGTGAAAGAGTATGCCAAAATTGGACTCAGCGGATGGGCTACCTGCGACGCAGCCGCGGTCAACATTTGCATGAAATTATCTTTAAACATTAAATTGCAAGGTGCAAACTATCGATTCAAATAAATATTTCATTCATTTTTTCGAATTTTTTGTGTTTTTTTTTTTAAAAAAGTTCTAAACCTCTTAAAAAATCACCCATTATATGTTGAGAAAATTTAAAATAACTAAATCTACTCTTCTACCTACTTAATGGAAATAGGATCTTTAAAGCAACTTAAGCAACGCATGGGAGGCAAATTAATTAAAATTTTGAACAAAATTAGTTTAAACAATTTAAAATTTTTTTTTTTTTTAATTTTGAGTTTGACAATTAATTTTTCAAAAACTGTTAACTAATAAAACTTTATTAAAATAGACATTAAAGAGGGATTTATGGCCTTGCAAAAAGGTATGGCATGGCATGTTTGGTGTTACAGTTGTTTTTAAAGTTTTTTTTTTTTGAAAATTTCTCCTCCTGGGTATAGGGGGGTTAGACCCTTTCGCATACAATTTTTTTCTTGTCTTGACCCAACCTACACGCTCTAGCTTTTTGTCATCGTGTGTAAGAAAAACTCGTATATAAGAACTAATTGTCCTTGATTTTTAGAATTGCGTCTATCCGTGTTGTACTGTACATCCAGCTCTTTTTTGAGAACATTTTTTTTTTTTTTAAATATAATTGATAGGGAGATTTTATATAACTTTGATTTAGGAGAAAAATATCAGCCTCGAGAAAAATAGACTTAGGGAGTTTCCATTGAACGATTTGTTTTGACATATCGGCAGCGGGTTTTGCTTTAGTACTATTGAAGAACTATGGATACATTACATCCTTTAATTTATAATAAGGTTCTTATTCGTTAAAAAAGGGTGCACACTTTTTTTCGAAAACTATTCGGCTATAGGTGAAGTCCTCCAGAATCAATATGCTCTGACTTGTCCAAATATTTTTATTCGCGTTTGCATTACACAATCCTTCATATTTGAAAATGAATTTTTGTAACAGTTAAAGGCAGATTTCAAATACTTTTTCAAAATAATTCTAACTGCGGAGAACTTTTTTTGACTTTTCATAAGTAAACATAGTATTCCCGTTTATTCGCCCCACGTTTATGCATCAAGCAATGTTTTAAATACAAGTCTAATGCTCAATTTTTCAGTGGTGAGTTAAACCAGAGTTGATTAACTCTAGAAGTAAATTAACCCACAGTACTTAACTGAGGAACCAGTTTTTCGGTGGAGAATGCATGCGCAACGACTAAACAAACTCGGTGGATAAAATATCAAAAGCATCTGTTCAGTTTATCCTGAGTTAAATCCCCAAATTTGATGAGTTAATTCGGAACTTTTATCTCGCACTGAGAAACTGGACCTAAGGTTCTCTTTCACAATGTCTGAGTAAATTTCTGATTAGTCACTCGACAGATAAATATTGGCACAGGGTCATTATATGTAAGTCCATTTCTTTGGCTTAGAACCTTAGACCAAAAGACAACTGCGATTTGTTTTCCTGTATACATATTCACTCTGTATAAATATTTATATGTGGAGTAACTAATCAGAACTTTACTCAGACATTTATGGCCATATTATTCACTCGATTCATCCAGATTAAAAATTTAAATCCAGATGTAAAGCATACAAATTCAATGTAAATACATCTGGATTTAAGTTTTAATCTGGATGTATCTAGTGAATAATATGGCGGTATGAAACAGGAACTAACGGTTTTTAAATATAAACATCATTAGAATTACAAATTCGTCTGATTTTCTTTTTTTTTTTTTAATAGGGCTTTTTGGTTTTCGATTAGCGAGGTTTTTCTAACGGGTGATTTTTTAAGAGGTTTAGAAATTTTTTAAAAAAAAATCACAAAAAATTCGAAAAAATGAATGAAATATTTATTTGAATCGATAGTTTGAACCTTGCAATTTAATGTTTAAAGATAATTTCATGCAAATGTTGACCGCGGCTGCGTCTCAGGTAGCCCATCCGCTGAGTCCAATTTTGGCATACTCTTTCACACATATCGGCCGGTATCTCACGAATGAATGCATGTATGTTGACTTCCAGTGCGTCAATCGAAGCGGGCTTGTCCCTATAGACATTAGCCTTGACATACCCCCACAAAAACTAATCTAATGGTGTCAAATCGCACGATCTAGGCGGCCAATTGACCGGCCCGAAACGTGAAATTAACTGTTCACCAAACTCGCCTCGCAATTGCGCCATTGTTTCGCGTGCTGTGTGGCATGTGGCACCGTCTTGTTGAAACCACATATCATGCAAGTCAAGAACTTCCATTTCGGGCAAAAAAAAGTTTGTTATCATCGCTCGGTAACGTTCACCATTGAGAGTAACGCTGCGATTCGCATCATCTTTGAAGAAATATGGCCCAATAATTCCGCCGGCCCATAAACCGCACCAAACAGTGGCTTTTTCGGGATGCATTGGTAGCTATTGCAATGCTTCTGGCTGATCTTCACTCCAAATGCGCCATTGTTTCGCGTGCTGTGTGGCATGTGGCACCGTCTTGTTGAAACCACATATCATGCAAGTCAAGAACTTCCATTTCGGGCAAAAAAAAGTTTGTTATCATCGCTCGGTAGCGTTCACCATTGAGAGTAACGCTGCGATTCGCATCATCTTTGAAGAAATATGGCCCAATAATGCCGCCGGCCCATAAACCGCACCAAACAGTGGCTTTTTCGGGATGCATTGGTAGCTGTTGCAATGCTTCTGGCTGATCTTCACTCCAAATGCGGCAATTTTGCTTATTTACGTACCCATTCAACCAAAAATGAGCCTCATCGCTGAACACAATTTTTCGATAAAAAAGCGGATCCTCGGCCAGCTTTCCAAGAGCCCATTCACTAAAAATTCGGCGTTGTGGTAGGTCGGCTGGCTTTAGTTCTTGCACCAGCTGTATCTTAAAAGGCTTTACGCCCAAATCCTTCCGCAAAATTTTCCACGTAGTGCTGTAACAAAGGCCTAACTGCTGGGAACGGCGCCGAATCAACATTTTGCGGTCTTCTGTCACACTAGCTGATACGGCCGCAATATTTTCTTCACTACGCACAGTACGTAAACGTTTTGGTGGTTTAATGTCCAACAAAGTAAATTTGGTGCGAAATTTGGTCACAATCTTCCGAATAGACTGCTCAGAAGGTCGAGAATGCCGATCATAAAATGGAAGCAGCGCGCGATGAACATTTCGAACCGAGCACGAATTTTGATAGTAAAATTCAATAATTTGCAAGCGTTGTTCATTTGTAAGACGATCCATGTTTAAATTGCAAACCAAACTGAAGCTGTTTGACAGTGACACAAGGTACTTAACACACGTCAGCTGTCAAAACCAGTGTTGCCAAAACCAAACCAGCTAAAAAATCACCCTTTAGTATGGTTGAAAGGCAAATATCCTATCTTACCTGTACTGCACATTCAAATTGAACAGAGTATAGCTGTATCCAGTTTCACACACTAAATTGGTTAAGGTCCTCTTCCACTTGTGTGCGCCACATGAGTCGGGTGAGTCGTCTAATACGGATTCCCTGGGACTTGAATTCAAAGACTTTTTGGGCCGGAGTTTGGTATCCGTTCGCTCTAAGTGACCTAACCACCTCAGTCTTTGGCTTTTTTTAGTTTTTTGGCTAGGTTGGTATCGCTGTACAGCCCGTACAGTTTGTTGTTGTTCATTATCCTCTGCTCCCTGTTTATGCAGTCGGGCTTAAAAATCTAATCGAGAATCTTTCTCTCAAAAAAAATCTTCCTCTCAAAACACCCTAAAGAGTTAAAACTCGCATACCGATTTGTTTGCAGATTTTGTGGCTGAACGCTTTGAGATTTCACTACGTCAGTATGTTAGGGTTAGCAGAAGAGTCATAAAAATCTCATTAAATTGTTTATCCCTTTTGTTCGTACCCTTCTCTCCTAAAAAAATGAAAGTAGCTTGAGATAAAAGCTCTTCGTGTGAAGGTTCTCTACTTAATGTCTTGAACCGGAATGCTTTAGTGCAGAAGATTACTGCTTCTTCTCTAGGTTCAGTGTAATAAATTGTTTTTATATTTGTCTGATCTTTCTTTTACAATTCCCTCCAATCAGCCTCATGAGTTTGAAAGCACACTTATTCGAAACATAACAAATGATTAAACTGGAGTCACACCCTTTAGCAAAATATTCGATCATCTGTTATTTGGTGAAGTTTAATTATAAAAAAAAACCCAATTCCTTACACCATACCACAGTTATTGCTTGACTTTTATGATTTTATTCATAGATTAATCTAAATCATAAAACTAATCAAAAAATGTGGAATGCAAAAACACACACCCACTGACAATTGTAGTTAAAGTCAACTCCTCGCGTTACCCTATCGCTTCGTCATCGTCATCCACTATCTCCATCATCGCTTCGTCTTACAATAAATCGCATTACTAGCCTCATTCCTCTGTCTAAACTCTAAAGGCGTCCAAAAGTCAGTGTGGTACCTACTCCAAGCCTAGTGACCATATAAAACCATGTGAGCTCCAGTCGGACACGCTTGGTGGGCATTTGGTCAGGTTGGATTTTTAAGTTATGTAATTGCAAATTGGGTTGTAAAAAATGTGAGATGACGACCGACGCACGGCGACGCGACGCTACGAACTTGTTTGTGCGATGGCTAATTTCCTATGAATCTTATTGTGCTGAGTTTTTGAGTCACAAGGAGGGGCTCGTCGTCGTTGTCGTTCGTTTTTATGTCAGTATAACCATCACAGGGGGGTAGTTAATGATCGTATAACTACCTCAAATGTGCAAATATATGATGTAATTTTTATCGTGTGGGTACAGCAGTACCGAGAGTTATAATTCCAATGGGTATATATTTCTTGTTGGGTTTATGATAATAACACTTGTGGGAGAAATGGAGAAAAAAACATGTGGAAATAAATAGAAACTGATATTAATATAATCTACATAACAATTTCCATAAATGGACAACAACTGACAACATAATTTGTAATGTTTCCTATCAAAATTGAGTGATGGAACATGTGTCATAAGACAAATTCGATGTAAAAATTATAGGCAAGGTGCAATCCAATTTAATTGGGGATATTGCAAAATTCAAATAAAATGCATTCAAATTGCTCATGACAATATTAATATTTTGATAGAGAATTTACGATAAAAAAACAATAACATTTAAGCTTTTGAGTCATTGTTGTTATGACCAAATGAGAGTACTGGGATGATATATCATTTTTAGGTGACTAACAGGTGGCAGCCGATGTCCAGCGTTGGCCTCCTTTCATCTTCCATGCTCAATCCTATAATTCTAACTCGATTTTTTCCAATTGAGCATCTCAACCCAATTGTTAACTGAGAAGCAACTCTTTCGTCTTAGATGAAATACACTTCACAAGGTTTTTTGAGCCGGTCCTTCTTCGCTCATAAGGGGTGGGTTTAAGTTCCCAGCACCAAAGAGTTTACGGAAGTAGAGACACCTTTTGTGGTTGTTGATTGGTCGCCCTTCTTTACATACATATACGTGGGCAACAATGCTCCGTATGACATTGTTCTTGAGCGTGGCAAGCAGATACATGAGTAGGGAAGAAGTCATGATTCTTAGAAGCCTTTACTATATTTGAAGAATCGGCCGCGTATTTCTTCCTTCATGTTGTTATTGGCTGCCACTTCTGACTCAAGGTGAAAGTGAAGCCAAATGCAAGTGAATGAGCCATAAGTTTTGAAAATGACGTTAAATGTCTACATATGGATGTTACACGAGAAATTATCTGCAGTACAAGAAGATTGAAGAGCCAACAGAGACCGAACCATCCCATTTGGCTGTTTTTTCTTAACTTCTTATGTAAGTCATAGTCAGCATATCTTTATTATAGGTGTATTAGTTTCGTGGAGACATGGAGATTAGTGGCTTACAACAACTCTAAAGCCTCAACCATTATTGAGTGTACAGGAATGCAATGGACCCTCAATTTTCTGCCAATTACAAGTGCCGTCAAATTGTCATAATGTCGAAAATATCATAAGGCCCAAAAATTGACACATCGCCCAGATTCTCATTACTCAAGCTTCGCAAATTTCATAACGTCCAGAAGATTTCTTGATTTTTAAAATTGAGCCAAAGGCTTACACATTACAACAAATTGTTATTAAAGTTTTTTGAGCGTTATTACAATTCAATCGTGTGGACGATACGAACTACCATCAATGTAGATCAACAAAATTATGGGAACAAAGGCCAAAATTAAATAAAGGTGAATTTTGGTGTAGAACTTTATATCCTTCCACCCCTCTCAGAACTTAAGCCCTGGTCCAAGCTAAAATACCAGGGCTAGAGTCAGTCTTGTATTCTTTTGATAAACAGGGTGATACAGTGTGACAAAGACAAAAATTATATAGGAGGGGGGTCTTTTCCCCCCGTTTAGCCAGCAGGGGCAATTTTCTAAATAATTAAAAAAAAACAACGGTAACACAAAAAATTTATTTTTGTTTTTGTATTTTGTATTTATTAAGATAATAGCTTGATCTTAAAATTTACGTCTTGTTTATAATAAAACTTATAATTGCACTTACAAAATGGTATTAAAAAATTACAACTAACAATTTGATAAATAAAGTTAATAAGATAATTTATATGATAAACAAAATTTTACATAAATGCCATGCTATACCTTATTGAAAAAAAAAAAACAGAAGTCTCTTCTTTTATTTTATTTTTAAATAAAGTATTTTAAGTGAACAGTTTTTGAAAAATTAATTTTCAAAAAAAATTAATTTAAAAAAAAAATTTATTTTGTTCAAACTAATTTTTTTTCAAAATTTTAACCAATTAAGTAATATTTTTTTTTTTTAATATTCAATGCTCTTATAAGTTGTTAGTCAAACATCAAAAATTGGATCCTAAAATCTCTTCTAGTTCTTTAGAAAATTGAAAATAGCAGAAATAAAATTCTCTTAATTTGACCGTTGCCTCTGTTGCTCTAAAGATCCTATTTCCACTACGAAGGAAGTAAAATAGACTTAGTTATTTTCAGTTTTCTCAAAAAGTACAGGACATAGAGGCATCCTGTTTACTGTTTCTGACTTAAAATTTATAAGAGCATTAAGGTTTGAAAACAAAAATACGACTTAATTACGTAAAATTTTGAAAAAAAATTAGTTTGAAATTTTTTTTTAATTTTTGTTTTTTAAATTTTGAGTTTGAAAATAATTTGTATTGTATATTGTTCACTCAAACAACCATATTTGAAAATAAAATAGAAAAAAAAAAAAGAGATTTCTGATTTTACATGTAAGTAAAGTATATTGCATTGCATTGCATTGTATTTCAAATTGCATTGTATTTCCAAAAATTGGTTGTCCCAGCTAAACGGGGAGAGGAGGGGGGGGGGTCAAATATACACCATATACACCCTCCCATGCAAGTTTGCATTTGTCTCGACCACCCATCCTACATGCTCTAGCTTTTTGCCACACCTTATGCAAATCACCCTATATATCTCGCAAACTATCATATCTCGAAAACGATCACTTTTCTAAAAAAGTGGCAAAAATTGTAGCTTATTAAGCTGTACACAAAAAGAATTATGGCATTTTGTATCGTAACAGGAATATATTATGAGATTAACCTATACGCAAACCTTACAATATCAGTTGTTTGTTTTAGGTCCATTTTCACAGTGCACACCTACCGGAATAAGTGGCACTTAAGTTTCCCATATTTTGACTTGAGGCTCAAATTCATAGCCTGAGTAAGAAGGACTTTAGTTATCAACATCGGAGACTTAAATGCGACATATTCATGTAAGTTTGCACTGTGATTTTGCCCTCTAATCTTTCTTATTGATAACTTAAGTGCCACTTTCTCTGGTTGTGAAACTGAGCCTTAAAGTATAGTTTGCACATCACCGTGGTGTAAAGTACTGAGCGCTGCTTTATACTTTTTTTTGTGTCTTTTAGCTATAAAACTTAATTTTGAGCCTACAAAATCACAATCCACTGATTAAAATGTAAGGTACTTTTTAGGAAGTATGCTAAACAGATAAACTTATGGATCTCCACCGAAATACAGATTTTTCTGAATTTTTCTCAGGTGAAAATGTTACTTCTTACTTTCCTTGACAAATAGGCACTTTTTTTTAAGAAAAGAGATACTCTTAAGCCCAGTTTTTCAATACGAGATTAAAGTTGAAGCCGAGTTAACTTATCAAATTTGGTGAGTTAAATCAGGATTAAAAATATACGAACAGATGCTTTTGATGTTTTATCCACCGAGTTTGTTTAGTCGTTCCGCATGCATTCTTTACCGAAAAACTGCGTTTCGTTCGCTGCGTCTTATAATTTCCTTCTAGAGTTAGCTATCTCTGGTTTAACTCACCAGTGAGAAAATTTGTCACTTCATCACAAGAAGCATCAGTAAGCCAGAAAAGGAAAGATTCTAAAGGCGATGTTACCTATGTATATAATTGCTACATTTCGAGACATCTCCCTTCGTTTATAAGCAAGGTTAATTTATTTTGATGATTTTCGCTAGTTTTTCGGGGTAACAAAACTTTAATATTTAAGTACAACAAAAAAGCTTATTCGACAGTTTACATCGTGAAGAAAGTAGAACACAAGCCTTTAAGTTGAACATAAATATTTTGGAAGTGACTCTAGGCACGCCAATTATAACAGTTTTGGCTTACAAAAATACTGTTAATGACGCCCCGCAGGGCCAGAGCCCTCCGCCGTTGGGTATACTTCCAGGCACCCAGAGTTTTTTTTTTCAAGTTTTGCGAAGCGCGTTAACGCACTCCCACTTTTAATGGCGAAAAACTGTTATAACTGTTATAAATTGATATGCCTAGAATCACTTTCATATTAGAAATAAATATTTTTGTTCCGTATCAGCAAACGGCCCTTAAGCTTCCATAAAAAAAAAAAAACACTTATACCGGATGGTACATAAATATTAACAATAAACTTAAATGAGGGCCAACTAAAATAACAACAACACTTCTGTGGCCACAAGCAATACTCGCTTAAGTCTAAAAATGTAATTGTTGGCAAAAGCACTTTAAAGTCTCATTTTGAGATTTGAAAAAATCCTAACTTTATAAGTTACCAATGGATATATTTATATTTTGAAAACTTACTCCTATCGATAATGAATTACATTTTTTTTCGTTTATAAATATGTTAATTTGCATTAGTTATTGCAAAAATAGTTTTTTAGGCTGTTTTTGCTAATCTAAATATTTCACATCTCAATGTCTTATATCACTTAAGAGGTTATTCCAAATTGAAAACTGGAGTTCATGTCTTCTTATACGACTTAAGCTGTTTTTGGAAACTCAATTTTTTTATATATCAGTTATAAGCCACTTTTTCTTTGAAGACAATAAAATAATAATAAATAGTATAAAATCAATTTTTTTTTTGAAAAAGAGCCTCGATGTACCTCATCATACCTATTTCAAATTTTTGTTTGGAATAATCAGCTTTCTTCTTCGTGCTGATAAGATTTTTCTTTGATAAAGCACCAGAGAATAAATATTTCAATCAATTCAAACGTATAAGCACCACGTGTACACATTTAGGTCCAGTTTTTCAGTGCGAGATTAAACTCAAACTGAACAGATGCTTTCGATGTTATATTCACGGGGTTTGGTTAGTCGCTCCCCATGCGTTCTCCACTGAAAAACTGCTTCCTCAATTATCTGTGGGTTAATTTGCTTTTAGAGTTAGCTGGCTCTGGTTAAACTCATCACTAAAAAACTGGGCCTTAGTGTACAAAATAGGCTATTTAATTGGCATCCAGTTCTATTTGATATCTGACTGTGCCAAAATTTTGTTTGCTGTTTTTTTTGCTGTTTGCGATCTACTTTTTGCTACACAAATTTGTTAAGATCTTCATCTGTTTCTCCACAATGGCTATGATTTTGAAAAAGTAACGAAGTCGAAAAAGCTTTGAGAATTAATTTCTATAAGATTTTATGTGGTCTTAACACCAACAGCTCAAACTAAATTTTTTGTTTCTCTATGATTGCATGATCGGCTCTTAGAAAGTTTGTTCTCTTACTTCAATGGTATTTGTAGCTGGTTTAAGTAAGGTCAAATCACAAATGAGTTCTTGTTCTTCCAATTTAGGAGAAAAACAAACAAATATGACTTCCGAATGGTGGTAACTATGTATGTATACTTGTATATTCCACTGTATAGGTACATTGCAGGCTCTTTAAAAGGTTTTAAAGAATAAATGCTCAAGCCAATAGAGCCGGTTGGATTATTTTTCACAGTAAAGCTTGTAATAGTGGCCAAAGACGAAATCATTGCAAGAGTAGCTATATACATAATTTCTTTAAAAGGAGCTTTCCTGGACTGGGACTTCACACTATCCAAAGTAACTTCAAACATGATTTCAACTAGCGATTATCTCCGGTGAATTTTTGACTGCTGTAATTCATTTTTGCAACTGAAAACATTCAGTTTCATTAAAACAAACGTTCAGTGGGTGAGGTATATCTGATTATAAGAAGCAGGTGTCTATATTTTAATAAACTTTTGAACTTTATCAAATTGATTTGAACATGGGATCAATTCAGACGATTTCGTGCAGCTTCTGAAACGCGTGCACTGTTAGCGCTTTCATAAACTTAGAGTTTTGTTAGCACTGATGGGTAAACAATTTTTGCTCATATAATACACATCCACTGTAATCATATCCTAAAGCGCGAACCACATTACTCTCGTGTGGTGTGTTGTGGAGTAGTGTGTCGCTGTCATTCCAATGTATTTCATAGATTTCGACACAACACATCACACGATACAAATATGCCTCTACGCATATGAAATACATTATAGCGATAGCGACACACTACTCCCCAACACACCACACGAGAGTAGTGTGGTTCGGGCTTAAAGCAGCAGTTTTGATTTCTGTTTAAGCTGCTATCACGTCTGAATTCGTTCATCTTCACTATTCAGGTGAATCTAAACTGATATTCGTCAACCGTCTCTGCAACCTCGAAATTAGAATCTATCGGATGGATAAAATTTAAATCGAGAGTTAAAGTTAAACAAGTCTAGTATGTACCTAGAACCTTTACTTGAAATGTCTTCTTTTGTGGTGTAACAATTAGTAGTTTTCACCCACTTTCAAGATTTCTTATTGTTATGTATATTTATAGCAAAAATGACTCACCGTTTTGAGAACTGCCCAAGAAAGGTAAAACAATACCTTGGCACTGGAACTCAAAAAAATGTATAAATTACTTTTAAGAAATTGCTTTAAGCACCCGAATATAATAACAACTTAGGTTACTATTTCACTTCAAAACCCACTTAAGTCCACCCAAAAGTCCTCCATGCATTTATCATAATAACTTAACTCGAGTTAATTCTCAGGTTTTAAGAATTTTGATTTGCAATAGTAGCCTAGCTGACATAAGATTCCTAAAAACGCCCAACAAAAATTTGGAAAAGTGGCTTAACTCATTTTGGCATCGATGAGAATCTCTTTTCGGTTTTGCAAAAACCGCTTAACTCGAGATAAGTTGTTTTACTCTCTCATATACTTTCTTGTGTTTTTGGCCAATTAAGATTTATAAAAATAGCTTAAGTCGATATAAGTCATTATTTAAAACTGCGTTATATGAGTTTAGAATTCTTATTTGAGTTAAGCGTTTATTCCATATGTTGTTAAGTATGAAAAAGACTTAAGCGGTTTTTTCTATTCGTCATATTTGAAGAAAAAAGCGTTTAAATTACAGGGGATTTTTTTTACAAGCTCTAAAAAGCATGGAGAACACTATGGGACAAAAAACCGAGTTTTCGCTTAAGTCGACTTAAGCGGGTATTGCTTATGGCCACCTTATTACTGGCAATGTATTTCTAGATGGGCGCCTCGCGCTTGGCCTTAATGTTTTCCGTTGAATATTTAATTTATAATTCCTTCTAGCAAACTGTTTAATCTTTTATCTTAAAAAAAATCTATGTATGTTAATCTAAAAAAAAATAAACTTATATCTTTTCTCCTAACAACAACCTTGCTAAAAATCACCAACATTCGAACTCATAATCACACTAAAATTGATTGATAGATATAACAAGATGATAATTTTATTCGCTATTTTATTTCAATAAAAGCGCAAGATGCAGGTATCTACTTTGTTATGTTTACAAAATAATTATCGTCATCATTGCAGTATGGGAAGGAGAACACGGCACAGCTTACATTTCGCTTGTTACAAGTTAATCAGCCTCAACTCCCCTTCTCACCGTGCCCTGTCTTTCGTATAGATTCCAAGTGTTTTGATTTATTTGTAAAAATGTAATTAAAGAATTTCAAATGCGTTGCAATAAACTTGTATGTATATACCTATGTAGATAAATAATAAATCAACGGTCAATATGTGAAAAGCTAAGCTACACACGTGAGAGCTTATATTGGAATTCAGATGCACGGCGCGGCGCGGCGGCGCAGTGTGTTTATGAAAGTATCTTTTGCCTCATAGCTCACTCACTGTTGCAAATCCAAAGTTAATGGGAATAAAAATTGAGGTATATTACAAACATTTAATATTTACTATTGCACATAGATAATATTGAGTAATTGGTAGTCTTAACGTCTCTGCTTGCAGTATAGGTAGTTGCAATTGTTAATTTACTACTTTATGAGCACACACAACAAGTAAGTAGTAAACATTTAGATAACAACAAAATAATTGAAAAGAAAAAAAAAAGAAAATAAATTCCACATTGGAAAATATAATTTTAAAATGTATTTTCAAACTAAAAATAATGCTATAAAATACATTTTATTAGTTTTTTATTAGTTTACTGGAATTATGCAACCACGCACTATGAGGCCTCTTGCAATAAATTGATCTTATTTTTTTGTGTCTATATTCAGAGTTCCTTGATGTGATGACTGTTGAACTGTTATAACAGATTATTCAAAACAACTATTAATTAAATGATTTTTCATTGACATTCTGTATAAATAGTGTGACAAAAAAAAACTTCCACATGGTTACACGTGTATAAGTCATAATATGTCTTATAGAATCAAGCAGCCATCAGTAGGCCGTTTAGCAAATCAAGTTTTCGGAATTGCGTGTTTTTGAGTTACTTTTTGCAACTTCCTGTTTTAATTTCCCTCTCTTTGCAAAACAAATTATGCATGAGTATTTAATTTGTAATATAAAACAGGGTAACGGTGTTAGTTTAAGGCAATTGAGATTACTGAGAGCCGTAACAATCTCTTCTGAGACCTTTGGCAAGTTTCAAAATTTATGTCTGCTAGAACAAAAAAAACAACAAACGTATTTGCCATCATATTTAAAACCGACGAGACTAGAGACATGTCAATTTATAACAGTTATAAAAGTTTTCCGCCATTAAAAGTGGGCGTGCGTTAACGGGCCTCGCGCGACTTGAAAAAAATAAACTCTGTGTGCCTGAAGTATGCCCAACGGCGGAGGGCTCTGGCCCTGCGGGGCCGAATAAACAGTACTTTTATAAACTAAAACTGTTATAATTGGCATGTCTAGAGTCACTTCCATTTAAAACACTCTCAACAGTTTTCTTAATAAATATAACATTTTGGTGGACTTAACTTCCCTTTTCGGGTGCTCATCCTCATGCTCACGCAACTATCCGTTCCTCCGCTTATAACGGGTGATTTTTTGGCTGGTTTGGTTTTGGCAACACTGGTTTTGACAGCTGACGTGTGTTTAGTACCTTGTGTCACTGTCAAACAGCTTCAGTTTGGTTTGCAATTTAACCATGGATCGTCTTACAAATGAACAACGCTTGCAAATTATTGAATTTTACTATCAAAATTCGTGCTCGGTTCGAAATGTTCATCGCGCGCTGCTTGTGTTCAGCGATGAGGCTCATTTTTGGTTGAATGGGTACGTAAATAAGCAAAATTGCCGCATTTGGAGTGAAGATCAGCCAGAAGCATTGCAACAGCTACCAATGCATCCCGAAAAAGCCACTGTTTGATGCGGTTTATGGGCCGGCGGCATTATTGGGCCTATTTCTTCAAAGATGATGCGAATCGCAGCGTTACTGTCAATGGTGAACGCTACCGAGCGATGATAACAAACTTTTTTTTGCCCGAAATGGAAGTTCTTGACTTGCATGATATGTGGTTTCAACAAGACGGTGCCACATGCCACACAGCACGCGAAACAATGGCGCAATTGCGAGGCGAGTTTGGTGAACAGTTAATTTCACGTTTCGGGCCGGTCAATTGGCCGCCTAGATCGTGCGATTTGACACCATTAGATTATTTTTTGTGAGGGCATGTCAAGGCTAATGTCTATAGGGACAAGCCCGCTTCGATTGACGCACTGGAAGCCAACATCCATGCATTCATTCGTGAGATACCGGCCGATATGTGTGAAAGAGTATGCCAAAATTGGACTCAGCGGATGGGCTACCTGAGACGCAGCCGCGGTCAACATTTGCATGAAATTATCTTTAAACATTAAATTGCAAAGTTCAAACTATCGATTCAAATAAATATTTCATTCATTTTTTTGAATTTTGTGTGTTTTTTTTTAAAAAAAAGTTCTAAACCTCTTAAAAAATCACCCATTACTTATACCTTGGGTAGCCCACTTCCCAGATGCTGGTTTATTAAGAAAACTGTTGATATATGCAGCTACTTGGCGACTGAATATAACCTAAGCGGAACAGCGGAGTTGCGTGAGCGGGATGAGCATGATTTTTGTATAAATGTCAAAAAGTAATGATACTAATGAACTTATGGGCTTATGCCCCAGCTTAGTAAGAACCAGAAAAATGGCCCTCAGAGATTACTTCTTTGACGAACCAATGACATCTCGTTTTTACCACTAAGGAACACCCTGAAATTTATTCAAAGATCGGGATGGTTCAGGCTTTTAATACCCACACCTAAACTCCTTTCCTCACCCATTCTCATTGTCGCCCCCAACTACATATATCCTGGGGACCACAATAGATTCATTGTGATTCGAGTGCGATGATCCGGCTTGTCGTTTTATCAATCCTTCTAACCTAACCTAATCTATGTGCTATGTCCCACCTTTTTTTGATTTTCGACCCACCCACATAAGTCCATTATGGACTAATGTGCTGTGGAGTTATGTCGGTGAACCATATAACATGTATTTCTATTTAGTCAGGTATAGCAACGCATGTCGGGTACTCGCTGCCATCTTAAGAGTTAAGACTAAAGTATTAATACACTTGGCTGGAAATTTTCAGACTTTCTTCCTATATTAGAGCCGACAACCTCCACCTCCACCTCCACGCTCACGCTCACATTTCTTATATCTGAATTTTTTACGCATTTAACGTCATTAAATCAAAATTTTTGTAACAATGGTCTCTTAAAACAAAGAAATGATCAGCGAGTTCCCACCTCAGAATCAAAGTTGGAAAAAAGTGGAATAAAACCATAAATTTCATTGGTAGATTTTTGAAAATAAAAAAAAAACTTAAAGTTTCAAAAACTGTATTTTTAACAAAAAAAAAAAAAAACTTATTTTTAACAAAACCAAAATTAATCAAATAATTTGCATAATTTGAATCCGTTACAGATTCAGAGTTAAAAAATCTTAAAATTAACTCATACATAAACAAAAATTATAATTTTATTTTATAAATACTAATTCGCCAGGGGAAATTTTTATTATTCTATCAAATTAATTAATTTGTGCGGTTTAGTTAAAGAATTTGTGTTTGTAAAAAAATAGGATTGGGTTTCACAAAAGCAGATTGTCGGAGAAGATTTTTTTCTTTAAATCTGCTCTCATTGCAGTAAGGTTTGCACGGTGGTTATATGATATGTGTAATTTTTAAGCCCACTGTACACGGCCATGCCCTATTTTCTTATAATTTTATTTTTTACTTATTTGAAGTATCTAGAAAGCTGACAGTTTTTTAATTAAGTTTAGTTGACCTTAATATAGGGTCTTTCATTAAGCACTTAATATCATATCATCGAAATTTTGTGTTCGTTTGAAAGGCCTATCGATGCCATTATGTATGGAATATAACATAGTTCAAATGTCCGCCGCGGCTTTTTTCAGTGGGGCGCATGCGAAATATCCAACTTTCCATGACACTGGCACATAAATTAGGCTGAATTTGACCGATGGCATATGCGTTATGTTTTCTTTGATAGACGCTGTGGATTGTGGCTTATTCGCATAGATTAGCGACTTCAGAAAACCCCACAAGAAAAAGTCTAACGGGGTCAAATTATTGAACGATCTTAGTAGCCAATTCACATCACGTGAGATGACCATGCCCTCGAATTGCTCGTGCACAATTTCCAAAGTGTCCTGAGCTGTGTGACACGTAGGGCCGGCCGTCCTGTTGAAACCACATGTCGTTCGTGTCCATATCATCCAATTCAGGCCAAAAGAAGTTGGTAATCATCGACCTATAGCGCTCGCCATTGAAGGTGATGGCCTGGCCAACGTTGTTCTCAAAGAAATATGGACCGATGACGCCGCCGCCAGCCTAAAATCCACCCCAAACAGTGACTTTTTGGGACGCTCTTGGATCTCATGTGCGTTGGTATTATGGTCCGAAATTCGACAATTATTGTGTTTGTTGACGTAGCCATTCATCCAGAAATGGGCCTCATCGCTGAAGGTGACCGTAAATGGGCGAAGCACGTTTCCCATTTTGAAAAAAAATATAATTTTATTATTTGCACGTGTTGTTGAACGCTATATCCGTCCATATGGTGATTTGGAAAAACAGACTGAATAAATGACAGCCAATTTGACAGATGTATCTTTAACAATATGGTGTTATCAACTGTCAAAGTTCGGGAGTCCCTATTGGAAATCCGCCCTCTACGACTCCCACCTATTATCTGTGCTTTCTCTTTATTAATGTTTAATGAGGAAATATAAATTTTTGGAAATTTTATAATATTGGCTACACCCAAACCAAGAATGCCACGTGTAATTTTTTACAATTTTTTTGTCTAAAGCGTTACTAGTTGTGCAGGGTATCCGCTTTTTGGGTCCTTAAAGAAATTAATAAACACATGCATAATTTCTATGTACTTAGTAGTTCAATAAAACGTTCGCCTGGGCTCCACTTAGGTTTGTCCACCCCTGCGTAGCTAGGAATACATATACCCTGCAGTTCTGTGCAACAAATCATTTCCAACGATATTTAATTCATATGCCCCTTGACTTTTTATAGACGTAAATTGTACCGCAGATTTCGCATTCGGCGTTGATGATATCAATCATCAGTGGCGAAATTCGAAAGTTTTGTTAAGTTCCTCGTGTTGGTCCGCTATGTTTTTGTTGTGGTAGCACAACAAGAAGTTCATGGATGCGTTGATGCCCTCATACACCAAAAATCAGTCACTGGGCAATGCGTTTAACAGACCCCCCAGCTAATAAAACTACTCACACTTTTATGAAATGGCTCAACTTGCACTTAGTAGATATAAGGTAGCTCGTTAAGATCCATAGTCTCGTTAGCTTTAATATTTACGTCAGAGCCATTATAATCTATATTTCGGGGCATAACGTGATTGAGGAAATGTACCAGCAGTCAAATTGGGCAGGAAGTATCAACCCTTCATATAGCTTACTTGTGGAAAGATTCAAAACAACATGCAAATAGTGTTATCATTTTATTTGCCACTGCCACCTCCTTAGTTGGGTCGAAGTTACAAATCATTTTGTAGATCGCTTTTTAGCTTTAGATCGTTGCACTTTCCGAAACGAAAATCAGGAACAAGATCTCAACCTCTTCAAAGTGACTGAAGCGACTTAAAATATTCTTTTCAGTATTTGATCCCTGACTAAAGTGTCTGTAATTAGATAGTGTCAATTTCTATTTATGATTGTGTAACCTTAACTATGTATATTTTCTAGGAAATGAAAATCTCTAAATAATCGACTTACATTATTGCTATAGTTTGTAGACTATTGAACAAACATACCTATAACTATACATATCATTGTTTAATCATTAAAGCCAAAGTTCTTTACCAAACGATTATTTTATATAATGACAGAAAAAAAAAATTTCATGGCCAACACAATCTTACATACATTGCAGTCAAAAGTCAACAAGAATGTTGATGTTGTTAATGAAAAGTATCAGATCAAAGCTTAATTACCAACTTAAATAAGTTGACTTTTGTCCCTTTACTTATAGCAGAGCTATGTATAATTGCCACGAAGAAAAAAACATTAGCACTCCGTTTTTTTAATATAGGTGTGATATAGTTGGTATATGAATGTTTTTGATGTGGTGGTGGTGGTGTTGGCTAACACTAAGCAAATCCCGATTAGAAGGCATTTTTAATAAATTTCTACCACGTATTTCCAATGCGTATTTCGTTCGAAACTATCAAAGTCAAACAAACCTTTTTTGTGATTTCGTTTCTTAGAAATCCATTGAGATAAGCCTCCATAATACTCATCACACATCAAACTTCAAGACTATCTTCATCCGAAAGAAAAAAAAAAAAAACAATTAACAATTACTCATGCAGTCATTGAATGCGTAAAACATTTTGCCACACCCGTCAACTTCAACAAGTGGCATAGTTAGTGGCGCTTAAAATTCAAACAATAATTTCATCATCTGTCAAAATCAAAACGGTTTAACCTCGGAGAAGGATAAAAATCACTTTTGAGAATTGTAAAGTTAAGGTTTATATTCAAATAGGAGTCATACATTTTTTTTAAAAACCTCGTTTTTATTATCGTTGCTAAGAAAAATTGGTATAATTTCAGTATTTTTAAGTCATTTCAAAACGTTAACGACAACCTTCATGTATATAAATATTTCGTAGCCTCAATCGAGACGAGAGTCTCTCAATCAAATCATCACACAAATATAATATTATCTTAATGTCTTTCTGCTGTGACTATACTTAGGGGTGTAAACGTGTGACAGGAAAGACATATTCATATAAAAACAAAGATCACTATTTGCAATTCCAGAATGCCAGTTGAATGCTAATGGCGTGATTAGTGCTAAAAACATTCCACATAAGCTGTGGATATAAATTTTGTGTGTGTGTTTTAATTTTATTATTATTTTAATTTTGTTAAGTTTTTCTTTTTTTGATTTTTGAAGCAAGTATAGAACTTTTTTATTGCAAAAAAATACTGAGAATTCGAATTTTATTGCTTCCTATAAACTATGTGCATAGTTGGCGAAGGTGCTTTGATGAAATTTTATGAAATTCTGCATATAAGGTCTTAAAAATCAAAACAATTAAATTTAATACAAATTTTGGCGCTTAATTTTTAAATAACTTGATGTTTAGGGATAAGCGTGATACTCCTTCACAATTTTAAAAAATTACAGATCCATACTAAAATGTTCTTAGTTTTAAACAATGTTTAATTAATAAATCCAAGACTGGACACTCTTAAATTAGTGACAGTTCATTTAAAAAAGTAAATAAACATACCTATTTTAAATTTGTAATAGTCAAAGTGACATACGGAGTTAGTATGATACTTAAGAGATAAAGTAGGCATTTTTTTTTATTTTAAATTAAGCAAAATGTTAAAAAGATAGTACGTCGCACAGTGGTGCGAGAGCGGAAAAAAGTCTTTTGAAAAAGTCATATCTATCCTTTTAAACTTTATGTTTAAGTACTCTTAGATAACCCGAGCGTATGATTTAAAAGTATTTTTTAACATATATATTGTATGTTTTGATTTACAAGCCCTCAAAGTTGAAAAATAATTTTACTCAAATCGCGAACCGTATTTTCAACAAATGTTGAGATGTTTTTTTCCGAAGTTCCTTTAAATAAATTCTCTAGCTTCTTAAATAATTTAATTGGTCTATTTTCGATTATCTAAAAATAAAAAAAATATTGATTATTTATAAGAGATACCTCCTTTAAGTAGCCTGAAGCTTTAGTACTAAGAAAAAATGCTTTTGTTTTTAAACTTTTGATTTAAAAAAAAAAGCGCCAAAAGATACCAAGAAAGTAAGTATGCCAGCATATGCTCCATACATTCATGTTAAAGCACAGAAAAAATCAGCTGCAGATGCGTGCAGATGTGGAAGTTATGCTCAAAAATGTTTCACTGAATCGGATTTCAAAAAACTCCATCTTGTCGGTGGTGTTTATCAAAAAGTTTGATTTCTTCGGTATTAATTGTCAGAATGAACTGGTTAAGCCCATTATATTAAGAAAAAATGTCAAACTTTATTTTAAAAAAAAAAACAAAATTAATACATTATCCCAGGTCTGAGAATTTTGATTTTTGCGAAACCATTTATTTCTGCCTGGAAAATTTTTCAACTTTCAACTCAATTTTCTTGAAAACAACACACAACAAATAATATAGTTTTATGATATTTTGAATTATATGATAGAGTTTAATACAAAATAAAGAAAAGGATTAGGGATAATCCTTTATGTTTTTTAATCTTTCGCTAAAATTAGGGCAGGTAAAATAAAAAAAAGTGTTTTTTTTTTAAGTTTTATTGCTTTGTTTTTGTTGTGTATGCTCAGAAGAAGAAAATTCAGCAGGAGTTTCGTGAAAAACTGGGCATCATTGTCGATCTTGTAAGACAAGGTACGGGGACAAGTAATGACGGCAACACCTCCAGAAGATTTTTTGCAAATCCAACCATGACTTCAGAAATCACTGGAGTTAGTGAATCCCTAATTCGGCGGTTTGCTGTTATCCTTGAAGTAATAACGTCGAATGAAAAATTAGACTTAAAAAAATATGCAGCTTACACGTGGGAAACTGCTGAACTGTTTGTTGAGAAATATAAATGGTACGATATGCCAGCAACCGTACATAAGGTTTTGATCCATGGAGAAGAAATAATTAAAAGCTGTGCATTTCCTGTTGGATCGCTCTCCGAGGAAGCCCAAGAATGCCGAAATAAGGATTATAAAGCCTACCGCAGGTTTCATTCGAGAAAATGCAGCCGAATTGCGACGAATGAAGATGTGATGCATCATATACTCATATCCTCAGATCCAATAATAACAAGTTTAAGGCCACAGGCAAAAAAGAAAATACTTCCAATCAGCGCAGACGCTAAAAACCTCATTCTAGCATTATAAAATTACTACTTCATAATTGTTTTTTATTTATTTTTTGTATGTATTTATCTATTCATTTATTTAATTTTATAACATACATTAACTATGTATAATAATAATATTTTATTCAAAATAAAAAATTAAGATTTTACTAAGAAAAACTTTTATTTGAATATAACATCAAAACACTCAAATTTTAGAAAAAAAAGTCAATAACTTTTTACTAATGATTTTTTCTTAGCCAAATTTTGATAAAATGTGTATAAGAATAATTTTAAAATGCGAATCAAATTTCATCTTAATCCATTAAACAGTTCAGATGTTACAGATTTTTTTTCCGCTCTCCCATACAAACATCAAAACCCTCAAATTTTAGAAAAATGTCAATAACTTTGTTTCTAATTATTTTTTTTCGAACCAAATTTTGACCAAATATGTATAAGACTAATATAAACATGTTTGCCAAATTTAATTTAAATCCGTTGAACCGTTCAGATAAAACAGACTTTTTTCCGCTCTCCCATACAAACCGAACCAGTGTGCGTCGCTTACTCATTTAAAATTTGGAAAATCCTCTTGATAACGTAGAATCGTACTTAAAAAGCTTTAAAATTGTGCTAAGTCGTCTAAAATTTTGCGCCAGTAATTTTATTATTTGAAATAATGAGTTGCTAGCTATATAATTTTTTTCCCATTTGTTTAATATTAAGGACCTCTTCAAACTCCTTTAAAAAGGTTTTTAAAGGCTCTTCAAGAATTTTTTTTTTAAATAATACATACATATAAATATGTACCTTTAAAAAAAAATTCTTCAAAAAATATTTTTGACCATTGAGAATAATGTTTGTTCTCAAAGATTTTTCACTTTATAGCATAAATTGCTTTGTCACACTCAACTCAGGGAAACATCAGCTAGAAATACCCAAAAACTAACCAATTGACAGGTTGCTTATACATATATTTTGCTTATATATTTTTTAAAGTGTTGATTTAACAGAATTATTTATTTAAGGTAGAGTCTTGTTAAATCAACATTAACATCTAGATAAATTAGCTTGGTCAACTATTGAACTCTGACATAACTTGATTGTGTAATTTACATGACTCAATGTTTAATCATGATTACTACCCATGTAAAATTTTGAGGATAACAACGACAACATCTAGTAAACTGCACATATTTTGCCAACAACAACACCTAACCCTCGCACCAAATCACTACACTACGGCTAATGATGGAGAATTCCCAAAAACACGTCTCATAAAATCTAAATTCATATTAAATTATTATTTTTGTTAAGTTATTGATCTAACGTGGTGAGATGTAACTTTGACAAGATCATCTGTTTAGTTTATCTGACTACTTGCCATATTAAACCAGTTACGCTTTCATGAGAATCAGGATAAATCAACATATGACACTTTGTAATTTCAACTTGCCAGTTAAGCCTTCTTTGTCTTAATGGGACTTGATTGAAGTTTAAGTAACCTAACTTTTGAAGAAAGATATTTGGGCCTAGAATATTTACTTTTATTTCATAAGCTTTGTTGTCACGTGATGGATATTAAATTATGAAACCCTAACGTTAATCGTTTTGTTTCTTTTTTGTTTATTTCAATCCTATCCGAAGCATGATTATTAATTGATTTAAACTGACTTGGGTAAAAGATTTTGAAAAGAAATTTTTATAATATTACTAACAGATGACGGAGAAAATTGTACTTAAACGTTCCATGTTAGGTTTCTTCGCCGCATTCACTATACAACAAACTGGGTGATGTAATTTTAGTCATCAGCAGAACATAAACCAACGAGAATTTTTTTTTCACCCTGACACAAATTCACAATCAATACACAAACTCGTGACATCACACAAATCGTTATTTTCATTCAACACTATGTAGTTCCCACTCACTTGTACCAAGAATATAACATATATGAGGATCTACTCAAATAGAGGAAAATAATCCTTTCGATCATGCTCAAGTCATAGATGGCAATAGTAAACTTGTACTTTATGATAGAAACAGTTTCGCTTTCATTGCTAACACGAGTAAAGTCGATTCGAACTTTTAGCTTGTACCTATGCCCATTTTGTTTTTAGGCTCCCCCCCTGCCCGCCACCCGTCGGTAGAGTAGGCAGGATTTTTTTTGGCGGAGGCTCAGTCTCAATTATGGTAAAAACCTGAATAATTTGAGCTGGAAATAACAAAAGAACATATAATGCCATTTTGCAGGGTCCATTATTTGAAAGAAATTTTGTTGAAACCGTGCGAAACTTTTTAAAAATTCATTGAGGACAACAAAGTTCAATATTTCAAATAATCCTAAAATCTTTTGGCAGTTTAAAAATTCTAAAAGGAAAGCCTCAAGTTTTCCACCATTCGCGCAATATAATAATAAGTCCTGCTCCTGTGATATAGAAATAAGTAACATATTTGCAGATTTTTTAAAACAAACGTACACTGCATGCAATCCAAAATACTGTGATTATTCTTTAAGAAATCGATTAAACTGTGATATACCTTTTTTAAGACTGACTGAAGCGGAAGTAGTGCAATATATAGACGACTTAAAGAGTACATGTTCGTATGGTCCTGACAACATTCCGTCTATATTAATTGTTAAAACTTGTAAATCCTACATATGTTCTGCAATTACTTATATATTTAACTGTTCGCTGTCGTCTGGTGTTTTTCCTGACTTGTGGAAGTCTTCGTTTATTATACCTCTTCACAAGAGTGGGAACAAGAACAATGCTGAGAATTACCGAGGAATTGCAAAACTTTCATGCATACCATAAGCTTTTTGAAAACATAGTCACCAATCACATTCAATTCTTTTGCAAATCAATCATTGTTCATGAACAACATGGTTTTTGCTTGCATAAATCTACAACAATGAAACAATGAATCTTCTGGAATTTACACACCAATTGAATATGTGAATATGCAAAATGGACTTCAAACGGATGCTTTTTTACGCTGATCTAAGTAAGGCATTTGATAGAGTTAGCCACTCTATTCTTTTGCTAAAACTTGAAAAATATGGGTTTCCAGAGTGGATTATAACTTGGATTAAATCATATCTAGGTAACCGAAAGCAGTTTGTTAACTTTAAAAACTGCCTGTCCAAAATTATTTATGTGCTGTCTGGAGTTCTTCAAGGTAGTCATATTGGACCGCTTTTATTTATTCTTACTTTTTATTAATGACTTTGGCATGGAAATTCTTTACTCAAATATATTAATCTTTGCCGATGATTTTGAGCTTTTTTATGGCTACACGACTCCAAGTGGACACTTATTTCTACAAAATGATATTGACAGAGCCTCCGAATGGTGCCTTTCAAATGGAATGGATCTCATTATAAATAAATGCAAAAGTGATGACATACTCTAGAAAGAGAAAACCCTTTTTATCTTCTTACTTCATTGACGAAAGCCTAGTTGTTTTAGGAGTTTTGTTTGACGTCAAACTGTCATTTTACTCCCACATCGACGTTATAATAAGCAAGGCTAGAAGCCTCCTCGGACTAATTAAGCGGTTTTCTAAGGAATTTAATGATCCTCATATTTATTCATATTTTGTTTAAGGTATGGCTAAAACTACCACAAAAATGAGAGCCTTTTTTATTATTAACCACCTCATATGAACAAGAAGTAAAATTTCAATAAGAAATCGAACAAATGAAAAAAACCCTAGTTTTAAAATGAATTTTACTCATACCTTTTTTAAAAACTTGTTCATATTTTAAAATTGAACTAACAAATTTAGGCAGAGAAATTTTGTGAAAAAATTAAATCCATCCACCACATCTTCAGGGATTATATCGATTTCTTTGTGAATATATTCAAAAAAAAAAGCTAATCTGCCGCTAATCAGCCACGTTTTTAACCGTCTCAAAGTGGAAAATAAACGTTCTGGCTCTGATGACGTCACTGCTAAATAGAAGCTAAAAAAGGTTTCAGCATTCCACATTTGTTTCAATAATCTAAATATTGAAAAAAAAAACCCTTTTTGATCTTATAACGGGTGATTTTTTAAGAGGTTTAGAACTTTTTAAAAAAAAAAAAACACAAAAAATTCGAAAAAAATGAATGAAATATTTATTTGAATCGATAGTTTGAACCTTGCAATTTAATGTTTAAAGATAATTTCATGCAAATGTTGACCGCCGCTGTGTCTCAGGTAGCCCATCCGCTGAGTCCAATTTTGGCATACTCTTTCACACATATCGGCCGGTATCTCACGAATGAATGCATGGATGTTGGTTTCCAGTGCGTCAATCGAAGCGGGCTTGTCCCTATAGACATTAGCTTTGACATACCCCCACAAAAAATAATCTAATGGTGTCAAATCGCACGATCTAGGCGGCCAATTGACCGGCCCGAAACGTGAAATTAACTGTTCACCAAACTCGCCTCGCAATTGCGCCATTGTTTCGCGTGCTGTGTGGCATGTGGCACCGTCTTGTTGAAACCACATATCATGCAAGTCAAGAACTTCCATTTCGGGCAAAAAAAAGTTTGTTATCATCGCTCGGTAGCGTTCACCATTGACAGTAACGCTGCGATTCGCATCATCTTTGAAGAAATAGGCCCAATAATGCCGCCGGCCCATAAACCGCACCAAACAGTGGCTTTTTCGGGATGCATTGGTAGCTGTTGCAATGCTTCTGGCTGATCTTCACTCCAAATGCGGCAATTTTGCTTATTTACGTACCCATTCAACCAAAAATGAGCCTCATCGCTGAACACAAGCAGCGCGCGATGAACATTTCGAACCGAGCACGAATTTTGATAGTAAAATTCAATAATTTGCAAGCGTTGTTCATTTGTAAGACGATCCATGGTTAAATTGCAAACCAAACTGAAGCTGTTTGACAGTGACACAAGGTACTAAACACACGTCAGCTGTCAAAACCAGTGTTGCCAAAACCAAACCAGCTTAAAAATCACCCATTAGCTATGTTTTATATTATAATTTAAGGTAGCGCAAGTTAGCTAATACACTAAAAAAAGAATTTTCAGAGGAAATTCTGTTAATACGAATTTTGGGGCGTACTCATAGTGGTTTGATAAACTCATGTTTCACTTAACAACATCAGTTTAAATAAGATCAATTAATACAAGTTCATCCAATTAAATTTCTATATTTAAAAATAGAAGTTTAATAACTTATTCGACTTCAAAAATAGTCCATTGACCAAAATTAAAATAAATTAAAATTGAAGGTTTATGTTTAACTAAGCAATAGTTTAAAATTTTTTTTTATGTTTTTATGATGATTTTTATATGATGATCCATATATATCATGCATCACATCAAGAACATGAGATCCTGCCCTCTATCGGGATCACGTTTCATGAACCAAAAGTTTAGTTTTTGCTTTGCAAATGTTTAAGAATTGTGAACTGTAGTGTAAAGAAAAAAGACAACGAAGAAATGAAAAATAAATAAACCCAAGGAAAAAAGAGATAGGTATACAACACAGTTGTCATTTTTTTAATGTTTTTATTTTCATGAAATGATCTCTATGGATCATCGGCGATAATAAATTACGGCTTACGAATTTGGCCGGTCCATTACCTTTATAAAAGGTCCGCCATCTAACGTTTTTTTTCAACTAGTGCTTATTTCGTGAATGGTTACACTCAGCTCATGTCTGATTTGACAGATAATTAGTTTTATCCTTCCGCTGAACGAATATGGTTGTGTATACGCTTCGCTAAGTGGGCCTGCGATCGACTTAGAGAAGATGCCGATTTTGCCAAAAAAATCATCTTTACAAATGAAGCTCATTTTGATCTTGGCGGGTAGTAAACAAGCAAAATTGTCGTATTTGGGGCACAGGAAACCCACACGCATACATTGAAAAGCCGATACACCCAAAACGAGTCACTGTTTGGTGCGGATTTTGGTCCAGAGGCATAATTGGGCCATTTTTTGAAAATGAGCAAGGAGTGGCCATTACAGTCAATGGCGATCGTTATCGGGCCATGTTGAACGATTTTTTGTTCACAAAAATTGAAGAGCAGGATATTGGCAACATTTGGTTTCAACAGGACGGCGCGGCGCTACGTGCCACACAGCCGAAGCTAAACTCGATGTTTTGCGCCATTTTCAAAAAAAAAGAAAGTTATTTGGCGGACCCTTTAAAAGGTTTGAAAAGATTATGAGAAGATTGTCTACCTCTGCTCTGATTCAAGTCGAGGTTTAGTATGTTAATTAATGCAATGATTTTAGGCGGTGGAATTTCATTTCGTTTATCGTTTTTTTTTTTTTAATGGAAAAATAAAGAAAAAATGAAATGTTTGAAATCGATTTGGGTCTTTTCCCTGTTTGCAAATCAATGAACTTTATTTTGAGTTTCTGTGAATACTGAAATTCGTATGAAATGTCAAACAAAATAAAGGTTATGATATCGATTACGATATCCATACCAAGTTCTTTTTTTAAATTAAAATTGAAGAATATTGTTTAGCCTAAAATTTGAACGAAAGAATAATAAAAACTATTTTCCGGTATTCTTAGAAATTTTAGCATAGTATTTCATTTTGCTTGGTTTAGGCTGTAGCCCCCTGATTCTCCCATAGGTACGCCACTGCCACCCCTGTTAAGGGGTCTTTCATTCGAAGTTTAGAACTTCCTGATTTCCATCAGATTCTTTGATACCTTCTGATCTATTAAGCCTTAGTTTGATAGGTTTGGTACCTGGCGATTTATCAAGCTTTAAGTTGGTTAGATAAAGCTTCTAGATGAATTAAACCATACTCATCTATCAGTGCAACAGCCTGCTGTTCCAAAAGTCACCCAGGGGCGTAATATTTGTTGATCTAAATCTACTAGGGACATTAAAACCAACTGATCGACCAGTGCAAAATACTAATCTTACGCAATCCGTAAATACCAGGAATCCAGAATAGGTACTATTTAAAATACTTGCTTGAATACTAGATTACAAGATATCCAGATTGAGATAGATGAACATTAGATAATGTGATATGAGTATAACCGCCGCCGTTCTTAAAACGCCAAATTGTGAATATCAAACAACAAAGGTAGTTAATTTTATAACTAAACAGGATGATCATCAGTTAACAATTGTTAAAATAAATATATGACACATTAAGTCAACATACTTTGTAGTTAAATTGTAATTTACAAGAGACCATATAAATTTATCACAAACTTGGTTAAAATTAACACACTTTATGATCATTTCAAAATCTTACTAAATTATGTTTTAACAAATTTTTCATTTTAAAGTAACATGGCATCCTAAATACCTACTGACTTTCAGGTATTTCTAATTGTAACCTAAAAGAGGATTCAGGGATTACCCACGGAATTGTATTGACACGTTAGTGGTCATCATTTCATATCCTCCAATACAATGGCGGTGCTTGAAACACTTTTCGTGAATGACACAACTGATTTTAAATAATTTTTATACACGCAGGTGGTGCCTTTAGGTTTTTCCCAAAATAATTTTATATAGATGTGACCTTTGTTGATTATTTTTGTTTTAAAATTAAACTAATTAATATTAAAGGCCTGTTTGCAAAGCGAATAATAATCATTCTTTACACATATATATGCATATATTATTGCATCCTTGTAAAACATATTATAAGGAATCTTAAAATCTTTGAATATAAAGTTGTTTTGCTTGTTCTAATAAAATATTTTAAAAATTAAAATCAATTAAATAAACTTGTCGGTCAAAAATATATTTAAATTCCCAGTACCGGCTTAGGGCGCCAGACATGAAGGGGCGCCACAAGCCCGTGGGGTTAAAAACTTGATTTTAACAGCAAAAGAGTTGACTGAAGCTGGAAATAAAATCTGTTTTTTAGAACCAGAAGACTTTGACTTGTTAAACACCAAACCAATGACAGAGCCTTTAACTTCTCAAGAAACAAAAATTTGACTTTTTTAGCTGGATCTGCGCTCACCACTACGCTAAAATGCTTGGCTAAATTTTGAAGAGAATTTTGTATGAAAACTAAAAAAAAACTGATGTGGTCGGCATTGTTTCAACCATGATTGACAAACTTGGCAACTTTGTCAATTGAAATAAATTGAAAAAAATTGAAAATGATAATTTATTTGAGCTATTACGTTTTTCTGTTGTTTTTCATTGCTTTTTTCACATGCGTTTGGATAGCTGACAAGGAGGTGCCGGAAAAATCTCGCCCCAGGGCGCTGATAGTGCTTAAACCGGCTCTGTAAATATCATTTTAATTTATTCTTTTGAGGTTAAAGAACGAATTATTTTTAATCAGATCATACACGTTTTGTCACTTATTATAAACTTTTATTGGTTTTAAATTTATAACATTTCAATTTAATAAAAAAAAAACAAAATGGAAGTTGTATTATTAACCTAAAATGTAGCATTTTGGTTTATATTTGAGTTCTCTTTTAGTCATAATGAAGCTCAATTGCACTCACATTACGAACTTGAACCAGTTTCATTTGTGACAAAATTATTGTGACAAGTTTTTTTGTTCATAAAGAAAGGTATCACTGCCTCGATACAAGAATGCAGCGGATGGTAACGGCCACCTATAAAGATATACAAGCTATAAATATTTGTTATTCGAGGAGCAAAGCTTACAAATCTGGGGTGTTCCTTCCAAACAGGTTCAAAAGTTTCAGTTAAGTGAAATAAAAAGAAGTCTGTGCCTCATCCCAGGTTATTGGTTTTCCCATATGACTTTTGTATGGGGCAAAACCCTTGTCAGTCCTTTTTTCCGGTATTATTGTGACTATGTAATATTACGAGGTAATTTTGTGTGCATCTGAAAGTATTCAATTTTGTTTAATATTTGTATTTATCTTGGAGAAATTCTTCAATTAAAAAGGCTACGGTGAAAACTTATAATAATTAATAGTCGATATCTTGAACAATTGTTGTCAAGTATGTATGGTATACGTATGGAGATTTTATATTTCATTGGGGAAGATAATTTTTGCGTATAAGAAGCTAAGATCCAAGTCTAACAATCTCTTGCAGGTTTTCTGCCATCTTTATTTGAAGAGTGAACTTAGTTTTCGAGACAAAGGGTTTTTCAATAAAGGCGGGTAGATGTTGAAATGGATAAAACAAACGGTGTGTGAGGTAAAAATAAAATTCTTTTTTATTTGAAAGGCTCATGTTATATGTTATTATGTATGGAATATGACATTGTTCAAATGCCCGCCTTGGTTTCTTACGGGGGCACGGATCCGAGTGGTTCAATTTTAAATGAATCTTCCGCATAAATCCGGCTAAATTTGAGCGATGGCCTGTGTTATGTCACCTCAAGGACATCGGTCGATTGTGGTTTATGCGACTTTGGGAAATCCTACAAGAACAAGTCTAACGGGCTCAAATCGCACGATCTTTGTGGCCAATTCACGTTCCATCCACGAGCATCGTTCTGTTCTAAGCACATGTCGTTCGTCTGCATGCCATATAATTTGGGCTGAAATAAATTGTTTATCATAGATCGGTAGCGTTTTCCGTTGATGGTGATGGCAATGCCATTCTTGTTCCTCGTTTTGGAAGAAGTGCGGACTCTCACGAGCTTCGGCGATGTTTTCGATTGATCTTGCGTTTCTCAATTTTGGCCGACTCAGTTTTGGCCACCAAACGTTGAATAGTCGACTGAGAAGGCAAGAGGCACAAGGGATTTTGATACTAATGTTGTTGTGCTGTTCAATCGCGCAACTCGTTGTTGTGATTCTACATCAGTAACTGAATAATAAACAACAGATTTGACAGATGTCACCAAAACAACATGGCCACCACAAGCCGCCAAATCTAATAACGAACAATTCGGTTAAATCTAAGAATCGAGATATAAACGTTTCAAAGTTGAAGACGGGAAAGTAAACGTCTGTGGAATAATTTTATATTTTCATAATTTCATCTTATATTTACATACAATATAGTTTATCAATAGTCGATAATTAGACCAATTAACAGTCGTTATACTACTTGCTATACGAGTTTCACAATTCATAAACTCAATTGCAATTTATAGTCGTAGTTAGCTTTTAATGTCCATGGATCGTCATTCTGAACAAATGTACTTTAGGGCAATGGAAAGTGTGACGAGAATGAAAGTCCAATCTGAAACGGTCACATTACAATTAGATCAAAGATCAGATAAGCATTTTGTCTATTAGAAACAGACATAACATCCATTTGAACCTTATGTTCGTAGACGTAATAAGCATTTAGACATATCTTCTATTCTATACTATTTATACATATAAAACTGGATCGTGGTGTTTTCGGATGCTTAAAACTTGAAAACGACTGAAGAAAATTGGACCCTTCTTTTTACGAACAAAGAAAAGTCAGAAAATTCTCAACAGGTGGCGTTGCAGGCGCACATTTAGTTTTTCAGTTAAATTCAATGACCGTTCAACAAGTGGCGCTGTAGGCGGTTAGAAAATGGCTTTTGGGATATTCTTTTATACTTTTGTTATTTGTAGGGTGAAATGGGGCAAAAATAAAAAAAAAAACTCGAATTTAAGAAATTCTGTTTTTTTGGAAAGGTTTCTCGTTCGAAATGGCTTTAGAAATATTTTTTTTTAATTTTGTTATTTATAGGGTGAAATGGCGTAAAAATAAAAAATTTCTGATTTAGGAAATACTTTTTTTTAATAGCTTAAGAGATATTCTTTAACCAATTCTGTTATTTGTAGGGTGTGATGAGGTAAAATAAGAAATATGCGATGTGTAACGTTATTTTTTAGTGAATGGCCTTACAGATGGTGAGATGGGATACAATGAAAAGTGGCATTTGATAAAGTTATCTAAAAAAATTGCTATTTATAGAGTGAAATGGGATGAAAACAAAACAGCACTTTTTGATCACAAAAAAGTTTCTTTGTTGGGAAAGTAATAAAGGTTGGACCATATTTTTGTTCAAAGCCACGGACATAATTTCCAAGCTTTAAGATTATTTATCGTACAAAGGACTTTATATCCATTTGATATTTTTGTTGAAGCTGAGTACCTTATGTTCATTTATTTCATTCATTTATGCCTCAATTGAGAGGCATAAACATTGCAGACAAGTGATTATAGCAAGACGGCGGCCGGCGCCAAATGCCACACACCACGTGATAAAATAAATTTACTGAGAGAAAGACTATCTTGATGAACGATTAATTTCCCGAAAAGGTCCCAGTTAACTGGATTCTGGGATGTGAAAAAAGCGCATGTCCGAAGAAATTATCAAATATTAATGCTTTACAATTATCTGTCAAATAAATCCAATTTCATAAATATTACAAACATATTTCTGTGTGTTTTCTTTTAATTTAAAGTTCTCCACTTCTAAAATTTTTTCGCAGTGTACGTCTTTTCAGTTAATCCTATACTTGTCAAATATATCATTCTATTTTATCTAATTTTTCCTATCCTTAATAAAAAAAATAAATCTACGTGCTTAAAATAAATCACATTAATATAATCTTTTTCCGAGGAAGTATTTTTCTATAGACGACATGATTGCCACTCCCCTTTCCACAAGCAGTTACATTCTTCTATATGCGAAAATAAATCTCTGTGCACACATGTTTTGTTATTTTTGTAATAAATTCAAATACTATTCTCATACATACTTGTTTCCCAAAATCGCTCTACTCAGATATGATTTTATCAAAAACAAACAAAAATTCATCGACACCTTAACCTTGAAATATTTTCTCTCTATGTGCGTATTTATTCTAATTCGAGTTATTCAATAATTATGCAAAAACTTCCAGTTTAGTTAAATTATATTTCATAACAACAACAACCATAAGAAAAATAAAAAAAAACCCACACAATTTAATTAGCAACCGATAACATATCCATCGGTCTAATAATAACATAATTAAGTACCTCATGGGCAAAGTCTTATATATTTTACTTATAAATTATTCAAATACTCAGCAAGTCACACATATCACCATCATCAGGCCATATAGCCTCATGGAATGATGACAAAAAGTCTTTTCTGTATCTACCACCACCATGCGGTCGTTATTATTGTTTGTCAATTGACCTTGTCTTTATAAATTTTAAGACATGATATTTAAAAATTTTAAACTTTATGCCCAAATACACACACACACATAAAAACACATAATTTTACGCAATTTATATTGTGCCTATTTTCAAATACATAAATTGTATCAAAACAAACGAAAGAGCTGAGCAACGAACTTGAAAATTATTAAATACGTGCGTGATTTTTTAGTATGTGTTGTCTCTATACGCAGCTGCGTCTTATCAAACTTAAGTAACACACTAAATCTATTATAATTAATATTTGCATTTTCTTCAGAAGCTTTTGCTGCAATCACTGAGCTTCTTTTGTGGAATTACATAATGGAAAATAGCACGATTATTGAAATGATTTAGTATTTTTTACTTTATTGGGATTAAATTGGATTTAAGCTTAAATATTGAAATCAAATATTTATCAATATACTATCAAATATTTCTGCAGTTCAATCAAAATTTGTGTATGAAAAGCTTTTAAATCTTGTTATTGATTTCACTTTCTGCAAACCTAAGTTACACACATTTTGGAGCTCGTAAAACTAAACCATAATATTTACCAATTTTTGTTTAAACCAAAAACCAGTTTTATTAAAATTTTACGTGATTTAGTCATCGTGTTGTTTTTTTTTTTTTTTTTTTTGATGAGGTTAAATGGATAGAGTTCAGGTGTACCCAATTTGTTTTGCGTTCTAATGATTTTTATCTGATGTGTTAGTGTGAAATTGCTAGGTCTTCAATTTAAGTCAGAGCATAACAAAGTAATAAGTGAAATTAAATCTTCCTCTCGATGATTCAGAATAGATTTATCTTATTCTTTGTTCAAACATAATTTATTGTAGACAGAAATATTTCAATTAAGACAATCATCATGTTGTTGAGGTAGTAGGTACAGGTACATTCAACTTTTGTGCAGGTCGGCTGCGAGTCCAATAAAGCTTAGAGCGCCAATAGTCAACAGCTTTGTCTTAAGAAATAGCGACTTAGTTAGTTGTTACTGTTGTGGAGATCGGTCGTGTTTGAGGAGTTTATGAATTAAAATCTCCTCTATTTGAATAGTGTTTGTTTGTTTTATTGTACGAAAATATTATGGTGTGAAATGTGCGGTGAATAATTAATAATAATTAAACAATAAAGAATACTTAAAGAAAATCATTTTATTTGGCAATAAAAATAAACTCGTTTTAGTCTATTTAGTGTGCGGAAAATAGTTTAGTTGATAAAAATAAATTTCGACTCAAGTTTTATAGAACTTTATTGGATTTTGCATAATGTGAGTAAATTTTAAACTAAAAAAAAAAATATACGTTATTGCCGGTAGTGGAATTTTCAATTTTGTATTCATATACATATATTAAAATATTTTAAAAAGACTTTTCCTGTTCTTATTGACACTTAAGTTGTTGTTGTGTTATTTTAAAATGTTGATGCTTGTGTATTGTCTTGTGGTATTGTCTTATTTTAAAATGGCAGTTCATATCGTATTTTCTTCACTATATAACATTTATTCATTCGAATTTCGTTGTTAAATTGGTCAACAAAATTTATGCTGAAATCAAGATACATACACAAATTGTTATTTTTGCCAAAATAAGCGTGGTATTTTTATTTTTTTCAGCTTGATAAACTTTTGTAATTTTTGAAAGCAACGCTCAATTATGATGAAAAATTAATGCTCAGACGAGTGAATTTTAAATTTGAAGCCGACGTGAGTTGTGTCAATATTTTAAGGACATTATAGTTTTATTGTTAAAGAAATTCTATACAGTAATTTAGTGCTAAAATCTTGAATGTTGAACCCCCATTACCGATAATATGCTTAAAATCAATTTCTCCCTCCTTATATTTATGTCCAACGAATTGTTGGCTTATAAATCGAGTACGAAGAAAACAGATGGAAATCAAATGTGCAATAACCAGCCTGTGTGTTGTGAATAAAAATGCTAGTTGATTCAAATGCAATGGTCAAACAATAAAACCTACATTGGGTTGGACCTGATCAGGTGACTTTGGTAGCACAATGCGTAGTGCATATTGCTCTGAAGACGCTTGGTCTATGTTCAACTCCCAGATGGGCAAAAAAGTTTTTCAAATTAAAATTTAACGTAATAAACTTACCCTCACTAAAAACAGTCTGATGATCGGCCTGGCAGCCGTGAAATGGCTATAACTCCACAACATATAATGACTTGGTGGTAGCTTACTCAGGTGGTTGTTTTTTCATTCAAACTTTCAAAAAAAAAATTAAATTTTAGAATTTTTTAAATTAAATAACAATTTTTGGACATTTCTTCTCTTTATCTGGTCACGCCTGAAGTGATTTGTCTTCAGTTTTTTTCTTTCTTTTTTAATCGAAATGTGTTTTTTATATTGATGAAGCAAGAACTGGTTTCGTTTTCGTTTTAAGAAAACGAAGTCGAGGTTGTAATCAAAACAAACACCAACATGATCGTCAAGTCTGAAAAAGTGGGTTTCGTTTGTGCGTCCGTGGGTCATCTGTGCGTCTTTGCGTCCACTGTCATTTGAGCTCGAGCCTAAACAGAGATGTGCCGATTTGCGTCAAATATGGTACGAAGCATTTTTATGTAATTCCCTAGAGAAATAAGGTCATCTAGAATGAGTAGCTGCCATACTATAAGTTTTTTTCTTCAAATTTTCTCGAAAACGGCTTTAACGATTTTGATTAAAATTTGTAAAGGGTGCTTTTTTTAGACGTGTGGTTTTCAATTTGGCAATACATTTTTCGGAGTTGGTCTTTTTGACATCTGTGCTCAGTTTGGTTTCACATTTCATAATGAATAGATTTACTCCTGAACAACGTTTACAAATTGTACGAATTTATTACCAAAATAATGGTTCGGTTCGCGCGATTTTCACAAAAAAATTTTATTCAGCGATAAAGCTCATTTTTGGTTGAATGGGTACTTTAATAAGCAAAATTGTCGTATTTGGAGTGTAGATAATCCTCAAGCCATTGATGAGAAGCCGTTACATACTCAAAAAGTCACTGTTTGATATGATCTATGGACAGAGGGAATCATTGGTCAATATTTCTTCAAAAATGAAGCCGACCATAATGTTACAGTCAATGGGGAACGCCTAAATTGGAGGATGTAGATGTGGACGACCTTTGGTTCCAACAAGACGGCCGGCGCTACATGCCATACAGCCAACGAAACAATCAATTTATTGAAGGAAACTTTTGGTGAGCGCATTATCTCGCATCAGGGGATTTAACACCGCTGGAGGGAATGTGAAGGCGCTTGTCTACGCAGATAAGCCCGTCTTGGAAGAGAATATTCGGCGCGTTATTGCTGACATACGGCCCCAATTGCTACAAAAAGTATTCGAAAATTTGGCCTCTCGGCTGGAATTTTTTCGAGGCAGCCGCGGCGGCCACTTGCCCGAAATCATTTTTAAAACATAATGACAAACCTTTATCTTTTTAATAAAGCTTAATTCTTGGCCATAACATTAAATTATATGCGTTTTATTTCTTTTTGAAAACCACACGTCTAAAAAAACACCCTTTACCTGTTATGACCAAAGTGATTGCAAGAAAACAGCTTTTCATGTTTTCTGAATTAAGACGGATCCTCCTATAAGAGTTGCTAAATAATTACATACATGAAAAATTAAAATTTTCTGAACTAAAAATGAAATATTTTGATTTTTAATCTTTTTTGTCGAGATCACTAAGATCACTGAGGCTCTCGTAAAATTTCAAATAAAAAACAGGGTCTCGTCTTGGATGCTTTTAATGACGTCTCATCTCGGATAAGTTACACGAGACGGAGACTTTTCTCTTCACGTCGCTGTAGCCCTAGCCCGCTTAATAGTAAAAAATCGCATTGAACTACTCTTGTGGAAAAGCTTTTAATAAGGCTTGTTTAAAAATTCAATGCTTGCTCACCGAAAACGCCCATCTTCTAGTACCTACTACGGATAGGCTAAATGAACTTTTGAAGAACTCAATTTATTCGTATAGTTCATCAGATCTTCGAATAAATAATAAGCTCCTGAAACTGAGTATCATTTCTTATCCTGATATTTTCAACAAATCCATAGAAATAAATTTATTTCTAATACTGTATATCAGATATTTTTTTAGTTGCCTTCTACCCATGAAGGAGTAAATCATAGCTGCCTCTAAAATGCATACTCCAATAGTAGTTAAACTTGAACTATTTCGTACCTAAGTCTGATGCCTTGTCCATGGCTGTCGTAAAGAAGGACATAAAAGTAGTAATAATTGAGAAATTTAACGCTTGTGTTATACTCTATAAAGACCTCAGTATTTTTGTGAACATTTTTTTATAACTTTTGGAAATGCCTTTAAATCCTTTAACCTATTTAACTCTCCTTCTTTACGACTTACCTATTTGCTCACAATCGCCACGGATTTATTTTTGTCTATATCTAACGGTATTGTCTGCGAAAATGTATCTCCCTTCAGGCCCTTTTTAAAATATGTTGCTAATGCAGAGGTGTGTGTCTTCAGAAATATCCATTGCATAAATATTATTTTATTGTAAATTTTAACGAATTTCCATGATTTGTCTTTTATTATTATAAGTGCTTTAACATATAAATAATTTTATATCTGTTTTTGCATTTCTAGAGTTATGTTCATATACCTAATGTTTCATTAAAAAACAATTTATTTATTTATTTTTTTAAAATTTTTATTGTTTTCAGGTCAACAAGTGAGCCAGTTATGGCAACCCACACAGAAAGACCCAGTTGGGGCTCACCAGATACAGCCGTTGCTATGCGGCATGCTTACAAATCCTATGGCAAAGGTAAAAATGCCAACCAGGTTTTGAATAATCTCAATATGACAGTTCCAAAGGGCACAATGTAAGTAACTATTATTATTAAATGAATAAATTATTATTTTCTATTATTTAATTATTTTACAATATACATATTATGTACCTAAGTTCGGTTGGTCTAATTGAATTGTTGTATAATTGCTTCAGAAAAATGTTGTTGCATAATCCTGATTCTATGAAAACCAATGTCCGGTATTAGGTATGTCGTAGAAAGCATTCTCTCAAAGAGGTAAAAAGTTTTCGCAATTGGGTGTCAAGTGATTGTGTTAATTGAAGGAATAGGGGGATTTTTTTTTTTATTCAGTCTTCGAAATTGTCATGTAATTTGTTTGTTTACCTTTTCTATACATGCATTCTGCAATGCATCAGTTTGGTTAAATATTTGCTTTTGATGCATGCAGTGTGATTGGTTAATAAAATGTGTAATGTCATTAGTGTCGTGACAGTGCAAAAAAAAATTGTGTCCTGGCCCTGAGTCAGTCGTAAGAGATATGAGTCAGATTTGGAAGATTTGACACCATAATATCAATATCGTTGAAGGTGAATATAATTTTTAAACATACGATATATATAAAATCTATAAAAGAAGCATTAGCAATGGATGATAGAAAAGCTATTTAAATAAATTATTGTATCGTGCCTGATTCACAATGTGACGAGGAAACGGGACGTGAGCATGACGAGAACTCGTTGTAGTTGTCAAACCAATTTCAAACAATCAAAGCATACCTGAATATACACAATAAGGCGTTTCTCGTCGTCACGCCATTCAAAAAATTGAAAAAAAGACTCGATTTTCATTTTTGCTAAGTAATTTTGCAGATTTTACAAATAAAGTTATTGATAAATCTATTGTTTTGTACGTTTGTTTATATTTGTTTGATTTTTTTTTTCCAAAAATTAGTTTTTGTCGTAAAAATGCATTGGTGCATTGTGAATTGGGCAACGATTTTATAACTAGAAAAAGGTGACAGCGTTTCCCGCCACGCTCACGTCGCGCATTGTAAAACAGGTTTCTATCAGTAATATCAGTAAATTAGTTTAAGAAGCAAACATAAAATATCTTAAAACAATAGAACCTTAAAACCTCAGTTCCTGCCACCCATACTGGACGAAAGGTTTTTAAAAATTGTATGTGTTCTGTTTTGTGTTCAACAGATATCGTCAACTAAGACATTTTCTTCACAGAATCATCCTACCTTCGACTGTGCTGCAGAAATGCAGACTTGGTCATGGTCAAGTGTAGTCGTTTTTTGCTAAGAATCAAAAGTCGGAACTTAATTTAAAAAAAAAAAATCTGCGTGGATTTAAATAGGTACTTTTAATTGTGAATTAAATTGTTAGGGATGAAAGCTTTTGTTAAGTTCTGAACGATAGTACAATGAAACTATCAAAAAAACTTCTTTCTCCCGAATTGGCAACTAACCAAACGAATCATAATATCGACTTTAGGCAACAATATTATTGTCAGGACAAATCAATGCAACTGAGCTGAGCTAGACATTGTTGGTGTCCTAAAAGACTAATTTCTGATTTTCTTACTTGAAGGATCTTGACTATTATATACGGCGCGGCGGTGATGGGTTTCTATCCCCTCCTGAGGACATTTCTTTCAGTCACCAAGACCCGCAATAGCTTCGTCTTTAAATCGGAGATTCGGTCTTCCATGTCACCTCGAATCTTGAAGACTCTTTTGACTCAAACATTGTTGTCAATTCAATTCGATGTGTTCGAGCCAATCAAGTTGATGTGTTGTATCGTTATTCACTCGTAGACGTTTTCTACATCATTCCTCGTACACATTAGACAAGTCCAAATTAATATCGGTCTAATAATATTTTTTTTCGAAAGCCCACACTTCAGCTATCATGATCTGCTTTTTGTCCTGCTTTTGTTTTTGGTCGACGCGCGGCGCGCGCGGCGGGCGTAAAGCAAGTATAAATATATTAGTCCTGAAGAGTGTATAAGCTTCGTCCTAAGCGTCAGACGTTTTTAACCCATTTGTTTCGCCAAACTAAAGTAACAGCGGTTTTTCGCTGATCTGTTAAAATTACTATAAATATACTTTATTTTGTGGTTACTTATTCCAGAGCTCAGGGAAAGTGAGAATCTATACGTTTAATTGCAAATAAAACCCCCAGATCTAATGAAGATAATGCCTTTGATGTTAAAGCCTGTCTTATGCACTATTTGCTACAGAAAGAGATTGAAGAAATCAGATGATATCTTACCTCCATGTCGAATCCGGTGCAAGGAGGTCAGAAGAGGAGCTATTTCTTTGTTCCACATTGCATTGAGTAATTTCTAATTTAACGCCAAACAGCTGAATCAGATTTCCCGGATTCCCGAATGTTGAGCTACCGAATCTAATTATTATACAGCATTTTATTTTTAAGAAATATGCACGACTGGGTCGCACGAACTTGCTCTTATATGCGATCACATTGTGGTTCTATAGTCAGAACTAAACTAGCTATGGGAGTCTATATTTTATCCATTTGACAAAACTTAGTTTAGTTGCAGGTGGTAATATGTGAGTATACAAAAATTAACAATATAGGCCAATGTTGCACCATATGCAATATGCATGCAAGGAAATTATATTATTTAAAACTGGAAAATTGTTTAAAATAAACAAAATTAGATATAAATTGTTTAAAATACTTCTAAAACTGTTTTAAATCGAACGCGATGTACCCCATCTCATTTCTTATATAAATCTTAATTTATTAGAAAAAAAAATTTAAAAATCGTAGGAGCGGTTTTAAAAATAATTAATTTTTAATATATAAAATTTCGTTAACATTTTTATGAAATAAAATTGGTACATCAATTATAAGAATTTATTAATGTGGAGTTGAAAATTTAATTTTCAAAAAAAATTTTCCACCCGTTTTCGAAATATGTAATATTATTTAAACTTATTACAAGCTTCTGTTTAAAAAAATTAAGTTTTGATCGGTAAATCAGATAATGAGAAAGTCGAAAACCAAAAAAAATACATTCTATGGGAGGTGCTGTTATTAATTTTTCAATGTGAAATTTCATAATTTAAAATGCTAGACCTTACTAATTACTCTACACAAAAAAAATTAATCAAAATAGTAGGAGTCGTTTTTGAAAAAAAAAGTTTTCCTTAACGATTTTAAAACATTTGTATGGAAGGTACCGTTATCATTAATTATAAGAATAATTTTGTCTAAATTCTTGTGGATAGTGTGAAAAAAATGCTTTTTGCCAAGTTTAATAAAAATTGACCAAGTTGTTTTTGAAATATCGTATGTTTGAAATAAAAAATTTCAAACTTTTTTTAAAAATTCAAATTATATTTTTTTGAAAATTTGGGTAAAAAATTCATCAAAATCTATTGAACCGTTTTTGAGAAGAGCAAAAATCAAAAAAAATGGTTCTTTGGGAGGTGACATTAATAACCATTTTTCTGAACCATTTATTGTATTTATTTAACGGCAACTTATAACTATTTAAATTTATTGTGTTTTTAAAAAAAAATTCTGTGGAGCCGATTTTGAGAGAAAAAGTTTTTCCTTTTTGACCAAAACATTTTGTATGACAGCTACTGTTAGTTTTGGTCCTAAAAAAAAAAAGAAAAAAACGGGTTGGGTGAATGTCCAAAAAAATGGTAGGTACTAAGTTTAAAGAAAATCGAGATATCCGTTTAGGCTGTAGACGAACAGACAGACAGACAGACAGACGGACTTTTTTGCAAGACCCCCATTTTTTTCGACTTTTCTGTCATCGTAATGTCAAGTTTGATCAAAATTAAATCATATAGTATACCTACCTATTGTAACTCAGGACTTGAAATTCGTTGGTCTCTTCCAGGATTTTCTGATTGCTTGAACACAGAGCAGAGTACAGCAACTTGAGCTAGAGCTTAAATAGCTACAAAAAAAGTGTCTTACATGTGCTATGCAGTTGTATAGCTTTTTGTGTATTTTGGCTCCAGTTGCAGTTGGAGGCCTGTTTGCATTGTGTTAATGCATTAAAATGTTGTAGAATGTCTTAAGACGCCCACACAGTAAATGTTGGATAAGATCTTATAATCGACGTTAAGTAGATTCGATGGAGCTGATAGTTCAGTCATTTGACATGCTTCCCGCCACCAATACTGGTGCAGTTTTACATCCATCAGTATCAAAAAAATACGAAAAAATAAAGAATCTATTAGTTTAGTTTAGAACTTCTCCTAAGTGGGCTTTAGGTCTTTTTACTAATAGTAACTTCGAAAAAACGACAGACGTTTCAAACGTGGTTACGTTCTTCTTCAGGTTAAGATTATTTTGACGTTTTCATATATAAATTATAGAAAACAAAATTGATAATTAAAATCGGTAATATACAATCCTTATCCCAATGCCATCTGAAATTTCTTTCGCTCTCTTTTTATATGCCTTGTTCATACGTATAATTTGAAGAGAGGAATTTATAACCTCCACCATTTGTCATTTTGTATGAAAGTCCTAACTACTACAAGTGTTATACTTGCGAAAAAATTGTTTTTGAGCTGTCAAATCAATCTGAAATGACAGATCAAACACAATTTTGGTAAAGGGCTTTCCAATAAGAGGTGTTATTTTGATATTCAAAGAAAAATGGCATTTTTTGAGATAAATTATCGGATGTTTATTTCATTATAAAGAGGAAGGTATGCCGTTAATAATGCAACACAACATCAGCCAAATGGCCGCCACGACCACGCTTACAGGACCATATCCTTTTCATGAAATTTTCCATAACCAAATCGCAAAGTGGCTGCTCTATGTCCTCGATAGCCTCACGAATTCCATCTTTGAGGTCTTGAATCGACGCTGGGCTGTTGGCGTAGACCTTATCTTTCACGTGGCCCCAAAGGAAGAAGTCGCAAGGTGTTAAATCACAAGATCTCGGTGGCCAATTGTGATCACCTCTTCGAGAGATAACACGGTCCGGAAACTTTTCCCGTAAAAGATCGATGGTTTCATTGCTTGTGTGGCACGTAGCGCCGTCTTGTTGAAAGTAAACGTTGTCCAGATCAATACCATCCAATTCCGGCCATAAAAAATCATTAATCATCTCTCGATAGCGCAATCCATTGACCGTAACTGTTGCTCCAGCCTCATTTTCGAAAAAGTAAGGTCCAATGACCCCGCCGGACAATAAACCGCACCAAACAGTCACGCGTTGAGGATGGAGAGGCTTTTCAACAATAACTCTTGGGTTTTCCGAGCCCCAGATGCGAAAGTTTTGCTTGTTGACGTAGCCTCCGAGGTGGAAATGGGCCTCATCAGTCAAGATGAATTTTCGATGAAATTCCGGATCATTTTCATGCATTTCAAGGACCCAATCAGCAAAGACACGACGTTGTTGATGATCAGCCGGCTTGAGTTCTTGTGTTAACTGAACTTTATAAGCTTTAAGACCCAAGTCTTTATGCAAAATACGGTGTAATGACGTTTGTGGAATGCCTAATTCCAAAGAACGACGAGGAATGGACAAACCTGGGTTTTCTTCAACACTTTGGGCTACAACAGCAATATTCTCAGTTGTTCTTGAGCGACGTGCACGGGTTTTATTCTTCACATCACTAACTTGTCCCAACAGCTCGAATTTGTCCACCACTTTCTGATTGCGGTCCGACAAGGTGCTTCACGACGACCCAAAAATGTTTTAGTTTTACGAACCGTCTCTGCCAAATTTTCACCATTTTTATAGTGAATTTTAATAATTTCAATGCGTTGTTGAAGTGTGTATCGTTCCATTTTTATTAATGGCGTAGTTTCTACTTGTCAAATGTCAAAAAATGACAGCTTCAAAAGTGACAGCTACCGAAATAGCGGGCTATTCAAAATAACACCTCTTATTGGAAAACCCTTTACGTTTTTTTGCATACAGGCGTCTTTAGCGCATATTTTCGTTTTTAATTTTACACTTTTTTCCACAAAAATCTGTAGTTAAATCTTGATGTGGAGAAAAGTGTTTCTCTTTTCTCAAAAAAAAAAAATATGATTTGTTGAAATGCAACGTCAAACTTAGAATGAGAAGATGCAGATAGTTTCTTCAATAAGAAGTCGTATTGACTAAAATCTTCTACATACTGACGTATAGGTTGAAAGTTTCGAATACATAGATTTTAAGAAATAGTAGTAGTGTAGTATTACAAGTTTACCACAAATTGTTTGGTATAAAACGATTTTTTGTATTTTCTTGCCTTACGCTATTAAATTTTTGATAATTTTGTAAATAACACCTACAATGCTGATAAGCTCATCATGAAAATGACGAAAATAAATGGCTTAAATATCTTTCCCAAAGTTAAAATTTTAACTTGTATATTTATTTAAGTTTCAAACCATCTCAACTATCTATTATTATCTTCAAAGAAATATTTTCTTCAAACTTTTATTTGTTTTCTATAGGTAGGTATAACAAACAAAACATAATTTGTTTTTTTAATCCATCACTGTCCGGATGTGTCAGATTTGTTTACATAAAATGTGTCATCACAAAATATCAAACTCAAAAGCTTTCTTTTTATCTGTCTTCACACAAACCTTCTATCACACGCTTTGTATATTCACTTTGAATTTTCTCAGAGATATAATCTATTTACAACAACAATAACCGTTTATCAAATCAATCAAAATTTCAAAAAAAAAAAATATTATCTCTTCTCCTTCAATCATTTCACGAAAATACACACGAAAACAATGGTCATGACCTAAATATGTACAAAGAATGAGTACCTTTTTCTCTAAAAGTAAGGTTCGAAAAAATCATTATTTTTTGCGTCAGTCCTACACTGAACCAAATAAATTTCAGTCACGTAATATAATAATAAAATTTGTAATAAAAAAATCTAACTATACGATTATAAGACCTAAAGCTGGCCATACCCGTACGAGACAAATGGCTTGCCGACCCAAAATGCACCGTGTGATTGGGCTCGATGGAACCATTTGGAATTTCCGTAATTCAGAAATCCATCACGAGCCAAATTGGCTCCGTAATGGCTCACTCGTGTTAATTTAAAAGCAATCTAAGTTGCAAGGTACTACAGTTGGCAGAAATTCATAGAAAGATAAGGGAGCATATTGGTTGACACTTGTGGAAGTGGACTGAGAATTAGGTTGACATCGGGGACTATAACAACACCATTATAGAAACAAAATGGAGTTTCCATACAAACTATCGATAACAAGTATGCAATTCATGCCGGTAACACGGCTATTATGTTATAAAATTCCATGAGTGACGTCCAGAAAAAGATTTCAAGATTTATATAGAAAAGAATGCTGCCAAGAGTGGGGGTGCAACACCTACATCTAAGTTAGTTATGTCCATTTTACTTTTGTCCTCCAATCTATGAAAAAGCTGTCAATAATTAAAAGTCGATTGATAATTCCAGCTGTCACATTGACTGTCAATTTGATTGATAATGTATTTTTTTTGCCAATAATTGACAACCACGGTTATTGTCATTGTAAGGCTACCAGACAAACCACAAACACCAGCGATGGGCAATTAATGATAAAAAGGTTAGTTTTTTTGAGTGTTGTCATTAGGGCAACGTACTATATACCTGCCTCTGACTTTGACATGGTCATGACTTGCATCAGCTATATCAAATTTCATCTAAGGCTGACATCTGTATTGTGTATGAAGTTGTGTAGGTATAGCCAGAGTTCGGCGAGTTCAAAACTCTGATGCGTGTTTAAATGTTTGCTTGGTTCCGTGTTCAAGGTTTTCAATTTATAAACGACATAGGTTTAATTGAAATGAAGTACCATACAAAAAAACAAACCACCTGCGTCTCTTTTAGCACAAGAGTAAAGTACTTGGTTTGTATCTTAAAGTAGGTTCATTGAACGCTTCGAGGTATGATACTTCCCATTAATGACAAACGACGGACATGTATAATTACTTTCCTTTTCTTTTGCGCGCATGAATTAAACGATGCTGTGTGTGTCATATATGTACTATAGTCAAAACCTGCCTAACGAAATAGCAATAAAACGAAATATTATTTCATAAGAGTTTCAAAGAAACATTGACCTACTTATACATCTTAGGTAGTTATCTGCATTTTTTTGCTGTTGTATATATGTTTGGAATTTATTTTATATTAGTTATAATGAATATGAGTGTGTTAAAGACTTAGGCACACATGGTTTTCTTTATGTAGTCTGGGAGTTAGGGTTTCAAATGATTTAATAGTCATTTAATCAACCAGTTGATTTAAGCTTACTCACGCATCCAATTGAATCCGTTTCAATATCGTTTGGGTGTCGTGCATTCTCTGATTGAGCTACTTGTGTAAGATGATGCTAATGAAATGACATTTGACGAAGAGGCTTTTTTAGAATGATCGATCCAGAGTTGAAATGTGAACAAAATTAAAAAGAGTTAGAGAGTTTCACAAGCAATTTGGCGTTGGGCGCCATGTCGAATGTAAGGTTTTTTAGTTTGTGTTCAATAACTCACTCATTTTTAGGTTTTGACAAAAAATTCTTGTGAAAGTTGTTGTTATAATAGTTTTTTGTCTACGATTGATATTTTTTGACTTAATCCAGAAAGTAAGATAACTATCGTATTATTAAAATTGCTGGCTTAAACCGATTAGAACCATTGCGGATTCTGCTCTGGAATCGTTTTAAATTTAGACCGAAAATTAGTTTTTCGTTGAGTTAACTCTGACTTAAATCAAAAACTCGCAGCCTTTGGACGAAATTTTTTATGACTAAAGTTGTAGAATCCTTAAAAGTTTGTTGTTAATTATTCATGATTTCAAATAAACGAGAAAATAAGTATATCCATGTTTTTCCGATTAAGTCAAAAAATATCAATCGCAGACAAAAAACCATTATAGTAAAATTTTTAGAACATTAAATCTTTGAACAACAACATGCATTTCTTATAAAAAAAACTGAAATTCATTGAAGATGGCGCCCAACGGAAAACTGTTCGTGGACCACTTTAACGATTAAAAAAGATCTGTCAAAAGTTTAAAATATGCTATTTATATACAAAAAAAAACCTTCTTTAACTTGAAAAGTGCATATTTTTACTACTTATGGATCAGTCCAACAATTAAACAAGAGAAACTCTACCTCATTTTTTCTTCTTCAGCAATTTTGTTTGTAAAGGTTTTCAAAAAGAAATAAAACGCATATTATTTAATGTTATGGCCAAGAATTAAGCTTTATTAAAAAGATAAAGGTTTGTCATTATGTTTTAAAAATGATTTCGGGAAAGTGGCAGTCGCGGCTGGCTCGAATAAATTTCAGCCGAGAGGCCCACTTTTTGACCACTTTTTGCAGCAATTGGGGCCGTATGTCAGCAATAACGCTCCGAATATTCTCTTCCAAGGCGTCAATCGTCTCGGGCTTATCTGCGTAGACAAGCGACTTCACATAACCACAAAAATAGTCCAGCGGTGTTAAATCCCACGATCTTGGAGGCCACGCCACAGGCCCACGACGCGAGATAATGCGCTCACCAAAAGTTTCCTTCAATGAATTGATTGTTTCGTTAGCTGTATGGCATGTCAATATCCTCCAATTCATGTTTGAAAAAGGCCCAGCTCCAATTGTTCAGCGCGCTGGCGGATGGACTCATTCGGATCTTCTTCGATACTCTGCTCCACAGCAGCATTAGCGTCTTCGGTGCGCACTGTACGGAGTCTCTGAGGATGCGCATTATCCACTAGAATAAACGTGGTGCGAAACCGATCCATGGTTGCTCGAATTACCAACTCTGCTGGGCGATTATGTCGACCGAATATTGGACGAAGCGCGCGATGCGTCGCGCGAACCGAGCCATTATTTTGTTAATAAATTTGCACGATTTGCAAACGTTGTTCAGGAGTAAGTCTGTTCATTATGAAATGGCAAGCCAAACTGAGCATAAATCAATTAACAACTGTCAAAAATACCAACTCCGAAAAAAGTATTGCCAGGTTGAAAACCAGACGTCTAAAAAACAATTAAATTGCGATATTTTTGTTGACAACTTGTTTGTCTTAAAATATACGCTTATTGCAGTGCATTTTTAAATTATTATAATTATTATTAATAATGGCAGGAGTAATGGCATTAGCATTATTTAAAATTTGAAGTTCGATGACTTCATTATCTTATGAAAATGACGTGTTAATTGAACACTTCTTTCGTGCGGTTCAATGCTCTTAAATTTTTTTCCATTTTTGGTAATAATTGTTTAACGCTAATAAACCCCAAAACGCAAAATTCGTAACACTCTTCTGGTCTCATTTAAAAAAAAATTTGAAATTAGGTTCATCGAATGCATGCAAATGGCCGAAAATAATAATTTGATTTGTATCTTAAACCGTTTCGTAAGACTTTTTATTAAAAATAAGCTTCGCTGACCTGATCAATGAGAAAATGAAATAGGTATGGTAGCTAGAAATAACGGCCAACGAGCAAACTAGCTCGCTGCCCCAATTAGCGCATAAAAGCGCCGTTTTGATACCGTGACTCGTTTGAACTCATGGATGAGGAATGGGTATGTGGGAATATCCTATTTTGGACCAACCATACTATAAAGCCCCGAGTAAGACAGCTAAATGCCAAAATTCGTCTCAGAGCCATTTCGTCGCGTTTAGAAAAGAGATCAATTCTTTGATCTTCAGTTTGGAAAGGTCGTCAAAGAAAGCCTTTCCAAGAAATAATTTACTTTACGGTCCGGAAAAGGTTTTTTAAAAAAATAAATACATTTGGTGGCGCAACAGCGTGTAGAGAGCCAAGCCCTAATAATTTATAACTCTCAACCAATTCCTGAGTGCGTGGTTATTGCTTGTAGGAATTGAGGTGATCTACAATTTTTTGCCAAATTCCAACAGCTAAGGTGAGAGGCACTTATGCGCGAAACAGATTGAACCAGCACCATCAGTAACGTGACCAGCAACAGCGGCCGCCATTATTTTAGAACCAATGTATTTCAATCGTTGAACACAGATTAGACCAGCACCAGCAACGTCAACAGCGCCGTTTGGCCAAAGTTCTAAATTTGCTGTTGCTCGTCCATTGCTGACAACTTTAATACTGCGATATTCAGAGGCAGTATAGTGTATACATAAAATTATAAATTCCATGCATTTCTGGTGGCTGGTGCTGCTGACAATGTGTTTCAAAAAATATTTGCTGGCCAGCGTGCTATTTGCTGTTGATGGCGCTGGTGCCAGTGCTAGTTTAATCTGTTTCACGCTTTATTCATGACAAGAGATTATATTCTTGGAGGTTTTTTCACTTCATCGCAAGAGACAGTAACAGATTTTTGTTTAGGTGGACTAGCCTGGGAATCAAACCCAGACTTCCCGAATGACGTGGCAATAGACCCTTAGGAACTTAAATAGAATCACATAAAGCAGCTTTTTTTTACTAAGAATGGATCGAGAAATGTTTGTCATTTCATAAGTCTCTTTGTTAATTTGTTAAGTAAAGAAACATATAACATTACGCATAATGGAATGGAATGAAATATACATGGGATGCAACGTTACTTCCCAGACTATTAAATTTTTATTAAAAGACGTCAATGGCAACGACGCACGATAGGGATCGCGGTAAATCATTGCTTTAAACAGCAGGCCCTGATGTTGATGCAAATGATTCGTCATCTTGATGGAAACCCATGTCAAACGCATTAAAAAAAAACAACACAAAAAAAAGTCAAGGTGAAAAAGACTTTTAGACAAAAGATAGGTTTTGAGCTTGAGAAAAAGATAAAATATATCTAAAATACCGGTTGATGTTTTCACCAACAACAAGGAAATCAGGTGTTTTTTTTTTTTTTTGGTTTTGCCGTTTTTATTTAAACCGGGTTGGTCCATCAGAGGTTTACAATAAAAATTGAAGGCCGATATACTATATGTACATATACTACTATACCGTTTTGTCCTTGTGAGTAAACTGTCGCTTGATATGATGCGAAAGATACAAAATCATTGTAATGAGGTCTAGATTATCAATGGAATGGAATTCATATTTTCATGAACCTTTTGTACTTTAATGACTGCAGCGACGCGGTGTGGCCGGCGGCGCATATAGTGGTTAAGACATTTTTGTTTATTTATATTCCTAGTAAGTGTTGCAAGTCGTCTTCATCGTCGTCGCATCGTAGGGTTTTCCGACGGAACGGGTCTTAAGAAATATTTAACTATCTTTCATTATTGTGTGATATAAGCAATTTAAGCATGTCTTTTTACAAAAAAAAAAAAACTGTTAACAAAATATTTTGTTTTGTGAATGACAATCGATTGACCGGTGAATGGAAACAGCCTTGATGTTTACATTTTGTTTACATAAAGATTTTCAGATAATTTATAGTTATTGTTTTTTTTTTTTTTTCTTTTTTTGTGAAATACTCTTCTTTACGGATATTGCTTGATTTTAAATGGTTTCACTTAAATCATATGAAAAGCTGACGAGGCTCAGTTTTAACATACATCCATAGGTGAAGCGGGAGCTTTATCTTTGAGTTATTGATTTATTTAAATGAAATCAATATTCGTTTCGTCTAAGCTCAACATTTTCACCTGAAGCTTATTTGGAACCTTGTAGTTTGAGAAGGTAGATAATCTAAACTTATTTAAAAATGCTGGAGAATGAGCTTCAACCAGAATGGATCACAATTAACGATTAGCCTAGTCAAAACAAAATCATTTTAACTATATTGGCTTAAGGGTTTAGCCATACCGGTTACTGCTTTTCACGAAATCTGGCCGCCTCAAGTTGTCCATAGAATCGATAAAGTCTAATAAAAAACCGATAAAAGTGCTTATTTAAACTAACCTTTTCAGGTTCGGTTTTTCCTAAGAACCTAAACGGTTTAATTCCATGTAGTCTTACAGACCAAATTTTTACCATCGAAGAATTTTTTTTTATATAATTATGTTTTCTGAATTTCTTCAAAGCTCACTGAAAAAGGTCTATTTGCTGAAACGAAACTTAATAATTCATGTTCAAAATAATAGCTCAGAAGAAGAACATATAACCTTTTAAGTTGAACATAAATCTCTAAGTTTTAAATGAGCAAACGGGTTTAAGAAGTCTGAATTTTTTTTTGGGAAAGACGAAAGTGATGAGGTTCAGGAAAGGAGGAGGGAGGAGTACAACAGTAGACTGGAGATGGAAGGGATAGAAGATAGAAGAAGTAACAGAATTTAAATACCTGGGGTATGTGTTCAAGAAGAATGGAGGGCAGGAGGCACATATAAGGGACAGAATAAAAAAGGCAGCAGCGGAAATGAAGGAAGCATGGGGGATCGGAAGGAGGAAATTTGAGAAGGTATGGGAAAGGAAGATGTGGCTTTTTGATACCCTCGTGTGGACGGTGATGGGATATGGGGCGGAAATAATGGGATGGGAGGAGCGACAAGAAATGGAAAGGATGCAAGAGAGGTACCTTAAATGGACGCTAGGGGTAGAATGGCAAACTCCAGGATATATGGTGAGAGAGGAAACAAAAAGAAATAAGATATCGATAAGGGCAGGGAGAAGGGCATGGAATTATGAAGAGAAATTAACAGCAGGGAAAGGAAGCGAGGTAGCCAGGGAGTGTTAAGAGGAGATGAAAGAGAAGGAGAGAGAGAGGGATGGACGAGAGGGATGGACGAGAGGGATGGACGAGAGAGAGGATAACGATGGGAGCAACTGGATACGATGGTGTAGAAAGAGAAGACATGAGAAGAGAGCAGGAGAAATAAAGGAATCCAGATACAACAGGTGGTATAAAGAAGTAATGACAGAGAGGATTCCGCAATATTTGAAAGCAGGATGGAGGACAGAAAGAACAATAAGGAGAATAGTAAGACTTAGGCTAGGGAATGAGGTGAGAGAAAGGTGGTACTGGAAACGAAAAGAAGAGAGAATGTGCAGAATGTGTGAGGGTGAACAAGAGACGTGGGAACATATCATAGAAAGATGCAGATCAGGGGCAGAAGAATTAAAACCTATAGGTGAAAAAATGAGGGAAATAATGGTCAAAAAAGGGAGAGGAGAAGAGTGGATTAAGGAACTGGAGGAAGTGAGAAGGGCAAGAGAGAGGGGAGGAGAAGAGGGAGAGTTGAATGGAAATTGGAAGAGATAGACTTGTAACCCTTAGGGGAATCAATAAAAATACAAATAGAAGTCTGAATTTAAATTATTGGGAGGATTGAGAGCTAAAAAATTATGTATTGTATTGATATTACATATTTTTCTCCACCTACAAACCATCATTCAGGAACGACTCAACTGTCACTTCAACTATTATTGAATTTTCAAATTCAAATAGTAACGACCGGCAGTCACCGGACACACAGTTCATCGTCATAAGCCGGATATACGATCATATAATATGATTAGATGTTTGACGAGTTTGTCTAAAATTTTATAATTCAATTTTACTCCTTCCCACAGATTTGATAAGTGAAGGTGTAATTTGTATGCCTTTGCATAGTATTGTGCGAACCATTCTCAAGTACGAAAGGAGCAATACCAAGAAACAGACTGCCGACGCCGAATGCGTGGTGCACTAGATAGTACCTAGTTTCGAGGTTTTCGGCTTTCGGGCTGTGAAATTATTTCGTGCCTTCAGATACGACTGGGGCCGGGGACTCTATACCATTGTTAGGTATTCTAAGTATTTACGCCTTTGGTTTCGACCAGGGCCGGGGACTCTATCCCACCGTAGTAAATGTGCCTTTGGTTTCGATTAGAGCCTGGGACTCTATCCCGATTATATGAAGTACCGTGTTAGTTATTTAAGCAAACCTATTGTAGCTTTATATGAAATAGAATATTTTAAGTAAAATTAGATTCTAAGATTCGCAAGTCAAAATAAAATTGGAGTTGGAGTTCTAAACTCTTCAAAAAAAAAAAAAACAGAATTTTTCTTGCTTTTTTCGGTCTGGCTCTGAATCCGCTGAACTACCTCAGCTATAGACAAAAAAAAACATCACAGTTATGATTGTTTGTAGTAAGTTTTTTCCAGGTCAAATGTCTAAAATAGAGGTTTTCGACTTTGATTAATTTGTTGAAATAACGCTTTAAACAAAATACCTGTAAATGCGTTCTTATGAAAGGTCAAATAATCTGTGTAAACAAACCTTTAAAAGTGTTATGCAAAAACCCGATATTTTTGAAGTAATGCAATTGATCATAAATTATTATTATTTTTCAATAACTTCGACATTTAAAGATGTTGGAGAAGTTCAAAAATGCAGTTTTTATCATCATCGGTTGTTTGGTCTTTGCGTCTGTAAATTAATTTATGCATCAATCTACAGTCTTGAAATTTGTACCGATCATTCGTATGATCAATATTATCTAATTTTCCTGAGGAGAAATTCGAATTTTTGTTTTGCTAATCTGGAATGGGTGTCTTCTAATATTTAGTTACGATTTTTGGTGTCGTGGCATTAAGGAAATACAGGGTGTAGTGCGGCAGACTCATATACAAGGTTGTATATTGGAATGAACTGAATCATTTTTCTGCGTCCAATGACGGTTTGCAACTCGCTGGGTATGCATTTAGAATTTAGAGGGACATGAAAAATGCGCGTGACACGATAGGCGGAGGAAAAATTTAGTTAAAATGCATGTTTGTATTATACTGAATTGAGATTGTAGTAGCCGGTGGCGTAATGGGTAGTGCGCGTAGGTAGGGGAACGTCTTGGGTGTGCTAAATTGAGAATGAGAGCGGCTGCTGCAGTAAAAAAAGCTTTCAGTTCCATCAAGCTTCAAGCAGCTTTTACCGGAATCAACTAATTCTTGTTGACGCCGCCGGCCGGTAACCAGCTTTACCAGATTGACAGTGTTTACGATTTCAATCTGATTTTGATTTCAATTACAAATTGATTTGTTTATTGATCAAATTTAGTCATCAAATTGTTTTTTTTTTCTGTTCCTTTGATGACTGGAATAAAAACGCCCTCTATAGGTCGATTTTCACTATGGCCACAATAAAGCGAGAGGCTGGCGCACTCAGTACATACCCTGGGAGCCTTAGACTATCATGCCGGAGGTCTATAGGATCGATTCCAAACCTCGTCCACAAAAAAATTCAGCAACTGCTTCTTGTGAGGAACTGTCAATAACTTAGATTTGAGATGATTAAATACACATCTCTGCCTCTTAGAATTTTTCATTGTCTTGTTGGGAATGTATACGTTAATCCTGAGATATTTAGAACGTACTTGCTCTTATGTACGATCACACTTATTTCATTTCGTACGCTTAATAAGAAGCTCCAAATGGTTTAATGAGTAGAAAAGAAGTTTCTTAGATTCTCTTGTGCTTGCAAAATGGACGGTCTTAGGCCGGTATTCACCGAACGCTCATAACTTAACAGTCTCATACACCTATTCACTGGGCAATAATATTGAATATTTATGAGCGCTCAGTGTTATGAGTGGTCATGGTCACGATACCACTAAGTTATGAGCGCTCTCACCTCTCTCTCTCTCTCTCTCTCTCTCTCTCTCTCTCTCTCTCTCTCTCTCTCTCTCTCTCTCTCTCTCTCTCTTTCTCTCTGTCTCTCTCTCTCTCTGTTTTCTTCCTTTCTTTTATGTTAGTAAAGCTTTGACAAAAAAACAAAACAACCTATCAACATTTTTCTTTTTAATTCTTTCAGTTATGGACTTCTAGGAGCATCTGGTTGTGGTAAAACAACACTACTTTCCTGCATAGTTGGACGTCGTCGTTTAGATTCGGGTGATATTGCCGTTTTGGGTGGCAAACCAGGCACACGAGGATCTGGTGTTCCTGGCAAACGTGTCGGCTATATGCCCCAAGAGATTGCCCTCTATGGTGAATTTTCAATCAGAGAAACAATGATGTATTTTGGTTGGATATTTGGCATGGAGTCCAAAGAAATCAGGGAGCGGCTACAGTTTCTTTTGGATTTTCTTGATTTGCCATCAGAAAAGAGATTGGTTAAAAATCTCAGTGGTGGTCAGCAGCGACGTGTTTCGTTTGCCGTTGCACTAATGCACGATCCTGAATTGCTGATTCTTGATGAACCAACTGTGGGAGTTGATCCGTTGTTGCGACAAAGTATATGGAATCATTTGGTTCACATCACAAAGGCTGGACAAAAGACCGTTATTATAACAACACATTACATTGAAGAAGCCAGACAAGCGCATACGGTAAGGTTTCTTAAATGTTTTAAGCCACGATTATACGGTCAACGCAAATGGTCAACGCGTTGACTACCCGACGTCAGAATGACGTAAATAACACACGACGACAAGTATATTTTATGTGATTCTGACGTCAGAAAGTCAACGCGTTGACCATTTGCTTTGGTAGGTAGTCTAATAGTAGCTTAAGCTATTTCTATATTATTAATTTTTAGAATTTTAGTTATTTGTTTTCATCGATGAATGCAAGTTCCACCATAAAGTTAAGTTACCAATTGAATATTCAACTCATACAATTATGAGCACTCGGGTGGTTTGGGTGTTGTGCACATATTGTCGTTCTGAAGAAAATCAACACAATCCATTAATCTCAGTTTTAAAAAAAATTGTGTGAGTGCCGGGACTCACGGTTAATATGTGTAAACATCAACGTGCGCGGATCCAAAACGGACTTGTTTTTGCTTGAAGGGGATCTTAAGATTTTTTTCACTGAACGCACCCATCCTAGTATGCAGATCGTAACGTTGCACACCGTAACGTTGCACGACGTAACGTTTCACACGAACGTTCACGTTTTTTTCACTCTACCGCCAGCATTGATGTTTCACATCAAATTGACTAAAGAAAGGTATAAATGAATAATGAATACTGTTTAAATCTAATAGCAGAATGAATCCTCTCGATTGAACACATTTTGAACTTTCTATTTAAAGAACTTTCATGTGTTTTGTTCAAAATCAAGGTTAGTACTGGTTAAAAAAAACACCCTGTACCAAGTTTAAAACAGTTAAACTTTCTGCTACAGTTACCAGCTACATCATTTTATTCAGCCAGTTCATTTTGGGGTGACTTATGAGTGTAACCCTGTGAGCGATTAAGTTCAAGTACGATGATAGAATGTATACCTTTATTACCCCAGTTGAAGAATTTTAAATTCCACAAAAATTACTGAAATTATCCTAATATGTATATGTATAGGTATGGTGAAATTAATTAATTTATAGATATGTGGATTTCCCCTTTAATTGATTTATTATTTAAGGTTTAGAGGCCAAAGGATAGCATTAAATTAATTTTGTTTACTTCCAATAAACCACTATTAATACGAATGCAGTTGCAGTAATTAGCAATGAAAATGACGTGTCTGATGTTTTTGCTGACATTAACGAATTCAATAATTGTTACTTATATGTTCTCCAGGGGTTGTACCATTGAAATTTAATACGCCCAAGGTTATGACAGTGGCAGGCGTATGTATAATTATCTTCATTTTGCTTGTCATTAAAATGTTTTAATTAACTTACTTTTCGAAAATCACTCAAACATGACTTTATCCTTCCACTATATGGATTCAATAAGTTGATGCAGTGTTATTGGATTTGTAGCTTATTTTCATACAAGTTCATTTAAATGTTATTTTGGTACCTAATGTATAGTTTTTAATATTTCAAAATTCAGTCGAATTTTTTAAGCGAAAATCATCATCATCATCGTCGGCTCGAACACCGGGGTCCGGTCCTGGCCTCCTTCAACAAGTCTCTCCACCAATCCCGGTCTCGAGCCGCCGCCATCCAGTTGCGCACCCCCAGGGCTCCAGGCGTCCTGGTCTACGCCATCTCTCCAGCGCAAGTATGGTCTACCACGCTGTCGTCTACCATAGAATGTACCACAAAGAACTTTCCGAGCAGGTTCCTCTTCGATCATGCGAAAATGCAAAGATTAAATACCTATACTCACCCATTACAATAAAACAATAACAATAAAGATAGTTTTCAATAAGATTTAGGCCAGGCACGCACATGCAACTGAACAGTTTGGTTTCGGTTTTGAGCACTATGTCATTATATGAGAGTCCGCGCACATAAACCGGCACGCACTTCCAACCAAAATCAAAGCACGATCTCTGATGGAATCGGTTTTATGCCTAGCAGCGCCGAATAATTTAAGGTGGACGGATTTGTCGGATAAGATTGACGCAATGAATAGGTTGTTTCGATGGATTGGACTTATTTTTTATGTTTATTTTATTTCATTTTTAGTAACTTTTCCAAAGTATTAAAAAATCATAAGAATTCTACCAAAAGTTATAAACATATTTTTTTTAACGATTTTTCGAAACTATACAATAATTTTTCTATTCTAGATTGGTCTAATGAGATCTGGAAATCTCCTTGCCGAAGAGTCACCCAGCGTATTACTCTCGATGTATAAGTGTCTAAGTCTTGAAGAAGTATTCTTAAAACTATCCCGCATTCAAAGCCAAAAAGGAGAATTAACTCAAGTTAATTTTAGGTAATTAAATTAATTAAAAAAAAAAAAAACAAAAATAACAGGCTCTGCTCTACTGAATAATTAAAAATAAGCAAGACGAATTGAAAAATTCGATTTTTATGTATCTAACATTGAATTTTCTTCATTGTTGACTAACTCAATATAAGCACAAGCATGTTAGTTTTAAGAAGATGATTTTGTTTATGTTCAATATTAACTTTGTAAAATTCCAGTAATAATATTTCTCTTCACACAATGGCATTCGGCAGTAAAAAGGATAATCCCAGTTCGAGTCATGAGGGAGGAGTTGTAGGACTTAACTATTATCCAACACAAAGTAAAGAAGTTCTAATCAACGATACAAATGGATCAATATATACGGTTTGTTTGGTTTCTTTATTCAAAAAAAAAAAAAAAAACAAAGGTTTCGGCACCGAAATCTTCCAACTGCAAATGAAATGATTTCCTAATTTTGAATCACAGAATCGTTCTACACTTTTTTATTTTCTTTTGAGCATCACATTTTTAACAAAGTTTTATTATTGCTCTCAATTTAACTGGAACTAAGTACTCTCGTGTACGTTGAGATTTGGGATTTGAGTGCTTTCTAGATAAAGACATTTTAACCCGGCCTATATATGTAGGTCCATTAACGGGAATGGTATTGTCCACCTGTCGAATTGAGGATGACTTTAATATTGTTTTGTTATATTTTGCAGTGCAAATTTACCATAATACGTGGAACTTAAAAGTAAAATAGTAAACAACCGGTACTTATTACTTTTGGCCAATTTTTTAGAATATGTATGCTCACTTTATAGTTTATAATACTTTCTATGGAAAATGTGATGAAACTCTTTTACATTATGAGCGATCAGTTAAAAGACATTTCGAGTTTCGACTTCGAAAATGGGCAAATGGTCAAATTATACTTACGCGAAAAACCGATATTTTTGACGTTTGACCTTAAATAACTTTTTATGCCCACACGATTTCGCATCGTTCATTTAAGACAGTAGCTGTGTTTTATTATTTTCTATCGGGATCCGGATCTGGATCTGGATTAACTTTTAACACGTGTTACAAAAACAATTTTAAAAATTTCCCAGTATTTTCTTTGTGTATTACGCAATAGTTTTTCCCCGTAGACAGAGGCTATCACATGGATGCGTTCAACGTATACCTATCTGAATTTTCAGAATTTTGAATTTTTGGAGCTGTTATAAACAATTCTGAAAATTCAGATGACATCTAACTTTTTAAGCCAGCTGTCAATCAGAAACTCCAATAATTTGGAACTTCCACCAGACTTCAATGCCAAACAAGAAAAAAAAAAAATCAATAGTTTGACAGAAAAATATGTAGGGAAAACAAAAACATGTGATTGTGATTTTTTATATTCTTATGTCAAATTTAGAAAAAGAAAAGACAAAGATAGTTTCTGGAAAAGCATAATTCATAATTCTGAAAATTCAGATACGCATTGAACACGCACACTTACACCTTCTACGTTCTTCCCCTATAGAAATGATCTACAGGGTGTTCCGATTTCCCGAAACTGGTGTGAAGTATTTTATAGTGTGGTTCTTGGGTGTATTCTAAGAAAAAAATCGTTCAACAATAAAGGTCTATTTCTAATTTTCACATCATATATCGTGGATCTAAGAAAACGCTTACTTTGGTGTACCCTGACCCATTGCTTTGCTAATTCTATTGGTAGAAACTTTGTTAAGAATTTTATTTTTAGAAGAAATAATAGCCTTTAAAACTGCGTTTAAATAAAGTTGATATCGTGTCTGTTTCTCTTAAGATATCCAGTTTCTAGCCTGTTTCTTAAAGAAGTTTCTACCTCTAGAATTAGCAGAGCAAAATTGCAAGCGTTTCCTTAAATCCTTTTTTAAGAATATACCCAAGAATATAAAGGGTTTTCCAATAAGAGGTGTTATTTTGATATTTAAAGAAAAATGGCATTTTTTGAGATAAATGATCGGATGTTTATTTCATTATAAAGAGGAAGGTATGCCGTTAATAATGCAACACAACATCAGCCAAATGGCCGCCACGACCACGCTTACAGGACCATATCCTTTTCATGAAATTTTCCATAACCAAATCGCAAAGTGGCTGCCCTATGTCCTCGATAGCCTCACGAATTCCATCTTTGAGGTCTTGAATCGACGCTGGGCTGTTGGCGTAGACCTTATCTTTCACGTGGCCCCAAAGGAAGAAGTCGCAAGGTGTTAAATCACAAGATCTCGGTGGCCAATTGTGATCACCTCTTCGAGAGATAACACGGTCCGGAAACTTTTCCCGTAAAAGATCGATGGTTTCATTGCTTGTGTGGCACGTAGCGCCGTCTTGTTGAAAGTAAACGTTGTCCAGATCAATACCATCCAATTCCGGCCATAAAAAGTCATTAATCATCTCTCGATAGCGCAATCCATTGACTGTAACTGTTGCTCCAGCCTCATTTTCGAAAAAGTAAGGTCCAATGACCCCGCCGGACCATAAACCGCACCAAACAGTCACGCGTTGAGGATGGAGAGGCTTTTCAACAATAACTCTTGGATTTTCCGAGCCCCAGATGCGACAGTTTTGCTTGTTGACGTAGCCTCCGAGGTGGAAATGGGCCTCATCAGTCAAGATGATTTTTCGATGAAATTCCGGATCATTTTCATGCATTTCAAGGACCCAATCAGCAAAGACACGACGTTGTTGATGATCAGCCGGCTTGAGTTCTTGTGTTAACTGAACTTTATAAGCCTTAAGACCCAAGTTTTTATGCAAAATACGGTGTAATGACGTTTGTGGAATGCCTAATTCCAAAGAACGACGAGGAATGGACAAACCTGGGTTTTCTTCAACACTTTGGGCTACAACAGCAATATTATCAGTTGTTCTTGAGCGACGTGCACGGGTTTTATTCTTCACATCACTAACTTGTCCCAACAGCTCGAATTTGTCCACCAATTTCTGTATTGCGGTCCGACAAAGTGCTTCACGACGACCCAAAAATGTTTTAGTTTTACGAACCGTCTCTGCCAAATTTTTTATAGTGAATTTTAATAATTTCAATGCGTTGTTGAAGCGTGTATCGTTCTATTTTTATTAATGGCGTAGTTTCTACTTGTCAAATGTTAAAAAATGACAGCTTCAAAAGTGACAGCTACCGAAATAGCGGGCTATTCAAAATAACACCTCTTATTGGAAAACCCTTTATATTTCTTAGAATATACCCAAGAGCCACACTCTAAAATACTTCACACCAGGTCCGGGACACCCTGTATTTTAATGAAAAAATTAGTTCGTGTTCTACTTAATTCCTAGACGTGTATCATAAAATAAATTTTAGGTACTTCATGAATTTCATTTCCACAATTTTTTTTTCCTTTCTATGCAAACAAAAAAAAACCAAAACAAAAACAAAACAACCTTTTAATTTATTCGAAATAGCTTAACCAAGAGAATTTCAATCCTCCGTCACCGTATAAGACACAAAACGAAAGTCCACCATCGGATTGCTTTGCTGATCTTTGCATGGTAAGTTACCGCACCAATATGTTGAAGTTTTACATTTCAAATAACAAAAATCTATTTTCCACTCGAAGATAACATCAAAGGGTAAAATCAAAGCTCTCCTCACAAAGAACTTCCTTCGGATGTGGCGTAATGTTGGTGTTATGATGTTCATCTTTGTTCTGCCCGTGATGCAAGTTATTCTCTTCTGTATGGCCATTGGACGCGAACCACAAGGACTCAAAATAGCAGTTGTTAATGACGAACTTAATGATACGGTAATTTCAAAATAAAAAAAAAAAAACCCTTCTTTCAATTCAGTTTGTTGTATTAATTGAAGATTTCCCTTAACAATATTCAGAGCTCCTGCTATTGGCAAAGCGGATGCCATGTTGAGAACGTTGGTTGTCGATATCTAAGCCATTTAAATGACAGTATAGTAAAGCGATATTATACGGACCTGGATGTGGCACTTGATGCGGTACGAGCTGGCGATGTCTGGGGTTGTATTCACATAGGGGAAAATTTCACAGACGCCTTTGTTGCCAGAGCTGCTTTAGGTATGAGGCGAGAGTCATAATAAATCTCAGGATCAAAAACTAACATAGCTACACAACTTTTCTTTTAGGGCGTGACTCTGACGAAGAAACAATTGACCAATCAGAGATCAAAGTCTGGCTTGACATGTCAAATCAACAAATCGGTGTCATGCTGAATCGGGACCTTCAACTTGCTTATCGAGACTTCGCTATGAAAATGCTCGAGGAGTGCGGTAGTAATCCTAAGCTTGGTGATGTGCCAATTCAATTCGACGAACCCATCTATGGAACTATGAATCCGTCATTTACTGACTTCGTTGCACCGGGCGTTATTCTGACGTAAGTACATATGTGATGCTTCTACGTAGACGAGAGTGGTAGAGTTCTATAACTGTCAACTTTTTATGTGATTTGAATTTGAATTTATAAATGACGGCCCGCCCACCAAACTTTCGAGAGGCAATCATTGCGTTTATATTGAGATATTTAGGTACATATTAAGTATATGTTTACTTATATTTAAATTTTATCTAATTGCAGAATTGTTTTCTTTTTGGCGGTTGCGCTGACGTCATCGGCTTTAATTATCGAAAGAACTGAGGTAAGTTATAATTTTAAAAATTATGCAAATTGGTTTATTCAATTAGATTTTTGTTTTTTTTTCAAACCAATTTAAATGAAATACTTTGATTGCGATTGCATTAATATTGTAGGTACTTATGGCCTTTTCGATTGGGGTCAGAATGACAGTTCTTCTTCTGAAAAGAAGAGAAATTTGCTACTGATTTTGTTTTCAGAATCGTTCCAGAAGGGTTCACACGTATCAAATCGTTCTCCCGGATTACCATTCGAAAAGGCCATTAGTGTATTATGTTACCATGTTAGCTTTTGAGAAATCATTAAACCCAAACATTTATAAAAGTTTTTCGCAGTTCAAAGTACGAAATAATAAAATGCGAAATAATAGTTACATATCTAAGTAAAAGTAATATAATGCGAAATCATATAATGCGAGATAAAATATGCGAAATGATGATGTATTTTAATTTGGACAGGTAAGGACGAGTGCAATAACTCGCATTCAGTCACTTTGGCGAAAGAAATAATGTTTTTCATCAGTTATACTATTCTACGGAAAATAGCATTTATAACAGTTCTTCAATTGGGGTCAACTTCATTGCATGAAAGCGGTATCCGTATCCAGTGTATTATAGAGATCAGTGATTATAACCTGTTAAGATTGGAAAGATTGAATACGGAGTTGTGAGTCAAATTGTGTTTATACGTTAGAAACTTTGAGGCGCCTCAAAATACATCGAAACAACAACAATTTCAACAATTCGCACATTAAAACAAAAACAAATGAGACTCATGAGTTCGGTTTTTATGTTTTCTTCGTGCCTCACGAGATCCGAATCTTCTCTTGCCAACAAATTGCCGCGATACCGAACTTAAGCCCGAACCACACTTCTCTCGTGTGGTGTGTTGTGGAGCCATGTTTCGCTATCGCTCTAATGTATTTCATATGCGTAGAGCCATATTTGTATCGTGTGATGTGTTGTGTCGAAATCTATGAAATACATTGGAATGACAGCGACACACTACTCCACAACACACCACACGAGAGTAGTGTGGTTCGGGCTTTAATCTTTCCAGTTTTAAGTAATATTTTTACTGGGGCATCGGTGGATTTTGAGTGGAATCTACTCTTCTCTTTGTTTACGCACAAAAAATCTACCTGTCTCACTGATGCGCCCTTCAGTAAAACGACAAGTGAAATTCGTATCGTATATGAAAGTGGCTCTAGGTTTAGAAAAGTACTGTTTAAGCGGGGCCAGGGCCCTCCACCAGGGTTCCCAGGTTCCCAAAACATTTTTCCCCTTTATTTTGCACCAATATGTTTTTTTTTCCCTAATTTTCAAAAAAAAAAAAATCCCTTTTTTTTCCCTATGTTAACTACGTATAATTTTGTTAAGAAAAATGTATCAATTAAATAACATAACTGATTGAAAATCAACAAAAAAACTGTTGATAAAGAATTTTAAAAGCCTGTTTCATAATGTGACGACGAAACGAGACGTCCGTCAGCGTGACGAGAAACGCTGCTAACTTTTTCTCGTTATAAAATTATTCTTCAATTCACAATGCGGCGAGTTTCTTTACAACGAGTTTCTTGACGCATAATAATAATAAAAATAATAATATAATAACAATATGTTAGTTTTAGTGTGAAGCGAAACAGAAAAGGATCTTTTTTTTGTTAAAGTAAATATTTAAATCTTCTAATGGTATGTTAATGAAAACGAAATTAAAGAGTCGCAAATTAAAAATTGTCAATTAATTTTAAAAGGAAAATCGTCGTCTTGTCGCGTCGCGTCTTTTTTTCAATTTTCGAACTCACGGCGGCGTGACGATGAGAAACGCTTTATTATGTATACTCTGGTTTACTTTAATTGCTTGAAATTGGTTTGACAACTACAACGAGTTCTCGTCACGCTCACGTCTAGTTTCCTTGTCGCATTGTGAATCAGGCTTCAAGCTTCCAAGAATTCCGATAAATGTGAAAAGAATAAAAGCATTCGGATACTCAAAAATTATAAGTGACGTGTTGCATTGGAGTATTTTATAACATGATTTACACTTGTATTTCCTAAAAGGATGTTCACCTGTTTTTGTTTCTTAAACATAGTACAGCTGATTCTTGAAAGGACAGAACTTGTATTTTTCCCCTTTTTGGATTTGTTTCCCCTTTTTTCGGCTTGTCCCTTTTTATTCTCTTTTGCTTTGTAAAAACGGCAACAATGGTGCTTTTCCCCCCAATCTGGGAACCCTGCCCTCCACCCGTGGGCATACTTCAGGCACCCAGAGTTTCTTTTTAAGTCGCGCGTTAACGCACGCCCAATATTAATGGACGAGACTAGAGACATGTCAATTTATAACAGTTATAACAGTTTTTTCCTGGGTGCCTGAAGTTTGCCCACCAGCGGAGAGCCGTGGCCCTGCGGGTAGGGTTACCAGACGACCCCTTTTAAGGGGGACAGTCTCCCTTTTTCATACCAAAATTCTATCTGTCCCACCTAGAATTGTGTAACGCAGCGCTGAGTTAGCGCAGTGAGTTGAAGCAGCAGCCGAGTTATCTGGGCTGATACAGCAATGTGTAACTCAGCAACTCAATAACTCAAAAGCGCCAACGCGCAATATGTCAACTCTCCAAATCAATAGTTGAACAGCGCTTTTTGTCTGTGGGAGTGCAGCGCTAGCCACGCCACACAAACAGATGAACGATGCGATGATGCAAATCAAAAAAAAACGCTGTTCGTAGCTTATTTTAATCATTTCACAACTGCCTTTCCCCTTTCCCAAGGAAAATCTTTCCTCCATTACGGTTGCAAAAAGGTTGACCTTTAACAAGCGATTCGCACTGTGAATACAATATGTTCTTCAATTGGTCAAAAGGTAGGTATAAACACACCATATATTTTCAGACACCATTCCATACAAGAATTCATGTCTATTTGTTGGAACACACACACACACAGTAACGCACATTTCTCTATATGTAGATAACTCCATTGCTCGATTGCATACGTAACAACCTTTTCCCAAATGTCTCAATTCTCAAAGCAAAATTCTTGTTTCCGATGTCATTTGTACACAGCCACTCTTTTCACAAACATTTTTCACAAATAACATCTTTCCACCATTCAGTTGCAAGGAGAGTGACTTTAAACAACTGACTAGATACCCATATATAATATATATAGAAAGCGAAATTATCTATCTATCTGAGATCTGACGCCACACAAAACTCTCTCTGTAACTCACAAAAAATGTAAAGACGACCTGCGCAGTGCGCAATTGAGTTAGTGGGTTATTGTGTATCAAACGAAGCAATAAAAAAAAATTGCGCTATTTAGTTAGTGAGTCAGTCAGTTACGCTGATACAGTAAAGTGCACTTGAGTTAGTTTACCAGCGCAGCAAATTTTGCTGAGTTACCCATGTCTAGTCCCAACTAAACAAACCTCTGTCCCCCTTATTAAGTAAAAATACAAACAGGGAAAACATTCAATTGAAAACTGTAAACATATTTTCATAAAATATTTCTGTGAACACATCCATTTTTTACTGCCTTTTTTTTACTATCTGGTGTTATATTTTTCAAAAACATGTTTTGTCTCCTTTTTTGATCACTTGTCCCCCATAGAAAACTCGCGATGTCCCCCTTTTCGTTATTTTCAATCTGGTAACCCTCGGGGCCGCATAAACAGTACTTTTATAAACAAAAACTGTTATGTCTAAAGTCACTTCCAATATTAATGGCGAAAAACTGTTATAACTGTTATAAATAGGAATGTTTTTAAACTCGTCCATTTTATATATATATAGGTATACGTTCGTTTCAGATCAGGCTCCAAATTACCGCATTAGTGCCTGATTACATGGGTCTTTTTACTGAAGGTCATTTTACTGAATTCGTGATTACACAGTGAAGAAAAATCCTTTCATTTCAATCTACACTTCCCTGGCTCAAACCCTTAAAATCCACATATATCTCACTCACACGTTTCATGCTGAATCCGAAAATATTAAATGAAACTCACCGATGCGCTCTACAGGAAAATGACCCATGTAATCAGGCACTTCGTGACTGATCGAGTGAGTTCCATCAGTGATCGAATGAACGAGTAAAACCTATGGCTCCATAACGTGAGCGGTAATGCCAAACTCACATAATTCAGTGTCAGTCACGTATTATTCGATAACTGATGCGGTAATTCGGCCCAGTCCTCTCCAGCCCCTTTTTAGCTACCTTTGGTGTCCACCAGGGCAGCCAGTTATTCTTTTTATTCTTACCCTTAATGATATTGACATGGTTAAGTTTTTCAAGACTATTTCTTTGACACATGATTCTACTCTTTTTCTACAGTTTCTTAGTCTGGTGGCTTAAAAATTAATCAAATGCCATCAATTACTTTTTTTTCACGTAAACGTATCAAATCTTCTCCTCCTCCCTCCCTTTTACATAACAAACCCATTTCCAGCGTGGACGTGGAGTCGATTCGCGGCCTTGGTATCTTATATGACAGAGAGCTTGACTTTCCAACACATCAGCCGTGTTTTGTTATCTTCTATCTGGATCCGGATCTGTATCTGGATTTACTTTTAACACGTAATACACAAACAAAATACTGGGAAATTTTCAAAATTGCTTTTGTAACACGTGTTAAAAGTTAATCCAGATACAGATCCGGATCCCGATAGAAGATAATAAAACACGGCTATCATATCGACGACATAAAAGTTTCCTATGACTTGCCCTTCGTGGTATGTCCTGGGCCCTCATCACATAAAACAAAAACGATCGGACGATATCGTTTCCACCAATGCTATCTCTATCTTATCTGTAGAGAAAAATAAAGATAGCTATCTTCAAAACGATATCTTTCGATCGTTTTAGTTTTACGTGATGAGGGCCCTGGAATGATCCTTTGATCCTAGCTCCTTATCAAGACCGTCTTCAACTAATTAACTTAAATTCGCTGGAAAAACAAAGAGAAATAACTGACATCCTCTTCATTCATCAACTTCTTTCTGGTTCCATTGACTGCACAACTCTTCACGACCCCCGTAATCTATGAAATCCTCACCTCTTCTATCTATCCACACACCGTACATCTTATGGCTCCAATGAACCTATTACTCGTAAGCTGAGGAGGATTAATGAGGACTTCAACTGTTTCGACTTTAACCTCAGTTCACCCTACCTAAAACTCCGTCTTCTCATCCTAATTATTAGTTTTAAGTTAGTTTTAGTTCTTAGTTTTTAAGTTAAATTAAATTAGCTTCTATTATGATGGTATTTGCCCCCAACAATATTAGGGTTTATAGGCAGTCTTTTATTTTTAAACAAGAACATTTAAATTTAGATTATAGCATTGCACTGCATGAAACAATAAAAACCATGAAACTAATCAAATAAAAACCTTATTATCTTTCAGGGTATGTTGGACCGTTCTTGGGTTGCTGGTGTGTCTCCTGGTGAGATCCTCTTCTCCCACGTTGTCACTCAATTCGTTGTGATGTGCGGCCAGACGTCATTGGTCTTGATCTTCATGTTGGTCGTGTTTGGAGTAACTAACAATGGTGACTTATTCTGGGTGATTGTCATCACTCTGCTGCAGGGTATGTGCGGCATGTGCTTCGGTTTCCTAATTTCTGCCGTCTGCGAACTGGAACGCAATGCAATTCAACTGGCGTTGGGTTCTTTCTATCCGACACTTTTGCTGTCCGGTGTCATTTGGCCCATCGAAGGAATGCCAATTGTGCTGAAGTAAGTTTCGAATATTTGTGTTAATTTTATAAGATTTTACTCAATAACATTTTGTTTTGTATTCTTAGATATATTTCACTTCTGCTGCCACTAACGTTGGCCACCTCATCCCTGCGTTCAATACTCACCCGTGGCTGGACGATAATGGAACCAGCAGTGTACAGCGGTTTCCTGAGTACACTGGCATGGATTGTATTGTTCTTGGTGTTCACACTGATTGTTCTGCGGTCGAAACGGGGATAAGTTAATATCGTACTGGCAAAAGGGATACAAATGCAGGATAATTATATTTGACATTCTTTTTGCTCCGTGATGATGATGGTTTAGATTCAGGATCATATTCTATATACATTTGCGGAGCAAAAATACTCCAGAACCTTTCCTTTCATGTTCCTGTCTGCCCAATAATTCCTAACTCCTCTCTTTTCGTCATTTAAGCTGCTTGTCGCTCCTCCATTTGTTCAATATTTATTTCTCCGCAGCGCAGTGTATGTGTAGTTTTTAGTTTAATTTAATTAGTTTATTCTAAGGGTTAGGCTGTAATTTATCATAATAAAACAAAACTAAGCAAAGTAAAGGACAAGAGAAGCAAAAAATAAAATCAACCCTATCACAGAATCCACCGTAATCGGAATTTTGATACGAATACAAAAAAAAAAACGATCACTAAATCGATTTGCATGACGATGCTGTGATATCGATTTCGATAGCAGAATTTCGAAAACCATCGATTCTGTGTTGGGGATGAACAAAATATACTTCTCGAAATGTACATAAAAAAGAAACAATAATTTCTTGGTTTGTGATCACAAAAAAGTATGCAAGATTTTTGAGACAATTCGATTTTTTTTCTTAAAAAAAAATTAGGTTATTTTCGTTTAACTTAAAAACGCGAACTAAAAAAACAAATCTTTCAATAGAAGAAAATTTTGGTCTCCTTGGAACAAAATATATAAATGAATTTAGAATTAAATAATTATGTGTGTGTGGTCTGTGATTTTCAATACTAGATTAAAAAAAAAAAAGAAAAAAAGTAGTTAACAGGGAATATTTCCTATTTTCTTATATAAAATATTTTGTTGTTGGTTTCCAAAAATGATGAATCAAAAATAGGTGTGTTTTATTATATATTATTATTATTTTTTTTATTTAAAGGGCTTAAATAAAATAAATGGGAAGAATATAGTTTTTGCGATATTTTGTTGTGTGGGATTTATTTTATGTAAAAATTAAATTGAAGGAAAGAACAAAATTTTAACGATTAGAGCGATTTGATTTAGATTTAATTGCAATTTTAATTAGGTTTTATAATAATTATTGTTTTTAATGTTAAGTTAAAAAATATAATTCTAAAAATTTATATAAATTCAATGACATAAAATATTACAAGAATAATAATGTAAATAAATATACGAGAAATAAAAATAAAAACTTTATAATACAAACTATTTTTGGGTTTTTTTTTACAACAGATTTATACTTAGGAAATATAAAGTTTTAAGGCTTAACTACATAAGCCCAAAAAGTGAAAATTTTCAAACTCATTTTGGAATAGTTTTTCTGACTGGAAAACTTTTAAAAAAGATGCAGAAAAATTAAATTTTGGGTTAAAAAAAAATTTGTATATTCTTTTTCACAAAACAACTGCGCTAGCGGGAAAAAAAATATTTTTACTTTTGTACAAAAGTACTTTTTGGCTTGTGTAGTTAAGCCTTTATGAACACACATTGGAAATGGCAAAGTTCGATGTCTGATCAAATTCAAAATGAAATAAGATAATGAAAACGTAGCATCACATTTCAAACAAATTGACATTTGGAAAGAGGTGATGTCAACTAAATTCACCTAAAACTTGGTTGAAAATTGCATGAAAACCTTATATCTACTACGATTTCATTCATTACAGAAAATGACGTAATTTCGTTGAAAATTTTCAAATTCGATTCAAAACTACCTCATTTCCCATACAAATTCACATTTTTCGAAATAATTTAATTTCAACAAAACTTGCACGAAATTCGGTAGGAAATTACGTGAACACACCCAAGTTGACACTATTCAATGTGAATTTCATTGAAAACCCGCCAGATCCAAGGCTATTAGCCGTGTTCCTATGGAGGTGGCGAAGTACTCACGAGTACTTTGCTAGCCAATTTCAAATGCAACGCACAAAATTAATTTGCCTACAAATCTCATCTACTCGCCATAAAAGCGTTTGGATCTTCTCATGAGTAGTTCACCACCTTCGAAGTAATACGGCTAATAATCTAGTAATACCAACTACTCGTGCTTTCATGGCGAGTAGATGCGTTTTGGAGGGAAATTAATTATGTGCGTTCCATTAAAATGGGTAGAAAAGTACTCGTGAGTGCCTTGCCACCTCCAAAGTAACACGGATAATATAAAATCTTGCTCTCTATTGTGCCTGATTACATGGGTCGTTTTACTTAAGAGCGCATCGGTGAGAAAGGTAGATTCCACCTAAATTTTACCGATACGCCAGTTTCATTTGAGCCTGTTTAAATTGGGAAGATTGCGAACGGACTGGTGAGTCTCATCGTGTTTACATTAGAAACTTTGAGGAGCCTCAAAATACATTAAAACAACAACAATTTCGGCATTTCGCATATTGAAACAACAACAAATGACACTCATATGAGTCCGGATTTTATGTTTTCTTCGTGCCTCGCGAGAACCCTCACCCCATACTTCTTTTGCCAACAAACTGAAAACTTGCCGTGATAACGGACTCAATCTTCCCAATCTAAACAGCGTCTTTAATATTTTCGGATTCAGCATGAAACATGTGAGTGAGATATATATGGATTTTAAGGGTTAGAGATAGGGAAGGGTAGATTGAAATGAAAGGATTTTTCTTCGTTGTGTAGTCACGAGTTCAGTAAAACGACACTATTGGGATCACGTTTCATAATCGAAAAATTAAGTTTTCACTCTGGCGGGTAGTTATAAAAATGTTTTCAGTAGTGTAAACATAAGAGGGTGCGAATGCATAAGGCCGCTCTACTTGTCAACGTAAAAGCGTGGCTAAATGGCAAGGCTCACCATTGCCTGGCCACGTCAGATATGTCTGCTATCATCTGATGACTTTGCATCATGACTTTTTGCGTACTTTTTCGGAGTTGGAATAAAAGATGAATGGAAAAAGATACTTTTTCATTCCAACTATTCCAAATCATTTGATTTTAACTGTTCCGAATAGATAACGTTTTCGGAGTGTTTTTTGTTACCAATTTCATAGAGTAGACGAGGAACACACACATAAATATAAAGTGTTTCGTTGAATAATTGTCAAAAGTGATAGTTGCCATTTTGTTAAATGGCGACATTTGGAAGTGTGTGTAAATGTGAAAAGACGATGTCAAGGCCGTAACCATGGCGGTGGGGCGGATCATAGGGGTTTGATGTAATTATTATCGATGTAAATATTTGTACCTAAGGCCAGAAGACTGAATATACAGCCCTATCACCGTATATCCGTTCGGAGAATTCGGAGAAAATTTCCGATCCTGGGATTTATTTGCTTTATGCGTTAACCGAATCGTAAATGAAATATAGACGCGTGCCGACGCATGTATTTGACTTTTGTCAAAATAAAAATTTTGGAATAAGTCGTGACTCGTGAACTTCAGCACAATGTCTGCCTTTGAGGTCATAAATTCAACCATCCCCTGGTTTTTTTTCTTTTTGTTTTTAAAAGAAAGGCACGCATACATGTTTACCAAATAAAAAAACGCTTATTTTAGGAATCTTTTTGTTGCTGATCGTTCATTTCAGTCTTTAATTTTGTTGCGGGAAATTTTCCACTTCTAATTTTTTGTCGGGGAAATCGGAAAGCAAATATCTTCATACATCGCATGAATTCGTGATGCGTCTCTACCATTTTGACATTTCATCGGCATGCAACGCACGAATTTGATATTTTCAACGCACATTAAATTTCTTTTCGAAGATCTGTCCGGCTAGAATGATACAAAATTCGTACATTTCGTAGAAATCGGAGAAAATTTTCTTCCGATCGGATATGATGATAATAGCTTCGTTCGTTGAACTTTACCCAGGGTTGACCCAGGTTTTCTTGACAACCCCAATAATTGTCAAAAAAAAAACTGGGTTTTCCAGTTCTCAAAAAACGCTCAATGGCTGTTGACATTTCAAGGGAGAAAAAAAAGTTCTTTGCTCTGATAATTAAAACTTAAAATTTGTTACAAATATTTCTTAAAAATGAATAAAAAACAACTTCTAACGTTTCCACTTTCTATTTCTGCTCATTAGCATTAAATTTAATTAGTGTATTGTTTCAATTTATTCTTCAAAATTAAACAATAACCTTCAGCACATGAATCCGCAACAAAACATATGCTTAATAACTCATGTCACTTTGGCAGTTTATTCTTTACCTCAACTCGCAACAGCAAAATACCTAGTTCTACTTCAGGGCGAGTTTAGGGCGACCCCAGGTCTCAAGAAACACAGAATTTTTTTACCAGGGTGACTTCAGGTTTTTCAAAAAATGCTTTGGGGCGACCCCAGGGTGACTTCAGGGCTCAACGAACAAACCTTATAACGCTGATAGTTTTGTAAAAATATGTAATACTTTTGTAGTGATACTAGCCGTATTTTATTATCTTCTATCGGGATCCGGATCTGTATCTGGATTAACTTTTAACACGTGTTAGAAAAACAATTCTGAAAATTTCCCAGTATTTTGTTTGTGTATTACGTGTTAAAAGTAAATCCAGATCCAGATCCCGAAAGAAGATAATAAAACACGGCTACTATTTAATATTGATGTTATGTTCCTACCTATAATTGGAACTGTACGATTATCTTTTTCTAAATAATAACTTGTCGTAAATTGTTCTGCTTAGGTACCTATTCAACGGAACTGCATGATATATACAATTATACATATGTACATAATATGTATATGCATTAACCTACATGCCCAAATGTTCAAAACAAAATTGTTTATGATATGGTTGAATTTCGGCTAATGGGCTATTCTAGTTTTGATTAGTAATTGGTGAATATTTTTTTCCGAATTATAAACCCCCCCCCCCCCCCCCCACCGAAAAAATTGTCTGGCTACGGATTGGTCGATGTTTTCATATTCCATTGAAATCAAAAAGTAGAAGAACAGTCGGAAAATCCAATCATATCTATAGCTGTGTTTTATTATCTTCTATCGGGATCCGGATCTGGATCTGGATTAACTTTTAACACGTGTTACAAAAACAATTCTGAAAATTTCCCAGTATTTTGTTTGTGTATTACGTGTTAAAAGTAAATCCAGATCCAGATCCGGATCCCGATAGAAGATAATAAAACACGGCTTATATCACAGGAGTTTCCAGCAACATTCAGTTTTCTGGTGAGAAGGGCACGAAGTGAGGTGAGGAAACAAAAGCTGTGTTTTAATTATCTTCTATCGGGATCCGGATCTGGATTTACTTTTAACACGTAATACACAAACAAAATAATGGGAAATTTTCAAAATTGTTCTTGTAACACGTGTTTACAATTTAAAGTTAATCCAGATCCAGATCCGGATCCCGATAGAAGATAATAAAACACGGCTGATATGAGTTAATTTGTTTTTACATTTTATTTATAAAAACGTCAAAAAAAACTCCAGCCCCCTGACTGTTTCATGACTACGGGCTTTCTTTATTCAAATAAATACCTCAGAGGATATATATCATGGAGTGCTTGATTTTATTCGAATGGGGAGCTTTCATAGGGGTCGCTGTTCAAGTTTCGGTCACTGAGTTTTCTGCACATTTGAAAAAAAAACTAAAAAAGAAGATATTGAAATCCTTAAAATAATTAACAAACACTTATTAATTTCAAGAATTACTTCAAATTAGAACAATTTATAGAGAAAATAAGCAAATTATGATTTTGATAACAGCTGTAGGTTGTTCTAAGACTTTATCTAAACCGAAATAGCGCCCCCTATCAAGGGCCCCGGCGTTACAATGCATGAGGGATAGAAACGAGCACTCCATATTATACATCATCTAAAGCCGCGTCCAGACCAATACAAATTTGCGTTGTGCGCCGGGTTCGGCGCAAATAAAGGCTCTCCCAAACCAACGCGAAACATTCGCGCGAATATGCGACGACTAAATAATGTTCGAAGATTCGCATCGCACCAGTGTGGGTGCTCCCATTAATCTCCATGTAAATAAATTAAGACAGGCGAAAGTTTCGTCATCGTTCTGAAATATTCGCGTTGGTTTAGGAGGGCCTTAATAGTGTAGACGCGAAAAAATACGTCAATGTGGACGTCCTGGCGCACACAAATTTGTGTGTCAAATTCAACGCACACTATCCGATTCCGATGGATTTTCGGCGCACACGAAAATATTTGCGGGGCATAGATGTTTTGATGTGGACAAATTGATTCATTAGTTTATTAAAATTTCATTCCGCTCAAACTGTCACGTGGCATTTTAATGCAGAAATTAACGTCGAAAAAAGTTGAAATTTTTGGCGGAAACATTTGCGGCGAATAGAAAATTCTCTCGTGTGGTGTGTTGTGGAGTCATGTGTCGCTATCGCTCTAATGTATTTCATATGCGTAGAGCCATATTTGTATCGTATTACAGAACGTAGGCATTGGACGCGGCTTAAGCCGGAATCACACTGTTCTCGTGTGGTGTGTTGTGGAGTAGGGTGTCGCTGTCATTCCAATGTATTTCATAGATTTCGACACAATACATCACACGATACAAATATGGCTCTACGCATATGAAATACATTAGAGCGATAGCGACACACTACTTCCCAACACACAACACGAGAGTACTGTGGTTCGGGCTTTAAGATAAATACTCGAATGGGAAATTTATTTTCTTGTGTTTTTTTCTGTTTTTCGTTCTGGTTCGTGCTTTGAATAATACTGGTATCTATGGTTTGCGTATGAACTAGCGTTAAATAAATTCCCATGTGGATTGCATTTAAAAAAAAACCTTTTATTTGACATTTCTCTTGCCTGATTCACAATACGACGAGGGCACGGGACGTGAGCGTGATGAGAACCGCTGTCATCATTTTCTAGTTACAAAATCGCCCAATTCACAATGCAACGAGCGATTTTACGAAAAAAATTCATTTTTATAAAAAAAATCAACAAAATATAAACAAAATAACATACAAAACAATAAATTTATCAATACCTTCATTTTTTAAATACATTTGATCATTTCATTTTTGAAAAATCTGTAAATTACTTAGCAAAATTGAAAATCATCGACAGGTCGCGTCTTTTTTTCAATTTCAAAAAGTTGCAAGTTAACAAACAGACATGTTTAAAATTGGTTTGACAACTACAACGAGTTCTCGTCACGCTCAGGTCTCGTTTCCTCGCCGCATTCTGAATTTAATATTTTTGTTTTATGTTATTGTTATCTGTTTTTCTGTTTTCTTTCTTTTATCTCCATCTCCATCCACTTGTCAGCTTTCCATCTTGACTTGACAGCTGAGCTCAAGAAAAAACGTCAACATCACATCACACAAAATCGAAAAAAATTACCAAACAAAAGTTCTTCATTCTTCTCAAGGAAAAAACAAGAAAATTATGAGTTTTTCACCGTGGAAAATAAGAAACTAATAAAAACTATCCACGAAAAATGGATAAATCAAGTGTTGTTAATCAATTCACCAATTATGTGGACCAACTCCGAACGCAGGAATGCAGGTAACATTATTTTTCATTTTGCATATTAAATTAGTCTGTGCTTCCGGTGTGATGCTACACAAAAACATTTCGTCATTGAAATTGGATTTTGTATCATGCTAAATTAATAAAATTCTCTTTTTTTTTTCGTTTAGCCAAAAAGATAAAGTTAATTGCTTCCAGCACATTGCCGAGTGCATCTTGGCACCGGCAATGGTGTCCCACATCAACTACGCCACACATTGCAGCAATGCAACGAGTGTCCTTCTGTTATTCTGCGAGGACTTGGATTCGGTTGTCCGAATGAGCGCCGAGGCGAATCTCAATCGTATTTTTCGATCTTTAGAGAAGACTCGAGTAAAACGCATTTTGATGGATTTGTATGGAGAAATAAAAAAGAACGGAAATCAAAGGTGATTTTTTAAAAAAAGATTTGCGAAGTTAACATTCCAAATAGAATTGTCTTCCTTTTAGGTCGCTCCGAATTTGCTTGAATCTCTTTGCATATTATGCACCACACATCAAAGAGAAGTACATCTCATCTTATGCCTTGCGATTGCTTCCATGCTTGCAAACTATTGCCCAACGGAAGGAGACCCAACTTTGCGAAACGCTGTGCGAGTTCATTAAGAGCTTTGCCAAGAACATGCAGATGGGATGGAATGATAGCCAAACATGTAAACTGATTGATGTGAGTATCCCATTTTTGTGTTATGTATTGGATTTGCTTCAATTAACTCGGGATAAGAAAGGAAAATGAAAGATTTTGCAAATATAAAAAACTCCTTCTAAGCTAGGCCTCTATTTAAGGCGGTATAAATCACCATATTGCTTTCTGTTATCATGATTGACATTGCAAATCTACGGTTACAGTTTAACATTTTTCTTAGATGCCCATAATGTGGTAATGCCCTGTTGGCATAAAGCTGTTCTTATCTTGCAGTGACTAATTGATGTTCCTTAGCCAGTTATTTCAGTTAGATCGTATCTTTTTCTGTTGTGAACGACGTGCTTACGAATTCAATCTAGTAATATTATTCTGTTTTTCCGATTTGTGTTGATTTAAGCAAAGAAGTTCACAAAATCCTCATGGAGATCATTTTTCATATTCCATATTAAATTTAGATCTTGCCCCTAAATCGATAAAGATGGTATTTTCTCTGCCAGATTATATTAAGGTTGTAAAAATGTATGTTTTAAAGTATTTATTTTATCTTGCATTACTAATGGGTTCGGGCAGAAAAGGAAAGAGCAATATCCAAAAATGTCCATACTTAGTCAAATCCCAAATTCAGACATGCAAATAAAATTGCGTCATTTATGATTTATGTTATTGAAAAATAGTAGTTGGATATAACATAAACACTTGATAGTAGACAAATTATTGTTTTTCAATTGATTATTGCAAGATTTGTTTGGAAATATTAGACCATTTGGGAACTAATTAATATTGCTAGCAGGAGATTTCAGGTACACACCAGCTGCAATTCCTCTATCGATTCCAGCGGACGTTATAAATCCCTGCCTGTTTGTTTTCTACAAATATGCATGTCCAGCTGCAAAATGATTGATCAGATGACATTAATTAATAGGAAATTGAGAAAGGTAAGGTGCAAGTTGATCTGACCGCAGGACAATTTGCATAGCCTTCCAACAGGAGCAGATGAATCAACACATTTTTTGCTCGTAACTATTTGAAAATCGGCTTTGCAACGGCACACGACTTGCAGTAAAAAAAAAAACATCTTGATCCAAAGTTAAACACAAAAAACCTCTGCAAACATTTGAAAAACTTAGGAGTGATTCAGAATATTAATCCAAAATGTTCTTACAGGCTCAGTTCTTGTCCCAAACGGATGAGTTTGCTGTGCCCTTTGGTTTAGGAGGTGATTGCTTACCATTGACTTGGACGTTGAATTGGCGATTCCCTCGGTTAAATCTAATGCAATTGGACTTGATGACATCTTTGTATCTAAAACAACAAACAAAGTTCTCGTTCTTCTATTATCTTTGTGTTGTCATTTTATTGAAATTTATACAAAATCGTTGTTTTTCTCTCTCCCTCGAACTCTCATTTATTTAGTATACAGTATTCTCCTTCTACTATTATCGGTCAATCCTACTCTATTAGCATATTCCTGAACCTAGAATGTCTCCAAAGAGAAATTGCACTTTGGGAAGTTGCGGTGTCGCCCTGGTAGTTCCTCATCATGATAGTACTATAGAATTATAAATACAAAGATGACATCTCACCTAAGTTTATTAAATTAATTCTTCGCTATCTAGTACATAATTAACAATTATTGTATATACAGTTGTCAATTCAAATCCTACAAGTCCTTTGCAGTTAAGACCCATCAGTTTATTATCATTTCTGTAAAAAGTTTTTGAAAAGTTACTCGCCCAACAGTTTCGACAAGACATGGATAGATATAATAAGCTTTCAAAATTGAAATTTTTTTTTGCGACCCTTATTCCAAATGCGTTTCACCCAGGCACGATGGTTTGGCTCATCAGTTAGATGCTGTCTTACCCTTCTAAGACGCATGATTTTAGTATTCTTTTGCCTTTGAGTATTAAATGCTTTTATTATTTCTTAATCGAGGTGTACAAACTAAATGGTTTTATATCTTCCAGTTTTTGGAAAAATCGAAAATAACTCAAACAAGTTTCTTCCAAAAATATTTATTTTTGTTTGTATAAACTTTTTTTTTTATTTAAAAAATTTAAATGTAATTTTACTAGTAATTATGTAGAATGTACGTGCCAAGAATAAAAAAAAACAAAAAATATTGTTGGCCATGTTTTTGTGAAATTTTGCCTGTGCGCATCGGGACGAAATCAGTGTGATGGTAATGGTTGTTTTCTCAAAGGCTTTTAACTGTGTATACCATTCAATATTAGCGGTTTTTTACTATCAGAAATGATCCATAAGGATTACTAGCTGGCCCACCCGGCTTCGCACGGGTAGTCAAACCTTGGTTTCGCACAAAAATTACAAAAAAAAATATAGATACAAATTAAAACTCCTTTATGTAATCGAATACTTCTTTCTGGGTTTTAAGGCACTTCACGTTATGAAAGGCTAAATTTGTAAAAATATGATCCTCTAATTCCAACCTTTATTGCTTTCCCAACACATTGAGAATGTTTGTATTCGAAAACCACTGTTATTTATTTACCCCATTTCACTCTATAAATAGCATTTTTTTTTTTAAAATAACCTTTCAAAAACAAAAAGAATTTTGGAAATCGGATAAACCTTTTCGTTTATACCCCCTTTCACCCTATAAATACTAAATTTTTGGAAAAAATAATTCCTAAAGCCATCCACTCAAAATAACCTCTCAATTGTTTTCTATTTCACCCTACAAATAACAAAATTTGAAAAAGAATACCCCTAAAGCAATTAACGTAGGAAATGCCCTTTCAAACACCAACAGAATTTTTTTTACGAATACCAAAATTTAAAAAAAATATCCTTGAAGCCATTTCTTAAGAATAAACTTTTAAACGCACGTAGAGTTTTATTTTATTCCGGTACTTCTCTTTTCATTTTACCAGATGCCACCTTTCATTTTTACCCCATTTCACCCTATAAATTCTGAAAAAATCCCTCAGGCCATCCCCTAATAAACAACCTTTCAATTACAAAAACAATTTCTTAAACCCGATTTTATTTTATTTTTACTCCCTAAACAAAATTTAAAAAAGAATATCCCTAAAGCTATTTCCTTAGAAAATAAGAATTTTCTAAATAGGATGTTTTTTTTTATTTTTACCCCATTTCGCCCTACAATTGTCAATTATTTACATTTTGAAAAAGAATATCCCGAAAGCCTTTTCCTAAGAAAAAACTTTCAAACAAAAAAGAATTTATTTTTTGTAATATTTTTTAGTTAAATTTTTGAAAAGTTGAATGTCATCGGCTTTGTTGGTCGTTATCATGATAAAATGAAAGTTTAATTCATTCACTTTTTCCCAACGCAACGTTTCAACGTTGGTTGTTGTCTTCTTCAGGTAATTTTCATTTATAAAAAAAGAAGCAATTACATAAAAGGGTATGTTTGTAGGGCGAACATGATATACACTTACATAAACTTGAACAATAGTCCAATAAGTACATTCAAGTTTTGGATCTACTGTTGAAAACTTAGGAACAGTACACCGCTGAGATGTTTTGTATGTCTTGTTTACGGTTCATGTTGTTCTTGTTATTGATTATGTGTAGTGTTGCTAACGTGTAGCGTTTGCAAGTGTGTTTCTCCATTGCCAAGATCTCCACACCATCAAAGTTCAGTAAGTAGTCACTTTCAACGCTGTGGGAAGCCAGTCCCAGCTTTCCAGAATTTTTCGAACTAATATCCTACTTGTGACCCGACCAACAAAGCCAATGAAAATCATCTTTAATTATTCTCAGATATTCATCAAAAAAAGAGTTTCTTGAAACGGACAATTTTTTATTTTTACCCCATTTCATCCTACAAATAATAAAATTTGAAAAAAATATCCCTCAAACCATTTCCTATGCAAAAATCTTCAAACTAAAACGAATTTCTTCAATCAGACACTTTTTCTGTTAAGATACCCCATTTCACCCTATAGATACATTTTTTTTTTTTAAAAACATCCCTTAAGCCATTTCCTAAGAAAAACCTTTCAAACACAAATAGGAATTTTTTAAATCGAACAATCATTCTATTTTCACCCCATTTTACCCTACAAACAAGAAAAGTTGAAGAAGAATATCCCAAAAGCCATTTCCTAACCGCCTACAGCGCCATTTGTTGAACGGTAATTGAATTGAACTGATAAACTAAATTTTCGCCTACAGCGCCACCTGTTGAGACTTTTTCGACTTTTCTTTTTACCTAAACCTTCGCGGCATTGACTTATTATATATGGACTGCTAGTTGGTTGTCAATTCCATACAAAACCTGCGGAGATGATGGTTCCAGTTATCAGCGACAAATTCGGGCCTACCGACAATAATAAATACTATTTTTAGGGCCATCTGTTGCATACTTCGCCTTAGAATGAAATTTCATTCATAGAAGGTAAGGCCATCTATTGTCATAGGAAGTCACCAATCGGCGTAGTGTTGGAGGAGCACTGAAAAAAAAAATCCTTTTTTGATTTATTTTATAAAACCTTTGATTTTAGAGCCATATACGAAATAAAAGATTTTTCAATGAAATTTATTTTCTCCATTTCAAGAGATGTAGTGAAGGAAGATATTTTTAAAACATTATTTCAAGGAAAAATTCGTACAATCGTATTTATAAACGATGTCTTACTTAAGACGGGCGTCCAAGTTATAAAAAACATTTTTAATGTCTGAAGTTTTCTAACTTTTTACCTACTTTAAGACAATGGAATCTATTGTCTAAACCTGCAATATTGCAATATTTTTTGTATATATCAAATAAAGTATTTTCCGACTATTTCAAAATAATTATAAACTGTCTAACTAGTCAAAAATCTAATAAATTCGACTCGCCCACTAGGCAACTTCCGAACAACTTTTAACATATCTTATTTTTCTTGAAAACGTTCGTATTTTTTGTAATTATAACTTATTCATAGGTTCATTCCTTTATTTTAAAATTCTGATTTTTGTGCATTTCAGTCCAAAGTTCTGTCAAAGTTCATAAAAAAATAATAAAATTGTACTAAAATGCACAAAAATTTGGAGTAAAGGACCGAACCTTACTTTTAATTTATCAGTAAAATCTATGTTAACCGAAATTGTAGTGGATTAGAATTCCCTATAAAAACGCGCTTGAACTGTGTTTTTAAAACTACTAGGCGTGTTTTTTTTGCCAGTCCATATGGATTTGTCGAAAAAACAAAAACGGAACTAATTGTTTTACACGTAAATACAACAACAACTTAAATCTATATGGACTTAGCTAAGTCCAGATAATTATCGGGACTTACGTACTGTAAGTAAGAACTTCCTAAGTCCCGATGTCGTTTTTTTCGACAAATCCATATGGACTTGCAAAAAAACACGCCTACTATATTCAATATTCTTAGCAAAAAGTGTAAAGCAAAATACTACCTCTACTCATTTACTTTCAAATTTGCCAATTTCTACTAATTTTATTTAATTTTATGAACTTCGACATTACTAAAATTTGTACAAATTAACAGTTTTGAAAATTAAGTGAGAAGTTGTTTGTAAAAAAAAGGAAATTTTCGGATTTGGTTACGGGATTTTTTTTATTTTAAATAACCCTTAGCACTGGTTTGACATTTAATGTTTGTTTTTATTTTGCAATTCAGTTTCAGAATTCTTCTGGATGATGTTTGTTTAGTAATTTGTTGTTATTAATTAAAAAAAGTATGAAAACAAAGTTGAATCATTGCGAAACTAATTAACAATAGCAACCAATGAAATCAACAAACAGCGGTAATGGTTATCGATTTAAGTGAAAGAAAATTTTATTTGCTCCTAGACAAGTGAAAAATCTCAGTCACGTTCAGCGCAAAGATATCAACGATTTATCTAAACTTAAACTCCTACGTGAAGGATGTCGGAAACACAGAACGCATGTATTGAAGAAATTATGATATACAATTCGTAATTCATTTGTGTGAGGCGTTTTTCAGATAAAAATATTATTATGAATACTTACTGGGCTATCAACGGAAGGTAAAGGTTGGAAGTAAAGTTTCAATTTTGCATTAATGACATCTCAAAAAATAACTAGTTTCCTTTGTAAAATTTGCGTTCAATGAAAGCACTTGACTACATATGTAGTCCCTTGTGTCCGCTGACCGTACCCAATGAAAAATGAAATCAGATGGGAAAAAAATCCCCCAAAAAAATCCTCGATACAAATGTCAAACAGCAGTATCTGTATTTTCCTATAGGACTGAACCCGGCGCTTGTAACGCATAGCTTAAAGTGGCGTCAACGTGAAGTTGGCTCCTGGCAGTCCATATATAAATAAGTCAATGCTTCGCGGTACAATTATGAACAAACTTCTAGAAGAAAGTACCCAATTTGGTCAAGTCGTTCTCAAGTTTTAAGCATCAGAACCCACCACGATTCATTTTTATATATAGGTATAGATTGTTATACAAATGTCTTCAATTAAAATTACATCTTCATTGTGAATGTCCGGAATTTTGGATTTGAATGATACTTAATCTATTTAAAATATCATATGACAATTTAACTCGATGAATGGAAAAAACATTACAACAACATAGTGGAGTTTTTCGATGAAGCTTTAAAAAAAGTGGGCAACGAAAACTTCGGCTCGACGGATTTTCAATTTTTTTTTCCTAAACCACCAACCACCCTTTCATTTGAAAAAAAAAAAAAAATTATAAAAAATGAACAAACTCAAATCATATTTTCAATTTTATCAGTCTGCTCTCGAACTAGTTTTGAATTATTTAAGAAACCGTTTTCAATCATGATGTTCCTATCTACTCAGAAAATGTACCTATTTATTTGTCTAGAAGGCCTGGGTTGTTCGAAGACTGTGTGACTAGAATCAGTGAAGACTTGGTACATAATCTGGAATGGTCTGATACTTATATGAATAAGATACGACTATATTCAAATATGTATAGGTTTTACGATTAATAGGAAATTGAGTTGTTGTAATGCTACCTCAGAAACCATTAGAAAAGTCTACGGTGTATTAGGAAGTCTTGGATCATCTTCGAGCTCATTGCTTCCAAATATGAAATTACATCTAAATAAGGCATAATTGCTGCGATTCTTTTGTTACAATTGTATCGACCTACAAAAATATTTACTAATTTGTGTATTTTGTGTTACAAATGTTCATCGTTGAAGCCAATCTTAGCACTTGTGTTATAGGATAACCCCTGCAGGTGTTTTGATGTGCAAACATCTAAGCTCTCGGTATGGGGAAAGTGCAAATGCATCAGCAACGGCAACACCAACGAAATGGTTTTCGTTTTGCCTTTCATTTATCTCCTTGAGGAAAAAACGAATGTTTAAACATCTTCTCCTAGACTACTCACACAATTTTATTTTCCTCTCTACCAACTTATGTGTATAGACCGAAATCTAATGAAGTCAGATGCGAATGGTCAAGAGATTTCGATTCGGTCGTTTTGGTTCAAACCACTTTGTCAACTCAGGTTTTAAATAAGTGCACTGGGCCATACAATTAAATCTCATCAAAATAACAACTATCAGCTCTCTAACTACAAAAAAAAACTGTTATTGTTAGCCAATTTCTCTTTTAAATTCCGTCAACCATAAACCCTTCGTTTTGAGGTCGTACCAACTAACATTTGCGCAGAAAATTTCTTTGTTTTCATATTCAAAACTGGATAAACAAAAAAAAAAATATAGGAACATAACTCTTTACCTGCCTATCAACAGCCAACATTGAATTTTGTATTTCTTTTTGAAGTCCACCTCGAGCTGACATGACAGCATTTTCATCAACATCCATGTTTCCTATACATTTTTCAATTTATTAAAACACTAACGCCACGTTGACTTGCCCCAGCACAGCACAGGACAGCCCAGCCCAAGCATCGCACCATCGCCATTGATATTCTATTCCTGATGAACTAATCCATGATCTAAACAGAATTGTTTAAAATATACACAGAGTTTGTGACGTCTACCCATTTTTATTTTGTTCGTAAATGTAGGCGGGTATGGGGGTATAAGCCAGTTAAAAAAATAAGCCCTCTTGTATTTTTATTTTCAAAGGAAAAACAAAAAAAAAAAAACCTTTTACCCTTTACACACGTTGTTGATTTTGATTTATTTGTATGCTTTTGCAGGTTTTCATCGGTAACTTTGGATCGGAATGCGCTGTAAAGCGTCGTTGCTCCTCGCAAAATTGCATCAGCTTAATTGAGAACTCTCGGAACAGGAGCCTGATGGCAAAGCACGCCCTAAATAAAGCAATCGGTGAGTTGGTTCTTCTAAACAAAAATGCCACCCGTATAGAATATTTTATTTATGTATTTTTTTTTGTGTTTTGTTTTTATTTATTATTCAATGCCTCGTGATAATTTCAAATGCAAATCAACAATTCATATCCAACTGGTGATGTTCTGAATATATTTTTTAAGCCTTTATAAAAATGCGAATGCAAAAAAAAAAAAAATACTTCTACACTGCGCCAGGGAAATTAGAGGAGGAAGCTCTAGCTCCTGGATGACAACTGGCAGCCTACATTTTTGTTATAAGCGTTGTTGTTCTTGTTTAATTTTTTTTTTTGTTGCTTTAACATTCATTTTGGGTAAACATGGGATTTTAGTTAAAGGCTGATTTTTTGTTACTTTAATTAACAAAATGTCCAAAAAGAAAATTGGAATGGCTGATATATGTGTATGTATATGTATGATGGCGACGCCGAGCTGCCACCGAAGGTAGAATTGAATGAAATGTTAATATAGGCATGGGTAAAGAGGGTTCAGTTATTCACTGGAAATATCTAAGGCTGTCAGAGAGCAACAATCCAATGTTGATTGCATTTATTGCACGAGGCTAGATACAATGAGATTTAAATTTAGAGGCGAAAAATTGAGGTTTTCAACAAAAAAAAAAAAATCGTTTTTTGTTGGTTGTTACGAGTATATAATATAACAGTGATGTTAAAATCTATTAAATTGTATTTATTTTGATAGTTTTATTTTCATTTCGAAACATCATGGTGTTGTTTTAATTAAATAAAATGTAAAATGGAGTCGCACATACTTGATCTTATGGTTTAAATGGATTTTAATGAAATTTGAACAAGGACTCGATTAAGTTGTTGTGTACATATCGTCTCTCATCTAAAAGTGACGCAAATGCTTCATATTTTACGCGTTTCCTTAAAACATAATTTTTCGTATCGGCTGCGACTATACCACTACTGAATTGAATAAGCTTGTTCTAATTATTATTTTACCAAAAATCTCAATTACATACATCATATTCAGGATCCGCTTCCTAATGATTGCACATGACAATTATAACCCACATCATAACCTGTATCCTTTTGATTAAATCTTAGAATGAGCCTTTATTGGAAATCTCATGTCATGCGGGAAGAGAAGACGCAGACCCCCTGGGTTAAAATCGTATGCTTCTTCGAACCAGAAACCAAAATGCCTGGTATAGTGCTAGGAGGTTTATCCACAAATCCCTCTTATCAAATCACTTTTCAACCACTGGTTAAACGAGTTATCGTATCAAGACGGGGGGTGGTGAACTTCACAGCTAATTAGATCACAGAGCTAGGTGGTCGTGGGTGCCATTTCTATACCTACCATCATAAAGTTCAACTGGCCATATGAATCTTAGATAGTTTGTTATGCCCTGAGCTGCAACCACTCTGACGTCAAGCTCGAGAGTGTCAAAATTCTTAAAAAATGTCACAAACCCGCTGCGACTTGATGCTTCCCAGAGTGTTTATATACATATACACATTAACGACCAGTATCAACTTATGAACGGGGATTGTGGCAATATACACAGCTTCGCCTTTGTTTAATCTTATTTAATATTATTTTCTCTCTATTCTAATTGTACGTACTTACTGCCCAGTTTTTCAGTGCGAGATTGAAGTTAAACCTGTGTTAACTCCCCAAATATGATGAGTTAACTCTGGATTTACTGTACCTACAGATGCTCTTGATTGTTTACCCACCTAGTTTTTAAGGCCGTTTCGCATCCGTTCTCCGCTGAAAAAAGCCTTTTTAAGGTAACTGAGAATCAAAGTTAGCTTACTAAGGTTTAATTCACCTCTGACAAACTGGGCCTCAATTTTAAACTTCGTTTTTTTCAATGGATGATTTAACCTTTTATATTGTTTTGATTATATGTTACTAACTAACTAATGCATTACTGGTAATGACTTGAATAAGACTCGAAATGCATTTAAATTCAAATAAAATACTGCAATGTTGAATTGAGCCTGGTTCAGATGACTCTTGAAGAAGGTTGAGCCTTAAAGTCGTTGTAGGAGAGATAGCGTGTTCTCACGCTTTTAAAATCGAGGAAAAACTGCGTTTAATTTGGTTGATATTTTTCTTCGAACTTGTTCCTTCCCAGGAAAAGAGCACTAGAAGAGAACAACTTGGAACAATTTTTTGGATTTCTAAGAACAGGGGCCCAGAACAAGAATAATAAGATATTTTCATTTAAAGTGTTTTTTCGGCTTAAAATCTATAATTTTCAATATTTTTTTTTATGAAACTTTGGAACAATTGGATTTGAGCTATTTTGAACCTGAAATATCTTTTGGATTTTTGATTTTGCAGAAGGAGTGGTGGGGGTGACTTTTTTGAAATTTTTCATTCGAAAAATCAATTTTAAGAAACAAAATTCTGGAAAAATTTAGAAGAGCCCTAGAACAACCTGGATCAATTTTTTAATTTTTTTCGGCTTTAAATCTTCAATTTTCAGTATTTTTGAATGAATTTTTGGAACAATTGGATTTATGCAATTCTAAATTTGGAACAACTTTTTGGCTAAAGGAGTTGACGATGTTTTTAGAAATTCGATTTTGAGGTAATATAATAAATGTGAAGTAACAATATTTTCTTAACACATGTATTTATAATCAAAAAATATGACTCAAAGTTAAAAAAAAAAAAAAATAAAATATTGGAGAGCCATTTTTGGCGTTTTTGAAAAAAAATTTTGAAGGCCTTATATTTAAAAATAGACCTTTTACAAATTTAATTTCTGGGAATAATGTTGAGCACACTTTTTAAAACCTAAACAAAACTTAAAAGATTGATATTTGACAAAAAGAGGACTAGATTTTTTTTTAAATTTTGACCATAACTTTCAAAATTTTGAACATACAGGTCCAAAATCTTGAAATAATATTCAGAACAACTAGAACAACTTTCGAAATTCGATTTTCGAAAAAGAGATCAAAAACCCCTATTTTTGAATACTTTTCAAAAAAAAAAAAAAAAAATTGGAGCAATGCGAAACAAATCGGGAAACACCTTGAACAATTTTAAAACCAACGAATTCAAAAAAAAAAGAGGGGCTTACATCACATACCAAGTACACCGGTATTATTTAACCTGAGCACTTAATTTTTCAAACAAAAAATATATTGAAAAAGTTTAAAGTTTTTGTATAGGTACCTTTGTACATAATTTGTGACAAAATCCAAAAAGATCTGCCAAAAACTGCAGTTATTTTATAAAATATTCCTAACTGGTAGTTAGAAACATGTAAAAAAAAACAACCTACATTGAACATTAAGTTATAAATTGGTTAGGAATTAGTCAAAAAATGGTTATTTAAGCCAATTCTTCATACTTTACAACATACATAAAATCCAAATAATAATATTGTACAAATATATTAATATTTCACTTTAAAACAAAAATAACAAACAATTACTTTCTTTATAAAATTTATTTTTTATATTTGCTACCCCTAGGCCCGTACCTGCCACAAAGTATAAACACACAACTAGAGAGAGAGAGAGAGAGTTGTTGAATTTTCATTTGATAGGAGTGTTTGTGGCTGTAAAACTACGAGTTAAGTTATGGTCAGAATTGAAGTGAATTATTACTGGGGGTTAAAAGTTGGTAAAAAAGAGTTATTTAAAAACTTATTCGAAATAAGTGGCTTGGAATCAGAAGAAAAATTTACCCAAATTTAACCTAGATTTACATATTGGTTATTTTTAAACCATAAAAATAATCACGTGGTTATTAAATGGTAAAAATAAAACCAAACATTTTAACTTATGTTTTATGTTTTATTTGTAAATAGATTGTCAGGAGGGTGCGGTAAAGCCGGCTAATACCCTTCGGTAACGATGCAGCACCTACCTAAGTATGGTTCGACAGCAACTCTAAATGCGGTTCACTTTTTGGAACAGGGGGATTCGAAAACTTGGCGGAGCGAGTCCCATCAGGTAGAGTGGGCTACGGGGGTAAGATTCACTGAAGATGACCGTAAATGGGCGAAACAGAACAGAACAGAACAGAACACCCATTTTGATAACACAATTTTATCACTTGCACGTGTTGTTGAACGCTTTTTGCGTTCATGGTGATCTGCAAAAACAGACTGAATAAATGACAGCCAATTTGACAGATGTAGCTTCAAAAATATGGCCGCTATCAACTGTCCAAGATCGGAAGTCCCTATTGGAAGACCATTTATTTTATTTATTATCTTTTTCTTTAAATCAAATTTTACTGAGATATATTAACCCTTAAGATTCCTATAAAAATTCAAAATGAAGTGGAAGAGTAGGTATACCTTATAACGGGTGATTTTTTAAGAGGCTTAGAACTTTTTTAAAAAAAAAAACACAAAAAATTCGAAAAAATGAATGAAATATTAATTTGAATCGATAGTTTGAACCTTGCAATTTAATGTTTAAAGATAATTTCATGCAAATGTTGACCGCGGCTGCGTCTCAGGTAGCCCATCCGCTGAGTCCAATTTTGGCATACTCTTTCACACATATCGGCCGGTATCTCACGAATGAATGCATGGATGTTGGCTTCCAGTGCGTCAATCGAAGCGGGCTTGTCCCTATAGACATTAGCCTTGACATACCCCCACAAAAAATAATCTAATGGTGTCAAATCGCACGATCTAGGCGGCCAATTGACCGGCCCGAAACGTGAAATTAACTGTTCACCAAACTCGCCTCGCAATTGCGCCATTGTTTCGCGTGCTGTGTGGCATGTGGCACCGTCTTGTTGAAACCACATATCATGCAAGTCAAGAACTTCCATTTCGGGCAAAAAAAAGTTTGTTATCATCGCTCGGTAGCGTTCACCATTGACAGTAACGCTGCGATTCGCATCATCTTTGAAGAAATAGGCCCAATAATGCCGCCGGCCCATAAACCGCACCAAACAGTGGCTTTTTCGGGATGCATTGGTAGCTGTTGCAATGCTTCTGGCTGATCTTCACTCCAAATGCGGCAATTTTGCTTATTTACGTACCCATTCAACCGAAAATGAGCCTCATCGCTGAACACAAGCAGCGCGCGATGAACATTTCGAACCGAGCACGAATTTTGATAGTAAAATTCAATAATTTGCAAGCGTTGTTCATTTGTAAGACGATCCATGGTTAAATTGCAAACCAAACTGAAGCTGTTTGACAGTGACACAAGGTACTAAACACACGTCAGCTGTCAAAACCAGTGTTGCCAAAACCAAACGAGCTTAAAAATCACCCGTTAGAATTATGGTATGTCAAATACCTATAAAAAGAAAAATCAAAATTATGTTCAATTTTGTATTCAATCCAAGGATAACTACAAATGTTTTAATTTCTTCCGGAGTTTTTTTTTACGTTTTTAATTAAGCTTTACACTTAATTTTTTTCGTTCAGCTTAAAACTACATTTAACATTTAAACCAATCACATTCATCGTTTTGCATCCATGCATATTATATTTTAGAAATATCCACTGAGCGCTTTACAGCTTACACAAAGTAAATTAATTATTGAAACCCATGTAAACCATATTTTATCAGGTTCATGCCGTTAAAACGTTGCAGAATATCTAATTACAAATGTTTTAGTAATTTTGTACAAAACGCCAAAGGCTATGTAATCTAAATTTAATTTAACATTCACATTTAAAACTACTTTCAGTCACACAAAACCGAATGAATGCAAGTTTGTTTGTATGAAATGTATAGTTACAACAAAATGTCTGCTGGATTAACAGGAACCGGAAAACCATCCATTACGCTTCATCAAAGTTAGATAGCAATACATACAAAATAAAAAAAAATATAACTAAATATTTGAAATATCAAAAATGCCACATTTGTGCCTTCCCCAATCCGAACAATTATAAAATCGAAACTGAAACTGAATTCATTTCACGCAAAATAGCAAAATATCCGTGTTAGACACAATGATTAATTAAAAATTGATTTTGATTGCTATACCTATGTACCTAGTTTGTGTGATGTTGTGTTTTGTGTGTAGCTAACAACTTCGATTTAATTTGTGAATTCGTGCAAAATTGTAAACGATGCGATGAATTAATTTACAATCGCATAAGGGCTTCTTTTTTTTTGACTAAATAAATATTTTCAAGTTCGATAAATGCTCTGAAAATTGTATATTGCCGATGTTTCCGTGCAATGAGCCTAAATGTTTTAATTAATTTGTATTGAATTTGGGTTTTGCTAAATCTCTTTGGGTTGGGTGCTAAGGCAAAAAAGATAAGTCCCTCCGTCGTTTTGATATGTTAACCTCTATTCCGTTGGTTGAGTAAACCTAAAACGTGGGCTTTCTTCTGTAATATGTTACGAGATCACACTTTACGATGTAGCACATTACGTTACGAAAATCAGCTTAATAAGGTATTGGGTACGTTCAATGACAAAAATCTGAAGATCCCCTTGAAGCAATCTACTCCGTTTTGGATCCGCGCATGTAGTCAACAACGTATGGACGACTTCGCATACAGATCTAAATAGTTATTTTCAAAATTGCTTTTGGAGGCTCATATTAGAATTTGCTTGAAGGTTCTGAATTTTATTCTACGTTTACATACATGTAGGCCAGTCACCATGGACAAAAAAATCGCGTAAGGTCGCAAAAAATTGCACTGCACTGATTTTTTAGGAAGTTGTAAGGATAGATACGAATAAAAATGTATGTAATATTAGGCTTACCTTTACTTAGTGAGACAAGCGTGTTCTTTTGACAGGCCTAGGTTGGTCAGACGGCTATTCTTGGGGCTCCGGAGTCCCCATATCGCTTTTCCAGATGACCTTCGACATTTCTGACTTCAGGTTTGTAGTCATCTGTGAAGTGCTCTGTAATGAGGTCACTCAGAGAAAACTGGCACTCCTCTGGTTTCTATCAGGTATGCTTAGATACGTTCCATACCCTCTAGGAGCTGAACTGGCTCAGGACGGACCTCCACTTGATCGCGCCGTGGAAAATAAGTTATGGTGGCACTGAAGGTGGTGCTTGCATTCCGCAGCAACCAGGGCATATATGCATACATGAATGACGCTGTATGATCTGTTGTCCCCATTCACCAGCACCAGCCCAGATTTTTCCAGAATACAATCTTTCTCTACTGTTTCTACTGTACGAACATTCCTTCGAGAAACAGGTAATTTTTGCTGGGCTTTGAGAAATTCCTCGGTGATTTTTTCTCCACAAAGAAAACAAATATTCCCCAGTACGTGATGTCTCGAACCCGAGCTCTTCCTATCCCTATTTGAAGTTGATGCTTCAAGAGATTCATATCCTCCACAGCGGACAGATGCTTTAATATTACTTTTTACTCAAAAACTGGTGAAGCCTACGTTTCTCACTCACTTTGATTAGCGTCTGAATGCCCCTTTTTAACTGTTATCGTCCCTTCGTCAAGTGCACCGCGACACATGAAACAAAAACCCGGCGGGTAAGAGTCCGACATTTCGTAAAACGAAAACGAAAACAAAAACAAAAAAACAATTTATGGCTCGAGGAAGTTTACAAGAACAATGACACAAAAACTATAACAATCCTCAAAACGAACACCACGTGAAGCAAAAAGCAATATTAAAAATTTTGCATACTTTAAAAGTGTACGGAAAGTGACTTTTTTCTAGGATGCAGTTTTTAAAAGCTATAAGCCAAAAACTGAAATAAAATCCGACAATTTCTAGGTTTTTCGAGCACCACGCAGTTAGCACAAGTCTTTCGAAGCTGCAAACTTGGTTTTACACCATTGGTATCAATCCTAACTACTTTCCAAACAATCAGTGCAGTGTAATTTTGTGCGACCTACGATGTCTCGAGTTGGATTAAAGCTCTACCAAACCATCGCGAATACTAAGCAACAACAATAATATTGTTTCGTACGTTTCACCCTCCAAAACCCATTTGTTTACATTGTTGTATTTGTAATATTTTCCCGCGTCGATGAATAGATTTGAATTGCAACAACAATATACACAGGTGTGTGAAGATCCCTACTGCCTATGTGTGAGATTTTTATTCACACATTCTCATTTTTTATCTGATAACACTGCCAGTTCAAGCTTGTAGGCAAATTAAAATGGCTGCCGGGGATTCTCATCTTCCTGTGGCTAATCTGTGTTCCCTGTATGTCAAACCATTAAGTGTTCAATTCCATTGGATGCTGGCTGGAGTTTCAATGGGTACGTTAAGCAGACACGAGGGAATACATATGTAGGTATATGTAGTCAACTGCATTCATTGAACGCAAATTTTGCAAAGGAAACCACACAGTTATTTCTTGAGATGTGATTAATTCCAAAAGTGGAACTTTACTTTCAAACTTTACCTTCCCTTTATAGTGCATATATATTATTTATAAAAATATTTGTATGTGAAAAACACCTCACACAAATCAATTTAGAATTGTAAATTATAATTTTTCAATATTTCTTGCTATAATTTTTCAATATTTCTTGCTATAATTTTTATAAAGAACCTCTCCACCAAAAACAACTCAAAACAAACGTGGAAAAAACAAGTCACTGAACATGAACAATGAAGTTCAGCTTGCTGTTTATTGACAAAATATATTCAGCTAATAGTTTAACACAAACACACTTGACTTGAAATGAAGGGACATATTTTTTGACTAACTTTCCATTCACTTTCCATTAAAAGTTGCCTTAGTTGGAAGGCAATTTTTCGACAGTTGGCCAATCAGAGACAAGAAACTTGCCTTACCTTCAAGTCCCTATACGTCTCGCAATGGGGCAGAATGTCCCAATCAGTGGCAATAAAAACTAAATTCCTCGTATGGGGTTTATTGATATTATATCTTAGTCAAATATCCCACTTTGAATATTGTTAAATTTTTAAACCGTTATCATAAACACATTTTGCATAACATGCATCGGCTCAAGCCATTCTTTTTCAAAGACAGCTGGAGTTTTTTTTGTGACGAAATGTGTAAAGCTATTTAAGAGTTGCTTTTTTAAGAAAGTGCTTTAAATTATTTAAAACGGTTGTTATCAAAAAAACGTTTAAAATGGCTGTATTTTTTTTTGCTCCTCCATGCAAACATTGTTTTGTTTAGTTGTGCTCCGAGGCTGTCCAAAGCTTGGTTTTTAATTTTTTGGTAACTTGCCTTATCTTCTGTAAAGAACTGTAAAAAAATTAGCGGTTTTGATTAAAAAGTTTATTTTTGAAAAAAATGGCAAAAAAAATTAAAATTTTGTGTGGGAATTTTTAAAATGTGATCTAACCCTTAGGTAAACATAAACTTAGAAGCACCGTTTGTTTTTCTCGGAGAGGAGTTAAACAAACAAACTCGAAACTTCGACAGGATAGGTATAAATAGAACCCTATCATACTTTAAATATGAGTGTTATGTTAATCTCAGTGTCAAAAGGCCTTTAGAAAATTCGAGGCGTTTTTCTTAAACAAACAATTCTTGGTTTGAGATATCTGGGCCCGTATCGCGTAAGACTAAAGCGATCGCTTTATTAAGTGATTGTCGTTTTTACTATAGCTCTCTCTATCTTTCCCTATAGATAGGATAGAGACAGCTATCGTCAAAGCGACAATCAAAAACTTGATAATCAACTATCACCTTAGCCGCTACCACCCCTGGTTTTTTTCTTTGTTGCCCTGAAGAAAGTTTTAAGCGTGGTCGACCAACTGCTAAATTGAGAGAATCTACATCGATTTCTATGTTAAGTTAAGCAGTGGGACAGGTAAATGCTTCTGAAGTGCCTAAAGAGATACACATAACAATCCCTGAACGAGCAAAACAATATAGGAAGTCATATAAGAAGTCACAAGAAACAAACAGTTCTTAAATGTCAGGGCAAAAACAATATAGGTTACAGTTTACAGTTAAGGCGCAACTACCTCCGCATCAATACCATGTTATAAGAATGAGTTAACTAAAGAAATTTCCTCCATATAATAAATTTCGTTCAAGCTGCAAAAATCAATGTTATCCATGCTCCGTATACTGTGATGTGCTTTTTGGTAAAGAAGAAAAGAAGAAAAACACTAAACTTCAATTTAGAAGGTCTTATAGCTTTATAACAAATTATTTATTGAAGACGAAATATAGCATACAAATTCATATATAGGGTTTTCCAATAAGAGGTGTTATTTTGATATTCAAAGAAAAATGGCATTTTTTGAGATAAATGATCGGATGTTTATTTCATTATAAAGAGGAAGGTATGCCGTTAATAATGGAACACAACATCAGCCAAATGGCCGCCACGACCACGCTTACAGGACCATATCCTTTTCATGAAATTTTCCATAACCAAATCGCAAAGTGGCTGCCCTATGTCCTCGATAGCCTCACGAATTCCATCTTTGAGGTCTTGAATCGACGCTGGGCTGTTGGCGTAGACCTTATCTTTCATGTGGCCCCAAAAGAAGAAGTCGCAAGGTGTAAAATCACAAGATCTCGGTGGCCAATTGTGATCACCTCTTCGAGAGATAACACGGTCCGGAAACTTTTCCCGTAAAAGATCGATGGTTTCATTGCTTGTGTAGCACGTAGCGCCATCCAATTCCGGCCATAAAAAATCATTAATCATCTCTCGATAGCGCAATCCATTGACCGTAACTGTTGCTCCAGCCTCATTTTCGAAAAAGTAAGGTCCAATGACCCCGCCGGACCATAAACCGCACCAAACAGTCACGCGTTGAGGATGGAGAGGCTTTTCAACAATAACTCTTGGGTTTTCCGAGCCCCAGATGCGATAGTTTTGCTTGTTGACGTAGCCTCCGAGGTGGAAATGGGCCTCATCAGTCAAGATGATTTTTCGATGAAATTCCGGATCATTTTCATGCATTTCAAGGACCCAATCAGCAAAGACACGACGTTGTTGATGATCAGCCGGCTTGAGTTCTTGTGTTAACTGAACTTTATAAGCCTTAAGACCCAAGTCTTTATGCAAAATACGGTGTAATGACGTTTGTGGAATGCCTAATTCCAAAGAACGACGAGGAATGGACAAACCTGGGTTTTCTTCAACACTTTGGGCTACAACAGCAATATTCTCAGTTGTTCTTGAGCGACGTACACGGGTTTTGTTCTTCACATCACTAACTTGTCCCAACAGCTCGAATTTGTCCACCAATTTCTGTATTGCGGTCCGACAAGGTGCTTCACGACGACCCAAAAATGTTTTAGTTTTACGAACCGTCTCTGCCAAATGTTCACCATTTTTATAGTGAATTTTAATAATTTCAATGCGTTGTTGAAGCGTGTATCGTTCCATTTTTATTAATGGCGTAGTTTCTACTTGTCAAATGTCAAAAAATGACAGCTTCAAAAGTGACAGCTACCGAAATAGCGGGCTATTCAAAATAACACCTCTTATTGGAAAACCCTTTATTACTTAAGCAATATGCAATTATACACCAGCTTATAAGATGGGCTTACTTATAATAATAGATCAGCAGGTATACGCCCCTGGTGGCAAGATCGTAGGTTTAAGCCCCTGATGGCAAGATCGCAGGTATAGGCCACTGGTGGCAAGATCGCAGGTTTAAGCCCCTGTTGGCAAGATCGTAGGTATAAGCCCCTAGTGGCAATATTATCTAGGTTTACGCACTAGTAGATAACAGGCACCGAAGCCCCTGGTGGTAATTAGACCTAATCGACCTCGCTTGTCCACAGTTTAAGTGAAACTGATTTATTGAATCCAGTTTACTCTAACTCTATTGACTTCAGCACTGACCGAAAGGGTGATTTTCATTCGCCGGAGTGGCTCCCCATGATACCTTTTCGGTAACCAGTGAGTGTTAATTGTAAGGAGGTGAATGAAAATATCCTGTTTATGTCGTTGTTGCTTCGGCCTCATGTGTACATCTCGGGTTGTCGTTCCTGTTTAAAACGTAACTACAAGCTTGTACGCTGTACGTTCAGTAACAAAAATTAGGCCCTTGGACAAATGTTGATGTTTACACATATTAACCATCAGTCCCGGCTAGAGTTACCATAAACAAAATTAAACGCCGGATAGTAAGAATGAAAAGCCTGATTTTTGATAAAAAAAAGCCTTATTTTTGATAAAAAAAAAGCCTGACCAAAAAATTGTTTTTTTTTTTGTAGAATATATTATTATATAAAACAAAGTCATTTTAGTTACAACACTTATAACTCAAAAAGGGCTGGACCGATTTTAATGATCTTTAATTTGTCGGACTCTTCTGCGCCCCGAATAGCAGAATAACTATAAAAATATCGGAAAAATTCACTTTGTAGCGTGAAATAAGGTAAAATGAAAAAGACGTATCCGATTAATGAAATTCTAAATGCGTTTAAAAGATTATTCTAAGGCAATGGCTTCAAGGAATTTTTTTTTTTAATTTGCAATTTGTAGGAGAAAATGGCTTAAAATATTATTGATAATATTTTAATATTTGTACGGTGAAATGGGGTAAAAAACTGCCCAATTTAAGAAATTATTTCTTATTTGAAAGGTTTGTTTTTAGGAAATGCCTTTAGGGATATTCTTTTACAATTTTGTTTTATTAAGAGGTTGAAAGGGGAAAAATTAAAAAAAAAATTGTCCGATTTAGGAAATTCTTTTTTTTTTTGGGTAAAAAGGTTTTCTAAGGAAATGACTTTAGGGATATTCTTTTTCAAATTTTAATATTTGTAGGGTGAAATTGGGTTAAAATAAAAAATAGGCCCATTTAAGAAATGTTGTTTGTGTTTGAAAGGTTATTTCGAGTGGATGGCTTTAGGAATTTTTTTTTTTTTCAAAAATTTGGTATTTAAAATGTCAACGAAAAGTGTTATCTGGTTTCAAAAATTCTGTTAGTGTTGGAAAGTATATTTTTAAAAATTTGATATGTAAGAAAAGAGTGAAAAGGGATAAACACAAAAAATAGTTTTTGATTAAAAAACTTCTTTTTGCGTTGGGAAAGTAATCAAAATTGGACTTAGATAATCATTTTTTTTTTACGAATTTCGTAGTATTCGATTACAAAAATTAACTTGAATACATTATATTAATTTATATTTTCTTTTGTAATTTTTATGCGAAGCTTAGGTTTGTCTGCCCGTGCAAAGCCGAGCGGGTCAGCTAGTTTAAAAAATAAATGAAAATTCATAACAAAAATAAACTATTGGTCCAGAACACTACCGTATAAGATTATGTATCTCATCGCGGCTGTTCAAAAAGAGCATATCAACCAATAGCTTTATTTGAAACATTGACAAATCCGCTGGTCAGACAAGCTTTTTTCAGGTTGCTTTGGTTAGTAAACGCGCTTTCCCGTGTGGATTTTTGGACTCGCACCATTATTCAATCATTTGATAGTTGATATCCCAATTATTAAAATCCCTTATGGGATTGATATGCTTATAGCATAGCCCAAAATGCGGAAAAAGCTTGTCCGGACAGCTGTTTTGCTATTGTTTGGAATAAAAATTACGGTTCGTATCCTCTTTTTCAGCAGCATGACGTAAATTGACTGCAACTAAATTCAGTAGGTACCTATACAGGAGCAGAAATTATCCAAATGACGATGAGAATCCTCGGCAGACATTTCAATTTGCCTAAAAGCTTGAAATGCCAGTTTGCGGATACAAAATGAGAATGCATGCATATTAGGAATTTAGGCTAAAATTTTCATAGCCAGCGTAAGTGGAACTTAAGTAAGTCACCAACTTTGGAGACTTAAGTGCCACTTTTTCAGTTAAGTGTGCACTATGATATTGCGCCTCAATCTTTCACATTGTTGCAATATTATTACTCGAATTTAAAAGAAGATTATGATGACAGAACTAATATACCGCGACTAAGGATTATACGAATCCAATTATTATAAAGTAAACAAAAACGAATTTAATTATTAATTATTAAATTTGTGCAACCGGCACACGCGAAGGTAAAGATCGAATTGACGAACTGTCAAACGATCAACCAAAGACAAGAGATGAGAGAGAAGACACGAATATTGCAACAACACTGCAACAATGATGCAGCCAACCGGCTAGTCAGCTGGGGTGGGTTCGTCGAATTAAAGAATATAATGGGTACACGAAATGTGAACAATTTGAATCGAACTAATTTTGATAATAATTGTTGATGATAAAAAACAGGAACCGAATTAAACGTAGGTAGGTAAATACAGGGGCGTCCTTACGCTACAGGGTGGGCGCCAGGAAACTGTTGAGGGTCGTTTGCCTTAACCGAGAATCTGAAATTCGTCTTCAAAAATATGAAGGAAACGCAAATATTTTTTATTCCCAATGGGAAGTTCAAAGAATTTATTTTAAAATATCTGGGAAACCTTGGCTTGCGCCGGGATTAAAACCCAGAATTTTTTCGATAAAGAGATAAATATAAAAATGAATTATTGTTCGAAGAACAATCAAAAAGAAAGAAATGAAACAAAGAAAAATTACAAAGCAAAGACCGTAAGAATGGACCGCTACTACTCGGTCCCGAAATAAAACGGATAAAGAAAACTACTTTAAAAATGGGTCACGAGTCCCAAAAAATTACAGTGATTAAACCGAATGAAACAAGGGCCAACCGAATCTTATATTTTCACAACTTATGCCACGAATAACTAAACTAAATAAACACTCTACTTATTTTTTCTTATCCAACTTAATCTTTTTCCTTTCTTCTTCTTTCCTCACTTCCATTGGTCCCGTTCTGGCGACTTCAAATTATAATTCCTCCTTCTCCAAATTATTTTCTCCACCGAAATACTTTCAAAATAAATTATAAAACCTAAACTCTTTCCAAAATTTAACAAATTCAAATTTATGATTTATTTTCAACATTTTTTTCTTTTCTTTTAAATTCTTCAAATTTCTAAAAAACCTCTATCGGCTTAACTGGTCAACCAAGAAGTGGTTGGTCATGCGTAGCCTATTCGTCTTCCTTGGCCCCTCTCTCACTCACACACTCACACTCTCAAACAAAAGCTTTCGTGGAACTCGGTTGCGGTACCACTCCGACGTTGAGTTCCATCGAAACTCTCTATCACTCACACATACAATGGATTCCCCAAGTTGTTGGCGTTCTCCCAAAACTTGACGAATCCTCGGCCGTATTCAGACATATTCACAATACCTATTTTCGAGAAAAGTAAAAGAACTACAAAAGGTTGAAAATATTATTCTGAGCATTCTCTCAGCTACTCTACTCAATTTAATTTTCTGAAAATGCTTCGAAGAAGGAGACTACTATTTAATATTGATTTTCTTAACATTTTTGAGGAAACGAAGGAGGAAGGCAAATACTCAAATTAACTAATTATCGCGCAATCTACTATTCAGTGGACCCTTGTGCAGATTTGGGGAAGTGGGGAATAGCGTTTAGCGTTCCATTCTTTTCTACGGCCGATGTTAGATTTAGATTAAATTTAGTTTTAGGATGGGCTTAAGGCCATATTTAAAAAAAAAGAAAGTTAACTTTAGGTTGGTTAAATTAAATTGCTGTTGTGTTTTTAAAATCCACTTTGAGTGTACGTGTATGTTTCGTTCTGTTGTCGTTGCTGAATGTTGTTTATTGTATTATGAGCTTCCTCGCTCTATATATAGATGACGTGCGAGTCTCCAGCCCATCCGCTGGCTCAACACGATCGGATGAAGTGTTACCTACTTTGTCATCCTCTCCGAGTCACCCTTAAACTCCCAGAGTACAACGGATTTAAAAGTGGGGTCGAAAAGTAGGAATGGTTGGGATGGAGGGGAAAACAGATATCAAGGGTTAGACCATGACCAAACAACATGGTCAGAAGAAGGTTTTAAGAACAAATTTAAGAATGGTTTTTTTTGCGGTAAATCTTACCGTAACAACATTGCCCACTTAAGTGCCACTTTTCTGACTGTGAAACTGGCCTTAACTAAACTAATTGTGTTCATATTTGTTAGCATTTATTAAAAATTTGCCATATTATTTTTTTAATTTAAAGTTTTTTAAAATTATAAAGATTATCTGCTCTTGGTAGCTAAAAAGAACGAAAAAGCCTAACAAAGCACCAGGTCTGGCCTAAGCCTGCTAGAGGCGTAAAAAATCCTGACGTTTGGTAGCCTTAGTCCCGGCTTTCACACATTTATATTCAATAAGAGCCTGATTACACCATTCCTTTTTTCGGTTGTTTGCAAGGGAAGCGCGATATTGAGAATATAGAAATGTGTTTTAGCAATTCACCAAATTTAAAAGGTCAATTCTGAGTTAAAACGAGGTTTGAATTGGTTGAAAACACGTTTCCGGAGTTAATTTTTCGGTTTCACAAATATTTTACAGGCTTTTAAGTTTTTAAATGAAGTATTTTGTATGGAATAAACGTCATTTTAAGCTTTAAAAGCCTGTTAAATATTTAAAAGGGCTTTATGAAATCGAGCATTCTACTTTAAAAGTGCATGCCTTAAGGCTCTGTTTGATGCTTCGATCGGTTTAGTTTTTTTTTTAGTTCAGTGATTTCCTAGAACATCAGCCTCATTAACTTTCACGGACCTACGGAGGAGTCCTCAGACGAAGAAAAAGAGACTTACTACGAACAAGTCGAGAGGGCCCTCAATGCCTGTCCAAGGTATGACGTAAAAATCATCCTTGGGGATTTGAATGCAAAAATAGGTCGGGAGCCGGTATTCAGGCACTACGCAGGCACCCATAGTTTGCATGAGAACACTAATGACAATGGACTTCGAGTCTTTGAATTGGCAGCATCGAAAAACATGGTCGTTGCGAGTACCAGGTTCCCGCGTAAAGATATCTACAAAGCCACCTGGGTATCACCTGATGGAGTCACTCGTAACCAAATTGACCAAGTGTTGATAGACCGTCGCCACTACTCGAACTTGATGACGGTACGAACGTACCGAGGTGCCAATATCGAGTCGGATCACTATCTTGTTGGTATGGTTTTCCGAGGGCGGATTGCCTTGCGAAGACGTATTGCATCCGCCGATCAGGTTCGAATCAACACGGCTGCTCTGCGCAATAAAAACACCAGTAACACCTTTGGTAATGCGTTAGGACTCGCCCTAGAACTGGATAGAGTAAGTCCTGGAGCCGGTATGCTGGGCGTACATGGAAGTGGACACGCCTTAAGAATACTGTCATTAGTACTGCCAACTCCATCTTAGGTAGCAGTCGTAGAAATCGGAACAACTGGTTTGATGATGAATGCAAGCTAGCGACTGAACGTAAGAATGTTGCGTACCGAGCAATGCAACAATCTCATAGAACGCGGGCACGCGAAGACGAATATAAAGAGCTCAGAAGAATTGAAAAACGGCTTCACAGACAGAAAAAATCAGCCTGGGAGAAGAACATAATCTGTGAAATAGAGAAAAGCCGAGAGCGAGGTCCGCACCAGGCGCGGAAGTTCTACCAATCCGTCCGAAACATGACACAGTACACACCACGCTGCACATACTGCAAGGACGGAGAGGGAAATCTGATCACCGATCCTCAAAGCATACTGGAGCGATGGGAAGTGTACTTCAATGAATTGCTAAATGGTCAGCTCACTGCAGAAGTGGAGGCTCCACTACTTCAAATAGAGTACACTATGTTGCCGCCACCAAGCATAGAAGAGGTTGAGAAGGCTATAGGCCGGCTAAAGAAAAACAAAGCCCCGGGAGCCGATGGTATACCAGCCGAACTATTTCAACACGGTGGGCCAGCTTTACGTCAAGCAATTCATGAGATTATAGTGCACGTGTGGGAGCATGAAGAAATTCCAGAAGACTGGCGAAAAGGTATAATTTGCCCCATACATACGAAGGGAGATGTCACAACGTGCAGCAATTATAGAGGTATCACGTTGTTGAGTACCGCCTATAAGATACTCTCCTCTATACTACAAGACCGGATAACCCCATACGCTAAAACCATCATCGGACAATATCAGTGTGGTTTCATTCCAGGCAAATCAACAACTGATCAGATCTCTACCCTTAGGCAGGCGATGGAAAAATGTCTAGAATTTAACATCCCAACATACCACCTGTTTATAGACTTTAAGGCCGCCTACGACAGCATAGCCAGGGTAGAACTTTACAAAGCCATGAGAGAATTTGGCATCCCAAATAAATTGACACGACTATGTAGGTTAGGTTTACCATGACCAACGTAAGAAGCCAAGTAAAAATAGCCGGATTGCTATCCAAACCAATCAACATCTGTAATGGACTCCGACAAGGGGATGGTTTGGCCTGCCTCCCCTTCAACCTGGCGTTGGAGAAAGCAATCCGTGACTCTGGCATGGCAACAAGAGGGACCATCGTCAACAGGTCCAGCCAGATACTGGCTTACGCAGAGCAGACGACATCGACATCATCGGAAGAACCGGGCAAGCTGTACATGATTCCTTCATCCAGATCGAGCAGGCGGCACAAAATCTGGGGCTGCACAATAGTGAACAAAGTACATGGTGGCGTCGAATGCGAGAGGAACAGTTCGTCAAACAATCAAGGTAGCGGAGCACGAATTTGAAGTGGTGCAATCCTTTAAATACCTTGGGTCAATAGTAGCAGCCGATAACAATATAGAAGAAGAAATACGCGGGCGGCTTCTCAAATCCAACAGAGCCTACTATAGTCTGTCAAAGCTCTTCAAATCCAGAAATCTCACCATAACTTCAAAACTGCTGCTGTACAGGACCATGGTCCTGCCAGTACTCACATATGGATCCGAGACTTGGGTGCTTAGCAAAAGGCACTCTGACCTCTTAGCCGCGTTCGAGAGAAAAGCCTTAAGGAGAATAGTTGGCCCCATTTGTGAGAAAGGACGATTCCGGAGACAGTACAATCATGAATTGTACGCAATCTACCTTGAAGCAGATATCGTGACAAAAATTGAGCTCGCTAGACTCAGGTGGGCAGGGCACCTAGCTTGCATGGGCGAAGAGGAACCTGCTCCCAAAGTTCTTTGTGGTACATTATATAGTAGACGACAGCGTGGTAGACCATACTTGCGCTGGAGAGATGGCGTAGACCAGGACGCCCGGAGCCTTGGGGGGTGCAACTGGATGGCGGCGGCTCGAGACCGGGATGGGTGGAGAGACTTGTTGAAGGAGGCCAGGACCGGATCCCGGTTGTCGAGCCGACGATGATGATGATTTCCTAGAAGTTGTTGTAGAAACACACGACTTATATGCGGTACATCCACAATTTGTTAAAAGGGGAGTTATTGACTTGTGTTACAATGTTCTTCCTACAATGTACTTCCTCACGATAAATTCATACGCCAATCAGTCCCAAAAGTATTTCTAATGTATCTAAACCACAAAACATAGCTGCGTTTTCTTCAAAACAAAATTTATGCAACAACCTTTGAATCAATTTCTCATAAATTTGAAGGAGGCGTGATGCAATTTCAACCCCCACCGCATACCCTATACATATAAATACCTCAAATTAAAATATATTTTTTATATGTTAACTATCATACAAATTTCTTTACGTGACTCAAGCTTTATAATATAATTGAGAGAAGCTTCGCAGATTCAAGTGTATCAAGATACAGAAAAAACTTTGTGCACCTAACTATGTTACTCAATTAATTTCAGTTCAGAAATTCTTTTTCCACTTTGTAACCATCATCCCTTTATATGTATATGTAACTGCATTCTGTTAGTATACATATGTACATTGTACATATCATCCCCCTGATGCAAACGCCCCGGCTTTCTTTCCGCAGACTCTTTTAAGTAACTTTTTAGTGTATCCATTAATTTGAAAAGCCGCCACAAAACTTTCAGTTAGAAAGCAAAACTTAAACAAACTGCAATAACTTGCTGTCTTCACATCCTACTCTGTATATAGTAGCTCAAATTTTAGTCTACGACGATATAAGGTAGGTACACTGCGTTTACAGGGAATAGGTATTATTTTTTTTTAATTTTTATTTAAATTATACACCAGTCTAAAAAATTTTATCTTTTTTGTTCCGGAGGTAAAATTATACTTCTCGGTGAAGTTCTCGAGTTGTTTAAATGCAAAAGTTCAAAAAACACCGCTTTATGAGGTATGTTCCACCACGAAAACTCGCTATGTTATCGGAAAGTACGATTGTTTCCCTTCAAAATCATTAGGATTTGTATCTAAAACCAAAACTTTACTTGAAATTTTTTGCGTTTTTCATACCAGTGGGGTATTTGGGAATGAAGCAGAGCAGCTTAATAGTTACAAAAAAGAAAAAAAAATTGGAGAGAAACAAATTAGTTTTAGGAAGGTAAGAAGGTATATTTTTTTTAGATGCCGTAAACTATTTTTAGGAGGACAAATATTTCGAGATATCTCGAAAATTTGAGCCAATTGAACATTTTTTTCAAGTTTAGGGTCCCAAAAATCATTATGGAAAGGAAGTAATATTGATGTAATCGGCTTTATTTGACTAATAATTGGCTCACAAAGCGCATCAAATAGTGACTTTTTCTGGATGTAATAGTGTTTCAATAAAGGCTTGTGGATTTTCATCGCTCCAAATGCTGCAATTCTGTTTATTGGTATTGCCGTTTTGTTGCACTTTTTGTTCTTGTCGGGGAAGCGGTTATTCGACTCTTCTTTTAGTAATATTATTATTGTTACTATTTATATTATTATTACTTATTATCAAATCGAACTTGAAAACCGCGAACAATTAAAGAAATAAAAAAAAAGAAACTTATCCACCTTGCGCGAGATGATCAAAGAAATAAGAAGAGGAGTGAAAAATTTGAAAAATAAAAGTGCACACAAGCAGCACGATAAAAAAAAAGCTGCCAACCACGATTGCTCAGCTGGGTTGGGTTCTTTCTGTGGAAGAATAATTTGATAATCGTATTAATCAATTGATCAAAACGAACGAATTGTTTTATTGCAAGTACAATGGGGTACTTGTAATAAAAAGTGGGCGCTCGAAATGTCTGTTACGCAAATTAGTAAAACTCCAAAACTTATTTTAAAAGACGATATAACACCACCGTTTGAGTGAAAAAAAAAAAAATATTGAATAAAACACAGGTTTTAATGCCCAGAAGGAGATTTAAAAGTAAATTTTATTTGGGAAACCTTTGGGTCGAGACTCAGGATTAAAAACCAAATTTTTTTTCAAAAGAAAACAGTAAGTTTTAACAGGCTTGCAAGAAACCGTTAAGTCAAATAATAAAAAAAATAGAAAAATGGGCCATTAACGCACAGTTTAAATAGGTAAGCAAAAGAATTACCGTGTCCCACAACTAGTTGGGATAAAAAGTCAAACTTTTCACAAAATTACAACGTCTATCAGAATTTTCAATTCTTTAAACGATGTTATTAAATGAAACTAAATTCACCAGTCTAATTTTCTATTTTTCTTCGCCTCCTCTATCTCCTCGAACTTGTTTGTTTCTCATAAATTTGTTGAACCTTGAATTACCTTTTCTTTAAAATTTTCCTCGATCGTTTTTTTTCTTACTCAAATTTCTCACCAAAACTTTTTCTCGATATTTTTTCTTTTCCTCGAATTTTTTCAATAAGCAACTTGTCACTTGGTTACCTCTCTTAAGAGTGGGCTTTCCAAGCTCAAACCAATTCCTCCCTCGACCATTCCAAACCCTCACACATTCAGCTATTCGTTTTCGTGATCATCGGTCTTCCTATTCTTTCGAGATGAGAGAGAGGAAGGCACAATACAAAATCGCGAACCCTACGTTTCTAGTTAAAAATTCCGATAGACCCGATAGAAATTTACAAAATAAAAAAACGTTAACTATCCATTTCAAATACAATAATTAAGTTACGTTAAATTAAGGATGTTGTGATGTGCATATTAATGATTTTAGAATAAGATACCGCCTGATTCGTTGCCTCTTCAGCTCATCCGCTATCACATCTATACATGAGACCACCCGTCTACACGATTAAACATTTACGCCGCCGTACATATGCCAATAGGATGTTACAGCTAGCCCATGACAGCCCCAGAATAGTCGGTTCTGGGAAATGGAAAACCCTCAAATTAGTCATCAGTCACCTTTGCATCCGCATTAAAAGTTACAGTCTGGTGTGCAATTTGGTCAGGAGGAATCATTGGACCTTACTTCTTTGAAAATGAAAACGGCGTAACGGTAACTGTGAATGGAGAGCAATATCGTGATATGATTAAAAAAATTTTAACGCCACAACTGCATGCTTTGGGCTTGATTAACATGTGGTAACAACAAGACGGTGCTATACACATCGCATACAGCCACGATTACAATGGAATTACTGCGAGGCCTCTTTCCAAAACAAGTTATTTCAAGAAATGGTTATGTCGATTGGCCTCGAGGGTCGCCTGATTTGACTGCTCCGGACTTCTTTTTGTGTGATATCTGAAAAGCAAGGTTTATGCAAACAAACCAGAAACGCTTGAGAAACTCAAACAAAATATTCGTGATGAAATTAATGAAATACCGTGTGAAATGTATGTGAGAATGTAATGAAAAATGTGCTCAAAAGGCCTCGCATTTGTGAGACTAACAGACGCGGACATTTACCTGATATTGTCCATAATTGCCGGCATTAAATAAAAGATTTGTCAATATAAAATCCATTCTCTTTCATTTAATCAAAAATTATAAACAAACAAAGTAGTATACCTTCTTTTGAATTGTTTTGCCTTTTAAAAAGTATATGCAAAATTATAAAATGCGAATAATAATAACTATAGCAAGGGTAAGAGTCATCTAGAAATTTGTTATGTCTCTTTTTCATTTCGCAACTTCTAATGCAAATAAGTATGTAATTATTTGGAAATTTTTGCTTGGCAATAAAGTTTTATTTCACTATGTTATTGTTTCGCAAAATTCATCAATTCGCAAATTTCACATCCCAATTTTTATCTCGCATTTCATTATTGGAAGACAAGGAATATTGAAAAGGTATAATTGCGAAATGAAAAAAAAAACATTCCGCCAAATGACCCCTGTACACGCATTTGTATAGTTTAAGTAGAAATTTGCCAATCGTATATTTTGTAGAGAACAAGCTTTATGACATTGAAAACGAGCAATGTCTGTAAAGTCGACCGCCAGTGGTTTGTGGTGGCTTCGGGTTCTGTTAAGAACTTGAGATAACCCACTATCGGGAATATGAGTGATGGTTTTAGAGTTATGGGCCGCGTTCAGAATTGTATCCCAAGCGATCTTGATAGCTTTATGTTGTTGGCTCGGATAGATTCTTGAACGCAAGGATGCACTTTGGGGCGTTTGCATAATGATGTGGTTCTAAAGTCATCTGTTGCTTATCAAGTGATTTATCAAGAGATTTAGGTTTTTTTTTTGAAGCGAGTTTAATTTTTATTAGCTATTACTGGTGCCACATAAAAGAGTTCCTTAAATTGAAGTCTGATAAAGCAGACGTCACTAAATCATAGTCTGAGATAGCAGACATACCAACTACTTTAAACCTCGGCTTCAAATGTCAACTTGTGGAACCTAAATTTTTTTAAAATAGATAATAGACTCAGAAATGTTCTCTTGATTGGTACTATTCCTACTATGGCAGAGCTCAATTTTGTCCTGCTTATCCACGGTCTCTTATAAAGGGTTTTCCAATAAGAGGTGTTATTTTGAATAGTCCGCTATTTCAGTAGCTGTCACTTTTGAAGCTGTCATTTTTTGACATTTGACAAGTAGAAACTACGCCATTAATAAAAATGGAACGATACACGCTTCAACAACGCATTGAAATTATTAAAATTCACTATAAAAATGGTGAACATTTGGCAGAGACGGTTCGTAAAACTAAAACATTTTTGGGTCGTCGTGAAGCACCTTGTCGGACCGCAATACAGAAATTGGTGGACAAATTCGAGCTGTTGGGACAAGTTAGTGATGTGAAGAATAAAACTCGTGCACGTCGCTCAAGAACAACTGAGAATATTGCTGTTGTAGCCCAAAGTGTTGAAGAAAACCCAGGTTTGTCCATTCCTCGTCGTTCTTTGGAATTAGGCATTCCACAAACGTCATTACACCGTATTTTGCATAAAGACTTGGGTCTTAAGGCTTATAAAGTTCAGTTAACACAAGAACTCAAGCCGGCTGATCATCAACAACGTCGTGTCTTTGCTGATTGGGTCCTTGAAATGCATGAAAATGATCCGGAATTTCATCGAAAAATCATCTTGACTGATGAGGCCCATTTCCACCTCGGAGGCTATGTCAACAAGCAAAACTGTCGCATCTGGGGCTCGGAAAACCCAAGAGTTATTGTTGAAAAGACTCTCCATCCTCAACGCGTGACTGTTTGGTGCGGTTTATGGTCCGCCGGGGTTATTGGACCTTACTTTTTCGAAAATGAGGCTGGAGCAACAGTTACGGTCAATGGATTGCGCTATCGAGAGATGATTAATGATTTTTTATGGCCGGAATTGGATGGTATTGATCTGGACAACGTTTACTTTCAACAAGACGGCGCTACGTGCCACACAAGCAATGAAACCATCGATCTTTTACGGGAAAAGTTTCCGTCTTGTGATTTAACACCTTGCGACTTCTTCCTTTGGGGCCACGTGAAAGATAAGGTCTACGCCAACAGCCCAGCGTCGATTCAAGACCTCAAAGATGGAATTCGTGAGGCTATCGAGGACATAGGGCAGCCACTTTGCGATTTGGTTATGGAAAATTTCATGAAAAGGATATGGTCCTGTAAGCGTGGTCGTGGCGGCCATTTGGCTGATGTTGTGTTCCATTATTAACGGCATATCTTCCTCTTTATAATGAAATAAACATCCGATCATTTATCTCAAAAAATGCCATTTTTCTTTGAATATCAAAATAACACCTCTTATTGGAAAACCCTTTATATATATTTCGGTCCAGAGTTAGTGTGAACAATAATTTCACAAAAAAAAAAAAAATATTTTAATGCACTTCACCAGATGTAAAGGGTATTTTTTTTTTAGAGGTATAGAACTTAGAAATGGAATAAAACAAAGACGATTTTTTAAATTGACATGAAATTTACTTTATTCGAAAAATAATCTTCTGGCATTATAATTTAAATATGGTTTCTAGCATATGACTGCAACGGCTGGCTCGGCCGTAGTCTAATCTGGAGGTCAAATTGTCGATGACTTTTTCCAACATTTGTGGCCGTATATCGGCAATAACTCGGCGAATGTTGTCCTCCAAGTGGTCAATCGTTTCGGGCTTAACGGCGTAGAGTAGCGACTTCATATATTCCCACAGAAAATAGTCAAGCGGCGTTAAATCGCCCGATCCTGGAGGCCAATTCACGAGTCCGTAACGTGAAACTACGCGTTTACCAAACGTTTCCTTCAATAAATCAATTGTGGCACGAGCTGTGTGACATGTTGAAACCACAGCTCCTGCACATCATGGTTGTTTAATTGATGAAACAAAAAAGTCAGTAATCATGGCTCTATAGCGGTCACCATTGACTGTAACGTTCTGGCCAGCATCGTTTTTTAAAGAAGTACGGAACAATTATTCCACCAAACCATAAATCACACCAGTCTGGTTTTGGAGATGTTACGGTGCCTCAACATCCACTTAAGGATTATATCATCGCTCCAAATGCGGCAGTTTTGTTTATTGACATATCCATTCAATCAAAAGTGAGCTTCATCGCTAAACAAAATTCGCTTATGAAAATTGCGATCAACGCCAATCTTATTCTGGGCCTATTGGGGCATCATTTGTCAGTCAGTTGAAATGCCAAACCAAACTAAGAATAAATCACTTGACAGCTAACAAAATGGCCGCCAGGTAAAATAGTGTTGCCAACTTAAAGTTATATACCTCAAAAAAAAAACACCCTTTAGAAAGTGTTAATGTGTGTATTTGTTTGGCCTTTATATCAAACGATTGACTCTTTTTTAGAGTTATTGATAACGGTTATTCAGGATTGGTTTGAATGCAATTTAATAAATGGCGGCGGCGGTGAAAAAGAAGAGCAATGCATCGTTACAAACTTAGTCTACAGAGGCTACTTTAATAGAACTTCGTTTTACTGTACCCCTAGATCTACCACTTAAAATTGTAGATATATAGTGATTTTAAACGTGTTTCAAGGAAAGAATTAAAAAGTATATACATTTGAAAGTATTTTAAGAACTAAGTTCAAAAAATAAAAACATAATATCATTGGATGGAGTTTCAAAATGATCTTAAAACAATTTTGCTTGTTATAACTTCAATATCGCTCTATGGAACGGACAATGTGCTGAAAATTAAAAAAAAAAAAAAACAAAGAAATAAACATATCCTTAAACAATTGTAACGGAGTGTGCCTATACATGTCCATATGTGTGTCTAAACAAAATGGTTGAAAACTCAAGTCTGCTGCAACCATAAAGCTTGACAGTATGCGTTTTCAGGAATCTATTTTTAACGTACAAAAACTTTAAATCATCCTTTTCCGTTCTCTCGATGTAATGGTTGGTAATAGAAAAAAAAAACCAATTTCGATTGGACAGACACAAAGAAAAAAAAAAAATATGAAAGTGATGTAAATATTTTCGGTTTGAAGTTCAGTTCGGACTCCTCCGGTGGCGGGACATTCGATTGCACACATCGTTAAAAGTTTGAGAGAGTTTCTTCTATTTCTTAAGTTATTTTTTCTTCTTCGGACAGAACTCTAAATTGAAGAAAATTGATGGTTTTCTCTGGAGCTTTTATTTGCATGTCAGTGAAGTTCAAGCTAAACTAGTATTTTAGTCATAGATACACCATATAAAGATGACAATCTTTCGTACGTTTCACCCTCCAAAACCCATTTGTTTACATTGTTGTATTTGTAATTTCATCCCGTGTCGATGAATAGATTTGAATTACAACAACAATTTAATGGGGTGGGTTTGTTCTGTTTTGCTAGATCAACCATTTTGTATATGCAAATAACGCAGCCATCCTTAAAAAAATTCCAACTCACCAGCTTTTCACCATGAAAATGAGGGATGTAAGGTGGGATATCGGGTTGTGTTGAAAGAAACACAAATTTAATGATGCTAAGTCCGCTATTACACGACGACTTTGGCGTGATGAAACTTCTTTAATCTTTTTTTGAAAATTCATCTTTTGAGTCGTGCGCTACTGCACATTGATTTTTAAATCTTGACTCAAATTTGGAATTTCCCGTTAGTTTCATTGGTTATTAAAATTTTCAATGCTCTCTATATACATATATGTATGTATATATATTAACAACCATACAGGTATACATGTGCGCTCTACAAATACAAAATAAATGAAGTGACTTGTTAAATAAACAAGGAATACAATAAGAAATGTCAAAAATCAGTGGCCAAAATTTGGCCTACGACCTACATGACCCACTCCTTATTTAAAAAGAAGTAATGACTAAAAACTAGTCGTCTATAATAGCAGTATTTCGTATTGCCGTGAATGACACCATGTTTGGCCTTCATTCTTTTACTCTCATAATGATATTTTGCTGAACTGTGTTTTTCTGTCCGAAACGTCAATTTCAAAAGTCATCCATAATGCTCTTAAGTGGTTGAAAGTAAGAAAACAAAAAGTTTGTTCAATGTCAATTTTCACAGCACAGAGTGATAAGCTTTTAATTATTTACTTTTGCGAAACCACTTAAATTTGATGTGATATAAATTTATTAAAGGAAAACTTAACATTTCACTTCACTCATTCGTCAATCAGAAAAAAAGTTAAAAAATAAGCACCATGCGCCAAATTGTTTTTAGTTTACTTTCACCATTTTGTTTTTTGCATCCAACCACTTACGAATGAGCGGTCGATGAGCGCTCTTCACGTCCGACGGCAAAAGTTCACGAAAACTAGACGAACATATTACCAAATCGCAATTATGGGCAAAACATATGAATTCTTTGTATTCACTCGGTTTCGTACCAATTTTTTTTTTTTTGACTAATTTCCTCCGGGCTTGCAAAAAACACGCCTAAAATTGTCTTACGACAGCTGCGTGGAATTTCTGATTTCTCATTCTTATATTATTGTTTTTTTTTTCATCATATTCACTGTTTGTTTCAATAAATTGAGATTAAAAACCAAAAGACAATCGAATATACTTAAATCGATTATAAATGTTCACTTTCAAAATTTGTTTCCACAAACTTATCCATAAGGTCGCGTTAGCACTTGATAACTCGTTGCTGAATTTATTATACTTTTTGAACATACTCATGATATTTTTAAAATAACCGACATTTTGGTGGTGAATGGAGGAATTCTGTCTATGTGTGCAAATAAATGGTGGTGAATGGACGAATTCTGCATATGTGTGCGTGTTTCTCCTGAATTTCCCCTGAATTAGCTTGTAGGCAAACTCGGATGACAGCCGAGATTATTATCTTTATATGGTGTATCTATGATTTTAGTTTTGATTCATTTATGTATAATTATTGTGAGCAATGAGCATGGTTCCATCAGATTCAGACAGATCTTTTGATGCAGATTAGGGCCATCAATGGCCGCATTTAATAATTGGTGAACGAAAAAGATGTCGGCAGTATCACGGCGTTATTTGAGGGGGTGAAGGTTCAGAAGTTTAAGACGGTCTGCATAAGAAGGAAGGTTATGGGGATCATCCCAGCCAAGACCCCGCAAATCGAAGCGCAGAAATCTGCGCTGGACGGCTTCAATACGATCTATGTGAACTTGATGATATGGTGACCACACTGGGGAGGCATATTCTAGGAGGTCTAACGAAAAACATATAAATGGGATTTGGTTACATATGGACAAGAAAATTCTTTTGACCAGCGTTCTACGAACCCGAGTGTTTGGTTGGCTTTGCTTATAATACTGCCGTAGTGGGAGCGAAGATTGAGTTGAGTGTCACAAAGGACTCCCAAGTCGCCAATGGAGGCTACAATAAGAACAGGCACTCCATTAATCGAGTATTGTTTTTGGGACAAAGGAGGGCGATTTCGAGTCAAGGTTATGGTTTGACATTTCTTAATGTTTAGCTCAAGAAAGATTTTTTGGTACCAAGTAAAAAATCTATTTAAGTCTGTTTGCAGCAGAAGTGCATCGTCAGGGGTGAAGATTTGTTTCGATATCCTCATATCGTCAGCGTAAATTTCTAAGTATAATTGAAGTAAAATCAGCTCAACGTCATTTATAGTCAAAACAAAAATAAGTGGTCCCAAGTGGCTTCCCTGGGGTACTCCAGATAATGCATGAATAGGTTTGGAGATAGTCCCTCTGAATAGCACTCGATACTGACGGTCAACCAGGTATGACTGAATCCAAGACGTGAATAAAAGAGGAAAACCAAGGTTTTTAAGTTAAAAAAGAATGATATTGTGGGAAATTTTGTCAAACGCCTTACTAAAATCTATGAGAATGGCATCAACTTCTTTACCTTCTTCTGAGGCAGACAGCGTTTTTGCAACGAATTCAGTCAGGTTAGTTGTTGTGGATCGTTCTTTTAAGAACCCGTGCTGCTTAGAGGAACAAATTGATTAACAGTGAACAGTACAGCGACTAGTAAACTATACTTTCAAAAAGTTTAGGTACACAAGAGAGTTTGGCAATGGGTCTGTAGTTTTAGTAGTTGGGTCTGTAGAGTAAAATAGGAACTAAACTCGAAAAACAGTTAAAGAAGTGGGTATAGAATGTGTCAATCACTAAATCAATGTGAATAGATTCGTCGGCGATGAAATAAAAATTGATTCTACCAATGAGATCATTGAGACTGTCAAAGTTAGCTTTACGTAAATTAAATTTCCGTTGCGTTAAAAGATCAGTATTATGATGTTTGCTGATATACGCGGAATTAATAGAAGTAGGGGGGGGGGGGGGGGGGGAAATTTTCAAGTTCAGCGTTAATAGAATCCACAACAAAGTCAACTGCATCCGCAAGCAGCTGATATTGAATTGCAGTCTGGGATGGAGGTATGTAGCAGCATACCCAACTAACAAACTCCCGGAGTTAAGCTCTTCAAATCTGAAAAGAACTCCCATAAGATTCTATTATATCCTATTGCTATACTTAAGAATGAATCTCTTGTTATGAAACTCAAATTCGTCTCATAGCATTTTTATTGTAAGAGCTAAGCATTTTTTAAATTTGAAAGTACTTAAATCCTATATCTAAATCTATTTAAATCTCATAAGTATCTCGTTATGAAATTTAAACTCTAAACGTCATTTTTAGTCTTTATAATCCCATAATAATACTTCAAGTTTTTTCAAGATTCTAATAGGAGCTACGACGCCAGCTTTGAATATCAAACGAACAGATGTTGTAGTTGAATTGTACAGTGCGTTCTTTTTGTTCACAAAACTTGCTTCTGTTCATGTTTCGATCGGATTGGTTATTTGATTGGTGGTGGAAGATGTAATTTTAGATTTCAAAGAAAAGTTTGATTGTTTTCTTTGCGAGCAAGTTTCTTTGGTCGATTTTTTGTTCTGTTTGTTTACCTAATTTCGGGGTAGTAGTGAATTTGATTATAAATATTATAACAACAATTTTTAGCACTGAAATATACTAAACAAAAAGCACACATTTCAAACTTAAGGTAGTTAATATTATTAGTATTGTTAAAAAGAGAAAACAATCTGCCGAAAAATCGATCTCAAAAGCATTATTTTGATAGAATTGATCGAAACAATGATCGAAACAATCACCATGAGTATCAAATAATGTTTATGGTATATATATATATATACTGTTATTGCATCGGCTGTCATCAGCTTTGGAGTGAATTAAATAACACCAAGCTATATCCAGTTAACTTTGATTGTTACTTTATTCGAAAAATTATTAGGTTATAATTTAGTTCCATTGTTTCAAAATGTTAATCTAACACAATTATCGATTTTTTGCTTTCTCATTTAAATTTCTTAATAAAAGTTGTTAATTGCAATAAAAAGGAACGCCCCACAGACAATGTCAAATTTAAGTCCCATAAGAGCATTTTAGCTCCCATAAGAAGTACTGTCTCTCAGAGAAAATTTATATTTACTGAGAGCGACACTTCTTACGGGAGCTCAAGCGTTGTAATGGGACTTCATCATCATCCAAAGATCTCATAGAGATGTTAAAACAAGAGTTAAAGTATCAATCAACAGCAGCCATGTTGCAATATGAACATAATGTTTTCATTATATTTTGAGGGTTGCCGTAGCTTAAAAAAAATATTCTTAATGAATTATCATATTTGGTTTTCCATTCTGACCAAAACGTCATATTCATCTTGTTTTCTCTTCTTTGCTGTCGATATTAGTTGTATAAAAATGAATTTGTATAACTTAGTATACAGCTACTGTACCAGAGAAGAATGAGCGGGGACATTCGTTTTTGTGTTATTTCATTAGTTAAAATTTGTGACAGCAGTATATTAACACAAGTAAAATGGCATCTTTAAAAATCAGTTGTTTTTGTCAGTTTTTAATGACAAATATATTGGAAGATTTCAGATAATCTTAATAATGAAAAAGCGTCATATTTTGTGCCACTCTAGATCCAATTTTTGTCATAAAAGCACGATAATAACAATAATTGGAAAAAAATATGGTATGAATGATTGCATTTTGTAAATTGTATAAAAACATACTTTAGTGATTTTTGCATCTAAAAAAAATATTAATGGTAACCCTTTTTCTTATTATAATTAATAACAACATATTTTAAACATGCATAATTTTGGAAGCGCGTTGTTATTTTTCGAAGCAAAATGTTTAAATTAGTAGATGCAATTTTAATTGCACCAAGAATTTAGCCTACATATGCCATGATTTTTACAAATATAATACGTCAATTAACTTGTGAGATAAAAATACTCGCACCAAAAAACACATTATTTTTTTGACATGAGAGAATCACGAACACACATAAAAACTATTCGCCTACCTTCTTCAAAAAAAGAAATTAAAAATGCGAAAGATATATGTTTTTTTTTTAAGTTTACACACACTCGTTCTCTTTTTAACAACTTCTGTAGGAAGAGACGCACTCCCATTAGGAAGAGTTCAGAGAGCTTTACTAGATTTACAAAGCGGCGTCTATAATCGCATAAGAAGAATAAAACTCTTCCTATAGGATGAAGAGGCTCCCATAACTAGGCCATTTAAGGCTTTTAACAATCTTATAAGAATCTAGAAGAACTCCTCAAGAGTGCATTTAGCTCCCTAAAATAAGTCTTGTAGCGCTCTCGGAGCGTCTTATGAGAGGAAAAATGTTACTTGGGTAGGATGTAGAAAAAACGTTTGTTCAGGTTAATTTTTACACATAAAAGCTCAAGATTGTAGATATTTGGAATGTTTACTAACTATGAGTCAAAATCTAAGACTCGTACTTATAACAGCTAAATTAGGCGATGTAGAAAATTTTTGTTGATGTAACTTACATTTGGATTATATCATATATTAAAAAATTATAATCTTAAACGTGTTAGTTTTTACTTTTCATAAAATTTAATATTTACATTAACCCCCGTCTTTTTTTAGAAAGTCGAGAAAAATTGGGTAAATGAAAACAAGGAACTCAGTATCTAAGGCGGGTAGAACAAAATCTTTTGAAATAAATGTGAGCAAAATGAAAACTTGAACATATGATGAAGAAAAGAAATCAAAATAACAATGTTCACATTTACCCAAAAAAAAAAAAAAATGCATATAGAACTATATATAGGCAAATGTTTTTATTTTAGTGTTTTATTTAAAATAAATGACAAATAAGGTTAACTCCTAAACCAGCTATTCCAACTGCTTTTCTAGTTGCAGTTCCGTCTACATTGTGTTAAGGCATTTAATGATCTCGATAGAAACTCATAATAGGAGAATATCCTTATCTTATTGGACATTTCAACTAATCCTTATGGTTTGAGCGGCGATAAGTAAGTGTGAATCGAGAAAACAGAAAAATACCTTTTACATATACTTTCGTAGGTAACCTCTGTGGCATGTGGGTGGTTGTGCGCTGAGCGTGTATTTTCTATGAAATAGAACCTTGTCATATATCGTGGGGGCCTCAAAGTATGTGATGTACATATGAATGTGTATATTGTAGGTGAATTCTCGATGGTATCTGAACGGGAGGTTGAGGGTAGACAAAAAAGGTGACAGTTGGTTACAACCGACAAACAGACAGAATTGCGGGACCCACTTCTGTTCATGTCCTCTATCATCTTAATGACAGGTTTGATTAAAATCCCCAGAGCTTTTTTTTACAGATCTTAAAGTCCTTATTAATACAAACACAATCGAAGAATGCCCTAGCTCTAAATAATATGCTATAAACTCAAAATCGAAAATTTTACAAATGTTAAGGGTCTTCCAATATTGACTTCCGAACTTTGACAGTTGATAGCGGCCATATTGTTGAAGCCACATCTGTCAAATTGGCCGTGGACGTGATGTACACTGGCCACCGAGATCGTGCGATTTGACCCCGTTAGACTTTTTCTTGTGGGGTTTTCTGAAGTCGCGAATATGCCACAAACCACAGCGGCCCTCAAAGCCGCATAACTCATGCCATCGGTCAAATTCAGCTTGGCTTATGCGCTAAAGGCATGGAAGATTGGACATTTTGGATGCGCCCAACTCAGAGGAGCCGTGGTGGAAATTTGAACTATGTTATATTCCATACATAATGGCATCGATAGGCCTTTCAAACGAATACAAAATTTCGCTGATATCTCACACAACCTTTGTTTTATTTAAATTTAAAGATAGGAAGCGCTTAATGAAAGTCCCGTTATATCGCAATAAAAACATCGAAATAAATTAAGCTTGAATCTATTTCATTTGCTATGTGTTGGTGTAGAACTTCGTTTTACCCTTTTTTTTTAATCAAACGAATGAGCAAAAAGAAAAATCTCCGCAAGTCTCCCATCTTACTCACTCCCTGCCCATATACGTACATATATCACCAAAGGACATTTTGAAACCCTTTGAAACCAACTAAAATCAAACATTTCCTAATTTAAGTCAACAAAATCAATTGCATATTCCTGATGATGCTTCAAAGAATTTCATGCTAGCATAAACTTTACCCAACCAATCACAGTTATCTTTTCACTTAAGGCCCAGTTGTTCCGCATCTCATTCCTTTCAATCGACGAAAACGAACATTTCCTCTGAATTCTGAATAACCATCTTTTTATTTACACATTTAACTCTCAATTTTAATTTATCTTTTTTTTTTTTCTTTTAAATATTTTGCAGATTCTCTTCTAAATGGCGACCATCAAAACACAAATAATATACTTCTGGGGACTTTGGGATTCTTAAGAATTCTCTTACCCTTAATTATTCGTGCCGAAAGCAAAGGCACTCATCATATTAACCGCAGGAAAAGTACCACCACCACCAGCAGCAGCAGCAGCGCCACCCACAGCAACACGAGAACAAACTCCATCAGCGGCAACAACACCAACAAGAGCAATAATAATAATTATAACAAAACCGATGACAATAATTCTAGCAGTGGCAGCAGCAGTAGCATCCAGGACGCCAAGCAAATAGTTGAAATCTACGATTTTTGTTTGCACTTACTCAACACAAACCACACTTCGAGTCATTCCATTATAAATGCCTCTCTCGAGGTTATCAATTCAATTTTGCAGTCCTTTGATGGGACAGCAGGCACATCCGCCGCTGGAAAAACACTTGAGTACCTCCTATGCAATCACCAGCTGCAGCACAATGAATACCTAAGAAAGAGGAAATCATTAAAAAATCAAATATTCCAATTGAAAAATTTCCAAATGACGTGCACTGTGAGTGCCGGTGGTACCGGTGCTAGTGGTGGTGCTGTTGAAGGGTTGTCCGAGGTGGGTCGGGCGTCAACAGTTGCATCACCATTCAAGTCATACTCGTCGATAGCGGGCGCAATGAAGAAAGGAGCGGCACAAGAAAGATGTTGGATGATGCCTGATGGTGTTCGCCATGAGGTTTCGAGCCCCGCCAAAAGCAGTCAAAGTTTGCTTGGTGATGAAGATGCATCCGAATTGAATAAACATGGATCGTTGAAGACAACGACAACGAAGAAGACGACGTCAACGATGCCAGTGACAGGCGCATCGGCTGTGACAACGTCGTCGTCGTCGTCGTCGAAAGTAAAATCAACGGAGGAAGAATCTATTAGGGATGCATTCAAATTAGGAATAGAAAAAATGCCGTCGTCCCTGGAAACACCCTTACATCCGACGCCGCCCCCTCGAAGACATCACCATCAGCAGCAGGAAATGCATCGGCCCAGTGCTGCACCTAGAACCACCACTAGTGGCTCGATTTCTGATGCGAAATGCGATGACAAGATGCGACATGGGGACGGAAATTCCAAAGTAAATACTAAGAAGAACAGTAGTAACTCGGGAATATCAGTTGACGAGGTAGCTGCATGCACCGTCAATCAACCAAGCACTCCAGCTAACGATGAGTTACAACTAAAGAATCATAAGGATGATCAACATCATCGCCGTAATATTGATGACGATGACGATGATGATGATGACGACGATGACGGTTTTACTACCCTGTTGGAAGTAAATGAACCGCTTCAAGAAAATTCCCATTTATTGTTGTCTACGTTGTCGGGTGGTATGGCTGACGCTGAACCCTCGTCAAAATCGGGGTTGAATCCAAATCTACTAGCAGCCCCAGCAGTGACGGTAAATGTCGACCTGCTGATTGAAGGTGAAGGCGATGCCGAAGAAGCAGGGTGCGGCGGCGGTGGCTCGAGCGATGACAAATCACAGTTCTTGAGTGACATCGACAATGAATCATTCAACAGCATTGATTTCGAATCTGAAATCACAATTGGTGGTAGCGGTGGCGGCGGCGGCGGCGGCGGCGGCGGCATTGGCAGCGGTGAGCACGACAATAATAATTCCGACAACAAAGATTCAGAATCGTCAACGACAACTACAACGACAGCATCGATGTCGAGGGTAATTCAGCCCTTAACTGGAGGAGCATCATCATCATCATCGTCATCCTTGCCGAGAAGAACGACTACGACGATGAGTGTCAACAGTGGAAACGACAGCGGTGGCGTCAAGTCGAGTGATACAATTGGTTCTTTCTTTAACAATTTACTCTCGCATTCGAGTGCAGGTAAGCTTTCGCTTTTTTGTTTCCAGACATCACTAAAGGATCAATTTATATTGGTTGCTATAGAGCAATAGAGTGGAAGGAATCGGTCGGGAGGACGGGTGTAGTAGGTTGTTAAGAGTATTCCTGTTAAACCGACAGTTTTTCTTTGGCTCGAGTGGATAAATTTTATTCGATGAGTCCCATCAAACTCCCACTTCATCCTTATACTCGTATAGTGAGAGGTGAGATTGATTGTGTGTCTTAGTGCATCTATGCCAGTTGACTATTGACTTTTATATTTGCTGCCTCTTGAATCCTTACGGTCGATATCCAGGAGCATATTTACATAATTGTCTCATTCTCATCCTCATCCTCATCGTCGTCGTCGTCGTTTTCGTCGTGTTGTCGACTGCGTTACATTGCATCATGTTATGACGATGAGAAGACAAATGAACCGTACAAATGATTATCCTCATGCCAAGCATAAACGACAAGGTTAATGTCAATACACATACATATTATTAGCTATACGAATGCAGAAGTGATTAGGACTAGGTTAAGACAGGGTATATAATGCGTATAATGATGACTTTAAGTGGAGTGACATATCCTTGACAAAGTTTAGAAAACAATTTTGCTTGAATTTACTTAATGAAGATTGAAGTCTTGGGGTGCAATGCATTTTGCATCACAATGATTGATTGGGCTGGGCTGGGATTAATTTTCCCTCGGAGCTCGCGTTACTTGTTACAATTCTAAACAGATAAAGTTAGATAGCATGTATGTACATAATATATTGTCTGTTTATTGCATTTTGCATTTGTAATTATGACTAAAGATTAAGTTATGTTAATAAACCCTCTCTATAGAAAATTTCCCTGAAGACTTATCTCAGTAAAGGATAATGATAGTGCGAGGCGTTCTTGGACTACAAAGTAGAAGTTAAATACAAATTATCGAGTTTTTCAATAAGAGCGCTACAAAAGTTTTTTTAAATAAAACAAAAACAGTTTTGGATATCAATGAAATTCTTTATTCCTGTGAAAGTACGTTCGATGCCATTATGTATGGAACTCGATTTCTTTTGCATGGCCACCACGGGCACGCTTGCAGAAGTCCAGACGCTGAACCCAATTTTCGACGATTTTCAAGCATAAATCGCCCGATACTACTGCAATTTCACGTTCGATATTCGTACGAAGTTCATCAATCGTCGCTGGCTTGTTGGCATAGACCATAGACTTGACGTCGCCCCACAGAAAATAGTCTAACGGCGTCAAATCGCACGACCGAGGCGGCCAAGCGACTGGACCATTTCGTGAGATAACACGTTCTCCAAACTTGGTTTCCAATCAATTGATTGTGACATTCGCTGTGTGGCTTGTGTCGCGCGCCGTCCTATTGGAACCGCATGTCCTCCAAGTTCATATCATCCAATTGGGGCCAAAAATATTCAGTTATCATTGAACGGTAGCAATCCCCATTCACAGTAACGTGCCGGTCTTGATCATCACGGAAGAAGTACGGCCCAATGACGCCGCCGGCCCATAAACCACACCAAACCGTAATTTTTTTCGGGATGCAATGATGACTCATGGAGTACGTGTGGATTGCTGCCTGACCAATACCGCATATTTTGCTTATTGACGAAGCCATTCAGCCAGAAATGAGCCTCATCGCTGAAGATGATTTTTCGATGAAAATCTGAATCATTTTCAAGTTGTTGCTCAGCCCAATTCACGAACATACGACGCTTCTGGTGGTCAAGCGGCTTCAATTGTTGTGTCAATTAAATCTTTTAATAATGTAGGCCAAGATCTTTTCGCAAAATTCGCCACAACGACGTCACAGAGATGCCCATCGCTTGAGAACGACGTGTGAGAGACACATTTGGGCTTTCTGCAACTGAAGCCTCAGCGGCAGCAATATTCTCGACACTACGGGCACTTCTTTGTCTCACTGGCACGGGAACATTTTGTACTGTGCCTGTGGATTAAAATTTTTCCACTAGACGCTCAATTGTTGATCTGCTAGGACGATTATGACGACCATAAATTGGACGTAGCGCTCTTAAAGTTGAGGCCACTGACAAGTTTCGGCAGTAAATTTTAATAATTTCGACTCGTTGTTGGCTCGTATATCTTTCCATCATGAAATGGCAAACCTTACTGAAGAGAAATGTCAAAAGAGCGGCAAGAAATATTGCGTCGTTTGCTGTCCCTGTCGCTCTACTTTTGTAGCGTCCCTGTTGAAAAACCCTTTATTTGTCCGTTGGCTTATTCGGTGCATGTTTTTCTGGAATTTTTCTTGTCCTTGAATAACGACAGACTGCCTCTTAGAGTTCTCATTTCATAACATGATATTTATTCCAAAAAATTGATTATCATTCGATAAGATCATTCGTAGAGTTGACAGTATGGAAGCTTTAAAAATATATAATCAGCATCTCCTTGAATTGAATAAGTTCCGCATGAAAATTAATTCTAATCAGGAGCTTAACTTAAGTTTGCAAAGGAAAAAGCACTTGGGCCCGAATTACCGCATCAGTTTTGGAGTAATACGTGACTGAATTATGTGAGTTTGGCATTACCGCTCACGTTATCGAACAATCGAGTATCATAATTTGACATTTTCTCGTCAGTAATCGAACGGAATTTCATTCGATAGATGGACAGCCGACTGACAGTGTGTAACGAGATGCGATTTCTGAAAAAAAAACCAAAGAACTATTGTTTTTATTATTTTTTCATTTTATTTTTACTCGTTCATTCGATCACTGATGGCACTCACTCACTCATTCACTGGAACGTAATTTGGCCCCTGTTCTCTCTTTATTGATCTGGTTCTAGGGATTTATAGCAAGCTACCTTACTTAACTTACTTTACTTTAGTTGGCGCTACAGCGCATTGTGCTTCTGGGCCTCAAGCAATAGATTTCGCCAGCTTAATCGATCTCTAGGTTGCTGTCTCCAGTTTCGAATACCAAGTCGACGTGCGTCGGCCTCAACTTGATCACTCCACCGGAGATGAGGTATGCCTCTGCTTCTGGTTCCCTCAGGACGTTCATTCGCTCAACATGCCCTAGCCATCTTAACCGTTATATGCGCAGTTTTTTTACCAGCTCGTATAGCTCGTGGTTGTATCGCCTACGCCAAATTTTCCTTTGCCTGTCGAGACAAACCGGTCCATAGATCGTACGCAGAACCTTCCTCTCGAAGATACCAAGATATCCTTCATCCGCCTGGGAGAGTCCATGCTTCTGCACCATACAGCAAGACTGGGATGATTAGGGTTTTATACAGTGTCTCCTTGGTACTTCGCGATAGGGCCTTATACTCCTCAACTGCTTGCTTACGCCAAAGAAACAGCGATTAGCAAGAGTGATTCTACGTTTGATCTCAACGCTGATGTCATTTGCAGAGTTAACAGCAGTACCCAGATAGATAAATTCATTTAGCAAGCTACCTACCAATGCAACGTGAACTTCTACCTACGTATAATAAAAGGCTGCGACTCTTTTCCCCACTTTTTATTTTCACACTGCCACACTTTTATTTCCACGCTCTCACACTTTTTTATTTTCACACTGCCACACTTTGTTACTGATACATTGTCACACATAAAACCAAATAATCCCACAGTATAGTAATGGACTCCGACAAGGGGATGGTTTGGCCTGCCTCCTCTTCAATCTGGCGTTGGAGAAAGCAATCCGTGACTCTGGCACGGCAACAAGAGGGACCATCGTCAACAGGTCCAGCCAGATACTGGCTTACGCAGACGACATCAACATCATCGGAAGAACCGAGCAAGCTGTACATGATTCCTTCATCCAGATCGAGCAGGCGGCACAAAATCTGGGGCTGCACATTAGTGAAGGTAAAACAAAGTACATGGTGGCGTCGAATGCGAGAGGAACAGTTGGTCAAACAATCAAGGTAGCGGAGCACGAATTTGAAGTGGTGCAATCCTTTAAATACCTTGGGTCAATAGTAGCAGCCGATAACAATATAGAAGAAGAAATACGCGGGCGGCTTCTCAAATCCAACAGAGCCTACTATAGTCTGTCAAAGCTCTTCAAATCCAGAAATCTCTCCATAACTTCAAAACTGCTGCTGTACAGGACCATGGTCCTGCCAGTACTCACATATGGATCCGAGACTTGGGTGCTTAGCAAAAGGCACTCTGACCTCTTAGCCGCGTTCGAGAGAAAAGTCTTAAGGAGAATAGATGGCCCCATTTGTGAGAAAGGACGATTCCGGAGACGGTACAATCATGAATTGTACGCAATCTACCTTGAAGCAGATATCGTGACAAAAATTGAGCTCGCTAGACTCAGGTGGGCAGGGCACCTAGCTTGCATGAGCGAAGAAAGTTCTTTGTGGTACATTCTATGGTAGACGACAGCATGGTAGACCATGCTTGCGCTGAAGAGATGGCGTAGACCACGACGCCCGGAGCCTTGAGGTGCGCAACTGGATGGCGGCGGCTCGAGACCGGGATGGGTGGAGAGACTTGTTGAAGGAGGCCAGGACCGGGCCCCGGTTGTCGAGCCGACGATGATGATGATGAATCCCACAGTACACTTTTACACTATTCTTTTACACTGTCACACTGCCGCACTGTTATAGTGTTACAATGTCGCTCTTAAAACACTGCCACACTGTCATACTGTTGGCATGTCTAGAGTCACTTCCATAATAAAAACCATTTTAGACGATTTAGTCTCTTGTTAAAGCATTTTTAGTATGATGCTAAGTTAAAAAGATGATTTTCCAAATTTTAAATGAGTAAGCATCCCATTTTCTTTCTTAATATTTTACGTATGCTAAATTTCACCAAATGGCAATTTTATATTTTTAGTATCATAGCAACTTCATATTGTCATTTTGATAATACAAAATGTAAAAAAGGTATTTTTGCTTATTTTTTTTGTTTTGCACGAACTGTCACTGTTTTAGGTGTGTTCAGCTGGAGTTTATTAAGAAAACAGGCCTAGTATGATATTAGCTAAAAATTGTTTAAAACTAAGATGATTTTAGTAAATAACTTTAAAGTTAGTAATTGTTAACTAGTATCACCTTATTATCAGGCTGTTTAAACTTTTGCGCCAATTATTTAACCGGGTTGCCTATTATGCTGTTCACATTTCATAACTAATATCGTTTTTCAATGGAATGTGAAAGCTCTCCTCTAAAAATCGAGAATCGCTGTCATTTTTAGACCGAATCCACGCCAGCGCCAGCGTTGCCGACCTAACAAAAATACGGTTTTTAAATTTTTCTGCAACAAGATGCCATTTTGGTGCCATATGAAAAAAGACAAGTTCTTGTATTTATTCCACAAAAAAAAAAAAATTATAACTCAGTGTTATAACAGAGTGTAATATCTACAAACAATAATACAAAAAAATCTCTTGCTCTATACCAGCCAAATTAATAAACGTGGAATATTTATTATTTCGTGAACTAAGTGCAAAATGTTATCAATAAAACAAAATTTCTACTAAGTGACGTTTACTAAGCTAAACCACCGAAGAAAGTAGTTAAGCGAAGGAATAAGAACCAGAAATTAAAAAAATATAAGTGAGGATTGCAAATAAAATTTTGAATACAAATAATAATGTCTAATGAACAAGCAGAGCCATCAGCCACAGAAAAAGAAAAATATACAATACCAAATTATGATTCAATGCAAGTGCTTAGTGAGGAGGATTTCAGGAAAAATATAGGTTTTCCAAGAAGAATATGGGGAAACTCGTAGCAATTGTTTAAGATGACCTCATGTGGACATAACACAACAGACACAACACAAACAATTGAAACATGATACAAATTTTCCCTACTCCCGTATTCTAAACAAAAAATTCCCGGGAATTTCTCTCGGGGAATTCAGAATAAGAGTAGGTACTACTACTCCCGAGAGAACACGTCTCCCGGGGAGTTTTTTCTCGGGGAGTTTTTTTTCCCGGGGAATGTTTAGAATTGGGCTGAATATTAACAAGAGAATTTTTAGGTGTGTTTGGTAACGTCAGCTTTATGTACTTTTTTATTTTTTACAAATTTTCACAATTTTCTGTCAAAGCCCATACAAAAAAAAAAAACATTTTAAAGTTACCAAACAGGCATCTTACTTATTGTAGTAGATTTTCTTAAGCGATTTTTGGTAAACTTCACTTTACTATTCCCCGAACATTTTGTTTTTATTAATTGAAAATTTTAACCCGTAGCTCAACACTTATTCCATGGTGTTGTAAACTCGTGGAATAAAGGTAAAATAAGCGTTTTTTTACTAAGAGGGCTGGACGTATATTATAAAAAAATTGGAGCACTTTTCAACCATATTTTTAAAATTCCTTTATTTGAAGTAGAATAGATAATGGAATTAAGAAAAGCGTGGCATATTGAATATTTTGTTCCACCGTATCACAAGGAATTGCCGTGTCAAAAAAAGCACGATCGTGGACATCGGCAACGCTGTTCCACATATCAAAATGTTTGCTATTTATTGCTAAAGAGAGCCCTCACGTGAGAATAAAACTTTTCTTGTCCTTACCAGTTTTAGTCCGAGAAATTTGTTCTCACTATTTCTTGGATGGTATTCACATTGGACATTCACTTCTCTCGCTTTTTTTTTTTTAAGTGAATCCAACTTCTTTTGTTCATACACAAACTAATCTCAGTCGAATAATCACTCACTCACGTTCAGCAGTCGTTAAAACGAAATACAAATCTATTTATCGGAAATTTTGTAATTGCAAAATTTTATTAAATAAAATATATTCCCAAATGAAAAAAAGTTAGTTTCTGTCCTATTTAAGTGCCAAAGAAAATTACAAAAGAAAATATAGATACAAATTAAAGCTACTTTTTGTACTTAATTGAATACTTCTATCTGGCTTTTAACCTACTTCACGTTATGAATGACAAAATTCGTAATAATATGATAATCTAAGTCTAACCTTTATTAGTTTCTCAACACAGAAACACTTTTTTGTGTTAATCCCATTTCACTCTATAAATATCAAATCAAAAATGGGGTATCCCTTTTTTGTTTTAATCTCACTTCACCTTATAAACATCAATTTTAGAAAAAAAAAATTCCTTAAGCCATAGGCTACAAAAAACCTTTGATGTACAAAAATATTTTTTTAATTCGAATACAACTTATCATTTTTACCCCATTTCACCCTATAAGTACAAGACGTTTTAAAAAATAACCCTTAAGCCATCCACTAAAAATGAGCTTCAAACAAAAAATGAATTTCTTGAATGGGACAATTTTCTTTATTACTACCCCATTTCACCCTACAAATAACAAAATTTTTAAGAAATTGCCCTAAAGCCATTTCCTCAAAAAACCTCTGAACCTTTAAGCAAAAAAAAATAATTTCATTAATCGGACAATTTTTTATTTTTACTCCATATCACCCTACAAATATTGAAATTTAAAAAAAAAATAACATTGAAGCCATTTTCTAAGGTTATCCTTTTAAGCGCAGGTAGAGTTTTTTTCAATCGGATATGCCTTTCATTTTGCCCCATTTCACCCTACAAAGCGAATTTTTTTCGATATTTTAATAGTTATTCTGTTATTCGGGGCGGAGAAAAATCCAACAAATCAGAGATCATATAAATCAGTCCATACGTTCTTGAGCTATAAATGGTGTAACTAAACCAACTTTGTTTTCATTTGAATAAACTCTGTTTTCTTGTGTTGTTATTCTTAAAAATGTTGATCGAGATTTATCATTAATCTATGGCAACTCCAGTGGAGTTGACGTTTGGGTTGATGTTTTGCAAATTAGACCGCAAACAGTTCCCGATATTTTCAGATTTTTGCTTCTTTGAGAGCATTTTATTCCAATTTTTTAAAATTTGATATCTAGCCAGATTTAGTGCGAAAAATCTTCTACATGTAGGTACAGCCCTATTCTGCTATTCACGTGAATCGTAAATTTGATTGACCTTTTCGATTCCCTTTCACTCTACCTTGCCATTCTGCTATCCATCGGGTGAACTACATTATCCCAAACCAATTTGACATTCACGTAGCAAACAGCTGTTCATGCGAAAGTCATGGGAAATTTGGATAAATTGTTTTGATTAATCATTTTAAATAAGAAACAACAATATAAACAGTTATTTGACTTTTTTTTTGCACTTCCAAACAGAGGAACAAGAAAATCAACAAACAGAGCACTTGTTGTTGGCAAAACTGGATTTAATTTCATTGCCGAAATAAGTGTGGTGAATTGAATTCTATGTGTTGTTCTACCACGAAAAATGTTAATGAGCTATTATTTACAAACAAATATTAAAAACAATTAAGCAACAAATAGATTTTACTTAAATTTTACTTATCACTTCCCAGACAATCCAATAAAAAAGAAAAAAAAATCGGCTACATTTCATATGCGGATCTGAATTGTGTAGAATGAATGCGTTCACGTGAATAAGAGAATACCGTGCAGTATTACCGACTTTACTTACTTTAACGCAGATTCACTTCAAATGAATAGCAGAATAGTGATTAGTGAAAATTCAAGAAAAATTCATCGCGATGTACACTTCGGTGTTGAGTGGCCTTTCTTGATGACAGCATATAATTGGTCTTGCCCTCATTGACCGCTAGGCCCATCGTCTTCGCTTCCGCCTCAATGCTCACAAGCGCTCCACTGACATCACGCTGCGTTCTTCCAATTATGTCAATATCATTGAAAAGTCCGAGTAATTGGAATTCTATTCTTACCAGAATGATGTTGAAGAAGTCGCATGACAGTACATCGCCTTGTCTAAAACCATTTTTGACAAATGTGTCGGTGAGATTATAATTAATATACCTACCAATATACTCTTACTCTTATTATTGAATCATTCACCCCATCACGGAAAATCATTTTAACTGAACCACAACGAAACACGATTTAAACTCAACCTTCCATCTCTGCCGCGCCTTATCCGCTCTTTTCTTAAAATTTTCAATTCAGGTCAGTTAGTTCAAATGAATCGAGGCTGAAAATAATTTCTTTTTCATGTTTGCTGGATGCACGCAACTCCTTAATGTTATCCATTAGTTCTATCTCGTTTTTAAAATACAAATGAACAAAAAAAAAAAACTAAAAATATAAATAAAACATTTTGTTTCCTTTCACTTGCAGAATCCATGACAAAACTATTTCGTTCAACCCCCAAGCCGACAACATTACCGACTCTAGCAGATAGCTCACAAGTTCCGGCCGCAATAAATCCTCAACAGCAGATAATGCAGCAGCAGCAGAAGCAGCAACAACAAGATGCAGACAATCTCTCGTTAGAATCCATAAACAGCCATATATCTCTGAGCAGTCACGTATCACTTCCGACCAATAGCTCGAGCTCCAGAAATGAGCAAGATTTAGTAATGGTATTACCACATCACAGTGCTGGTGGTAGTGGCAACCCCAACCCCATCATCACTACCACTACCACTACCACCACCGCAAGTCCTGGGGTCAATGATGATGCATTATCTAGTGCGTCAGCAACGGCATCAACAGCCCTTCTAATGGACAACACGAACACTCGCAATAGCACAGATGACGAGGAGGAGACCTCCTCTGTCACAAAATCGCAACTGGTGGACGAGCTTGACGGCTGTGCAGCAGCAGCAGACCTACAACAACATTCAATGCAACTTAACATCGGAACGATTTATGAACAAGCCATCATCTATTATACAACACGTTCCATTGCGCTGAAGTTTTTATTGACTGGCCAGCGAGGCTATCTACAATCGGATACCTCCGTGCGAGTCTCCATTAAACATCTTTCATTGAATGTTATCGCCAATTGCGCTCGCCTCTTGCCGGAGGTGATGCAAATTCCTTTGGAGATAAGTTCGGCAGAGATAAGGCGCACCCAACTCTCCCTCCAAATTCCCGAGGAGGATGAGCAACTGGCGGCGGGCAACCACAGCTCCAACCACAGTAGCGACACCAGCAGCAGTTCGAATGTTGGCAAGGATTTCGACCACCTCACTGACGATTGTAGACTGGGCGAGTTTACACCGTTAGGTGAGTTGAGTGCTGGGAGTTTAATGCCTTTGGAAATAAAGGACGACCACTTTGGTGAGAGCACCACAAATGATTTCCTCAATCAACCGCTGAGCAAAAGCGCCGACCCATTGTTGTTGTTCGCTGAATTAGGCGGACCATCGTCGTCATCGTCATCGTCACAGCAGAAATCCCCAAAACCGAAACGTAATCACCAACGATCGGAACAAATTCTCTCGAAATCGGAAATAATTGAATCTAAAACAAGTCGCAACAGCGCTAAGGGTCGAGCAGCAGTAGTGGTGTCGGTGGTGGATGCCGCTCAACCAATAACATCGCAATTAAGAGATACATCGATTGGAAAATCCGCTGCGGAAAAATTCAATTTGGTCAACAAGCAGTCGCCCACTGACGATTTCTCTATCGGTGGCGGCGGCGGCAGTGGCAAGGCCATCTATGACATCCAACGCCACCAAGCCCATCGGAAGCTGCGAGAGGGGCACCAGCAGATCCTTTCCGATGTGTTGCTCTTTTACAATCATTCGGATCCAATTTTGCGTGGCGATGTGCAAATAATTATTGGCAATTTTATACAGTCCACACTTGGCTTTTACCACAATTGCAATGAGTTGTTCGATACCGATTCCGGGAACAATGTCAATGACGACAACGACGACGACAACGACAACCGTGTCGGTGGCAGTGGTAGGGGTAAAGTTGGTGGTAATTGTGAACCGAATTGTCCCCCTCACTCACCGCTGCATATCAATAGGCTGTTGGCAATTTTAATCAAGGTATGTATTTAAATTAGAAGTGCTCTGGTAATTTCTTGTTTTATATCGTCGAATGCGCCATTTAATCGAAAAATTTAACTCACTCCCAGACCCGCAGGGAGGAGGGGCGGCCGCGACACGGCTTGGGTTAGATGATTTGCTTTGGATCGTATTTTGACATTTTTTGGTCGTCATTTAATTGACAAGGGTTGCATGGGCGAAGAGATACGTATAATGTGCGGTTTTCGCAAAGAATGACGACACCAACCCAAGGCTTAACCTCAGAGCTGCCTGCTGGCTGGCAACGCGGAAGTATTCAAATTTCAAATTTTCGTTCTATAGCAAATAAGTTGATGGTTGATGGATATGCGTTATTTGTGTAGGCTTGATGTCTGATTAGGTTTGTGGTGTTTGATTGACACTCGAATGGAATTAACATTATAACCTTGAAGCTTTCCAATATCAATAATGGTTTTGTTTGTTGTTATTTTAAATTTTAACAAAGGATATTTAACTTTTCACAAAGGAAACATCCTTCCTGGTATGGGTTCTTATATTATAGTGAAGTAAAGGTTCTTTCAAAAAGAGTCTTAACATTTCTCTTACATATCTCATACAGGAGGTACCGTAAATTCTTTTGAAAAAATTTAAAACAGTATGAGTGCCAACTGCCAAGTAAAATGAAAGTTAAAGAGACAAAGTATAGAAAATGTATAGAAATCTATATAAATAAAAATGTAAATGTTGGTTTGTTCCTAATCGATAATCTCAGAAAGTTCTTAACCGATTGCTTTGAAATTTTGTCACACCATTGCATTCGATTACGCGCGTGTTTATAAAGGGTTTTCCAATAAGAGGTGTTATTTTGATATTCAAAGAAAAATGGCATTTTTTGAGATAAATGATCGGATGTTTATTTCATTATAAAGAGGAAGGTATGCCGTTAATAATGGAACACAACATCAGCCAAATGGCCGCCACGACCACGCTTACAGGACCATATCCTTTTCATGAAATTTTCCATAACCAAATCGCAAAGTGGCTGCCCTATGTTCTCGATAGCCTCACGAATTCCATCTTTGAGGTCTTGAATCGACGCTTGGCTGTTGGCGTAGACCTTATCTTTCACGTGGCCCCAAAGGAAGAAGTCGCAAGGTGTTAAATCACAAGATCTCGGTGGCCAATTGTGATCACCTCTTCGAGAGATAACACGGTCCGGAAACTTTTCCCGTAAAAGATCGATGGTTTCATTGCTTGTGTGGCACGTAGCGCCGTCTTGTTGAAAGTAAACGTTGTCCAGATCAATACCATCCAATTCCGGCCATAAAAAATCATTAATCATCTCTCGATAGCGCAATCCATTGACCGTAACTGTTGCTCCAGCCTCATTTTCGAAAAAGTAAGGTCCAATGACCCCGCCGGACCATAAACTGCACCAAACAGTCACGCGTTGAGGATGGAGAGGCTTTTCAACAATAACTCTTGGGTTTTCCGAGCCCCAGATGCGACAGTTTTGCTTGTTGACGTAGCCTCCGAGGTGGAAATGGGCCTCATCAGTCAAGATGATTTTTCGATGAAATTCCGGATCATTTTCATGCATTTCAAGGACCCAATCAGCAAAGACACGACGTTGTTGATGATCAGCCGGCTTGAGTTCTTGTGTTAACTGAACTTTATAAGCCTTAAGACCCAAGTCTTTATGCAAAATACGGTGTAATGACGTTTGTGGAATGCCTAATTCCAAAGAACGACGAGGAATGGACAAACCTGGGTTTTCTTCAACACTTTGGGCTACAACAACAATATTCTCAGTTGTTCTTGAGCGACGTGCACGGGTTTTTTTCTTCACATCACTAACTTGTCCCAACAGCTCGAATTTGTCCACCAATTTCTGTATTGCGGTCCGACAAGGTGCTTCACGACGACCCAAAAATGTTTTAGTTTAACGAACCGTCTCTGCCAAATTTTCACCATTTTTATAGTGAATTTTAATAATTTCAATGCGTTCTTGAAGCGTGTATCGTTCCATTTTTATTAATGGCGTAGTTTCTACTTGTCAAATGTCAAAAAATGACAGCTTCAAAAGTGACAGCTACCGAAATAGCGGGCTGTTCAAAATAACACCTCTTATTGGAAAACCCTTTATATACTTATTTTTAGAAAAAAAAAAACAGCGGGATATGTTAGGCATAAAAACAACATCCGTTATACTGAAATATAAGCAATACGGGAACTTTATTTATCAAAAAAATTTCTCAGTTTTATTGTCAAAAAATTGAAGAAATAAAATAATATAAGAGCAAATTCTGAGTGGAAATATAACCGAAAATTGAGTACGAGGGTTTTTAGATATCAAAAACAAAAGTCTGGCAGGTTTTTTTTTGGCGCTGGCAGGTGGTGGGGGTAGGGTGTTGAAAATAGTAATTTTTACAATTTTTTTTTTCAGTAGCATTATCGCTCAAATTCATTTTTTATTAAATATGAAATGATGATCTGTTATTTTCCATAAGTGTTAAGACATTTATCTTGACGGTCCAATTAATATAACTCAAGATATAAGCTTTTTAATCGAAACTTATCGGATTTTTTTGGGGACATGTGTTGTTGATTTTTGGCATATAAGAGAACTTCGCTCATATGTGAACCTTCATGACATTCGATCTTGCTACGGACCGAATGTAAATTACAATCAAACAGATGTTTGAAGTAAGGGTTATCCCTTTCATATTTGCATTCAAAATATATTTAGGATCTCCGAAAGTTCTTCGTCGATTGCTTTGGAATTTTGACTCAACGCAACGTTGCATTCGCATACGCGCGTGTAAAAGCCAAACACGCTATACTGAGATCTCAGAAATCTCAATTTAAAGCCGAACAGGATTCATCAATACAATTTCTCAGTTTTGCTGTCAAAATCTTGAAAAAAAAAAATGTATTTATGTACTTAATGTCTTTCTGACAGAGCAAAATATCTGAATGCATTTCATCAATCAATCATTTTAGGAGACATGAACATCGACATCCTGAAAGATTCAGAAACCGTTTCTACATATTTGTCGGTTCTTGCATCTCATGGCTTGGCTTCTTTTATTAACGATATAAAGGAAATCGATTTTTCGTTACTGAAAACTAAACTTTCTTATGAATGTTGGCAGTTGGTTTACTTAGAGGATGATATCTCAAAAGCCTATGATATTTTTATTGAAACTTTAAAAGAATTCATAATTCAATGTAGTTATACTGTTAAAGTAGGATGCAAAAAAAATAATTAAAACTTTGGATAAACAATTATATTTTAAGAAAAATTAATGTGAACAAATAAATTGGGAAGTGCAAAACATCCACTTAACCAGAATTTAAAAAGAAGATACGAAAAGATGTGTTCCAAACTTAGAAAAGAAGTTCCATTAGTTAGGGATCACTATTATGGCAACCAATTTGATTTAGCTAGAGGGGATATTAAAAATAAATGGAAATTAGTAAACAGTATCCTAAACAAACCTACGTCTACCAAAAAGGATATTACCATCAAAATTGATGAAAATGTGGTATCTGATAAAAACAGTATTGCTAGTGCATTTATTGATTACTTTGTCATTGTAACAAACACCTTAAAATCTTCTTTTTCTTCTACATGTACTTCTTGCAGATCTGCTATTATTTGTGGTGATCCTTTGGCCCAAAATTCGGTTTTCCCTGAACCCATAACTGGTTAAGAGCTTCTTAAATGTATTGGAAGTGTTCGAATTCTTGTGGACCTGATGGAATTTCATCAATGGTGCTAAAAAATATTGCTTGTTTCATAGTAGATGTTATCTTATCAGGGATATTTCCTGAAGCATTTAAATGTGCAGATATTGTTCCAATCTTTAAAAAAGGTTTAGAAAAAGAAGTAAGCAATTACAGACCCATTTCAATTATTTCTTCACTAAGCAAAATTTTCGAAAAAAAGTATTAAAAAAAGACTTATTGATTTTTTTAAATAAAAAACAATTTTTAAATCCCCTGCAATTCGGTTTTCAGCAAAAAAAATCGACGGAGAATTTCACAACTGGGCTTTACGTTGATATCACTAAAGCGTTCGATATAGTGAACCATGATATAATGGTTACTAAACTTGAAAATCTGGGTCTACGAAGCTTTATGAGTGACTGGTTTAGATCCTACCTTAATAATAGACCACAACGAGTTAGAATTGGCAATTTTAGGAGTGGATTCAAATTTACTAATATAGGGGTTCCACAAGGTTCAGTGCTAGGACCGATTTTGTTCCTTATATATATTAATTCTTTGTTCAGTTTAAAACTTAAATCAAATGTTACTGCATTTGCGGATGACGTTGGTTGTGCATTTGGTGCTGAAAGTCTCCTTGATCTAGTTTGTGAAATTAACTGGGATCTACATATTCTTAGGTCATGGTTCGTGGAACATAAGTTAGTCATAAGCGCTTAAACCAAAATTATGTTCTTTAGTCTTACCCAACTGAAACTTCGTGGAACCACATATCCTTTTTCATGAGCCTGAATGACAAAGATTCAAATTGGTAAATTGCCATTTTACAATTTCTCCAACCTCGATTACATACTCTCACAACTTCAACTGTAGTGATCATTGTTTCAAAATTGAGAAAGTTCATGTTTTTCAATATCTAGGTCTATTAATCGATTCTAAGATGTCATTTAGGAATCAATCTGAGAATTTAATGAAGTATTTCCGCTCCACACTCAGGCATTTTTTCTACCTCCAAAAAGTATGCTCACCTGTTCTGCTTAAAAAAAATTTACTATGGTATCTTTCAATCTAAATTACAATATGGTATAGCATGTTGGTTGGGAATGGAAAGGGTTTTCCAATAAGAGGTGTTATTTTGAATAGCCCGCTATTTCGGTAGCTGTCACTTTTGAAGCTGTCATTTTTTAACATTTGACAAGTAGAAACTACGCCATTAATAAAAATAGAACGATACACGCTTCAACAACGCATTGAAATTATTAAAATTCACTATAAAAATGGTGAAAATTTGGCAGAGACGGTTCGTAAAACTAAAACATTTTTGGGTCGTCGTGAAGCACTTTGTCGGACCGCAATACAGAAATTGGTGGACAAATTCGAGCTGTTGGGACAAGGTAGTGATGTGAAGAATAAAACCCGTGCACGTCGCTCAAGAACAACTGAGAATATTGCTGTTGTAGCCCAAAGTGTTGAAGAAAACCAAGGTTTGTCCATTCCTCGTCGTTCTTTGGAATTAGGCATTCCACAAACGTCATTACACCGTATTTTGCATAAGGACTTGGGTCTTAGGGCTTATAAAGTTCAGTTAACACAAGAACTCAAGCCGGCTGATCATCAACAACGTCGTGTCTTTGCTGATTGGGTCCTTGAAATGCATGAAAATGATCCGGAATTTCATCGAAAAATCATCTTGACTGATGAGGCCCATTTCCACCTCGGAGGCTACGTCAACAAGCAAAACTATCGCATCTGGGGCTCGGAAAACCCAAGAGTTATTGTTGAAAAGCCTCTCCATCCTCAACGCGTGACTGTTTGGTGCGGTTTATGGTCCGGCGGGGTCATTGGACCTTACTTTTTCGAAATTGAGGCTGGAGCAACAGTTACGGTCAATGGATTGCGCTATCGAGAGATGATTAATGATTTTTTATGGCCGGAATTGGATGGTATTGATCTGGACAACGTTTACTTTCAACAAGACGGCGCTACGTGCCACACAAGCAATGAAACCATCGATCTTTTACGGGAAAAGTTTCCGGACCGTGTTATCTCTCGAAAAGGTGATCACAATTGGCCATCAAGATCTTGTGATTTAACACCTTGCGACTTCTTCCTTTGGGGCCACGTGAAAGATAAGGTCTACGCTACGGACCTCAAAGATGGAATTCGTGAGGCTATCGAGGACATAGGGCAGCCACTTTGCGATTTGGTTATGGAAAATTTCATGAAAAGGATATGGTCCTGTAAGCGTGGTCGTGGCGGCCATTTGGCTGATGTTGTGTTCCATTATTAACGGCATACCTTCCTCTTTATAATGAAATAAATAAATCATTTATCTCAAAAAATGCCATTTTTCTTTGAATATCAAAATAACACCTCTTATTGGAAAACCCTTTATAATCTTCACTTTTGACCCACTAGATGGTTTTCTATATTCTAGTTTATGATAAAATTGCAAATTACCAAAACTACTTTTGTATTGAATTTTTATTTTCTTGGTATTTATGTAAGAGAGCTTCATAAATAGATACCAAATAAAATAAAAAGTGAACAGAAAAGTAGTTTTATTAATTTTCAATTTTCTCATAAACTAAAAGACATTGAACCATCTAGTCTTCAGTGTTTGATTAAAAATTTATAGGAACATCAAATAAATAAAGCCAATTGAGTACTTGATTTCACAACTTTGAATAAAAAACTTTAAGAAATTGTTTAATGTTTTTTTGGATACATTTTTAGTTTGACAGCATTTTTTTCAAAAATTATTAACACGAATAAATAGGTTGAGACAAATAATAAAAGAACAAGTTTCTGCCTTTTAGAAAACATATAATTTTGCATTGTAAGTGTTGCCGCTGTTTTAATTTTTTTTTTTAACTTTAAGTAATTTTTTTTAGAAAATTGGCTCTCTCGCCTAAACGGTGGGAGATAGACCCCCCTCCCTCAGTTAAAAATGCTTGTATTTTACCCTTCTACGAAAATTTGTTACTATTTTGCGGCGCCCTTGTTATCGTACTCTCCCCCCGTTTTACTTAAGATATTGATAGGTATTTAGACTTAGCTTCAACTTTGATGTTAAATGTAGCAAAAATTGATAATTATGTATTGAAGTATGACAAATTTCACGCCTGTACAAATTTTTCGTTTCTTTTATATTGCTTTATAGGTATTCTACTACAAATATGAAAATTATCATACATTTGGCGTATGATAATGGTTTCCAATCATACATCATACCAGACCAGAAATTATCATACATGTAGCATAATAATCATACGGTTGGTAGCACTGATCAGAGAATCCAAGGAGATTGCAAGAACAGGAGTAGAATCAGGATGGTACAAAAAGTTTATTTTCCTAGTTTATATTTGACAGGAGCAACAATAAAACATCAAAGATTTTGTATGCTTACAAGTCAGTCAGCGGTGTAGAATGCTATTCAGGTGACTGACTGACTATCCTTCTGCGTTCGTCTGATTTTTTCTTTGTTTTCTAGTAATTCTTTTCTTCGATTCTGAAAAAAAGAAAAAAAAAAAAAGGATATACTTCCGCCGATTTATACCTTCAAAAAGGACACGTATTGGAGTTGCTTAGAAAAAACCAACTCGGATTCGGAAGTCTGACGAATGAATAGCTTTTTGATCCTCACTATAACGTAAACTCCGTGAGAGCCTTAAAGAGATACAGGTGTTTTTTTTAGAGGTATAGAACTTTGAAATAGAATAAAACAAAGATGATTTTATTAAATTGACATCAAATTTACTTTAATCGAAAAATAATCTTCTGGCATTATAATTTAAATATGTTTTCTTCCATATGACCGCCACGGCTGGCTCGGACGTAGTCTAATCTGGAGGTCCAATTTTCCATGACTTTTTCCTACATTTGTGGCCGTATATCGGCAATACCCAAGCAACACAATTGTCTCTTCAATATATCTTGAAAAGTTATTTTCTGAGAGCTTTCAACTCTTCAAACAATCTTAAAGAGGTCATTAACACCCAAAAGGGCCTAAAGGGGAGGAGCTTATTGTATGGGACGAAGAGTTCTTCATAAAGTGTTTGTAAGAGCTCATAAAGATCTATTTTTTGATTGATCTTTAAAGAGTTACGGAAATGGTTTTGAAGATGTTTTTTTTTCTTGTGAATAGTGTAAACTTAGAGGGAGAAAAAGTAAAGAAAAAGTATAAAGAATTAATTTCTTTCTCTTTTACACAAATAAAATTTAAATACAATTTAAATGAAATGGCACTAACTTACAAAAGACATGACGTTTTATTTATTTTCATTTCAACTTGATCTATAATTCATTTTATAAGGGACGTTAAACGCGTTTTATCAGTTTAATGATGGTGTGTTTTGATATGCCAGAAATAATTTACTTCGAAATCGCATATTCTACCCCACTTAAAATAAACGCGCCTTGAAATAGAAACGTGTTTATAAGTTAAATATCGAGAAAAATAATGCAATAATAATAAAATTCTATTGACGATAAAAAAGAAAAGTCTTTTAAATTGTCTCCCAAAACCCAAAGGGTTACTATACAATTCACAACGATGATAAATTAGATAAATCTATTTAAAAAATATGTTCCACCATTATTAAATTAAATGAAAATGGCGAAATAATTTGTTTGTGTATGCATCGAAAAATATTCTTACCTAAAGGGTGACTCGTTTTCTGAATTCTAACAAGTTTTTTTTTTTTAGGGGATTTTTATATTATCATCATGCAACAAAACTTAACACATTGAGCGATTTACATTTTAGGGCCAGTTTTACAGTCGACACTTACCGGAATAAGTAGCACTTAAGTTTTTCATATTAGTACATTACGCTAAGTTTCACAGCCTAAGTCGAACTTACCAACATCACCAACATCGAAGACTTATGTAAGTCAAAAAATTGCTGTAAGTTGTAATGAGTTGAATCTGTACATGGAAACGTCAAAATTAATTTTGATAAAATATTCACACACGGCATAAATATAAGTAAAATATGCAAAAATTACTTAAAATATACAAAAGAGACTTTCCTATAGGAAAATACGTCAACACAAAAGCGTCAATTTCATTTGTCTTCATTCCTTATCTATGTGTCAAGCGAGTGCTTCCAAACTCTAGATGTGTCAAAATCATTTGTCTCAAACATCTGTTTAGTTTAGTTTAGTTAAAAAAACTTCTGAAAATCCGGAAATGTTCACATTATGAACAAGAATTATGCCCCATTTACACTTATGCTCGGTAAACAGCCAAAAGAATGAATTTTTCCATTCTTCTGACAGATTTTTGACAGTTTACTGACAGAATACTACCAATTTGTCAGTCGTGTAAATCCAGCATCACACATAAAAATATTCGCTTTGCCATTTTTTCATCTTTCAGTTTCATCAAAGTAATGGCTGTCACATTCTTTAGTTCCTTTTTTCTATTGATATTTAGACGGACAGGCAAAAAAAAGTCTCATGGGCTTACCCAATAGTAGAAATTCTATGTAGATTATCTTTTAAACATCAATTTTGACAATTTCCTCTCTATACTTCCTTCTGCCATGAGTTTATCAGCTACGGTGGAGAATGTATGCAGAACGACTAAAGAAACTCAGTGGATAAGACATAAAAAGCATTTGTTCAGTTAATCCTGAGTTAAGTCACCAAATTTGATGAGTTAACTTGGGTCTAACTTTAATCTCGCACTGAAAAACTGGACCTAAGACAAAAAAAAAACAGTCGAAAATCGTTATTTACCACGAATAATATTCAATTTGAGATCAAACACGGAATTAACCAAAGGAACCTTCATAAAAGAAATGATTTTATTTAAGTTCGATGAATACAATAACTTCACTGTCTTAACTGTATATGAGAATTTTAAGTACACACACTTTAAAATTTAAGTATTATGTGCATTGCAAATATTTATTAAAATATATATATTTAACTAAAACAATAAAACATTATAAAAAAAATTCGTCTGTCTAATAAATTAAATTTCATCTAACATATACGTTTAATAATGTCACCCTTTAAGGAAAACATGTGTATTTTATATAAATAATCTTCCCATTTGATAAACCGATTAAAGAGTTTGTTAAGAAGTCATTAAAACATCTGAGTTGTGTAAGCACTTTTTCTTAGAGTCAGACTCCTCTTAACGACTTCATGATAAGATATCAAAAATGTCAAATGAAAAGGACAGATTGAATAAAGTGTCAACAAAGAGTGAAAGAAAAAATATAACTGTAAACAATTGTGTTCGGTCCTTCACATTGAATTTCAATTTCACTGAATCATTTAGAGTTCTTATCGCGATTAAGAGTGATCACCTACAATAATTGTTAAAAGAGCTATGGAAAATCATAATTTCCAGATAGTTAAGTTTAAAAAAAGAAACAAATTTGAATATGAAGTTGTACCCAGTACAAACGCGCAATTCAGAAACGTCGGATGAAACAAAACTTTTTTTCGTCAACCAAAGAGAAAACAAATACTTCTTGAAGATAAATTGTAAAGCTGTCATAAAGACGTTTTATAAAAACATCAGAAAAATATCTTCATAATGTTTAAGAAAGAGTAAAAACAAATACTCTTAGTGCACTTTAAATATGCTCCTTTTAAAATAGTTTTTAAGAGGGTATACAGAGAGTCAATATTAAACAAAATTGTTGTGAAGGTCTTTAAGACGTTTGAAAGACTTTTTTGTAATAGTTGAAACATGCAACACTTATAAAGAGCAAATTAACTGGTCATAAAGTGGGATGGAATTCAGAAGATTGAACTACCTGCTTGTTAAGAGGTGATAAATTTGTTTGGAATACTCTTTAAGAGTTTATGTGTTGCTTGGGTAACGCTGCGAATGTTGTCCTTCAAGTGGTCAATCGTTTTGAGCTTATCGGCGTTGACTAGCGACTTCACATATTCCCACAGAAAATAGTCAAGTGGCGTTAAATCGCACGATCTTGGAGGACAATTCACGGGTCCGTAACGTGAAACTATGCCGTTACCAAACGTTTCCTTTAAAAAATCAATTGTGGCACGAGCTGTGTGACATGTTGCACCGTCTTGTTGAAATCACAGCTCCTGCACATCATGGTTGTTTAGTTGATGAACGAAAAAGTCAGTAATCATGGCTCTATAGCGGTCACCATTGACTATAACGTTCTGGCCAGCATCGTGTTAAATGAAGTAAGACCCAAAGATTCCAAGCACATAACTTTCAGTTTTTGTCGGTATAATGGCTTGAGGATTATCTAACACTCCAAATACGGTAGTTTTGCTTATTGACGTATCCATTCAACCAAAAATGAGCTTCATTGCATTTTCTTGTGAAAATCGCGCGAATCTAACAATTATTTTGCCAAACCAAACTAAGCATAAATCAAGTGGCAGCTGTCAAAAAGACCTACTCCGAAAAAAAGTATTGCCAGATTGAAAACCACACGTCTAAAAAAATCACCCTTTATTATTGTTGTTTCATTAAAAAATTGTATATATCTAGATTTGACATGCTGGGCAATCGCAGTACACAAATCTAAGGTAATTTGTACCGGAAGGTTGTCAAAATTAAAAGTGTCAGAAATTAAACATGAGCACATGAGAAAGTCTAATCTTCTTTTCTTTTTTTAAATTTTTGTTTTCAAGAAACCAATACTCATCCTAAGCATAGCACTTTTCAGCTCGACTAATCAAGCAACAAAGAATCACACAGCCAGCTACACCAGTTTGTATATTTTTCCTATAAAACAGGATGGTTATACATGAAGCGTTAGATTAATGCGTTTGTTTGAAACTCAAAAGAGTTTAAAGTTGTCAATAGCAACAAGTTGTTTCCATGGAGGGCTCTTCAAACAGAAGACGCTTCGCTTAATAAATTAAACAACAATATTCGCTTCAGAAAATAAAAATCCTTAGTGATTCCGGTTTTTTGTTTTCACGACTTGGTTTGCCTTCCTCCATAGAGCGCGGTCATGGAGCACACGAAAAGTTTCAAGTGAAGTAAAAGGGTTCACAGCATTTTCGATCTAAGAAGCACGTAAGGCATCAGGGAGACGACAAAGATTCCTATTCATATAACAAGTCAATGCTAAAGCTGAAGAGGCTATATACGAGAGTATAATCGAATTGATAGTTAAAAAGTGCTTATGATAAACTGAACAGCATTCCATTGAACTAGCTGAACGCAGTTTAGCCAGTATCGCATCTTTTGTTGTATTTTTACCCACAACCATGTGGGTATCCGTATATTCTATACGGTTGGTAGGTGGTTGTTAGAGCAATCAGCTGCTAGAAGCTGAAGCATTTTACATATGTATGTGCAGTTCCCTCTTTATGTTTATAGTAAGAGGAACTGTATATGTACAAGGATGCCATCATCGAAGAAGCCATTAAAGTTTGTAGATTCTTTTCTTTCCTTTCATTGTATATACGCCATGCTGACTATACCACATACAGCCTCAAGGGAGGGTATAGACAGCGAATATGAAAGGAATGCTTTGCGCTTATCTCAGGTTTTGAAGAAAAAACCAGCTCCTATACAAAAGGACCAACGCAATTCAACCTAACTTAAATTAAGTACGAGTATGAAATGAAATTTAAAAAAAAAATATCTGAAAAGGTTTCGTTGACTTTTACATGTGAAATGAAATATCTGAAGAACTAACTGACTTAGGTTCAGTTCGTATCTTGATAGTCTTGTGTATATGCATGTGTGCTTTCCTCCAAATAGAACGTATCTGATGCTATAAATTTATCCTTAAGCAACGATTAATAGAAGGAGTGAGCTAAAATGCCTTTATTTTTCTCGCAATATCTTCAACGGTTGGATTTATATAATTTGTTTGTTGGAAATCATGGGGCGCGTTGTTTGTGTCGACTGGAATTAATATAGAAGTAAAAACAAGCGATAGAAAGAGAGAGAGAGAGAGAGAGAGAGAGTTGATTTATTCGTAAAACTTCGTAATGATTATATTTTTTGAACCTGATGCTTGCAAACAGAGAGCTAGCAACGGATTTACTTACCTCATTTCGGCGTTAGGCAATAACGCCCAAGGAAATAACGCTCAAATCAATTTGAAAATATCGCCCGCATTTTTTTTATCGCCCAAAAAGAAAAAAATTGAAAATATCGCCCAAATTTACATTTTTCTAAATCTCAAGTTGGAAATATCGCCCAAATATTTTCAATGTAAATTGTTTTTGTAAAATTTGGGCGTTATTTCCTCAATTTTGGGCGATATTTCCAAACATTTTTTTTAATTTGAGCTTTCTTTCCCAAATTTTGGGGGATATTTCCAAAGTGAAATTTCAATGATACTTGTTGACAAACAAAAAATTTTGAGTATAATCATGGCAACCAAGAGCCTTGGATGGCATAAAAAAACAGTGCTCAAGCTCCAAAGTGCTGCTTAGTGATGCAAATTCTTGAAGCGGAGTTTTTAGGAATATTTGCGAAAGGTATGTTTAATATAAGATAATCTTAAAAAAAATCCGCGGTGCATTAACAGTGAGGTATGAAACCCCCCTGGCTTGGACACACTATAGGATTTGGGGTAGGTGTGAGGCGCGGTGTATGCAAAGTCTATTTTGCATTTAAGAAACTGGTTTCAAAGAAACTTTGCATACACCCAGCCTCGCACCTACCCCAAATCCTATAGTGTGCCCAAGCAGGGGGTTGCAGAGGGGCAGCATGCCCCCCATACATACCTCACTGTTTATACGCCGTTATAATTTTCAAAAATCCATATTGTAAATGTTAGTATTGACAATATTTTGATTTAGGCGTTTTTTTTTAGCATTTTGGTGTTATTTCCTTAGATTTGGGGGTTATTTCCTTTTCTTAATTTTTTTTGGGTGATATTTCCAATTTTGGGCTTTATTTCTTATTTGACTTTAAACATTTTAACTTTGGGCGTTCTTTCCCTTAAAAATAATAAAAAAATTGGAAGTAAGGCCCAGATCGATAAAAAAAAACAACAACTGTTCAGGATGGTTTTGGGCGTTATTTCCTTGGGCGTTATTGCCAATAGCCCCTCATTTCAGCAAAGATGAAATTTGGATATTTGACAATGATTTATCTGCCATAAAATAAAAAAACGCCAGTGTCATACTTCAGCTTGGTGGATGAAGTCTTTATTTATTTAAAAACCACCGGAGTGTAACACTGGTGTTTCGGTATTTGATGGTCATAAATATTTCAGTGTCCAAAGTTTCATCCTTACATGGAATGAGGTTAATAAAGACTTTGGATGTGTTTTGTCCTTTTCCCTGTTTTAGGAATGAATATCAATTTAGCTTTTCTCCATAGACTTGGTATATACCCAAGAGCAATGCTATTTCGAAGGATGCTAATCAAATACGGTATTAGATCTTCTTTTACCTTTTGCAATAGGGCTGGAAAGATATCATCTACACTTTGTGACTTAAAAGATTGAAAGGTATAGGTGCTAATCGACCAATCTATCCTTTTGCCTAAACAGATAGTTGCCGCTATCTTCCAGTTTTCTCTGTTTGGTTTGAGAGGTGTTCTCTCTACCGAATTTCCTACTAATGCCTGGAAAATTGTTGTTAAGTAGCAGAGTAGACCTTTGCTCTTCGTTAGGCTACAGCCTAAACGGGTGGTTCAATTTTCTTTAAACTTGGTACCTATCGTTTTTTGGACATCCCCGACACGTTTTTTTTTTTTTTTTTTATTTTCACGACCAAAAATACCGCAAGAAAATTTTTATTTTTATCAAAACCGGCTCCACAGATTCCAAAAAAAATTCTATAAAATTTAATAGGTTTAGGCTGCATTTAAGTGAAAAAATATGCACGACTTGATCGCACGAACTTGCTCTTGTGGTTAAAAACTGCGTGATGCATGTTGTACATATATATTTAACGAGAAGATATTAAAAGAGTCAAAAGTACCCACTAAAATATCGATTTTTTGTTTGATTTTTTTTTTGTTTATAAAACGATGATTTTCAAAATTTTTAAATGCAATATTACTATTGAGGAGCACCAGATTATAACAAAATTGGTCTAACCATGGAAGAGATACACGCAAATTACCCAAAAATAAGACCATTTTCTCAGAAAACGTGGAATATGTACCTAATTCCGTTGTGTGAATTTTTAGAGGAAATCCTGAAACGCAGTTTTCTTTTAATTAACTTCGTTACTACAGATAAGAAGTTTATTTAAAATCGTTAGAGCCGTTATCAAGTAAATTTGAAGACACTAAAATATTTGTATCGCAGCTACCCGCTTAAGATGAGCTAAAACAAAAATTCGAATTTCGCATCTGGGGAATCACATAAAAACGATCTGTACCAAATTTGATGCAAATCGGTCCACCCGTTTAGGCTCTAGCTCAAATTACAGTGGACGCACAGACCGACGGAAGACATGACGAAACTCACTTTTTTGGAATTCTCGATTATCGTCGTCTTATTTTTGATTACAACCCCGAATTTTTTTTTTACACAAAACCAATAATTGCCCTATAGAGCAAGTAAAAAATTGTTCCGAAAAATGCTTATTAATGGCAACTTCCAAAGTATTTACCATTTTTGGTTTTCGATTTTCTCGAAGTTCATCTAATTTTGATCAATTCTTTTATGAAGAATGATTGATTAGTTTTTAATAATATTGCGTGCCAAAATTTTCGTAAAAATATTTTTTGAAGTTCTAAAAAAAGTTCGATTATTTTTTTTTGAACACTCAATGTTTCAAACAGACTGGGTCTATTTTTATTAAACTTTGTTAAAAGTTGGAAATGTTTTCTCGAAGATCTTAAGCAAAAATTATTCTTAAAATCGAAAATAACGCCCAAATCGGTTTGGAAATATCGCCCAAAAAAATTCTGAACAATTGTTGTTGTTTTTGTTTTCTCAATTTGGGCGTGATTTCCATTTTTTAAAATTTATTTTTTAAAGAAAAAAACGACAAAAAATTTTTTTTTAAAGTTAAATGGGAAATAACGCCCAAAATTGGAAATATCGCCCAAAAAAATCCAGAAAAATGAAATAACACCCGCCTTGCACCTACCCAAATCCCATAGTGTGTCTGAGTAGGGGGGTTGCAGGGGGCAGCATGCCCCCCCCCCCCCATACATACCACACTGTTTATGCGCCGCAAGTTTCATTGAAATTTCACTGGAAATACCACCCAAAATTTAAGAAAGAACGCCCCAATAAAAAAAAAAATGTTTCGAAATATCGCCCAAAATTGAGGAAGTAACGCCCAAATTTTACAACAACAATTTACATTGAAGTCCATTGGGCGATATTTTTTTTTGGGCGATATTTCCAAGTCGAGTTGGGTGCTATTGCCTAACGCTTTTAAAAACTGTTTGTTATAGAAAATCTTACTATGCCCAAAAATGACTCCTACGATTTTGACTCCACAATAATAAATACTTAAAATTGGTGTAAAAATCAATTATTTAAAAAAAAAATTAGATTTATTTATGCAATCTGTTGGTGTACATACCGCGTTTGGTTCAAAACAGTTTCAAAACTATTATAATCAATTTATGTAAGAATTCTTAAGGCCCAACTATACTAGGCATAAGCGAACTTAAGCTAATGTCAAAATCCCAACGAAAATTTGCTTATTTTTGCAAAAATACCGCGTCTCGCCATAATTGACTTATCCACGCATAGCCATCTGTTATCACGTATACATACATCAATTTTTTTCATGAATAAAAACTTACTGAGGGATGATGATTTAAAATTATTATCAAAATTACCTTTTTGATCGATTGTTAATCATCATTTTTTTATTTTTCAACTAGTGCTTATTTCGTGAATGGTAACACTTAGCTCATGTCTGATTTGACATATAATTAGTTTTATCCTTACGCTGAATGAATATGGTTGTGTATACGCTTCGCAAAGTGGGCCTGCGATCGACTTAGAGAAGATGCCGATTTTGCCAAAAAAAATCATCTTTTCAGATGAAGCTCATTTTGATCTTGGCGGGTAGTAAACAAGCAAAATTGTCGCATTTGGGGCACAGAAAACGCGCACGCATACATTGAAAAGCCGATACACCCAAAACGAGTCAATGTATGGTGCGGATTTTGGTCCAGAGGCATAATTGGGCAATTTTTCGAAAATGAGCAAGGAGTGGCCGTTACAGTCAATGCCGATCGTTATCGGGCCATGTTGAATTAATTTTTGTTCACAAAAATTGAAGAGGAGGATATTGGCAACATTTGGTTTCAACAGGAAGGCGCTACGTGCCACACAGTCGATGCTACACTCGATGTTTTGCGCCATTTTCAAAAAAAAAAAAAGAAGTTATTTCGCGGACCCTTTAGAATATGGTAAAAGTGTACGTGGGCAGATTTTACTAAAAATACTTTTTTAATTTTTCCCTTGCACAAAAGAACGAACTCTGAAAATTTCATCCAAATCAGTTGAGTCGTCTCCAAGAAAAGAGCAATTTCCGGGAAAATATGAAATATAAAAGTGTAGATGGCAGTCGGTGGATTCGACTAAATCTAATTTTTTATTTTTTAAAAGTTTTGACTTTGTTGTTTTTGAATAATTTGTTTTCTGTTTAAAGTCAATTTGTTTAAAAAAATTGCTCCTCCTGGCTAAATGGGGGGAATAGACACCCTCCCATATGATTTTTTCTTATCTCGACTCAACCTACACGCTCTAAATTTTCGTCACACCTTCTGCGAATCACCCTGTATATATATACCTATGTACATATATGCTATGGTTGCACATTTTATATCGATATATCGAAAACATCGATGATTTCTTAAAAACCGATATATCGAATACAATCGATATTTACGAAACATCGATATATTTCATTCTATATATCGAATAAAAGTTTGAACTACGTTTCATCAACTATTTTGTGTACCTACGAGTTGAAATGAGTTTCGTTTCATTCGATCGCGCTCGCATAGTAAAGTTGAGTCGAAATCTTGCTATCCCTTATTTCAAAATCCAACTCGATCTCTTTATACTGCAATTAAACGTAGTAGTTGGTTGCAAAAACACTATAGATAACAAACATGATGAATTCGAATGTATGTAAAATATGGTGCGAAATAAAAGAACAGTTTCCAAAACTTTGCAAAATTGCTTATAAATATTTAATTGTGGTAGCCAGCTCAGTCCCATCAGAGAGACTTTTTTCAAAAGCATCACAAGTGTTCAATCAGCAACGTTAAAGAATCCAAGCAAAGCGGGTCAATAATATACTATTTATACAAAGCTTGGAAAGGAAGAATTGGGATATCTAATATAAAAATAAAAGTAAATTCTATGTATCTACATGTATGAGTAATTAATTTTAACTCAATTTTATTACCTTGGATTATATCTCATTTTTGTGTTCCTTTTTCCCTATCCAACATTTTTAACATATTACTCAACTCATATTATACTAATGCATGGATGTTCTCATTCGATATATCGGAAAAATCGATGTTTTTATTCGATATATCGTTAAACTTCGATATAACGTTTCGATACAATACACCGAATAAAACATCGATACATTTTTTCTATGGACATCCCTAATATATACAAATATAGGCATAAACAAGAATTGCTAGTTTAAAGTAATAAGATGAGATAAGATTGCTCGTTTAAATAAGAAATCTATTACATTTAAATTCTTCCTGCAATGTCATTTGCGAAAATCCCTACGAGTTGGGATTTTGTTCATACATCAACCATCACTGTAAATAAACAAACTATGGTTATATTTTTTTCCTCACGAACTACAACTCTATGTACTCTCTTGAGAAAGAAGAAGAAGACGAATCTTATCAACAATAAATCTCAGATTTTGTACATAAACTTATTCCACATATTGGGCCTTAGTGTGGTAGTGTTACCAGTCCTACACTGCTCCTGATTGAAGAATATACTTCTCCAAAAAAGTAGATAGTTTTAAATTCCATAGAGTGGTGGTGAAAAGTTCGGCTTCCTGCGTTGAGTTTTGTTGTGCTTTTTGATGATCCGTCTCTCCCTCTTCTTTTTTTCTCTCTGGCAAACACACTCACTGTCATTGATGTTTGGTGTATGTAGTGTGTACATTCTAAAAATGTCTTATTGAATTTATATTTATCTTCTTTTATGCGAATACAGGGTCTACAGGACGATATTCACACAGTGGTCATACATGCCCTGAATGCGGTTGATAAAATATTTCCTTTGCTGATGTCCAAATATTTGACTGCGTCCTTCATCGAAAAAACGCCAGTTTTTAGTAGCAGGAGCACAACCAGTAAAAGTCACCAACATTCACCGGATGAAACTAATGACATTGGGGTGAGTAATGGCAGTGGCCATCAGGATATGAATCAGGAGCACCAGAATCAAAATCAAAATCAAAATCAGAACCAGAACCAGGACCACTTATTGTATGCTGATGATGATGATACACTTATTGGGAATCTATTGAAATGTTTTGAAGTCGACCACAACCGAAGTAATGGAAAATCGGTAGTTGCGACTGACGAAAAAGTCAATTGTACTAGTGGAAGTCCTATTCGGCCAAGCCCTGCATCATCGGCCGACCACAATCAACAAAACCATCAACCACGAGGACCGGCACCGGGATCAGGACCAGGACAGGGACCAGGACGAGGACGAGGACGAAAACGACAAGTAGTAGCTGGAGATTTTTTCATCATATGCCCGAAATTGCTATTGAACAAACTTCGCCTCTGCTATCACAATAAATATTGGTTGGTCCTGAATAAATACGCTGAAGTTATATCGAATCTGGACTATGATGCAATTCGAGAATATTACGGAAATGATATTGCCAGTACTTATGAGGTGAGTTTTTTTTTGACGTTTTTCTTCTTTTTTATTTTTTTTGTATAAAGTTTCAGCCTCTTATTATGTTGGGAGCCAGGAGCAATGGAAGGATTTTTGTGATTTTTCAAATTTATTTTAAATTGATTGAAAGTAGGAAGGTACCTTTATCCTGGCTGCGAGAAGTGGTTGGTCGGCTGGTTGGTTGGATGTAGTTGGATTTACGAGTATATATTTATTTACCCCTTTGATCTGAGAGTTGGTTTGGAATTTTATTTTCGAAATGTCCTGTTTCGTTTTAATTTTGAATGGTAGGTATTGCATAAGGTATACCTACCCAAACCAGTACCTACAACAACCTGTGCTGGAATCAATTGTTTGTTTTGTGAGATAAATGAAATTGATCCACAATCGAAAAGCCACTCGGTCGAATTGTTAAGCAAATTTCCCCCAACGCAGCGCTTATAAGTACGTTCATATAGGTATACGTAAATTTTTCTGGAAATCAAAATAAATGTTTATTTATTTTTTTTTTATTTTTTTCCATACTTACAATAAAAAAAATCAAGAAATTGAATAATCTGCTGACTAAAGAACAGATTGTGAGCACCTTCCTTGTGATGCTATTCTAGTTTATTCCTGGAAAATCTATAGGTACTTATTACTTATTGGTGAAGTATGTATGCCACGCAGGGCTGACTTTGATTTTGTTTAGGGTTCTCTTACAATAGATTACATCAATTTTAAAATATTACAAAAAATTGTAAAATTATAAAAGAGTTCTAGTAAAATAATGCAAAACATCAATCAAGTAGAAAAATTGCAAGTAGAGCAAACACAAAGAAGGAATATTTTTGAATAACTAATCAGCAGCCAAATATTTGAATAAAATCTCATGAAATTTATTATCGGAGCACATCTTCCTGATCCTCAAGGTTAAGGAGTACCAAGAATATTAAAGAATACAATTCAAGGTAACAGTAACCAGAATTTGTCCTACCGTCAATAGAAGGAACCCTACTTAGTCTATCAGATCAAGCTAAATATCTATGCGTAATTCTTGACAACAAGCTTTACTGGGGTATGAACGTTAAAGAAAGAGTCAAGAAGGTTACTCCTGCAACAGGATCTTTGGTAAGACCTGGGGTCCAAACCCTAAAATCATAATGTGAATGCACACGGCCATTATAAGACCAATCCTTACATATGGTAGCCTGGTTTGGTGGAGCGCGATGGATAAAGCAACTAATTATAAAACGCTTAACAAAGTTAAAAGACAAATTATCAACAAGTTTACCGGAGGGGTATGTATGCACAGACTGAGTAAAACGCCCCGTACAGATTTTGAAAAACCGTTTTCTGTCTCCATCCCCACAAAAGAGGAATGGGATGCTGGTTAACAACCATCAGAAAAACCGATGGTAGAAATTTACAACGACAGATCGAATATGGATACAGGAGTAGGTGCAGGCTTCTTCCCAGAGTCCCTCGATTTAGCCAACTCATATTAGAGTTGTGATTTTCCAATCACAGGTATAACTGTCTCGGATCCATATGTGAGTACTGGCAGGACCATGGTCCTGTACAGCAGCAGTTTTGAAGTTATGGTGAGATTTCTGGATTTGAAGAGCTTTGACAGACTATAGTAGGCTCTGTTGGATTTGAGAAGCCGCCCGCGTATTTCTTCTTCTATATTGTTATCGTCTGCTGCTATTGACCCAAGGTATTTAAAGGATTGCACCACTTCAAATTCGTGCTCCGCTACCTTGATTGTTTGACCAACTGTTCCTCTCGCATTCGACGCCACCATGTACTCTGTTTTACCTTCACTATTGTGCAGCCCCAGATTTTGTGCCGCCTGCTCGATCTGGATGAAGGAATCATGTACAGCTTGCTCGGTTCCTCCGATGATGTCGATGTCGTCTGCGTAAGCCAGTATCTGGCTGGACCTGTTGACGATGGTCCCTCTTGTTGCCGTGCCAGAGTCACGGATTGCTTTCTCCAACGCCAGGAGGCAGGCCAAACCATCCCCTTGTCGGAGTCCATTAAAGATGTTGATTGGTTTGGATAGCAATCCGGCTATTTTTACTTGGCCTGTTACGTTGGTCATGGTCAACCTACATAGTCGTGTCAATTTATTTGGGATGCCGAATTCTCTCATGGCTTTGTAAAGTTCTACCCTGGCTATGCTATCGTAGGCGACCTTAAAGTCTATAAACAGGTGGTATGATGGGATGTTAAATTCTAGACATTTTTCCATCGCCTGCCTAAGGGTAAAGATCTGATCAGTTGTTGATTTGCCTGGAATGAAACCACACTGATATTGTCCGATGATGGTTTTAGCGTATGGGGTTATCCGGTCTTGTAGGATAGAGGAGAGTATCTTATAGGCGGTACTCAACAACGTGATACCTCCATAATTGCTGCACGTTGTGACATCTCCCTTCTTATGTATGGGGCAAATTATACCTTTTCGCCAGTCTTCTGGAATTTCTTCATGCTCCCACACGTGCACTATAATCTCATGAATTGCTTGACGTAAAGCTGGCCCACCGTGTTGAAATAGTTCGGTTGGTATACCATCGGCTCACGGGGCTTTGTTTTTCTTTAGCCGGTCTATAGCCTTCTCAACCTCTTCTATGCTTGGTGGCGGCAACATAGGGTACTCTTCTTGAAGTAGTGGAGCCTCCACTTCTGCAGTGAGCTGACCATTTAGCAATTCATTGAAGTACACTTCCCATCGCTCCAGTATGCTTTGAGGATCGGTGATCAGATTTCCCTCTCCGTCCTTGCAGTATGTGCAGCGTGGTGTGTACTGCGTCATGTTTCGGACGGATTGGTAGAACTTCCGCGCCTGGTGCGGACCTCGCTCTCGGCTTTTCTCTATTTCACAGATTATGTTCTTCTCCCAGGCTGATTTTTTCTGTCTGTGAAGCCGTTTTTCAATTCTTCTGACTTCTTTATATTCGTCTTCGCGTGCCCGCGTTCTATGAGATTGTTGCATTGCTCGGTACGCAACATTCTTACGTTCAGTCGCTAGCTTGCATTCATCATCAAACCAGTCGTTCCGATTTCTACGACTGCTGCCTAAGATGGAGTTGGCAGTACTAATGACAGTATTCTTAAGGCGTGTCCACTTCTCATCTACGCCCAGCATACTGGCTCCAGGACTTACTCTACCCAGTTCTAGGGCGAGTCCTAACGCATTACCAAAGGTGTTACTGGTGTTTTCATTGCGCAGAGCAGCCGTGTTGATTCGAACCTGATCGGCGGATGCAATACGTCTTCGCAAGGCAATCCGCCCTCGGAAAACCATACCAACAAGATAGTGATCCGAGTCGATATTGGCACCTCGGTACGTTCGTACCGTCATCAAGTTCGAGTAGTGGCGACGGTCTATCAACACGTGGTCAATTTGGTTACGAGTGACTCCATCAGGTGATACCCAGGTGGCTTTGTAGATATCTTTACGCGGGAACTTGGTACTCGCAACGACCATGTTTTTCGATGCTGCCAATTCTAAGACTCGAAGTCCATTGTCATTAGTGTTCTCATGCAAACTATGGGTGCCTGCGTAATGCCTGAATACCGGCTCCCGACCTATTTTTGCATTCAAATCCCCAAGGATGATTTTTACGTCATACCTTGGACAGGCATTGAGGGCCCTCTCGACTTGTTCGTAGTAAGTCTCTTTTTCTTCGTCTGAGAACTCCTCCGTAGGTCCGTGAACGTTAATGAGGCTGATGTTCTTAAATTTGCCTCGCACGCGAAGGGTGCATAGCCTTTCGCTTATAGCGTTAAAGCCGATGATGGCAGACTTCATTTTTTCGCCGACTAGGAAGCCTACCCCGAGCACATGGTGTTTTGTATGACAGCTGTAGTATAAGTCATAATCTTTCTTCTGTAGAACACCATTCCCTGTCCATCTTATTTCTTGAAGTGCTGTTATGTCAGCTTTATATTTTGACAGGGCATCGGCTAGCTGCTGAGTAGCTCGAGCTCTATAGAGCGATCGCACGTTCCATAAGAAAATTCGTAAATCGTTATTCCGTTTTCTTTGCGTGGGTTGTCGTCGTGAGATCAGTCCGTTTCCGAGGCTTGTTGCTGGTCTCGTAATTCTTCTTGTTTTACGGAACAGGGAATTAACCTGTTGCCAACCTGTGGAACCAGCCTGATCATATTAGCCAAACCTTTTTAAAGGCTTGTTTCTAGCGGCCGCCGCGAAGAGGCTATGATCACACTTCCACCAGTCCGAATAGTTACGGCACGTGCATGTTTTCGTATGCTACATGTTTTACTTTAATCACAGTGAATTGTTTACCTCTGATTTTAGTGTGTATCGAAAATATGTCCCGGTTATTGATAAAAGTTTTAGCGGTGATTCCTCGAGTAACTCTTCTTCAGGTCGTGGCGTACTTCTAGCTATAAAATCCTCATTTAACTCATCGCTCTTGATCATACCTGATACTTTAAATCTTGAAATCATTTGTGTAAAAGTTCGAGTATCTAAACGTTTCCTTTATTTATTATGCTGCTATATACCCCCCTCCCAACCTACTAGTGCATATCAACTTTTAGTTGACGCAATTGATTTTTTGGTCGATCTCATTGACGCCAACGATTACATTATTGTAGTTGGCGACTTTAATCTTCCCCGACTCGTATGCTTAGTCTCAGAAGACGAGACTTACTATGTCTCTATGTCTCTATGTCTTACTATGTCTCTATGTCTTACTATGTCTCTTGTTGATAGATTTTTGTCTTCTTATTTCGGCCAGACAAGGAAAGTTAAAAATTATCTGCAAAGGCAGTTAGATTTGGTTTTTCAACCGATGCTCAGAATACTGTCACTATTGAAAATAATGAAATCCTCTCAATAATTGATAATTATCATCCACCTATTTCACTTATCTTTGCCTTTCACATCACAGAAATAAAATTTCTGCAAAGCTAATTTCGACAGGCTGAACGAACTCCTTGGAAAAATAGACTTCGACTTTATCTCGAATGACTTGCCTATTGACCTTATTATAACCGCTTTTTATGAATAACTAAAAAATAGCTTTTTACAATCCATTCCACTCCACTCATGCCTCAAAAGAACTTTACAACCTCTCCCTCGTGGTACAACAAAGATCTTCGTACTCTTCGTAATAAAAGAAATAAACTATGGAAAAAGAATCTTAAGTCTAAATCAAATGAAGATCTTTCAAATTCAAACTATGTTTCCGTATATAACGACTTTTCATGCCTATGTGAATCTCTGTACTCAAACCATCTTATTCAAACTTCATCTGACCTTATCTCGAACCCAAAACACTTTTTTCAGTTTATTAATTCTTAAAAAAAAAAACTCAGACGGTTATCCTTCAACGATGAAATACTCCAATACCTCATCCGCGGATCCTCAAACTATTTCCAACTTTTTCGCTGATTTCTTTGGCCAAGCATTTTCTTCAAACAATCCCGAAATAAATATCGACTTCTTTAGACATATGAACGGTTGCAACCAAACCTCTTTACCATCGATTAACATATGTCAAACCTCAAATAGTATTTGTGCCATGGAATTAGGTTATTAAATTGATGCAATAGCAACCGATTTTAGCAAAGCATTTGATAAAATTTCCCACAGTATAATTATTTTTCAAATTAAAATCATATGGATTCCCATCTCTGTTTATTTCTTGGATCCAGTCTTATTTAAACGATGGGATATATATAGTTTTGTTTAGGGCTAACACCTCCAACCATATATCCTCAACATCAGGTGTCCTGCAAGGGAGTGACCTCGGGCCTTTGCTCTTCTTGTTAAGTATTAACGACGTTGAGCTTACTTTAGTAGGATCGGACCTGCAGATTTACGCCGATGACATGCGTATCTCCAAACAGATTACACATGCACGGAAGATTCTCAGTCACTACAAACGGACTTGAATAATTTCTATACCTGGTGCTGCCACAATTTCCTTGAGCTAAATGTTAGTATATGTCAAACAAGTAATGGTTCTCCCGAAAACGCCCTCCTCTTCCTCAACGTTGTTACTACATAAATAATGAACAAGTTTCTGTTGTTACTTCCATTCGTGACTTAGGGGTTCTTTGGGATAATCAGCTGAATTTCCGAGCTCATAATGATTCTATTATTAACACAGCTAATTCAACCTTGGGATTCATTAAACGCTGGTCCAAAGAATTTTCAGATCCCTGCATCACAAAATCCCTTTATATGTATAACTTTTGTTAGGCCTCTGCTTGAGTAGCGTCTCAGGTCTGATGGTCATCCCTATCATCATGTCCACATTTAGAGAATTGAATTAATATGGCGAGGCAAAGAATGAAAAGAAAGAATGAGGCGTTAATAAAAAATTGGCGTTCAGATGTCAGGGAGGCGTATCGGGGTTGAACCAGTTAGTCAGACCTGGCTGAAGAGGCCCTTGTAATTCTCTCAAAACGATAGGGAGGTTGAGTTGTGAGCAGGATATCCCAGAGCAAGGATAAGGTGCAAAACTGAAAGTAATTCTCGAGTGACATGTTGAGTAGACAATTCGAAAAATTTGATACTCTGTCGTACCTTCGTAGTCCAAAAATGTATCTAATGATGTTGTTGAAGACGACATTTAGTTTTCTTTTGCAGGCATAATTACAACTAGAGTAAATTTCGCAACCATAGACTAAAATGGACAGGCATTGCACGTGTCTTTATCGGTGTGTATGACTGGGAGACCCAGAGCGTGCGTAACGTTCCGTTTGCCTTACCCACTATGCCGTTAATGTGCTTATCCCATGTTAGTTTGCGAGGAAAGGTTATTCCGAGATTTCGAGCAGAATTCACATATTCAACAGTTTTATTATTTAAGGTTATTTGAGGGAAATATGTAGGTGAGATCCAGAATATTTTTTTTAGATATTACCAAGCACTTAGACTTTGATGGGTTTAAAACCAGTCCATTAGCCTTAGCCCAAAGTGCCAGTTTTTCGAGGTCCTCATTCACGCGGCAAGCACAATCTTCAATAAGACCAAGACTGCAGCCGAGGTACATTTGTACATCGTCAGCATAGGAAGGAATATCATCGACGTAGAGCGAAAAAAGTAATGGGCCAGGAATGGATCCTTGTGGAACTCCGCTAGTGGTAGGGAGAAAATCGGATAAATTGTTACCTATTGCAACAGCTTGTATCCTATTGAATAACAGCATCAGGCGAGAAGTTATAAAGCCGGCGAAGTTTATCTGCAAGTTTTCCGTGTACAATTGTGTCGAATGCCTTTGAGAAATCTAGGCATTGAAGGAGTAGAGACGAATTTCCAATTTAATGAATTGCCGTCAACATCCTCAATACTACGCAGGTTATTCCACAACTGTCAACTATTAAGTTTTCAAAATAGCTTTTAACGGCCTTTAGTCCATACAAATTGGCGTTTCGTCCCGGCGATCTCACTTGGACTCATCAGTTGACTATTGAGGGCCTTGTCAATACGCAATTTTTATTAAGTTCAGTTCAACTTACATGAAATTTTTGACAAAAATCCAATGTGAACTATATCCTATATAACTATATATATAAGGATATAAACAAAAGGGGTGAGTCAATTTTTGAATACATTCTCTGTTCCAATCATATGTTATGTAATTAATAAGGGTGACCACCCAACATTCCGTAATAAAAACAGGGAAGAGATTCTAGACCTCACTCTTGTGAGTAATAATGAGAAAATTTCTGTAGGGAATTGGAGAGTCTCACCTGATGAATCCTTCTCGGATCACTTTAGGATACTCTTTACTTTAGACAGAAACCCAAAAGATAAAAAGCCTTTTAGAAACCCAACTAGAACAAATTGGACAGAGTACTCAAACTGGTTGAGCGAACGTATCGATCCACCTGAGGACGAAACGCTTTCGACAACCTCAGCCATTGATACTGTTATTCAAAACCTTACTACTAAAATGAGAACGGCCTTCGAAAGACACTGCCCCATATCTCGTAACATTGGACCCACTAATCCACCATGGTGGAACAGTGAGCTTAAGAAACGACGAACAGGGGTCAGAAAACTTTTCAATAAAGCCAAACTGAGTAAAGTAGAGGAGGACTGGAATTCTTATAGAGCCGAACTTAACTCATACACTAAAGATCTAAGAAAGGCCAAAAAGGATTCATGGGTTAGACACTGCGAGTCCATTGAGAACACAAGTGAAGCGGCTAGACTTCGAAAGATCCTTGCGTCCAGCCCCGCGATTCCGGGATATATTAAACATCCCGATGGATCATGGTCGAACTCGTGCCAAGAAACACTTGAACTCTTTATGGAAACGCATTTCCCTGGCTGTAAGAATCCTGAAGACTCAGGTTATACACAACCAGAATCTTTAGACATTGTTCAACCAGCACCAGAATTGGAACAGATTATCACAGAGCAGAAGATTATGTGGGCAATAAACTCGTTCAAACCTTATAAATCAGCTGGACCAGACGAGATTGTTCCGGCATTTCTTCAACATGCTCTACAGATAATCACCCCATGGCTTAGGGTAATCTTCAAAAGTTGTATTAAACTTAGACACGTCCCTATCAGCTGGAGAAAGGTTAAAGTGGTCTTTATTCCAAAAGCTGGAAAACCGACACACTCGACTGCAAAAGATTACAGACCGATAAGTCTCTCTTCGTTTCTCCTCAAGACACTGGAGAGAATCATTGATTTGCATGTTAGAGAGCTTCTCAATCCAAACAATTTGTGCAACTACCAACACGCTTACCTTAAAGGTAAGTCAGTGGAGACTGCGTTGCATGAAGTCGTTTCACAAATTGAGAAAAGTCTCGAATACAAAGAACATACCCTGGCAACATTTTTGGACATCGAAGGAGCGTTTAACAACGTAAAAACGGAGTCCATTAAGTCAGCTCTGGAAGAAGTTGGAGTTGAATCTGCCATCGTGGACTGGATTTATACCATGCTCAATGGTATAATCATAAATTCCCAACTTGGAGATACTATTGTCAAGAAAACAGTTACAAGAGGCACACCACAGGGAGGGGTAATCTCACCTCTCCTTTGGGTCCTCGTTGTTAACAAAATTCTTACAAAATTTAAAAATCAGGGCATTAAAATTGTGGCCTATGCAGATGACATAGTAATTTTGATATCGGGTAAGTATCTTACCACCATCAAAGATATTATGGAGTCTGCACTTAAAGAACTATCTTCTTGGGCAGCACAAAACGATCTCGGGGTCAACCCTTTAAAAACTGAACTAGTTCTGTTTACGAAGAAAAGGAAATTAGAGGACTTTACTCCTCCCAAGCTAAATGAAATTCCTCTGAAACTATCCAACGAAGCTAAATATCTATGAGTAATCCTTGATTCCAAGCTAACTTGGAAACGGAACACAGAGGAAAGAATGAAAAGAGCACTTTGTGCCTTCTACACATGCAATAAAACCTTCGGTACACGATGGGGTATGAGACCGCAAGTCATCCAGTGGATGTACACGGCGATTGTTCGACCCATACTTACCTACGGTTCGATCGTGTGGTGGAAAGCTGTAGAAAAAGTTTGCTATCTCAAAAACCTGAACAATGTACAGAGACTAGCCTGTATAGGAACAACGGGGGCACAAAGATCTACGCCACAAGCAGGACTGGTAACTATTCTCAATCTTCCAGTCCTGGACGAGTACATAAGATGCACTGCAGCCAAGAGTGCACTTCGACTTAAAGAAATGGGCTCTTGGAAGCACAGCAGCTATGGTCATGGGTCCATCTTGCAAAGGTACGACACTGTGGCCGGACTTGATGTGACGACAGACCCACCCCTAATTGATTTTAACAAAAAATTCTCTATTTCAATACCCGAAAGGCATGGATGGGAACCCAACTTACTAATCAGTGAACAGGGTATCCCCTTCTACACTGATGGGTCAAAAATGACTGAAGGAACAGGAGCTGGGGTGTTTTGTGAAACTCTTAATATTAGAGAATCATACAAACTCCCAGATGAGTGTAGTGTCTTTCAAGCTGAGATTTACGCTATTGAAAAGGCGGCTGAAATAATTCACAAGAAAAAACTGAACTCGTCGGAGATCACTTTTTTCGTGGACAGCCAAGCTGCCATCAAAGCACTTTCCAGTGAGACTATTATATCCAAGGCAGTAGCAAAATGCCGAAGCATACTGAACAATATTTGCTACACCAACCAAGTCAAACTCTGCTGGGTTCCTGGGCATAGCAATATAGAAGGGAATGACATAGCAGATGAACTGGCAAGGAAGGGGTCAGTATCAAATAGGAATAACAGTAGCCAAATAGATATGGGACCAGACGTTCTAATGGGAGTGATTAAAAAGAAGATAGACATAATTATGAAAGAGCAAATCAATAATTCCTGGATGTCCAGGAACGATTGTTCGAAATTTTGCCCAAGGCCAGGCTTTGTTTTTATGTGAAGGTTTTTATAATACAAATTCTATATACTACTGAAATACATCAGCCAAGTAGAAGACTTAGCTTTCCAGCTTAATGATTAAGAATTTTAATCTTGTTGGATATAGTTCACATTGGATTTTTGTCAAAAAGTTCATGTAAGTTGAACTGAACTTAATAAAAATTGCGTATTGACAAGGCCCTCACTAGTCAACTGATGAGTCCAAGTGAGATCGCCGGGACGAAACGCCAAATTTTATGGACTAAAGGCCGTTAAAAGCTATTTTGAATCAATAATTCAACAAGTCCAATTAAATAGTGCTGAGTCTTCTACTTGGCTGATGTATTTCAGTAGTATATAGAATTTGTATTATAAAAACCTTCATTAAGTTTTCAATTTGCCAGAGAACAATCGAGTCTTAGTTGAACGAATTTCCATTACAACGCTATTGCGAAGTGAATTATACATTTGTCTAAGTTCAGGAAGACGATAATGTTTCCACGAGTTGTAAGCTCGATCTCGCTGCTGCATTAAGATGCGTATTTCTTGGGTAAACCAATTGGGATTATCCGACTTATTTTGCTTAGTTTTTACTACAACATGTCTGTTGAATAGCTGATCAATGCTATAATTGAAAAAAACCGTACCTGCTCAGTAGATGAGTTAAAGTTAAATAAATTATCCCAAGCTATGTTTCTAGAATCTGCTTCAATTTGTATCATTAACAAGAAATAATTCAAGAAGCGTCGGATCTCCAACGAAATAGTAGGAGGGAGTAATTGTGTTAACGGATGTAAGATCAAGTCTGCTCATCTGATCCGAAAAGATATTTTCACATAACATATTGCTATTCAAATCACCACATAATATAATGTTTGAGCAGTCCAAAGTTATGTCCTCCAAGAGTTCATAAAGAGGGGAAAGATTAGTGTTCCTATTGGGCCTATAAATTTCACCTATGAGCATCTTATCATTATTGTTTCCGATCAAGTCAACGAAAATATACTGAATCGCTTTAGTACAATCAGCTTAGAAGAATATCTCAACTTGCATTTAATAGATTTTTTGACCTACAATGCCACCCCACCACCCTAACGATTTCTATCTGATCAAAATACACGATAACCACCTAAGGAACAACAACAAACAACATCCACTCCAGAGTCTACAAATAAGTCAACGTTACGTCGTGCACTTTACGTTGTAGCACGTTACGTTACGAAATCTGATTTGTCCCGACCAAAACAAATTGATTTTAACGCGACCGACGATTTTATCATTTTAACACTTATATTTTTTTATTTTTTTTCTTTAATTTTTAATTATTCCCCGAACAAAATGGACGCGACACTAGTAATTAAAAAGAAAACAAAATCAAAACAAAAATAATAATAGTCAGCTGTAGGGATTGACATTTGACTGTAGATATGGTAGATCAACGGCTGTAGGTATGGTAGGATATCGGGTGCGTTCAGTGATACAAATCTGAACTTAAATTCTACGTTTACATTATACTGCTTTTAAACGATGCAATTTCTTCTTGCAATTTGTAGGCTGGGATATACAAAATAGCTGAGGTTGAACAAATTGCAGAGTTATCGGCTATTTTTGTACCTGCACAAAGTTAACATTCATTAAAAATCACAGCGTCCAATTCCATAGGCGATTGATGGTGTCAATCGATTGAAACTGCTATTTTAGTGATTTCCACTGACAACAACTGCAACTAAATATTCTAAAAACTCAAGATATATAATTCGCCGGCTATCTTATAGTGACATTCATTTGAGGTTCGTTTAGTATAAAATTAAGATTGAACTTTTTGAAAGTGTTACTCAATGGAAAGATGGAGTTTCATAAGGGTTGCAAGTTCGTTGACAGTTCAAACTGGATATTTTAATTCGGCCCCTGTCAGTCAAACCATTAAGTTCCTTTGGAATTTGGGTACGGTGTCATTTAATTGAAACCAAGATTTTAGTGCTCTCCGCTGACAGTTGTTGTTTGTCGATGCTCAGAGAGTGATTACCATAAACAATAACCATGTGTAATGTGAAGTCATCTTAAAGTTGAGAGTGAACTACGAAGCAGGACCTTTCAGTACCGAACCTTCAGCGTTCGTTGGACACTTCACCACCAGCCTTTTAGTGCTTGGAAATTTCGTTACAGCGGTTCTCCCACTGGGTATTTCGCTGCCGTTCTTTCAACACTAAGCTTTTTAAGCACTGCCGTGAGTCCCGGCACTCACATATTTTTACCAAATTTTCCGCCCATCTGACTCATTTTGAAACTCACCGAAAACAACCACATATTATCAGTGTATTTCACATTGCAATTCATCCGCTCTAAAACCTAAGCGAATCACCATTGTGTTTGATTAGCAATTGTCGATCATAATAATCTTTGTATTCATCATCCTTTAGCTTCTGGTTTGTTGTAAAGTTACAAACTTAGGGCCAGTTTCACAGTCAGAAAAGTAACACTTAAGTGGGGAATGTGAAAGATTAATTCCGAATATCACAGCGCACTGTTACCTGAATAAGTGGCACTTAAGTCTCCGATGTTGGTGACTTAAGTTCCACTTACGCTGGCTATGAAATTTAGCTAAAATTCCTCATATGGAAAACTTAAGTGTCACTTATTCCGGTAAGTGTCGACTGTGAAACTGGCCCTTAACCTTTAAATAAACTTTTACGTTCAGCAATGTTTTGTCAGAACTTTTAGTATGTCCACTTACCTTTACGTATATAGTTTATAGGTATATCTAGATACTACAGTATTTCAACATTCTTAAACATCTTCATTCTGTTCCGAAATTTGAACCTAATAGTAATTACCCTTTCCTTAACAAATCTGACAGTTTCTGTTTTTAAATATTTTACAGAATATTAACTTCAAATCCTTAAATTAATATTTTCAATGTAGGTATAACAGGTAAAATGTATACATACCTTCGTTTTTTCTATAAGCATTTCTATAGCTATGATGTTTTGTTTTTTTTGTTTCACTCCCTCAATACCTACTACCTACGAATTTCATATACATAGATTCCATTTATTTGTGCGTATCCCACATTTCCCAAAACAGCCATATCTGTCATTGTATACCTCTATCACCATCAATTTCTAATAAAACCAAGCCGAATTCCCATCCCCTTGTGATTGTGATTTTATCGTCAACAAAATAAATTGGTTCCACTCGTGTAAACAAATTTGCTCCCTTTTCAAGTTTCCCACGAAAACAAACTTAATAGCTGATTCAATGTAGTTTCTGCGGTTCCAATTGGTTGGTTTATGGCTTTTTATGTTTAGGAACCATTCAATCTGTTTTTTGTATTTTTGTTCACTTTGTTCTTCTAACTCTCCTTACCAAGAAGCTCGAGCCCTCCACGAAATGGCGAAAAATCAAGAAAAAGAAAAAAAAAAAGAAGAAAAAATAATATAAAAATAAAAATTCTCCATCCTTGCCTCCTTATACGATGATAATAATCAATCTTCTTTGTGGCAGAATACATTTCTGGACGAACTCTTGCAACTTGTTGGCGACGATGATTCTCGCGTCAGGGAGCACACCGCTGATTGCTTGTGCCGTTTTATTATTCAAATATCGGGCTACTACAGTCGTCGTCAACAGGAGCAGGAGCAGGAGCAGGAGCACTTCCGAACGCAGGTGGCTGAAAGGATCCCTTATAGCACAGCACCAGGAGCCGCAGCACCAGTCCCAACAACAACATCCACACCCAGACGACTCGTTATGTCTTCAAAAGAGCTCTATCGTACCAATTTCAATTTACTGTGGGACTTCTACGACTATCGCTTCTTCCAGGGCATGTCGATTCCAATCCGTGATTTACTCACCGAACACAGTCAGTCGATGCCATTGGCGAATGGCGAAGTTTTAGCCAAAGTTTTGTACAGACTCACAAATAAACTGATGGAGTTGAATGATAGAAACTTGCAGGTAAGTGCGACGATGAAGGAGGACGAATCCTACATAGTCGTAGTAAAGTATAGTTGTTGTAGTTTGCTAGAAATCTAATTTGACCTGTTTGTGAGTAAAAAAAAAAAAAAACAAAAACAAAAAAATAACTCATCCTTTCTTTTTTTTTATGATTTTTTTTATGATTTCCACAGTGTGGCATTATTTATGCACTGAAAGTCCTGTTGAAAGCGTTCAACTTTTTCGATTTCCGTGAGATTTGGACGGAGTTCAACTTTGTGGAGATTTGCTTCAAGTTTGCTTATCATAACTACGCGACAGCGTTGGATTTAAATTGCCAGAATGACCTAATGGAAGTCACAACAACATTGATTGCAGGTGAGTAGGACAAAGAAATGAACTGATGTGTATTTGGGTTTTTTTTTTTTATTTTTTTTTTCAGCGCTTTTTTACTAGGTTGAAAAAATTAGATACCATAAAAATATAGGTCGTACTTATTTAAGAAAATATAGCTGAATTTCAGGTCATGTTAGATTTGGTTTTAAGGTGAGTTTTTTTTTTTTTTTTTAATTTTATGATAGAAGGTTATTTTGGTGGGGTGGATTATTCCAACATTTGTGGGTTAAGGAAAAACTTCGCAGTGAAAGTCTAGTAGGAGAAAATACTGATTTTTCGGAATGTAATCTACATGGGATAGGTAAAGGGTTTTCCAATAAGAGGTGTTATTTTGATATTCAAAGAAAAATTGCATTTTTTGAGATAAATGATCGGATGTTTATTTCATTATAAAGAGGAAGGTATGCCGTTAATAATGGAACACAACATCAGCCAAATGGCCGCCACGACCACGCTTACAGGACCATATCCTTTTCATGAAATTTTCCATAACCAAATCGCAAAGTGGCTGCCCTATGTCCTCGATAGCCTCACGAATTCCATCTTTGAGGTCTTGAATCGACGCTGGGCTGTTGGCGTAGACCTTATCTTTCATGTGGCCCCAAAAGAAGAAGTCGCAAGGTGTAAAATCACAAGATCTCGGTGGCCAATTGTGATCACCTCTTCGAGAGATAACACGGTCCGGAAACTTTTACCGTAAAAGATCGATGGTTTCATTGCTTGTGTGGCACGTAGCGCCGTCTTGTTGAAAGTAAACGTTGTCCAGATCAATACCATCCAATTCCGGCCATAAAAAATCATTAATCATCTCTCGATAGCGCAATCCATTGACCGTAACTGTTGCTCCAGCCTCATTTTCGAAAAAGTAAGGTCCAATGACCCCGCCGGAAATGGGCCTCATCAGTCAAGATGATTTTTCGATGAAATTCCGGATCATTTTCATGCATTTCAAGGACCCAATCAACAAAGACACGACGTTGTTGATGATCAGCCGGCTTGAGTTCTTGTGTTAACTGAACTTTATAAGCCTTAAGACCCAAGTCTTTATGCAAAATACGGTGTAATGACGTTTGTGGAATGCCTAATTCCAAAGAACGACGAGGAATGGACAAACCTGGGTTTTCTTCAACACTTTGGGCTACAACAGCAATATTCTCAGTTGTTCTTGAGCGACGTGCACGTGTTTTATTCTTCACATCACTAACTTGTCCCAACAGCTCGAATTTGTCCACCAATTTCTGTATTGCGGTCCGACAAGGTGCTTCACGACGACCCAAAAATGTTTTAGTTTTACGAACCGTCTCTGCCAAATTTTCACCATTTTTATAGTGAATTTTAATAATTTCAATGCGTTGTTGAAGCGTGTATCGTTCCATTTTTATTAATGGCGTAGTTTCTTCTTGTCAAATGTCAAAAAATGACAGCTTCAAAAGTGACAGCTACCGAAATAGCGGGCTATTCAAAATAACACCTCTTATTGGAAAACCCTTTATAACTAATTTTTCCCTACACCAATAGAATGGATATAATTATTTTATTTTTGTTTATTTGTCATGTTTTAAGACCATCACACATTCGATCCCCATGATGGTTTGAGGTTATATTGAAACTGATTTGTTTGGATGCAAGTGTGGAAGCAAAATATGATTATCATAAACAGTTTTACTTAGAGGCAGACAAATTTTATGGTAGTGATCGCTGGAGAAGCAATAACATATCCGTTATTGTTGCCAATACTTTCGGCTGTGTTGTTTTCATTGCGTTATTTTTTCATCGGCTGAATGTGTAAGAAGTATATTTCGGGCAGTAGTGCTTTGAAAGTGATTCAGTGAAGTTTTAAGTGTTTTTAAAAATTAAACAATTTGTGGACCTCGAGAATTTGCGAAAGTCACTGGCGTTAGTTAACAATATTTGTATCTTTTGTAACTATTTTCATTGTTTTACCATAAAAGGATGTTGTTTTTTCAATACCAAACAACAAAGACCAAGTTTACTAAATTTTGTGTTATTATATGGCATCGCTGGGCAGTTACTTTTCTGTCTTTTCATTGCCGTGTATGTAGTGCATAAAGCTCCATATGACGCGAATAATTTTTTTCAGACCAGGATTTTCCCTTCAGGACGCACTCGATATTCTTTTTTCCGATACACCTGAAAGCAATGCTCCTGTTGACATCTATATAGAGCCGCCTGAGCCTTGTATTCTTACTGACGAAAAGTCTGGCAACGAGGAAGATAAGGTTCAAGATATTCGTCATTTGCCCGGGAAACAATTATCGGCGCCAGCAGATATACTTGTTGGGAATCAATCAATCAAAGAGTTGGTGAAACGGATGAAATCGATCAATTAGAATCTCAAGCTGAACCATCAACATCGGTTCAGTCTGATCCCCCTGACCCGATTGCTTTGTGGTTGCAAACGCGTTTGAAGAAAAAGGAAATGGGACAGACTTCTTCTTGGAATGCAGGTGATTTTCAAAATGCAGAAAAGGTAGAACTTCAGCAGCCAGATTATTCAAGTTCTAAGGGTAAAACACCAACTGAACTTTTTGAGGAGTTTTTCGATGAAGAAGTATGGGAGTATTTACGAAAAGATACTCAGATATACATGGACCAACAAAATGTATCTGATGTTACTGCAATCACAGTGGAAGAACTAAAATGTTTTGTGGGGATTCTTGTCCTTAGCGGCTATAAAGTTCTACCTTCCTCTAATCATTATTGGGATCAGAAGGCCGATATGTACAATCAAATGGTCAGCAATGCTATGCGCAGAAATAGATTTTTGTCTATCCTAAAATACATACACTGTGCTGACAATGATGTTGATTTTGATACTACCGACAAGGTTTAGAAACTGCGGAAATTGATCAACATTATGAAAAAGAGGTGCATGGAACATATTGTGTTCCAAGCGCAGATATTGACTATGATGAAAGCATGATAAAATATTTTGGCAGGCATCCCATGAAGCAATTCATTATAGGGAAGCCCATCAGATTCGGCTTCAAAGTCTGGTGCATGAATTTTCCCGATGGCTATCTGATAAATTTTGATTTATATCAAGGAAAACTGCAGAAAGAAGATTCAGTGCATGTGACCTTATTTGGAGAAGCAGCAGCACCTCTTACTAAGATGCTAACAGAAACACCTACCAATGTTCGGGATCTTCCATTCAATATTTTTCTGGACAACTTGTTTTGTGGACCAAGTTTTTTTACGAGGAAATAATTACTTTGCAACGGAAACTTTCTGCGAAAAAAAGGATTAACAAAGTGGCGCAGGCATCATCATCTAAAAAAAGCGTTGTGGAGAAAAAAAAACAAGACCATCCGATCCAAGCTAACCAACAGGAAAATAAATCAAACCCCTAAAGAAAAACAAAGAAGACAACTTACGTTGCGCAGCAAAACTTCAAAAATCAAAAATGATATGGGATTTTGTATGTCCGTTGGAGGGATAATGTTGTTTTGACCGCCGGATCTACAAAATTTGGATTGAATCCAACTGTGCCAGTAAAACGCTTCTCCCCCGATAGCAAAAGAAAACGTTTAGTTCAAATGCTCTCAATGATTCACCGTTATAACAAAGGAATGGGTAGAACAGATCGCATGGATCAAAATATAAACGCGTACGGGATACGTAACAAAAAAATGGTGGTATGGGATTTTTTATTGGATGATCGACGATCGATGCAGTGATCCAAAACTCATGGATACTTTCGAAAAAAAAAAACAACAAAATAAGGGAACTAAATTTCAGGCGCGCAACCGTAGAGACGTACCTTACAAAACATGCAGTTTCAAAGGAAAACCCCGGACCTTCTGGAAGGTATATTTCTTCGGCCAGAGTGCTGGACGATATAAGATTTGATCACAATGACAATTGGATTGTTATTCTATACACCAGACAAAAAAAAGAAGAGATGTCTGAATCTCAAACAAGATCATTGCGGCATAAATGCAAAGTTAGCTTATGTGTTAATTTTTGTATGTGTTTTCACTCAAAATGTAAATATTAAAAAAAAAAATTCTTTTGAAAAATAAACTTTATTTTGATTCAGATTTCTTCCGGCTAATCTATTCTATTTTTCTATCTTATTTGTTAGCTAAAACCCATAGAGGGTATTTTGGTCAAATGCCAGAAGAAATTGGGGAGATTAAAATTTGTTTTTATTTTTCCTAGGTCCAAAAAAATATAAGGAACAATCTGAACAAATAAAGGGTTTTTCAACAAGGACGTTACAAAAGTAGAGCAACAGGGACAGCAAACGACGCCATATTTCTTGTCGCTCTTTTGACATTTCTCTTCAGTAAGGTTTGCCATTTCAAGATATACGAGCCAACAAAGAGTCGAAATTATTAAAATTTACTACCGAAATTCGGAGTCAGTGGCCTCAACGTTAAGAGCGCTACGTCCAATTTATGGTCGTCATAATCGTCCTAGCAGATCAAAAATTGAGCGTCTAGTAGAAAAATTTTAATCCACAGGCACAGTACAAAATGTTCCCGTGCCAGTGAGACAAAGAAGTGCCCGTAGTGTCGAGAATACTGCTGCCGCTGAGGCTTCAGTTGCAAAAAGCCCAAATGTGTCTTTCACACGTCGTTCTCAAGCGTTGGGCATCTCTGTGACGTCGTTGTGGCGAAATTTGCGAAAAGGTCTTGGCCTACATCCTTAAAAGATTAAATTGACGCAAGAACTGAAGCCGCTTGACCACCAGAAGCGTCGTATGTTCGTGAATTGGGCTGAGCAACAACTTGAAAATGATTCGGATTTTCATCGAAAAATCATCTTCAGCGATGAGGCCCATTTCTGGCTGAATGGCTTCGTCAATAAACAAAATATGCGGTATTGGTCAGGCAGCAATCCACACGTACTCCATGAGTCATCATTGGATCCCGAAAAAATTCGGGTTGGTGTGGTTTATGGGCCGGCGGCGTCATTGGGCCGTACTTCTTCCGTGATGATCAAGACCGGCACGTTACTGTGAATGGGGATCGCTACCGTTCAATGATAACCGAATATTTTTGGTCCCAATTGGATGATATGGACTTGGAGCACATGTGGTTCCAACAGGACGACGCCACAAGCCACACAGCGAATGTCAAAATCAATTTATTGGAAACCAAGTTTGGAGAACGTGTTATCTCACGAAATGGTCTAGTCGCTTGGCCGCCTCGGTCGTGCGATTTGACGCCGTTAGACTATTTCCTGTGGGGCGACGTCAAGTCTATGGTCTATGCCAACAAGCCACCGACGATTGATGAAATTCGTACGAATATCGAACGTGAAATTGCAGCAGTATCGGCAGATTTATGCTTGAAAACCGTCGAAAATTGGTTTCAGCGTCTGGACTTCTGCAAGCGTGCCCGTGGTGGCCATACAAAAGAAATCGAGTTCCTTACATAATGGCATCGAACGTACTTTCACAGGAATAAAGAATTTTATTGATATCCAAAACCGTTTTTATTGAAAAACCCGATATCATTGAAATTTTTAAACAAAAAAAAATACGGGCCTTAATGGGTTACAAATCCATTCATTCTATTAAAAAAAAAAGAAGACACAAAGCTTTTTATGCACTTAATACAGAAAGTTTGACCGAAAAATGCTCAGAATTTCAAAGGACCTACTATAATTTATATTTAACAAATGCAACAAATCGAAATAAATTGATTTTTGCAAGAGGAGTTGAATTTGAGTGTCCGTTGAGTAGGAAAACACTCCAAATTATCTGTTCGCCTAAGACTGTAAAGACCAATAAAATACAAAGTACAGCCCTTTACACATTTTTTGAATGAACATTTTAAAGTAAATATGCGCCCTTCTGTTCTGAAAATTAAGTAAAAAAAAAACAAAAAAAAAATCTACAACACTCACATTATTTAATTAAAATTATTGCATATATATTATATGTATTTTGTATCCAAACTTCAAACCACAAAATGCTCAACACCAAACAAAATAAATAAATGGCACCACTTTTAGTCTTTCAGTAATCGAAGCTAATTGATAAAAATCAACACTTTATTTACCCTTCAATTTCATACTCAGACAATTGTTATAATTTAATTTAATACAAAGTCATATAAAGGTATTTTGTTTGAATCACTCTTGAATGAACATACCTCCTCGTACACAAAAAGAAAAAAGTAAATCCCTTATCAGCGCATTATTTTTCATTGGTTGCGTGGTTACATCGTCATTAAGCATAATTACAAAGGTGAAAACACAATTAAAACCTTTATCAATATAAATGTAGTTACATATACATTACACATAGGTACCTATAAGCATAAGTATTGATTATTAATAATCTGAATTAAATTTTTCGGAAAATTACAAATCATTTAATTTACCACCATTTCAACCGCACACATAATTGTTGCCATTATATAAATTCATATTAATTTATTGCTCTCAATAAAATAGTAGCTAACTTTCAACATCTCTTATAGTAAAAATTTAATAAATGCAACAAAAGAAGACAAACAAAAATGTTAATTAAAATTTACCCTACCAACGGCAACCATTTTTGAATCACATCTCTAAATTTTTTGTTTGCCAAATCCATTAAAATCTCTATGAATACTCTGCCCCCACTCTTGGCAGTCGATGAATTTGGGCAACTTGATTAAATAAAACTGTTGTCGTATATTTGTTAAAAAAAATGTGAATTAAAATATAAATAGGTAACTTAATAAATTCTGATTCATAATTTGCAGTGGAATTTTGTGAAATGCATATTTGGGGTGACCATTTTTCCTAAATTTAAACTTGTAATAAAAAATTATTTCATTCATGACTATTAATTATAGAAGAGGGAAATAAAAGAGAAATGTATAATCCCTTGTTTTCTTAGCCCAGTTGACGAAGTACAGTCATCGGCATAAATATTTTCACAGTAGTGTGATCGCACTTTTGAGTGAAAAATTGGTAACGGTAAATGTCATGAAGTTACGGGTTGTTCATCGGTGTAAGTTTATAATATTTCTTATTTACTGACAGTTTAATATAAATCATTCGAGTACTGCCTTTCGAGAGTATACATCAATTTGTGTTAACAGCGCTCGTTTTTTATAGACATAAGTATTTTGACTAAAAGTCTAGGTAAGATTTGGTGAGTGTTTTTTTGTTTGTTTTTTTTTTTGTTTTGATCAAAATTTTATGATTTTATTTATTTTAAACTTCTCTTAAAGAAATATGGGTAAAAAAGCAGAGTTAAGCGTGAAAATTAGAGCAACTATTGTGGCAAGGTATAACAGCGGCGAAACGGTGAAACACGAGCCTAAATTTACCAAGGCAAACAGTGCATTACCAGATAAATAAATATAAAAAAACAAACTCTGTGCAAAATTTAAGGCGTACGGGAAGAAAAAGAAAAAGTACACCAAAAGATGATAGAAAGCTTTTGCGCGAATTTGTTCAAAACCCTGCTTTAACACCAAAAAGCTCTGGAGTTACAGATAAAAAAATATACTCAAAATCCCGTAAGTGAACGAACAATACGTAGGCGTCTTGCTGAATACAATTTTAGAACGTATTCTGTTAGAAAAATACCGTATATAACCTCTAGGAACAAATAAAAGCGTTTAGAATTCTCGAAACAATATCTCCATAAGCCTCGGAGCTTCTGGAACCGAGTTTTACGGAGTGATGAGAGTCTATTTGAGTTTCATGGATCCCATAAAAAAAATTATTCGATTGCAAAAAGAACAACCCAAGAAAAAAGTTCCAGTTTTGCAAACGGTGAGTGACGGTAGAGGTTCAGTAATGTTTTGGGGTTGTGTATCCTCAGGTGGTCAGGGGAACTTAGTCCCAAATGATGGAACAATGAATCAGCATAAAAATTTGACTGTCTTAAATGATTTTGTTATTTAAAAATCCAATAAATTATACAATGGAAAAAATTTTAATAAAGGGTCCGCCATCTAACGTTTTTTTTTTTTCAACTAGTGCTTATTTCGTGAATGGTAACACTTAGCTCATGTCTGATTTGACAGATAATTAGTTTTATCCTTCGCCTGAACGAATATGGTTGTGTATACGCTTCGCTAAGTGGGCCTGCGATCGACTTATGAGCAAGGAGTGGCCGTTACAGTCAATGGCGATCGTTATCGGGCCATGTTGAACGAATTTTTGTTCACAAAAATTGAAGAGGAGGATATTGGCAACATTTGGTTTCAACAGGACAGGACAAGTTATTTGGCGGACCCTTTATTTTTACAAATTGACCTAATAACAATTTCCCACTTTCAATTTCTTCGATTTATATCTGAAATATATACATTTTCCACTTGTCAAAATAATTATGCCGATGACTGTATAAGTGCTTACAATTATAAATAACCTAAAACAAACAAACTTCTGTGGAAATGATGGAATAAGTGGATTTATATTTAAAAAAAAACCGAAAATATTTATATCGACTCCCATTGTTACCCTTGTTAATGTAAGAGTTTTGAACAAGGTGAGTTCCCATCCACCCTCAAAACAGCTATTGTTACTCCAGTTCATAAAAAAAGTGATGCAAATGATCCTAACAACTACCGACCAATTTCCCCGCTTTCCGTTTTCTCAAAAAAAAAACTTGAAAAAGCCATAAAGTCAACAATATAAGAGTTTTTAGATAGGTAAATCAAAGTTTGTTGAGGCATCAGAATTTAGCTTTCGAGTAGAGAAATCTACAGAAGATGCTATGGAAAGATCTCTCATCAAAGTGTATAGCTCGTCATTACATAAAAACAAGAAATCGGCTGGAGTTTTTTTTTACCTACCTAAAGCCTTTGACTTAGTTTACCACTCTGTACTATGGAGTAAATTATTGCAAATGTGGCAAGAATGGGCTGTAAGCTACCTTAGTGAAAGAAAACAATGTGTTCAGGTAAATAGTGTTCTGAGTGACTTAAAAGACTGCCTAGATGTACCTAGGTGTTCCTCAAGGTTCTGTCCTTGGTCCACTTTTCTTTATCGTGTTAATAAACACAATCGTCAAAATTCCTGTAAATGGTAAATTAATTGCATTTGCTAACGACATGCATAGTCTTATGAAGCATATTCACTAGATAACCTAACGATGCAAATCAAAAATTATCACATGATATGGTCTTAAGTCGTTAGTCTAATGTCGTTTTCCATTTTACGTCCCCGGAAACATCCGGAATCAAAAAGAAGTCTTCTGAAACCATTCCATTAGCAAAAATAACAGTCAACCGACACGCTTCAGAGAAGAATTCGTTCAAGAAGCATTAATACATTTAAGCTCAAACGTCAGAAGAAACTCACTCAAACGTCGACGCCATTATACTCTGTTCAACAAAAATTTTCAGTACAGGGAAGATAGTACGTTTGCTTCTCACAACTCACATCAGCCTAGTTACATTGGCTTCCATAAACATGTCCCTCTTTATAGCTCTCACAGAGTTTCCGTAGTTTAAATTATAAATAACCCTTTACCATTAAAATACTCAACTTCATAAATCTGTTCTCAGGAGCTTCAAATCCTAAAAGTTCCTCAATAAAATCCAAAGAAAAAGCTCTTGAATTTGCTTACAATTGGGAAAGGTAACTCTGATTAGATGAGCACAATTTCAATACAGACATCGTAGGTTAACGATCGTTTATCATCAGCAGGGCTGTCGTTTCATTTTTAGCATATATATTTCTTTTGCATATAATTAGTTTTATTTTAAAAATAAGGAACACGAAAATCAGTCCAATTGATATTCCTACATAAGTTTATAAGTTCAAAAGAGCTCTCCACACTTATTCCAGATCCTGAATGCTAAGTAAGCAAAATGGTTCGGACCAAGGAAGATTGCGTAGAGCGAAACGAAAAAATCTGCGCTGCACTGCTTCTATTCTGAGCGATTGCGTGGATTGATGGCGTGAACAGCGATTTGGTAAATTCGCTTTTGCAACAATATGATCGATGTGGGAACGGAAGTTGAGTTCTTTATCACAAATTATGCCCAAATCACGAATAAATGAAACGACGGGAATAGGAACATTGCAAAAGTGATAGTTTCGAGGGTGTGAAGGCAGGCGTTTACGAGAAAAGATCATAGATTTTGATTAGACCAAGTAAGAAAAGAATTGAGGTCTTGTTGAAGCAGGATAATATTTTCATAATTTTCATATTATCGGCATATATAGATACGTCGGAGAAGGGAATGATGTTCGCAATATTATTTATGGCAAGGACAAAAAGAAGTGGGCCAAGATGACTGCCTTGAGAGACACCTGAGGTTGAAAAAATTGGGTCGGGCACATAACATCTAAATACTACATTATAAAGGCGGTTCTCCAAATAAGATCTGATCCATTGGATGAAAAATGGTGGAAAACCAAAGGCTTTTAGCTTGATGTAAATAATTTGATGAGAGATCTTATCAAAAGCTTAACTGAAGTCAGGAGTAATGACATCAACATCATAGCCTTTCTCCAGAGCACAGAGCGACATGGAAACAACTTGAGTGAGATTTGTGGTTGTAGACCTACCCTTTAAAAAATCATGCTACAGGGGCGAGACTATAGATCTACAGTGAAATCTAAGAGAGTCGTAGACGATGCTTTCAAAGAGCTTGGGTATTGCGGAAAGTTTAGCTATTGAACGATAATTAATTTGATATTTTTGTCTTGCTGCCTTTTTTATGGATAGGGAAAATAAATGAGTTTTTCCATAAAGTAGGGAAAACTGCTTGCGAAAGTGAGAGTTAAAAAAGATTTGTGAGGGGTTCCACATAGTGCATTGGCACATTCTTTAAGAAAAATGGCTGGGATGCCATCAGGACCAGGAGAAAAATCATCATAAAGCAAGTCTATTTTTTTACGAACCGATGATAGACTAACATCAAGAGAAACGAGTGAGGTATGTGGACTACTTGACAAGTAGCTAAAAAAATCAAGGTCAGGATTATTGACAGTTACGCTGTAAGATTGATTTAAGAAATTAGCAAAAAGATTAACAATAACTTGGGGATCAGAAGATTTTTTATTGAAGAAATAGAAAGTAGAAGGAAGACCATCGGATTTTCTTCTAACATTTATAAATTGGTAAAACCGCTTTGGTTCGGTAATAAGACTTGTCTGAATTGTATCGAAATAGTCACGGTAAAGGGATTCAGAAAGAAAAGTAAAATTGGAGAAAGCTTATTGATAATGTGAATAATCTAAGGGATTACGGGATTTTAAGTAGATTTTCCATAACTTATTCTTTAGATTACGAAGACCACGGAACTCTTTAGTATACATAATTCTTTTGAGGCATGTAAGGGACGCATTGGGTTACACATTAAAAGATAGCAGTGTAGAAAAAAGAGACAGCAATGTCGATTTGGGTGAAGGAGTTTATAAAAAGCTTGAACTCAATATTGCTTAAAAGGATATTAAGTTGATGAAAGTCGGCCTTACGAAAGTTGAAATAAAAAAAGGTTTCAGAATCAATGGTTGGAATACCTTGATCATAACTAAATAAGAGACATAAAGGAGGGTGATAAAGCTCAAAGGTGGAAAGAAGATGGGGGCTTTCGGTAACAACTGAATTATGTGGATTTGATGAGAAGATGAGGTCTAATTGTATCCCTAAGTTGTTAGAGATACCACTTATTTCAAATAAACAATATTCAAACAACCGATCGGTAAACAGAGATTCTTTCTCAGAAGACGGATTGCAGGGAAAAAAGTAAGATTCGTCCTCAGATGGTGTCCAACGTAAGGCTGGTAAGTTAAAGTCGCCAATGATAATAAAATCGTCACCAGACGACGCAGCTTCGAAAATAGAATCAAATGAGTCGACAATTACTTGATATGCAAGAGCAGGTTGTGAGGGGCGAATATAACAGCAGAAGATGTAAAAACACCGTTTATTGGCAGTCACCTTTATGCACACAAATTCGAAAAGTGGTGATTTGGAAGTTTCAATTAGGGTTGCACTAAGTCGGTTGTGAACTGCCAAAAGAACACCACGCCCAGAGGAAGCATCACCTTTAAATTGACCGTCTGCACGAAAGACAACAAAGTCAGAAGTAAATAATTCACTATCAAGGAAACTGAGGGAAAGGTTAGTTTCAGAGAGGGCATATTATGTCAAATGGAAGGTTTTGGGAGTTGAGGAACACATGAGATGTTTCAGTACGCAGCCCTCTTACGTTCTGGATTAACATGCTGAAGAATTGCCTACTTTAAGTAACTTAAAACCTATCATTATGATGCAAAAATGATCTCTTAGGTTAATATTGCTTCCAGGAAGACTTGAACTATCATTACCCCTATTCTAAACCACTTAAATACTGCCTCTTAAATACTTATAAATCATATTTTAAACTTAAAAAATGATGTAAATGTTCTTGATTCTGTTAGAAAAGCGGACTGTAGAAGATTTTTTTTTAGTCTAATGGTCCAGACATTTTCAACAAGTTGCCAATCGACATAAAAGATAAAGTTTTCCAAAAATACTTGTTCTTAAAGGATGTCAAAAAATGACTTCTCTTAAGGTCTGAAGGTTAGACACTTTTTCAAGTTATTAGTTACATAAATAAAAAAAATTGTGTGAGTGCCGGGACTCACGGTTAATATGTGTAAACATCAACTTTTGTCCAAGCGCAGTTTTGAGGAACTGAAAGTACCCAATATCCTACTGTGCAGATTTCGTAACGTAACGTTCTACAACATAACGTTGCACAGGAAAGTTAACGCCAACATAGATGTTTACACATCAAAAACAATGCATGAATTTGTCCATTCTTCGGTAAATCAAGCTTTAGGCTTAGGCTCCACTTAAACGACTGACGTATTGGCAGTTTGCTGTCAGTAGACTTCAAAAACAATCAATTTGTCCATTCTTCTGTCAGTTTTTTGACAGGAAACCGCCAATTTGTCAGTCGTGTAAATCAAGCATTAGGTTTATGCTGGACTTAAAAGACTGACGTATTTTCTCTCACTAGACTTCAAAAACAATGAATTGGTCCATTCTTATGCGTTTTTTGACAGTTTGCTGATAGGAAACCGCCAATTAGTCCGTCGTTTAATGCAGCATTAGATTTAAATTTATTTCAAATGTTAATTGTTGATTTTTGTTCAATCGATTTTTTTTTAGAACGAACACCTACGCCACAACAAGTACACAGATACGAATTCGATATGTAGTTTATGTACCCAATAGTCTAGCCAATACCGGATCGTGCTACCTTCATTTATCTAACATGCCAAGTATGCAATTCACGCCGGTAACACGATTTTCCTCCGTGGTTAAGTTAAGCCCGGAGAATTTTCCTCTCCTCGCCCGAAGGGAATTAGTTGTTGTTGCATTAAACTTGAAATTTCTTTTGTCCCAACGTCGTTTTTTTCGACCAATTTCCTCGGGACTTGCAAAAAAACACGGCTAGTATCATCTCTCTGCACTCTTCACTCAACTTGAGTGGACGACGAAAGATAATAAAACACACTCAAACAATAAGGAAATGCAAAAAGAAGAGCGGTAACTCTGCAATTTGTTCAACCTCAGCATTTTGTACCCCAGCCAACATATACGTCCCTCGCCAACGTGTTTAAAAAAATAAATTGCATCGTTTAAAAGTAGTTTATGTGAACGTAGAATATCTGCGAACGCGCGTTCGAACGCGCATCTCTTGTGTTCAGCCAGTAAAGTGATCTTCAGATTTGTATTACTGAACGTACCCTATATCCTACTATATCTAAAGCTATTATTATTTTTGGTTTGTTTTTGTTTATATTTAGTTTTCTATCTAGACTCTAGTGTCGTGTATCGGGCGAATGTAAGAAAAAAAAATTGTGTGAGTGCCCTGACTCACAGTTAATATGTGTAAACATCAACGTGCGCGGATCCAAAACGGACTTGTTTTTGCTTGAAGGGGATCTTAAGATTTTTTTTCACTGAACGCACCCATCCTAGTATGCAGATCGTAACGTTGCACACCGTAACGTTGCACGACGTAACGTTGCACACGAACGTTCACGTTTTTTTTCACTCTACCGCCAGCATAGATGTTTACACATCAATAATATAAAAAAAAGCTAAAATGTATCGGTATATACATGATAGTTAATAATTATAAACAAGTGATCGTGATAAAATATAATTGTATCGTCGGTCACGTTAAAAACAATTTGTTTCGGTCGGGGCTAAGCATATTTCGTAACGTAACGTGCTACAATGTAATTTGCACGACGGAACGTTGCACAGAAAAGTTCACGTTATTTTTCCACTCTACCGCGAGCATAGGTGTTAACACATCAAAAATAGCCATTACGTTCAGAAAATGAATTGAACCGAAATCCAGAACATCAATTTTCATTTTCATAATTCCAATTTACAACCATTTCGAACGAAATATATTTCGTCTTATGAATTCACAAAAAATTAAAACGCAGAACATTTACGATGGTCACCGTATATATGTTATGTTCACACATTCACTCGAGTATGCAACAATCCTTTGCAAATAAATCAAAATAAAACTTACCCATCGCATCGTGCACCCAATCTAGATGCACAGTTTATTGGATTTATATTGGCAAAAAAGCATGCATAACAAATAAAGCGCAAATACCTCGAAATATAATTATAAATTAGCATCGGAAATGCTCGTAATATTTCAATTAATTAATAATCGAGCTTTATAAATTTGCGAGTTCTGAGTTCAGGGTTATTTTTTTGTTGTTGTTGTTTTTTTGTGTTTCTGTCTTTGATTTTTATAGTGCACTTTGTGTTCGATTCATTTTCATAATTTACCCTTTCTTTCCGCATGAACTGGTCCACTGACCAAGGCTTTCAACGTTTCAACCCCTCATTTATGCGAAATCAAAGTGCCTATAGCCCATAGATCCACCCCCATATCATCGGTGGTCCTTAAATGCTAATAATAATAATTTTTTCGGCTTTCATGACTTTTATGGTTTTGCGTATATTTTGTTTGGTAATTGAGTTATGATAATTCGATTCCGGGGATTATCTACCTACATATATCACATCTAGGACATTAAAACAGGATGTTATTTTTTTTTTCAATTTATCTTCTTTTTTTTTTAATTCCTATTTGATTATGATTTAATAAATTTATTTGTATTATTTTTGGATTTTTTATTGTGAATATAAATTTTATTTTTGTCTCATTTGCAGGCAATGTTTTAACAACAAATGTCATCAGCCACACTAGTTTCATCGATAATATTCTGACACATACGATGAAAATAATTAATATCTACTATCACCTGTTCACCAATCAGAAACCATTGCTTTTTGCCAAAGTACAGCGGACTGATTTATTTTCGAATGCCAAAGAATTGGCTATTGTTAGTAGTGTGGGATATTTTGGAAACGATAATGTTTACATCAAGTTGTATAATATTTTGAAAGCTGCAAATGATAGTTATAAGGTGAGTAAAATCTTTAATTTGAGCTTGTTGGTATAAGATTTTTATTTTCTTGCATTAAGGTGAGTTTAATCTTTATAAAATTATTGATTAAACAAAAAAAAATTAATTTGGTTGCTAAACTGAAAAAAAAGTAGCTAGAACTTCAAGTTAAATAATATACATACAGTAAATCCCAGATAAGTGGTTATATAAAACCGCTGAAGTGCACATAAGCACTTATCTCTATATTTACAAAAATAAGAAAAAATTGAAAACAAAAAAAAAACATTTAATGTTAATTAAAAAAATAGGAAAATATTTATATTATATACATCAACTGACTAGTATCTTTGTATTTACTAATTTTAAGTTTAATAATCAGATATTTTGGTTTGTGTTTTGTTATGGAATCTGATTTTAATCATTTTTAACTTGCTCTATAGGGCAAGTATTTATTTATTTATTTATTTATTTATTCATCTACAGAGCTTAACTCTAACCGATATTAAATTCTTAAATCTAGGTTCTATTATTATGTATATGAATTTACATATCATTTAATTTATTACATTTTTATTTTTTTGACTCAAGTTTAAACTTCATTCTGTCATCATATAAAACTAAGGCTTAGCATTTGGAATTATATAGATGAATACATTTTGTAATGGATTCATTTTGCCCATATCTAAAAATATGTCGAGGAACCTATATCGGGTTTCAATAAGAGCGCTACAAAAGTTTTTTGAAATAAAACAAAAACGGTTTTGGATATCAATGAAATTCTTTATTCCTGTGAACGTACGTTCGATGCCATTATGTATGGAACTCGATTTCTTTTGTATGGCCACCACGGGCACGCTTGCAGAGTCCAGACGCTGAAACCAATTTTCGACGGTTTTCAAGCATAAATCGGCCGATACTGCTGCGATTTCACGTTCGATATTCGTGCGAAGTTTATCAATCGTCGCTGGCTTGTTGGCATAGACCATAGACTTGACGTACCCCCATAGGAAATAGTCTAACGGCGTCAAATCGCACCACCGAGGAGGCCAAGCGACTGGACCATTTCGTGAGATAACACGTTCTCCAAACTTGGTTTCCAATAAATTGATTGTGACATTCGCTGTGTGGCTTGTGGCGCCGGCCGTCCTTTTGGAACCACATGTCCTCATGTGGATTGCTGCCTGACCAATACCGCATATTTTGTTTATTGACGAAGCCATTCAGCCAGAAATGAGCCTCATCGCTAAAAATGATTTTTCGATGAAAATCCGAATCATTTTAAAGTTGTTGCTCAGCCCGATTCACGACCATACGACGCTTCTGGTGGTCAAGCGGCTTCAGTTCTTGCGTCAATTTAATCTTGTAAGGATGTAGGCCAAGATCTTTTCGCAAAATTCGCCACAACGACGTCACAGAGATGCCCAACGCTTGAGAACGACGTGTGAGAGACACATTTGGGCTTTCTGCAACTGAAGCCTCAGCGGCAGCTATATTCTCGACACTACGGGCATTTCTTTGTCTCACTGGCACGGGAACATTTTGTACTGTGCCTGTGGATTTCAATTTTTCCACTAGACGCTCAATTGTTGACCTGCTAGGACGATTATGACGACCATAAATTGGACGTAGCGCTCTTAACGTTGAGGCCACTGACACCGAATTTCGTTAGTAAATTTTAATAATTTCGACTCGTTGTTGGCTCGTATATCTTTCCATCATGAAATGGCAAACCTTACTGAAGAGAATAATCAAAAGAGCGGCAAGAAATATGGCGTCGTTTGCTGTCCCTGTTGCTCTACCTTTGTAGCGTCCCTGTTGAAAAACCCTTTACTAAATTCCCCTGGCGAATAACTCTTTCTGGAGCATAAATTTGAAAATGTTCCGAAAAGTTAGAACACTTAATACGGTATGATAAAAAATCATGAACAAACATAATACAACTGAAATTTCGTCTAGTTTCCAACGAATCTAACCCGATTGATGCGCATCTAGTCGAGTACACTGGCATCTTATTCAACTTCCAATTGAGTTGTTTAACAACATATCTACTTAAAGATTTTTGAACGCGTTCCAATCTCATATGAGAAGTAACATAAGTAGGAAACCGAACAATAGAACAATACTCAAGCAGTGAGTTGATGTTCAAACTCATTGCCTCAAGGAGGGTAGAAGACTCAGTCACGCCAGACAGAATTTGATGGACGAATATGATATCCGCTACTTTACGTCGCTTTTCGAGGGATTGTAGATTAATCAGCCGCAACCGATCTTGATATGGGGGCAAGTTGAAGTTATCAACCCAAGGAAGTCCCCTTAAAGCAAAACGGAGAAACCTTCGCTGAATTGCTTCAATTCATTTAATGTATATTTGGTGATAAGGGGACACCATACTTGACTAGCGTACTCGAGTAAAGGTCGAACAAAGGTTGTGTAGAGATATTTCGTTACAAAGGGATCTGAAAACTCCTTGGACCAGCGTTTCAAGAAACCAAGAGCAGAGTTAGCCCTATAGCTATTATATTGTCGTAATGCGGTCGGAAATTGAGCTCACTATCACAAATGATGCCTAAATCCCAAATGGTCGTTACTCTGAGAGTGGGAGTGGATTGATACGTTTGCGGGAATATGTGACAGCTTGGCATTTAAGTTCTAAATTGTTTTTTTGGGACCAAATATTCAAATTATTCAAATCACTCTGCAAATGTAAGGCATCATTAGGTGCAGAAATTATTCTAAAAATTTTCATGTCATCCGCATAAGTCGATAGTTCAGAATAATCAATTACAGATTCGACATCATTGATTGCCAAGATAAAAATAATAGGTCCCAGATGGAGATGACTGCCTTGTGGGACGCCAGATTTTGCAATAAACGAATCATAAATTGAAGATCTAAACAAGACCCGATATTTCCGGTCCGATAGATATGATTCCATTTATTGAACGAAACCAGGGGGAAATCCAAGGGCTTTAAGTTTAAATGAGATAATTTTATGAGAAATTTTTATCAAAGGCCTTGCTAAAATCAGTGGCTATAACATCAACTTCATTTTTTTTTCAAGTGAATTAAGAGTGTAGGAAATAAATTCTGTTAAATGAGTGGTCGTAGATTTACCTTTAAGGAACCCATGTTGTTTTGTGGAAAACAATGGTTTACAATGAAAGTAAATAGAGTCGAAGACGATACTTTCGAAAAGTTTTGGAATACATGATAATTTGGCGATTGGCCTATAATTTGAATATCTGCTTTACAACCCTTTTTATGAACAGGGATGATAAAAGAGTCCTTCCACATTGATTTGAAAACACCTTGAGAAAGAGATTTTTGGAAAAGACTAGCAAGGGGCAGAGCCAAATTGGCTGCACACTTCTTTAAGACAATTGCCGGCAAACCGTTTGGTCCCGAAGGGAAATCATCTTTAAGTTTATTGATCTTGTGAGCAACATCTTCAACATTAATGTTGATTGATACAAGTGACGTTTGGTTACAGTTATTTAAGTAGGAAAAGTAGTTAAGATCTGGTTGAAAATTATCATCTGGAAAAGCGAGGCCGAAAAAATTTGCAAATAAATTATTTATAATCTTAGAGTCATTAGAAGAATGATCTAAATACTTAAGGGTAGCCAGATAGCCATCAGACTTTTTTTTAACTTAATAAATTGCCAAAATCGTTTAGGATCAGAGATAATATCAAATTGCATTTTGATGATATAAGCATCATAAAGCAGTTTGGAAAGAGCGGAAAATTCATTGAAAGTGTCCAGATAAAGGGAATAGTCGGTTTCTGTGCTAGATTTTAAGTAAAGGGTCCGCCATCTAAAGTTTTTTTTTTCAAATAGTGCTTATTTCGTGAATGGTAGCACTTAGCTCATGTCTGATTTGACAGATAATTAGTTTTATCCTTCGGCTGAACGAATATACTTGTGTATATGCTTCGCTAAGTGGGCCTGCGATCGATTTAGAGAAGATGCCGATTTTGCCAAAAAAAATCATCTTTTCAGATGAAGCTCATTTTGATCTTGGCGGGTATTAAACAAGCAAAATTGTCGCATTTGGGGCACAGCTAAGCCCGTACGCATACATTGAAAAGCCGATACACCTAAAACGAGTCACTTTTTGGTGCGGATTTTGGTCCAGAGGCATAATTGGGCCATTTTTCGAAAATGAGCAAGGAGTAGCCGTTACAGTCAATGCCGATCGTTATCGGGCCATGTTGAACGAATTTTTGTTCACAAAAATTGAAGAGGAGGATATTGGCAACATTTGGTTTCAACAGGACGGCGCTACGTGCCACACAGCCGACGCTGCACTCGATATTTTGCGCCATTTTCAAAAAAAAAAAAGTTATTTGGCGGACCCTTTATTTTTGCCACAGACTATTTCGGGAGTTACGTAGTATGCGAAGTTCTTTAGAGTACCACGGAGGTGACGTTGACATGTTTTTCAGCGGTACATAGGGTACAGATTGAAAAAAAACATTCAAAAATAACTGAATAGAAGTTAGTGGTTAACGTATCTATGTTAATATTTACATTGGAATTAAAAATTATATCAAAATTTAAATTACTAAGTAGTTCGTTCAGTTTTATAGAGGAAGAAGTCCAAAAGACCATCCTTCCGATATACATTAAATTCTGATGTAAAAATTCATTATTGTTAAAATTATTATTTAAATTTGTCTCAGTAAGAGAAAAAACATCGAAAGGAAGTTCTTGTGATCTTAAAAATACATCGCGGGCTTTTGAGCGAAGTCCCCTTACGTTTTGATAGTAAAGGGACAAGCAAATTAGTTTTTTGAAGCTGCTGTTGGGTTGTTTAGATTTTGAGTATTTTTGTTAACAAATTCTTGGATAAAGGTGTTAACGGGCCATTATGTTCAGGACATAAATAAATCGAACATTGGTTCAAGAACTGTGAGTTTGAAAGATGCTACCCTTCCATTTGTTCTTGTTATGTTCTTACATTTAATTATATTTAGGCCGTTAGAAAAGGCATGCTTATCTAAAACAGCCTTCATGTGATCAAGAATATCCGTGGAAGATAAATTAAATTTTGAAATAAATATACACGTGGGGCAGGAACCACTCTGGGCTGAAAAACAACATTGGGTTGAGCGTTTGATTTTTTAATCAAAACTAACACTACGATAATCGAGAAGTCCAAAAAAATAGGTTTGGCCATGCCGTCCGTCGGTCTGTGCGTCTGTGGCGTCTGTGCTTCTGTAAGTCCACTATAATTTGAGCTAGAGCCTAAATGGGTGAACTGATTTGCTTCAAATCTGGTACAGATTTCATGGGATTCCCTAGATGGGAAATTCGAATTTTTATTTTAGCTCATCTGCCATACAAATATTTTGTTTTTTTTTTTCAATTTTTTCGAAAACGGCTTCAACGATTTTGATTAAATTTCGTACCTGTAATAACCAAGTCAATTGTAAGAAAACTGCATTTCAGGTTTTTCTAAAAAAAAATTCACATTACGGTATTAGGTATTCCACGTTTTTTGAGAAAATGCTCTTATTTTTGTGTTATTCGCTTATATCTTTGCCACATGGTTAGACCGATTTTGGTATAATTTTGCAATCTGATCCTTCTCAATAGTTTAAGCAATAGTTTATATTGAAAAATTGTTAAAAAAACATTTTTTTATAAATAAAAAAAAATCTAACAAAAATCGAATTCTTAGTACGTTTGACTCTTTTATATTTTCTCGTTAAATATAAACATCATGCATCGTCAATGTATGGTTAAACACAGTTGTAACCCGCAAAAGCAAGTTTGTGCGATCAAGTCGTGCATATTTTTGCGGTTTGGGTTGCTGTTTGCAAATAATATAATATAATAAATATGTGTTTAGTTTAAATACAAGCATGATTTTTGTTCTTTTACTCTTTAATTATAAACATTACATCATACCATCAAAAAAAAAATTGTGTGAGTGCCGGGACTCACGAATAATATGTGTAAACATCAACATGCGCGGATCCAAAACGGACTTGTTTTTGCTTGAAGGGGATCTTAAGATTTTTTTCACTGAACGCACCCATCCTAGTATGCAGATCGTAACGTTGCACACCGTAACGTTGGACGACGTAACGTTGCACACGAACGTTCACTTTTTTTTCACTCTACCGCCAGCATAGATGTTTACACATCAAAAAGTCCACAAAATCTACATACAACAACTAGAGATTTAGTAATATACGACTTTCGTTACTCAATATCGACAAATTATTTTCAATTTCCTTGCAACAATAGAACAAACAAATCCTTTTTGAACGAAAAGCACTTATCGTTTTGGCATTCATACTATTTTTTATTTATTTCTAAAGCAAACTCCTTTTTATATTTAGTATTTCTTTTTTTTTTTGCTAAACTATTCCAATTTATTATTTAATTTTTCATTTCAGATGACCATAAATCAAGTCTCTGGTGCAAAACTAATTTCCCTTCTCCGGGCGTGCATCAATACGCTTAGTACTTGCATTGAGCTGCGAGTGAACTGTTGCGATCCCTCTCCCTCTCCCTCTGGCAATCCAATCAAATTAATCGAGGAAATTATACAGTATTTGACTAAGCTAATCAATTATGCACCAACTGAATGTATTGCAAGCTTAAGGCAGCTATTAAAATTCTTATTCGGACGAAATTATGGTAGTCGATGCTCCGACTACCAGCTCCACATAAATCCATACTTGGAAGCCAAATCTATTGCTACGGGTATGACGACGACGGCGACAACGGCAGCGGGTAGGGGTTGTTCTCCGAATGGGAGTCCATCGCATTTCATTTCAACCTCAACTCTTGACAAAAGCTTAATTGGTACGATGGTGGCGGCGGGTGGTATTTTGGGCGCTATTGAAAACCATAACCTAATACCAACCACCACCATGAGCTCGACCGTAGTTTTTGGCCAATTGTTCGCCACTGGATTAGAGCAGCTTCCATTGTCGAGGAACGACGCAGACAACGATTGTGCTAAGCATATTAAACTATTCGAGCCATTGGTCATACACTGTTTGACGGTAGGTATATCCGGTTCCGGTCTGCATTGTATGCTCATCTATTTCCGTTTTCAAAATTCAAATCCTATTTGATTTAGATTTAGATTTACTCTCTGAGAACTTATTAAAATACATTTCTCGTTTTTATTGCATAATAATGGGATACATTTGTGAATTTTTGTTTTTATATTTTTCTTCTTTAGCTTTTTATGAGATCAAACTCAATTTTGCAAGCTTCTATTCTTGAATTGCTTTCACAATTGTTGGATTTGAATGTTACCTACAGCGTTCTGGACTCGAAATTTGTGATATACGATGAAATAATGAAGAGCTTGGAGTTGATTGAAAGCGGAGTTGCAAGGTAATTTATAATGAATTTATGAATAACTATTTTGATTTTAAATAGAGAAATTGCTTAATATTGTTTGGGAAGTCAGGTATATAGTATAGAATGTAAGGAGTATTATAGTTCTGGGAGATTAAATTTTCCATCTCTATCTCTTGATATGGATAGTATGTATTTTGTTTTATTATTCTTATAGGGGTGGTGCAAATTTAACCAGTTTGCCCATATAGCTAAATTTGAATATTGGTAAAGAGCTTTATTTTTATATGTTAAGCATTTTCAAAAGGGTACAGTACCATACATTTGGAACGCTACTTTTGGGTTCCACGTGTAAAAGGGGCAACATTTAGTTTTCTTTAATTGCTCGAAAATATATTTTTTTTGGAAAGAATGTCAAGACAAAAATTGTAGCTTATGAAATCCTTTACAAAAAAGATCATAACACTTTTTTTCATAAGAGCTATAGTTTTTGAGAAAAACTGGCCCAAACCCACTCAGTAGGTATAGGTTCCACTGCGTTTTGATGTGGAAAAAAATTAATAAAGGGTGTTATTTTTAGACGTCTGATTTTCAATCTGGCAATACTTTTTTCGGAGTTGGTCTTTTTGACAGCTGTCACTTGATTTATGCTCAGTTTGGTTTGCCATTTCATAATGAATAGACTTACTCCTGAACAACGTTTGCAAATCGTGCCCAAATGGGCCCAACACGAGATGGCCACCGATCCCGATTTTCACAAGAAAATTTTGTTCAGCTATGAAGCTCTTTTTTGGTTGAAAGAGTACGTTAAAAAGCAAAATTGTCGTATTTGGAGTGATCATAATCCACCAGCCATTGTTGAGACGCTGCCGTTACATCCTCAAAAAGTCACTGTTTGGTGTGCTCTATGGACAGATGTAATCATTGGTGCATATTTCTTCAAAATTGAAGTCGGCCATAATGTTACAGGGGAACGCTATAGAGCCATGATTAATGACCTTTTCGTGCCTGAATTGGAGGATGTTGATGTGGACGACCTTTGGTTCCAACAAGACGGCGCTACTTGCTATACAGCCGACGAAACAATCAATTTCTTGAAGGAAACTTTTGGTGAGTGCATTATCTCGTGTCGTGACCTTGTGGCATGGCCTCCAAGATCTTGCGATTTAACGCCGCTGGACTATTTTTTGTCTGGTTATGTGAAGTCGCTTGTCTACGCAGATTGACGCCTTGGAAGAGAATATTCGGCGAGTAATTGCTGACATACGGCCCCAATTGCTGCAAAAAGTGGTTGAAAATTGGGTGTCTCGGCTGCAATTTATTCGAGCCAGCCGCGGCGGCCACTTGCCCGAAATCATTTTTAATACATAATGGCAAACTCTTATCTTTATCAGAAAGCTAAATTCTTGGCCATAACATTAAATTATATGCGTTTTATTTCTTCTTGAAAACCACACGTCTAAAAAAAACACACTTTACAAACATTGAAAGATTTCCGCAGAGTTTTTTTTTTCAAAATTCACTGCTGTATCCATAACTATTCAAACTGTGAGGATCTAATCTGTGATAATTTTGACGAAAATGATATTTTTTTTATTTGAATTCGTATTCTCACTTGATTGAAATAAATTTTAATAAATTATGTCATGAAATTTTAATCTAACCTTAAAAATAACGACACATCTGGTCCTGTAGAGTAGTTTCTGTTTAAAAAAAAAAAAAACAGAAAACTTGATATTCGCTTTAATTGTTCACTCTCTTCGTATAAATTTCCTCACGCATGTAAAATCTTTTATAATTGCTTTAGGTACATACAAAGAAGAAAATAAAAAATTGACAATTAAGGTGCAATAGCTAAACTGTCGGCTATTCCGAAGCTCTTCGAGGCAATTTTCTCCAAATCATTTTTTACACAAAATCGTTTGTTTTTCCTCACCAAGATGGGTTTTTCTGAGGGCCATTCGACTCTCAAGTTTCTCACGAAAATAGCGAAGTTTTGTATATTTATTTCTTTAACAATAAAAAAAAAAGTGGTGGTATTTTTTAACAGACAACAAGTCATTTGAAAAACTTTGACATACATTTTTACTTAACAAAATTCAGCAAGTTGGGGTTTAGCATAAATTTCATAGCTTAGCTCAAATCTTATTTGTTTGACAAATCCAATTCCGTAAATTTTAATAGCCACCATTCGCAAAATTTGAATTGTGAATACTGGAGTTCCACAGGGCAGCCATTTGGGTCCAATTCTTTTTATATTATTTGTAAATAATCCCTATCAGTTTTAAAGTATTTACAAATTTTGATAAAAGGTAAGGGGTCTAGATTGTCTCGTGACAAAAAAAAAAAATCGCATAGGAGGAGGGTCCATTTCCCCCTGTTTAGGTGTAAGGGTGAAAATTTCTAAAAAGGTCGACTTGGAACAATTATTTTGAATAGATTTTTTAGTTTTTTTTTTCTCAAAATTAAGAGTATTCTCTAAAACAGTTTGATACAAAAAACAGAGTTAAAGAATGGATTTTTGGCTTTAAAAGGTATAGCCTGTTATTTTAAGTACCTATTTAGTTGGTTTTTAATGATTTTTTTTTTTTAAATATGTGTCTTCAAGTCGATTTCCCCTCCCTCATAGACAGGGCATAAAGATCCCCCTCCCATAGGATTTTTTTATTTTTTCGACACAACCTACACGACATAGTTTTTCGTTGTATCTTATGCACAGCAGCCTGTTATATCGTCGCTGTAGTTGTTCCCAAGAAAACACCCCATAAGCCAAAAAATTTCAACCCCTTTTATTGCATAACTTAGCAAAACGAGCTTTTTACTGATATATTACTTAACATATTACTTAACGGATTAAATAATGCAAGAAAATATATCGGAGCCCAGAAAGTACCTCGTAAGCCGAAATGTTATAATACCTCGTAAGCTTTAACTAACCTTATACATATATACTAATCCTTATCGTAACCAACGAAATTTATTAAAAACAATTTAAAATAAAAAGCTTGTCAATTTCAAGTTTCTGATTACAGCATAAAAACGTTTTTTTTGGTACCTACTGAAAATTGGCTTTTCTAGGGAACGATATATTCGAATAGTACGATAGTTTTTGAGTTATTTAAAAAAAAAACTCAATTTCACCCTCCTAAAAACTTAAGCCCTTGACCAAATATAAGGAAGGTACCAAATGTCTGCAACATGAGAGATACGCGCACTTTTTTTTCTCCGAGTTCGGAAAATTATGAAGGGTGGGAACTGGGAAGATGTTTAAGATAGCCTGTTTTAGTGTACAATCTTTTGGAAAGGCTTTCTTTGATGACCTTTCCGAACTGAAGATCAAAACTTGATCTCTTTTCTAAATGCGACGACATGGCTCTGAGACGAATATCGGTAGTTTCTGCACCGTGGCCTCCTTTCCCAAGACCGCTAGGAAGCGGACTTCAGATATTTTAAGAGGACTCGGAAGGTGAAGTGCCTAAATGATCGCACATTTTGGTTAGCTTCCGCTTCAGTGGCAGCCACCAAAGCGCCCAGCAGCATGGCGTAGTGATGATGGTTTTTTGTGCGGATGGTGATCTTCTTGGGCGAGTGTCTGTGTAATGTCCCCTTATGATTGTACTTTTTCTACCCCCCTGGGGAATTAACCGGGATGTGGTTGGAATAATATTGTCTATAGTCTGTACTACAACTCTAATTTTCATGCTCTGTGTATATTTCAAGGGAACTTCATCATCAAAGTTCAGCTGAATTTGGTCGAAGTCACGCTGCAAAAATCATTTGACTCAAGCGAAAGGACAATTCAAAAAAACTGAAACTGTGTACTTGTGGCCACGTAGTCATTGAGCTAGAAGCGAGATTTCTGAGCGACAGAGAGACGTACATAGTTCTGCTTACTGCTTTCAATTCTGTTTTTTTTTTTTTTTTATTGAATCCTGGAGTGACAAGGTGACTTTGGATTTAAATTGACTTTTAATCCAGATTTTCTGTCCATATTATCCTTGTTCAAAATAATCTAATAATGTTAAATTCGATTTAATATTTGCATTTAAACTTATTTAAATCTGAGTGTAATTCTTAATCTGAACTAAGCCAGTGAATAATATAGGGGCTAGCAACGGAATTTTCACAACTATCTATTCAAAAAAAATTTTCGTTCAATAAATGGCCAATTCTCGCTTGAAATATTCGCTCAATCGCTTTGCCAAGCAGTTGTTTGTTCCTCACTACCTGACCGACTACCTACTAGACTATGCCAAAATTTAAGTTTTCACTCTCAACAAGAATCTTCTTTTGCTAATATGACAATGAATTTCTTCCATATTAAACTATTAACGAAGAAGAAGCAGTTGTGAAAAATAAAAACTTGCCAGATTTGAGGTTAATTGAAGATTTAAAAATTCATCACTCGAAAATGGGGCTGAAAATGGCTATTTTTTTTTTTCAAATTTAGTAAAGGCCTTAGAGTTTTCAGCATAAGCAGCATTACTAGGAAAACTTGTCAAATATTCGATAGGTCCTTGCTAGTAAAAACTTGTTACATAAGTTTTGCTTTCCCATCAGAAATTACCCGTATATAAACGAAAACAAAAACTTAAGAATGAAAGTATAAAGTTTTTCATTCTCAACATTATTCTTCTGTATTGCCTATAAGTCCAGTGAGACTGGTGAGCGAAAAGTTATAGAATTGAATCTGTAATAAATGAACTTTGTTTGTTATTTAGCTTTGTCTCACGAGCTGATATTAGCCGTTTTTTTGGAATTTTATATATAGAAGTGACTCTAGACATGCCAATTATAACACTTTTGGTTTATAAAAGTACTGTTTATGCGGCTCCGCTGGGCCAGGGCTCTCCGCCGGTGGGCATATACTTCAGGCAACCAGAGTTTTTTTCAAGTCGCGCGTTAACGCAAGTCCACTTTTAATTACGAACAACTGTTATAACTGTTGTAAATTGGCATGTCTCTAGTCTCATCCATATTGTATAGGGTGAAATTTTCAAAAAAAAACCCATCCGCAGTAGCGTGGTTCTTATATTCCACATTTTGTACTATCTGACAGCTGTCAGAACAGAGTTTGCGATGGATGAAAAGTAAAACAAAAAACAACTTGAACCAAAAATTAATTTTAGTTACATAAAATGGGCAATTCCATTCGATGCTCGAATAAAAGTCACAAACCCATCCGCAGTAGGATTCTATATCTATCTGCTTTTATTGACAGTAATTCTACTGTGGATGTTGTAACGGGTGATTTTTAAGCTGGTTTGGTTTTGGCAACACTGGTTTTGACAGCTGACGTGTGTTTAGTACCTTGTGTCACTGTCAAACAGCTTCAGTTTGGTTTGCAATTTAACCATGGATCGTCTTACAAATGAACAACGCTTGCAAATTATTGAATTTTACTATCAAAATTCGTGCTCGGTTCGAAATGTTCATCGCGCGCTGCTTGTGTTCAGCGATGAGGCTCATTTTTGGTTGAATGGGTACGTAAATAAGCAAAATTGCCGCATTTGGAGTGAAGATCAGCCAGAAGCATTGCAACAGCTACCAAGGCATCCCGAAAAAGCCACTGTTTGGTGCGGTTTATGGGCCGGCGGCATTATTAGGCCTATTTCTTCAAAGATGATGCGAATCGCAGCGTTACTGTCAATGGTGAACGCTACTGAGCGATGATAACAAACTTTTTTTTGCCCGAAATGGAAGTTCTTGACTTGCATGATATGTGGTTTCAACAAGACGGTGCCACATGCCACACAGCACGCGAAACAATGGCGCAATTGCAAGGCGAGTTTGGTGAACAGTTAATTTCACGTTTCGGGCCGGTCAATTGGCCGCCTAGATCGTGCGATTTGACACCATTAGATTATTTTTTGTGGGGGTATGTCAAGGCTAATGTCTATAGGGACAAGCCCGCTTCGATTGACGCACTGGAAGCCAACATCCATGCATTCATTCGTGAGATACCGGCCGATATGTGTGAAAGAGTATGCCAAAATTGGACTCAGCGGATGGGCTACCTGAGACGCAGCCGCGGTCAACATTTGCATGAAATTATCTTTAAACATTAAATTGCAAGGTTCAAACTATCGATTCAAATAAATATTTCATTCATTTTTTCGAATTTTTTGTGTTTTTTTTTTAAAAAAGTTCTAAACCTCTTAAAAAACCACCCTTTATTTGTAAATGCTACTGTACTATGAACAGCATTGCCAAAAAAAAACGACCATTGTATACACTACTGGCGAAGCCCTAGTGTAACTTCTTGCCGTGTTATTATTTATCAATCATCAATTAATAGTTGATAAATATTAAAAATTGATATTTAAAAACAGAATTGATAAAAATTTTGATCATTGAGAATGGCAGACCGTTATAAAAAAACAAGAAAATTGATAATTTTCACCAAATAGTTGTTCAATTTTTTAATAAATAGTGATTTGATGCACCAAATTTCAAAATTTTTAACTTTCAATTGATAATTGACAGTCGTAGTAAGAGTGATTGATTATTAAATGCCTCATAGAAGTCATTCAATTTCAATTCACGCACTAAAATTCAACATATTTCCCTTAAAATCTCTTACACAAGTCGTTTTCAATCATTCATTTATAATTATCTTTTCATAACACACCAAATCGGTTTATAAGCACACATACCTAAAATAGATATGTATGTACATATGTAAGTATTTCTACTTATAGAAACGACAACGTGACTCATTAACAACCGACATAATTAAAATCTTCACATCAAATTTATTAATTCAATAATAATTAAATCTAACTCATCCGAAAAACATCACAAACACCATAATTCTATGAATTCTATGACCACTTTACCATCATATCCATCCATTTACGAATATAAACTTTAGTCCTTTTCCTTTGCCCTTCGTTCGTTTGTGAATGTATAATAAAATTCACAACTCGTATATGTAGATATGATCCACAGCCAGGCAACCAATCGATGTCTGGGTTCTGGGAACATGGTAACCACCGAGGGAGGGTGGGAGTGGGACTGGGAGACTGAGATGGCAAACAATATTTTACGTGACCCAAAGCATAATATTTAATAATAATACTCCTTTCGGTGGCGCGTCACAGGGGTCGTTTGTTTTGAGGGAGGATTATAGCCCTTTCCAAAGTCTGGGTATTTATAGGCCATCAAGTCTAGGGAACTCCCACTGTAGCGCAAAATTCCTAAACAATGATATTATTCACCCCGTATATCGTTCTAACTATTTGTGTTCTCTTTTTCATTTATAATCCTTTTGCCGATGCGACAACGACAACGACAACGACACCCACAACACTAACATCATCAACAAAACAACTAAACAACAACAATAACGACCTCGACCGCGACGCTCAACAGAAATGGCAGCACCATAATTCCACCGGTCCTAAAGTTCCTCGTCCAATTAACATATAAAAGCGATCGAAAGATAATAACGATACCGAAAATCATAAGCATCGCCAACAATTTATTGGCCAATAATTCAATACGAGAATGCAGTGTCCTAGCGCTGAAAGGATTAGCCTTTGAGATATTCCTGATGCCGGTTCCTCCGTTGTCAAGCACAATAGACGCTCGCCCCCATCGCCCTGCTCCGCCGCCGCCGCCACTGCCTCCACGAAACGCGAGTGCCGCAACATCACCGTTAAGACTTACAAGTAGCAGGAGCAGCAGTCGACGCAGCAGCATCAGTAGTGTGACTGCTTTGGACGCCAAAGAATTGGACACACAAAAGGAGGTGGTTTTGGGAATACTCGAGAAATTTATTGATTCCCAAGAATGCCAAAGGATGTTGGCGATTTTATTACTTCACGACCGGAGCTGGAATGCCTTCGTCGATCTTCAACAGCAGAAGCAGCAGCAGCAGAAAATCGGAGACCAGCATTCAATGGATGCGTCGCCAATTGCAATGACACCATCAATGCCGATACTGCTGCCACCATCGTCGTTGTCGTCGCCAACATTGTCGATGCAGGAAGGAGCAATATATTCAATTGTAACGAAAGGACTCTGCGATGGCAAAATCAAAGTGCACGACTGGCAGGGATTCTTTGTGCTGGAGTCTTTGTTCCAGAACAGTGGTAAAAATATCCTTTTAGACAGCAAAGAGTTCTCATCGATGCTTTCATTGTTCATCACAAAGGTAAGTTTTATGTATATGTAAGTTTGAAAGCGCACAGAATATTAGTTATTCGGTGAATCCGTGTTAGATCCGGAAATGGGAGGAAGAAAAAAAAAAAGAAAAAAACCATAGCAATGAATTTAAATTGTCGTGCGAAAAAAGTTCTTCGTTTAGCAATATTTTTCAACAGGAGATATTTTCAGTGTTAAATACTTAAAAAAAAATAATAATTGAAATGCTTAGATTGTATCCCTTTTAATACTGGATTTGCACCACTGCCAAAATATCACTATGCCTGCTATATTTTATAGATATTTGTTGCCATTATCGTGAATTATGACTTAAAAACATAGATATATAAGGCAGTCATAATGGCATTGTTTCAGTCGTGTCATACAAAACTATCAATCTTTTTTTCTTTCTGCTAAGAGAAATCTCCAAAAACACATCGAAGAATTTTTTTTAAATTGGATACCACTTTTCGTTTTTACCCCCTTTCACTCTATAAATATCAAATTTAAAAAAAAAAACTTTTTTCTTAAGCCATCCACTCAAAATAACCTTTCAATCACAAAAATAATTTCTTAAATCGGGCACATTTTATGTTTACCCCATTTCACCCTACAAATAACAAAATTTTGAAAAAGAATACCCCTAACGAAATTTCCGTAAAAATGCCCTTTTAAACACAAAAAGAATTTTTTAAATCGGATACATTTTTTTTTTCATTTTACCCCATTTCACCCTAAAAAAATATGCACGACTGGGTCGCACGAATTTGCTCTTATGCGCGATCACATTGTGGTTCTATAGTCTGAAATAAATTAGCTATAGGAGTATATATGTTATCCATTTTCCAAATCTTAGTTAAGTTGCAGGTGGTATTATGTGAGTATACAAAAATTAACAATATAGGCTAGTGTTGCACATATGCAATATGCATAAAAGGAAATTATACTATTTAAACTGGTAAATTGTTTTAAATAAATAAAATTAGAAAGAAATTGATTAAGATACTTTGAATCCGTTTTAACCCAACGCGATGTACACCATCTGATTTCTTATATAAACCTTTATTTATGAGAAAAAAATTTTGAAAATCGTAGGAGCGGTTTTAAAAATAATTAATTTTTTATATATAAAATTTCGTTAACATTTTTGAGAAAAATAATTGGTACGCCAATTTAAAGCATTTATTAATGTTGCGTTAAAAAATGAACTTCACAAAAAAATCTGCTACCAGTTTTCGAAATATCGAATTTTCAAAAAATAATTTTGATTTTTTTTTAAAAAATCCAAAAATCATTTTTTAGAAAATTTTGATACGCACTTTTATTTATATTTGTTACAAGCTTCTGTATACACAATCTAATTTTATTCGGTTGATCAGATGTTGAGATAGTCGAAAATCAAAGAAACCGTTCTATGAGAGGTACTGTTAATAAACGTAAAATATAAACTTTAAAAATTTTAAATGGTAGATCGTACTAATTTTAACACACAAAAAAACGTTTATGAAAATCGTAGGAGTTGTTTTTGAGAAACAAAATATTTTTCATAACGGTTTTTTAACATTTGTATGGGAGGCACCGTTATTTTTGGGTATTAGAATAATTTTTGTCAAAAATCTTCTAGATAAAGTTAAAAACCTGTTATTTACAAAGTTTAATGAAAATCGACCAAGTCGTTTTTGAAATATTGAGTTTTCAAAAAAAAATATTAAAACTTTTTTAAAAATCTAAAAAATATTTTTTTTGAAAATTTTTGTACACAATATTATTTAGAATGTGTCAATACTTCTTCATAAAAAAATTGATCAGAATCAGTTTAACCGTTTTCGAGAAAAGCGAAAATCAAAAAAATGGTTCTTTGGGAGGTACCATTAATAACCATTTTTCGGAACCATTTTTTTTATTAAACAGCAACTTATAACTATTTAAATTTATGGAGTTCTTAAAAACAAATTCTGTAGCGCTGGATTTGAGAAAAATAAGTTTTCCTTTTTGGCCAGGAAATTTTGTATGACAGCTACTGTTAATTTTGGTCCTAAAAAAAAAGAGAAAAAAACGGGTGGGGGGAATGTCCAAAAAACGCTAGGTACCAAGTTTAAAGAAAATCGACCCATCCGTTTAAGCTGTAGTCGAACCGACAGACAGACAGACAGACAGACAGACGGACGTTCTTGCGAGACCCACTTTTTTTGACTTCTCTATCATCGTAATGTAAAGTTTGATCAAAATCTCGAGTTCGATTTTTTGTACGAATTCATAACTTCCCATATAGTACCTATATCGCAAGTAAAAATGAATTTTTCCGATAATTTAATAATTTTTGTTGTAGTTAAGAGCTTCAAAACTAGTTTGGTGTTGATTCACATTATTCATAATAAAATTCAGCATTTCAACTAAGGAACGTTGTCATTTAAATAATTTGACATTTTTTCAAAATGTCACGTACCTAAGGCACTACTGAAACCTCGCTTCCCGGTACTTGGGCATGGTTTGAACGTGGCGTTTCCCAAAACTCAGAAATTGATTGTTGCCGCTGTTTTTTTGCATAACATTTGAAAAGAAGGGGAAGAAATTGATTTAGATGCGGAGTTGGTGCTTCCAATCAATGCAGAGGAAGAGAGCCGAGCATTTGAAAGGCGCAATGAAAACATATTTTTTTAATAATTTTTTTTTTTACAAATTTAACATCAAAATGAAAATAAATCAACATTGAACTCTTTTAAGCAAACGCAGTTTTTGGAAAACTAGTACCTACCTATCACAGATTTTTAGGAAATTGCAACGCTATACATATGTACATCGCTATATGTTGTCAGCGTCTTCTTTTTAGTTCATCGTCTCAGGAAACTTCTCACGCAATGAAAACGTCTTGTTGGAACCACATACCGTCCAAGTCATGATCTTATATCACTGGCAAAAAAAAATCGATTATTATTCGACCAATTGCTGCGAACGCTGGGAAACCGATAAATTCGGATCATTAGCAACACTTGCACTTGCAATAGCATTATTTTCGACTGAGCGTGCATTTTACGATGATGCACAGGCCTTACGACATTATAGTCACGCTTCCACTCTCTTCAAATTTCTTCAAAATTTTAACGATTGCTTGCGTAGTCGGTCGGTTATGACGACCATAATCATCGTGTAATGCGCGAAAAGTGGATACGTTTGAATCACCATTTTTGTAGAAAGCTTTAATAACTTTAACGCGTTGTTCGATTGTTAAGCAATCCACTATCGTAAATCGCAATTATTCAACTAATATTATGACACTTCAAATGACAGCTGAGTTTGACAGGTGTTAAATGCCAGCGCTACCAACTTGAAACCATTAAATGAATGACCCTGTATATATATAAAATAGATCCCAGTATAAAAGTAGGTTTATAGAGTGGAGTTCCACAGGGAACTTTATAAGGCCCACTACCTTTTAAATATTTACCTATTATTGACTAGCTGTTGGGTTAGGTTAGAAGGGAAGCCGTATCATCTCACTCGGATCTCATTGGATCATTGGAGTTAAATACAAGGACTATTAAGTAAAGGAGTTAGTGGAGCATATGTAGGTATGGGGCGCCTCCTTCAACCATCTTGAATTCTGAACGAATTCTATTATATTTCTCAGTGGTAAAATCGAGATGTCGCTCAATTCATCGAAACAGTATTTGCCGAGGGGTGTATTTTTGGTTCTCGCTAGACTAGGCCACTCACTTCAGTTTTAATAGCTCGCTCCTCCACCTGTTCATCTTGACACCCTATCTGCATAAGTTAGAAAATGCCTTGCCCATTCTGCGCATGTGGGTTCCCATTGAGTTGTGACCCATTAGGATTACAACCAAGAGGGATAGTTGAGGATTTGTTTATACAATATTTTTTGCGGAAATTGCAAGCACTTTCGCTTGGAGAACACTGCATACATTTGGAAGCTTTATTGATATGATCTATTTAATGGTGGGCTGAAAATATGTACCCTCTCCAATCGTTTTGAAGCCGTCCGCAAACATGATCAGTGCTTATGACCCGGTCGAACGCCCGAGTTCGAGGATATCTGTTAGGGCCATAAATAGCTGTTACAAAGTGGGCTCCGCTGTTCCTCAAAATTAAATTAGTTTAAGATTTTTTTGTAAGTTATAGCTCAATCTTATTTTTAGTTTTTGAGTTGTAAGTACATTTTTAGAGTTTTTTGTTCAGCGCCATCTATCGAAAAGCTTTCAAACTTTCGATGTATGTGCAGGTTCACTTCTCACTTCATACCAAATACATTGTGTCATTTTCAGCCCAATCGGATGGTAATTTTTTTTTTTTTTTGAGCGCCATCTATCGAAAAACTTGTAAAAATTGGCGAGAGTAGATTTTGGCTGTCTGTGGTGGCCATGTTGTTTTGGTGACATCTGTCAAATCAGTTGTTTATTATTCAGTTACTGATGCCAAATCACCATGGCAAGTAAGACGATTGAACAGCACGTCCAAATGATCAAAATCTGTAGCAACGATGCGTGCCTTAAGACCATTGTACAGTTTATATGGTGACCTTCTCAGTCGTCTATTTTTGGTGGCCAAAGTTGAAGCGACCGATTTAGTGAACAATCAGCGAATACCCGTACGTCAACGAAACGCAAGATCTAACAAAAACATTGCCGACATTGGTGCCGTTAATTGGCCACCAAAATCGTGCGATTCCGATCCCGTTAGACTTTTTCTTATGGGGTTTTTTGAATTCGCAGGTCTATGCGAATAAACCATAATCAACCGATGCGTTAACGGTGAACATAACACAGACCATGACTCAAATTCAGCCGGATCTATGCGGCAGAGCCATTCAAAATTGGGCCACTCGGATCCGTGTCACCGTAAGAAGCCGAGGAGGGCATGTAAACGATGTCATATTCCATACATAATGGCACACTTGGGCCTTTCAAATTAAAAGAGTTTTTTTTTTAATACCTCACACACAGCTTGTTTTATTCCATTTAAACATCTACCCGCCCTTATTGAAAAAAAGCCTTTATATATCGAAAGTTTTGTTTTACACAGTTTTGAAAATCATATCAAGTAGATGATGCCCCCATTGTCCATACACTAAATTAGCTGATTTCTGGTGGTTTTTAATAATCATTTCCAACACAGCAGCAGTGTAGGGTCCTAAAAAGTTGACATATCTAAACGCTGGATTTCAAAAACTCCACAAAAAATATAAATCGGCAGGGGTGAAATCGGGGAAGCAACGCATTCCGTATTAGGGTGAGGTGCTCCGTGAGGTGTTCCCTCAAAACAGCCATCCAAGTCCTTGAAGTGTTAACACCAAATGTTTCTTTAGTCCAATTCCTCATGTCCTAAAAAAAAAAAACATGTCTAAATTCATTCATATCTGATGGAAAGAGAAACTCTCGTTCTTCTTCCTGTCATACCCTTGGTTTGTATTAACGTAGTTACCCATCTATAACAATTGATTTCCAGTCCGAATCCTGGGATCAGACGCTGACCAGAAAAATATTGATGGAGTGATAAATTGAGAAACTACATTTCCTTGCAACTGTAAAAACTTGCTAATCTTGTTTTTTCCTCACACCTGATTTTCTTATTAAAATTTCTCTGTGCTATTCGATTTAATGTCCTGATAAAGTGACAACTAAAAACTGGTTACTACCTACCTAATTGTTTCCTAATAAAATAGTGTTCCTGTTATACGTTTTCTGGGGGTCTACAGAGTATAAACCCAATAGATTTATTCTTATCTTAGCAACAAATTTCTTAAATCTTCCATAAAATCCTTTTGGTGTCCCAGGGTGCCTTTAATTCAACCACACTTCCCTAAGATGAAAAAAAAAAAACAAATATACAAAAAAAAAACCATTGAAGACACAACTCTCTTATAAGCTAGTTCTACCGATAAAAAGGGTTTCTTTGTCCTTCCAGCTTCCACTTCCGTTGATAAACGCAAGTGTCCCTGCCTGCAGCCTACATACAGTTCGTTTGGTCTTGCAGTCGTTGGGGTATTTTAAGCTTCCTTGGTTTTATTTTTCAATAATAAAATATAAATATATATATGGGGTGGGTATGGGTATATGTGCATGTCGACGAGTATGTATGTATGTCGGTATCAACTATCTTTACCCAGCCATGCTATACTCATACCCTATGTAACGTCGTCGTTGTCGTCGTCGTTACAACAACCCCATATTTGAATTCGTTGAAAACTCCCATTCAACAGGTTTTCACTATACAAACAACAACAACAACAAAGCCTTGCCTGGGACTCATGCTCAAGTGATTCATGGAGTAAATAAAAGGATCATAAATCCTTGCGGAAGACCGCACACATTGTTTTCTTAGAAGACCCTTGAGTGCGTGTTTTTATATGGTTGGGTATACGAGTTTGTTAGGTACTGTAAACAATATAAAGTGTGGTGACCTGACCATATGTTTTTACCTTCGGCTGCGATATGCTTAGGTAGCTAACTACTACTGATGGGCAATTTTTGAATTTGTATATTTCCTCAATAAGTTTAAATGCCGCATTGTTATTTTTTTATACACCGGTATATTGCATGTGCGTAAAGTAAACACCGCCATTTTCGAATTTAAAAAATAAAAATTGCGCTGTTATGTGTTCATTGGCTTGGGCAATGAATATTTTTTTAAAATTCTCAAGTTTGCAAATTTTACGGATAATTTTTTAAAAACATAAAATTGTGGTGTTTTGTTCTGCAACGCACCGAACATTAATTTTTTTTGTTGTAAAAGTTGCAAATATGCGATTTTTTTTTTATGTTTTGGTGCATGGCAGCAAAAACTGAGCTTAACACAGCCTAATTTTGATGTTCTTAGGAAATCGTAATTTTGCAAAAAATTTCATCCGCAAAATTTGCAAACTTGCGAATTTCTTAAATATATTTAAGGCTCTCCCAAACCAACGCGAAACATTCGCGCGAATATGCGACGGCTGAATAATGTTTGAAGATTCGCATCGCGCCAGTGTGGGTGCTCCCATAAATCTCCATGTAAATAAATTAAGACAGGCGAAAGTTTCGTCGTCGTTCTGAATTATTCGCGTTGGTTTGGGAGAGCATTTACGGCACAAATTGAGCACATCACAGCACAACTTTTATTTTTACCAACAATCAAAAATGCACATGTATATATCGCTTGTATAAAACGAAAACAGTGTTGGCCCTAAGAAGCTACCTTATGGAACATCTGTTTAAATTTCTTTTTGTTCCGGGTATTTAGTTGTTTAGTTGACCAGAAATTTTGGATTCTAGTATTTCTGAATACTATCTTGGTAATTCGCAATTAAATTTGTACCGAAGACCGTGTCAGACTAACTATGTTTACGATTTTCGCCTCCCTTTATAGTGGGTGGGGGGGAGGGGGGTGTGGTGATGCAATCCTCTTCCTGAATTTTTAAAATTTATTTGTGCTCGAAAACTGAAATTGCAATAGGGGGTCGCAATATTCCCTTATTTTACACATTTCTTATTTCATCCTTTTTGTACTATGTGTACATATTATAGTTTAACAAATTACGTTTTGTAACCCAGTGTTTCAATATTTTTCATACAATCATACTTTCATTTACTTCAATCGACCGTGTTACACTTCATTCGGAGAAGTTGTTTTTATGTTTGTTTCATAAACTAAAAAAAAAAACATTTCAATTTTGGATAAAGTGCTTTCCCCCCCACTGCAAACAAAACAACAAGTATACATGAATGGAAAGAAAATTTAGGTTCTTCATAAGCTGTCGTGACATCAAAATTTATTGATTAACTGTGATCTAAAGTCACATTTTAATGATTGTGTCACACACGTAACAGGTTAACATTTAACGAAATATTTATGTTTTTCATACGGGGTAGGAATATAACTGCATGGGTATCTCCTCTATATGGTAGTTTACAACGCTTTTAGTTTGTATCTTCCCCACTTAGAGCACATGAAATCAATTGTCATGGGACTAAGAAGTGAGAAACTATTTCAATTTTAATTTTGTGTGATAAATGATTACACTGAAGATAACAATGTAATCGCTTTTTATATTCATCCATCCATGTATAATAATTAAACTTGGTTAAATTCGTAATTTAAACTTTTACAACAGATTCAATTGCAATGTAAAAGTTTTAAAACTTTTTATAGTTTAATTTCTCATTTCTAAGCTGAAACTAAAGAAGCATAGTCTTCATGGAATATTTTTCATCACATAAACATTTTATTTCACAGTTTTCGCTGTAAATCTCTCATATTACAGCACGGCTTTCTCAATGGTATAGTTCAACAACTACTTACCTTGTTGAATTTGTATCCTTTACTCTCTCAGCCCTAGACAATGGAAAGGAAGTCCAAATCGTCTCAATTGACTTTAGTATGGCCTTTTATAAAATTTCCCACAGACTATTACTTTTTAAACTGTCCACCGTCGGCTTTGAACCTATATTCGTGAAATTAATTTCCTCTTACCTCGATAACCGTTATTACAATGTTCGTTTCAGATCAGTCCTCTCCTTTTTCTCCTTTCTTAGCTACCTCCGGGGTCCCCCAAGGCAGCCACTTAGGTCCTCTTCTTTTTATTTTTAACATTAATTATATTCAGATGCTGATTACACATTCTTCTATCTATTATCTCACTACGCCGGCCGTCGATGCAAAATTTTTCAATACTATTTCTTGGACACATGATTCTACTCTTTTTCAAAAAAACCTTGACAGTTTCTGAGTCTGGTGCCTTAAAAATAGCTTAAAGATAAATATTGCCAAATGCCAATCAATCACTTTTTCACGTAAACGCATCAAATATCCTCCTCGTTCCTACCTTTTACATAATAAACCCATTTCCAGCGTGGAGTCGATTCGTGTCCTTTTTATCATAAATGTGACTAAGAGCTTAATTTTCAAACACATATCGACAGCATAATTCTGAAAGCTTATTCAGCACTAAGCTTTGTAAAACGTTGGGCTAAAGAATTTTCCGACGCCTACGTTACCCGATCCCTCTACTTCACCTTTGTGCCTCGAATACGCCTGTCAAGTGTGGTCCCATTATATCAACATGCACACATCTCAAGAATTGAGAGCATTCAACGTCGTTTCCTACAATTTTCCCTTCGTGGTCTGTCCTGAAATGATCCTCTGATCCTAGCTCTCCCAGTCAAGACCGTCTAACAACTTGAAAAACGAAGAGAAATAACTGACATACTCTTCATTTGTCGACTTCCTTCTGGTTCCATTGACTGCACTACTCTTTACAACTCTCTCTTTCTTAACACAAATCCCCGTAATCTAAGAAATCCTTGCTTCCTTTATCTACCTACACGCCGTAGATCTTATGGGTCCTTTTGGTCTTATGGTTATGTTGAATAGGATTAATGAAAACTTCAACTGTTTCGATTTTAACCTCAGATCACTCTCCCTAAAATTCCTTCAACTCAATCACCCTCCTAACTTATCCTAATTGTTAGTTTTAAGTCAGTTTAAGTTCTTAGTTTTTAAGTTATATTTAACGAGCTTGTATTAAGCCGAATAAATAGGAGTATTTTCCCCTACAAAAACTAAAAAAAAAAAATAAAAAAAAATCAAAAATCATTAAATTCCTTAAGATATACGTAACAACATAACGCAAGTGAAATAGATTTTATTTGATTTCACAAGTTTTATTTATTAATTTAGAATATTGTGCGAATTAACTATAAAAGCATGTGGATCAGTGGTGTCACACTCGTAACAATTTAAACACACTACCCAAAAGTATGGGTCTATTTTGACTTGACGCTATACCTTCTGATTTTCCTTCTTTATAAATTGTGAATAACAGTGACTAATATAATTTAATTTTTCATCAATGATGTGTAACATATCTGAATTAAAAACAATAAACTTTTAAAGACCATTAAGTAGCACCCTGGTAATTTTTATATATTCATAAATGTTCCATGGTGTGTCTGGTGGCCTCTGGAGCTAATATCGTGTTCCCCACTAAAATATTTATAACTTGTATGCTTAAAAATGATACCTACAAAAAACTGAATGAAAATGGTAACCCTATCCTAACTCAAGAGTGTGTATTTTGCAAAACCGGAGGCAAGCGTTTATTTGAAGATTTATGAAAAGGGTTCGATTGTGTGTATAAGGTCATTGTTTATCTATCACCCAGGCTTCATCCTCTTTGTGCTTACTTTTTTGTGTTTAATCGTTTGTTTAAAAAAATAAAAAAAAAAAAACTTTATAAGTGTGAATCCGAACTAAAACAAAATAAAATATGTCTGCTTCTGTCCTTCGAGAGCCCCATGAGGTTATGTTACGTTTAAGTGCATCATTCTTGATAAAATAAAAAAAAAAAAAAACGATATAAAAACTAAACAAAGAAATAAAAAAGCATTGAAATTTTATTGAAACTAAGTCGAATGAAAATTCAAAAATGATGGCGATTGTCTAGGGTCGAGAAGATAGCAATTTATATCTCCTTTTTAGACTGCTGTAAACCTAGCTAGGGAGTATAACAAAACTCTGGATTCGGTAACAAAGCTGACTGAAAATTTGTATGTTTGAAAAAGGTGAAAAAAAGTTGTTACACCTTAAAATTCAATTTGAATCTCTTTTTTCTTCGCAAAAACGTTAGTTAAAGTTGTTTGTCTCCAAAGATAAAAATGTGGTATCAAAATCTCTGATGGCAACGATGCGTGTGTTGCGCCCATTTTACTGTTTATATGGTTGGCCTTCTCAGTCGACTATTCAACGTTTGATGGTCAAAATTGAGTCGACCGATTCAGTGAACAATCAGCCCAGTACGTCAATAAAACGCACGAAAACATCGTACATGTTCGTGAGAGTCTGGACTTCTTCCAAAACGACGATGGCATTGCCATCACCATCAGCGTAGAACGCTACCGATCGATGATAAACAATTTATTTTAGCCCAAATTGGTTGACATGCCTTTGCACGATATGTGGTTCCAACAGAACGGTGCCTTACAGCAAACACCACAATCGACATTCTGCATGAACGATTTGAGGGTAAGGATAACTCGAGGTGACGTAAATTGGCCACCGAGATCGTGGGATTTGACCCCGGTAGACTTTTTTTTCTGGACGTTTCCTGAAGTCGCAGGTCTATGTGAATACATTACAAACGACCGATTGCCGATTTTTTTGGAGATTTTAGTCATAGAAAAAAATTATCAACAAAAGTCTCCAAAAAAATCGGGTAAGGTTCACTTAAAAAGCTTATTTCTTGAGTTCTCTATTAATCGGATCATCAAGATAAAAGGTTTTACACTCAAGGAAAATGAAAGATTTCTTGTTTTAAAGAAATTACTTTTAGTGTTAATGCTTCTAAAAAAAATATTCTAAAATCGCTATTTTAATGAAAGTCATTTGCAAATGAAGAAAACAATAATTGACCCAATACTGAGCCCTGAGGAATTGCTTTATTTCTAACAAGAGGAGTAGACAACAAACCTCAATTTCGAATCAGATAACTACACAATAGCTTAAGCGAAGTGTTATAGAAAAGTTAAAATTTCTTTTGATTTTTGAGATTAGTACTGAATGATCAATGCTGCCAAAAGCCTAAGAGAAATCTAAGAGAACTAAAACGCCAAACTTATTTGAATCCAGAGCTTTGAAGATATCAGTTGTAACTTTCATAACTCCAGATTCACAGCTGTGGTTACTACGAAAACCCAGCTCGACAGTTTGAAAGCTTATCATTAGTAAAAAAATAGATTTGAATTTCTTCATACACTATACCTTTTCAAGAACCTTACTCAGAAAACATAAAACAGTGATAGGCCTGAAATCAGAAGGGTCCGAGGAGTTTGCCTTTTTTTGGGAACTGGCAAAACTGGCGTTTTTCCAAACAACAGGAAATTCGCAGCTGTAAAAATGTTTATTAAAGATATGGAGAAGGTAATTCAGCACTAAGGGGAGAATAAGCTTCACAAATTTCGGCGAAATGTCATCAGGACTAAAAGAATTAGATTTGACCGACTAGATAGTACTTAGAAGCTGATTAGTTACTATGCAATCAAACGAGAAAAAGCTTTCACTCTCAGGCATCACAAAAATATCTCTCGGATGATGAGAATTGAATTCATGCGGGACCAGAAAAGTGAACATGACTTCAGGATTAAATAGCCATTTGATTTGATTTGTAGCCTCATTGGCACCCCCATTTTTTTAAGATTATTTCACAGTTCCTTAGAACTGAGATTTGGATCAAGTTTTTTACCTTGTTTCGAGCAAAGGTTAACTGTCGGATTTCTTTAAAATTTTCTATATAAATGCTCCCGTTCCCTAATGAGAAGCTTAATGTTGCAGCTGTACCATCGGCATTTTTTTGCCTTTAATTGCTTAGTTACTAACCTAACTTTAGTATTCACATCTGGCAAGTATTACATCGCATTCCACTCTAACATATTGAAATTCACACTAATATCTTCATAATTTAAGTCACGATACCACCGACAGTATATACCAAAAATCTGTATTTTAAGGTTAGAATGCCTCAAAAACCTGACATGGTACAATTCTGAGGTCGGATTTGAATTCAGGACATCAACAAAAAAAAAAGCAAAAGTGTTGCTTAGCTCCTGTGACAGAAAAAAAAAATCACTTTTGTTATTATTATTATTCGACTTTAAAAAATGTCCTTACAAGCACCTTATGGATACTTTTTGTCAATGTTATCTCGTATCGGCGGAATCAAACTACGTATTCAGATTCTCATTTACTAATTTAAAATATCATAAGTTGCTTTTTTTGTTATAAATACAAGCTGCATAATCTTTATTTCAAAAATCCTAAATTGAAAAAATTGTGCGAGTGCTGGGACTCACGGTTAATATGTGTAAACATCAACGTGCGCGGATCCAAAAAGGACTTGTTTTTGCTTGAAGGGGATCTTAAGATTTTTTTCACTGAACGCAACCATCCTAGTATGCAGATCGTAATGTTGCACACCGTTACGTTGCACGACGTAACGTTGCACACGAACGTTCACGTTATTTTTTTCCCTCTACCGCCAGCATAGATGTTTACACATCAATAAAAAAAAAAGTGTGATTGCCGGTACTCGTATTATGATGTGTTCGTGCGTGTGTAAGAACTGACAGCTAAGATGATTTAACATAATAATCGTTCATCTTTGAGTAAAACCTAGCACCATGTTCTGTAATGGCCCTTTGGTGAAGAAACAAGTTGATGGAGATTTTTTTGGTTTTTCTTTTATTTTCCTTAAAAATCTTTTGTGCTTTTTACACGAAAAAAAAATCGTAGATGATTTTTAGTAATTTCCTATTAAAGTCTACACATTTTTTTCAAAAATCGTTTGCGTAACTCATACGTAATAAATTCGCAGTTTTGGTCAGTGTGCTAGCAAACATGTTAATATTTCATCAAAAAATCAATGCAATGGGGTTTTCAACATTGCTTCTGGTGAAAAGTTCTGGCCTGCATTATCAATAAAACACTTTCAACATTTTAATAAATCAGCTACTGCCTCTTGCTAGGAAGTGCCAAATCCTTCCAGAGTATCTCTTGTCATGAAAAAGTGCCTCTCACCTTGTTGTAGGCCCAATCTGGGCCCTGGCTCTCCACGAGCTGTTGCGCCACCAATTTTTTTTTTAATTTATTTTTTTGGTTTATTCCTTATTCTAGAAAATAAATTTAAAGCAAATTTAAATCGCTCTGCACTCTTAAATATCCAAAACCAAATTTAATTCATTTAAAATATTAAATTTGAATGCCCTGTTCTAGTCTGAAATTCATCGATAGATCAAAGTGATTTTAATAAAGTTCATCTTTCATAAAATTCTTTTCACTTTCTTCCTAAGTCGCTACTTAATTGTTAATCTCTAATCTCCCAGTCAACTTTCATTTGTTCCTCTTTATTATCTTCTTACCCTCTTTTCATTTTCCTTAAATCTAAACAAGCTTTAAAGATATTTGTGTAAATGTCCAACATATAAAAATCAGTTTCAAGTTTCTTGTGTTTATGGGCGAAACCCCAGAGTTCACTGTGGCGTATGAGTGTTGTTTTTGTCCTCCTTTGGTTTTTTTTTTCCTTCAAACCTAAAATGAAAAGGAAATCGCTTTAATGCAGACTCACAACGATACGTTAAAAACAAAAAAAAAATATAATCAACTCGATAATAAAGTTAGAAAGCTTAACTACATGGAGACTGTGGCCGAGACTTGCAGTCTGATGGCCACCGATGGCGCTGTACGGGTGGTCCATCTTAAGAGCAAAAAGATAAAATCCAAACAACATTTGTATCCCTCTGGTTATAATTTTTCTACAAAGCTCTGCTCTGTACCACTTACTAATTACCAATTAACTTTGAAAGTCGCTTCATTTTTCCTCCCTTTCCGTGCATCCTTTATTTTGTCTTGACTTTTTATTATATATTCTTTATTTTTTTTTTTTCTATGACCCACACATATAGGATGTGGAGAGCTTCAGCGATTTATCTTGTGCCACTATTATCCTGGAGAATGTGATCCTTAAAACCGAGGAAATTTATTTAGTAAATCACATAAAACTTTATTTGAAAAATCACTTCGACAGAGGCGGCAGCAGTGGAAGTGGCAAAGTTGCAGCTGTGGGAGGGGCAGTTGTAGCTGATGGGATGACATCATTCGAGCTCAGTGGTTACCCTCATCTTCAATCGATGTCCTCGTCCTCATCAGGAATGGATGATGTTGATTACGGTGGTCGATATGCTTCAAGCTTGCCCAGTACTAGCAGGGCTGCTACTGCTGGCACCACCACCACCTCTACCACTTCTATAACCATCAATGAAATTAACTATTTTGCAAAAGTTTTATGCGAGAAGCTTGATGGATGCCTGGCAACTTTGGCAAAATGTCGTACACCGCCGAATAGAAAATATTGCGGGCTTGTGGTGAGATTCGTTAGAGCACTCTATGTCATTACTGAGAAGAAGGACTCCCTTCAGCCGGCCGTACGTCGGTTGCTATCGGGTGAGTATAATTTCTGGGAAAGGTACAATTTGGCAGGACTAAGCACGGACGAAAGTCTCCAATTGGAGATGTTGAAACTTTTGGTTGCCATCAAATTGCAATCGGACAGAAACTCGGTGTTGCAACAGCTTCAAGAGGGCGGCATTAAGTGGAACGTGCGAAGGACACTTTTAAAGGAAATTTGTTCGAGAATGGTAAGTACATATTCTATAGACTCTTTCACGGTCATATAAACGAGCACGAGTGTATAAGAGAGACAAAATTGTCCACAAATTCAAATAAATATTCGTTATAAGTGGTTGTGTTTAGGTAAATGACAGAAGAACCAAGTAAGTGGAGTATGTTAAACAAGGATGTTCACATTGTGTAAGAAATTTGATGCAGACAAAAATTGAATTTAATAGGAGAAAGCAATAGTTTTAAGGAACTGTAGAAAAGTTTGAACTTAAACGAAAGTTTTAAAGGGTATTTTTTTTTTAGAGGTATAGAACTTGGAAATGGAATAAAACAAAGATGATTTTCTTAAATTGACATTAAATTTACTTTATTCGAAAGATAATCTTCTGGCATTATAATTTAAATATGATTTCTGGCATATGACTGCTACGGCTGGCTCGGACGTAGTCTTAACTGGAGGTCAAATTTTCGATGACTTTTTCCAACATTTGTGACCGTATATCGGCAATAACGTGGCGAATGTTGTCCTCCAAGTGGTCAATCGTTTCGGGTTTATCGGCGTAGACTAGCGACTTCATATATCCCCACAGAGAATTATCAAGCGGCGTTAAATCCCACGATCTTGGAGGCCAATTAACGGGTCTGTAACGTGAAACTATGCGGTTACCAAACGTTTCCTTCAATAAATCAATTGTGGCACGAGCTATGTGACATGTTGCGCCGTCTTGTTGAAATTACAGCTCCTGCACATCATGGTTGTTCAATTGATGAACGAAAAACACAGTAATCATGGCTCTATAGCGGTAACCATTGACTGTAACGTTCTGGCTAGCATCGTTTTTAAAAAAATACATACGGACCAGTTATTCCACCAAACAGTCAGTTTTTGTGGATGTAACGGTGTCTCAACATACACTTGAAGATTATCATCCCTCCAAATACGGCAGTTTTGTTTATTGACGTATCCATTCAACCAAAAGTGAGCTTAATCGCTAAACAAAATTCGCTCATGAAAATTGGGATCAACGGCAATCTTGTTTTTTGCCCATTTGGGGCACAATTTGGAAGCGTTGTTCAGGCGTCAGTCTATTCATGTTGAAATGCCAAACCAAACTTAAAAGAAATCACTTGACAGCTGACAAAATGGCCGCCAAGTAAAATAGTGTTGCGAACTTAAGGTGTTATACCTCTAAAAAAAACACCCGTTAGATAGGTACACGTAAATTATTAAATTATTTTTCCAAATGAGCAAGTTTATCTATACCTACACTTTAAGCCGAATCGAGGGTATTGTCATACTTGTTTAACACACTGTTGCAAATGTAATTAATTCAAGAATTCCAAGTACAAACTATTTCATTTTGCATCACAAAAGCTTATGTCAAATCTCCATTGAATGCCAAAAACTTTCTAACGACGACGACGACGATGGTCATTTCAGACTTATTTACCTCATGAAATAAAAAGAATGGCCGAGATTTAAAATAATTTTTCGTTTACCTATATAAATCCATCTAGGAAGAGGACCTGCCAACTACAACTAACTGGAACTACATCGAAGTGCAGGAACTTTTCTCAAGTAGTTTTTTAAATATTTTAATTAACGATAATCTGCCTTTCATTCGAATCTTGTGCGATGGCAATGAGCAATTTTCCTCATTATTCCTGAGAGCCCTAATCGAGAACTGCAATGTCCTTAAAAAGGTAAGTGAATAGAATTCTTTTTTTCTATTTTATTTTTTTTTTTTGTAGAAATAAATTGACTGATTATTTCCCTAGGGTAGATCTGTATTATATAAAGATGGTTTATTTAAACAAAATGAAATAAAAAAAATAAATAAAACAACAGTTTATTAAGATTAAGAGTCTGGATAAGTTCAAAAAGAATTTCTGCGTTATTTCATCCACAGAATACCATTCGACGGGTAGTTGTTGAGTTCATCGAACAACAGCAGTACAATCTGATGCAGGGCCTTGATGCCACCACAGTGGAGCTACTGACAAAACTCTTTGATTTGGTGAATGGCTATGGTAATAAGTCTCTTGAGAATTTAATTGTGCGAGCAAGTCGAAGAGTAATCGCGGAGCACGATGATAAATTGGCCATTCGTAATAAATTCCTTATGTCTGGTCCTACAATGCTGGGGAAAATTCTGTAAGTTGTTTTTTTTTTTTTTTGACAGGGTGTTTTTAACTAAAACTATTTTGATGGTGTGGTTTTTTTTAAATCAGAAAGAATCGTTCTACCGGAAAGGGTTAATTGAATTTGTAATGTAAAGGGTCCGCCATCTAAGGTTTTTTTTTTTCAACTAGTGCTTATTTCGTGAATGGTAACACTTAGCTAATGTCTGATTTGACAGATAATTAGTTTTATCCTTCCGCTGAACGAATATGGTTTGGTTGTGTATCCGCTTCGCTAAGTGGGCCTGCGATCGACTTAGAGAAGATGCCGATTTTGCCAAAAAAATCATCTTTACAGATGAAGCTCATTTTGATCTTGGCGGGTAGCAAACAAGCAAAATTGTCGCATTTGGGGCACAGAAAACCCCCACGCATACATTGAAAAGCCGATACACCCAAAACGAGTCACTGTTTGGTGCGGATTTTGGTCCAGAGGCATAATTGGGCCATTTTCGAAAATGACCAAGGAGTGGCCGTTACAGTCAATGGCGATCGTTATCGGGCCATGTTGGACGAATTTTTGTTCATAAAAATTGAAGAGGAGGATATCGGCAACATTTGGTTTCAACAGGACGGCGCTACGTGCCACACAGCCGAAGCTACACTCGATGTTTTGCGCCATTTTCAAAAAAAAAAGAAGTTATTTGGCAGAGCCTTTACAAAGAGATACGGGAAAATAAGAGACACAATTCCGAAAAATAAGTGCAAAAGTCGTCAGCGGGAATCAAACTCTGTTTTACGATCACCTAATCTAAATCTGAGGACCAATTACTTATTAGAGTCAAGTCAAGCAGGCGCCCATGTCATAAGAAAACTATTGACATAGACGCCTGCCTGACGACTGAACATACCTTAATCCGAGAAACGGCGCACAGTGGTTCGGTTTGTATGGGAGAGCGGAAAAAAGTCTGTTTTATCTGAACGGTTCAACAGATTTAAATGAAATTTGGCAAGCATGTTTATATTAGTCTTATACATATTTGGTCAAAATTTGGTTGAAAAAAAATAATTAGAAACAAAGTTATTGACATTTTTCTAAAATTTGAGGGATTTGATGTTTGTATGGCAGAGCGGAAAAAAAATCTGTAACATCTGAACTGTTTAACGGATTAAGATGAAATTTGATTCGCATTTTTAAATTAGTCTTATACACATTTTATCAAAATTTGGTTAAGAAAAAATCATTAGTAAAAAAGTTATTGGCTTTTTTTTCTAAAATTTGAGTGTTTTGATGTTTGTATGGGAGAGCGGAAAAAAGTCTGTAAAATCTCAACTATTAAACGAATTTTAATGAAATTTGACAAACATGTTAAAATTAGTCTTATACATGCTTGGTCAAAATTTGATCAAGAAAAAATTGTTAGAAAAAAAGTTATTGACATTTTTATAAAATTTGAGGGTTTTAATGTTATATTTAAATAAAAGTTTTTTTTAGTAAAATCTTAACTTTTTATTTTGAATATATATATATATTATAAAATTAAATTTATAATCGATCGTTGTTCCACACAATAATATCCCTGTTTTCCTCCATAGTCATTTGAATTGGTACCAAAGATGTCATAAACGTCCGAAGTTTCTTCATTGTCAAATGTTTGACTGTATTGTGGTTGTCCAGAGGCACCATCGCATCCCCATTTAGTGTACAGTGTTAAAGACTGTCCTACAATTCTGGTTATCTCCTCTGATGTCTTTCCTTCTAATAACCTTGTTACAGTGTGGTCTAACAATTTTTGTAGTTGCACACTTGCTGAGCTTTCCGTAATGTTTATATCTAAAGGATAGCACTTTTTCTTTGCTTCCAGTAATTTAATATAAGGTGGAAAAACATCATGTCCTTCGTCTTTTAGTGCATGTCTCAATACTTCATATTGGCGTTTCGACAATTCTGCTTGTATAAATAATGCAAGAGCCTTATCCGGATCAAATTGTGAACAGGAAAAGCTCTCTGATGTTGCTGCATAGTTTATCTCTTCTCGAGGAAATATATTTCTAATTTCGTCCCTCTTATACCTTTAAGCTCGATCACAGCATTCGTCAAAACTCTTTCGTGGTCTTCCCATATTAGTTGACGTTTCGGGCAATACACTTTGGGTTAGGTCTACTTGGAAAACTCCTTCGAGCCAATAAGTGTATTTTTTTTTAAAAATGACTTTTTTTTCTATGAACTGCGTTCCATCGACTTAAAAAATGAGAAATAAAACGTTTCTTTAATTCTGATAGCACAGTTTCTATTTGCTCAGAAATTAAGTTGGGGTATTTCCTTACAAAATATGGTCGAAGATTTTGAACATCTTACCCATTAGTAATAAGTTCACTACACAACACCGAATAAGGAATTTCGATTGAATCCATTTTAATGTATTGAATTCACTATATATGTTTGTTATTATATTTAACTTCACTTTCACTTATTGCACCTTGCACAAATGCTCAATAACTCAATACTGACTTTTTTTTCATTAATCCTTTATATAAATAGATTTAAGTAAGAGATTTTATTCTAATAAGCCATTACTAATCCTTACAGGTAATAAAAAATTACGCAATACAGAACAAAAACAAAGCAATAAAACTTTAAAAAGAACACTTTTTTTATTTTTACCTGCCCTACTTTTAGCGAAAAATTAAAAAAAAATAAAAGATTATCCCTAATCCCTTTCTTTATTTTGTATTAAGCTCTATCATATAATTCAAAATATCATAAAACTATATTATTTTTCGTGTGTTGCTTTCAAGAAAATTGAGTTGAAAGTTGAAAAATTTTCCAGGCAGAAATAAATGGTTTCGCAAAAATCGAAATTCTCAGCCCTGGGTCAATGTATTAATTTTGTTTTATTTTTAAAATAACGTTTGAAATTTTTTTTTTAAATAATGGGCCTAACCAGTTCATTCTGACAATTAATACCGAAGTAATCAAACTTTTTGGTAGACACCACCGTCAAGACGGAGTTTTTTGAGATCCGATTAAGTGAAACATTTTTGAGCATAACTTCCACATCTGCACGTATCTGCAGCTGATTTTTTCTGTGCTTTAACATGAATGTATGGAGCATATGGTGGCATACTTACTTTCTTGGTATCTTTTGGAGCTGTTTTTTTAAATCAAAAAGTTTTAAAAAAAAGCATTTTTTCTTAGTACTAAAGCTTCAGGCTACTTATTGAAGGTATCTTTTATAAATAATCAATATTTTTTTTTATTTTTAGATAATCGAAAATAGACCAATTAAATTATTTAAGAAACTAGAGAATTTATCTGCAGGAACTTCGGAAAAAAACATCTCAAAATTTGTTGAAAATACGGTTCGCGATTTGAGTAAAATTATTTTTCAACTTTGAGGGCTTGTAAATCAGAACATACAATATATATGTTAAAAAATACTTTTAAATCATACGCTCGGGTTATCTAAGAGTACTTAAACATAAAGTTTAAAACGATAGACATGACTTTTTCAAAAGACTTTTTTCCGCTCTCGCACCACTGTGCGGCGTAAGCGAGATGAGTATAAGCTGAGCACTCGAAAGAGGGAGTTAAAATCTTTGGAACCTGCGAAGCTGTTCAACTTACTGTTGTCCTAGAAAAGTGAACAAAAATGTCCACAATTTATTCATTTTGAAATCTTTCAATTGAAAAATGTCTTGAAAAAAAAACAAAATGAATGGTACTCTAAGTATGGGTCTTAATGCCAATTTAGAAAGGCAATAACTCCAGCGGGTCATAATGCTTTTTTGCCATTTCAAAAAGGAAAGAAAGCCCGCGAGTGTACTTTGTATGGTTGAATTACATAAGTTAAATGGGCAAAAAGCCTCCCCCAGACTTCTCCAGACGTCTCTATCGGTAGCTTTTTCTCTCCATCGGTTTGTAAATTGAACTCTTTTCCGGTGTCTGCCAACTTTTCTCTTCTTGTCAGCAGGTAACCAATCATTTTTTTTTTTTTTTTCATTCGCCTCCTTACAATTAACACTCACTGGTTTCGGAAAAGGTATCATGAGGAGCCACTCCGGCCAATGAAAATCACCCTTTCGGTCAGTGCTTAAGTCAATAGAGTTAGAGTAAACTTGATTCAATAAATCAGTTTCACTTAAGCTGTGGAAGATTGAGATCGATTAGGTCTAATTGCCACCAGGGGCTTCGGTACCTGTGATCTACTAGTGCGTAAGCCTAGTTATTACTGCCACTAGGGACTTATACCTACGATCTTGCCACTAGGGGCCTATACCTGTGATTTTGCCACCAGGGGCTTATACCGGCTGATCTATTACTATAAGTAAGCCCATCTAGTAAGCTGGAGTATAATTGGATATTGTAAAGGGTTTTCCAATAAGAGGTGATATTTTGATATTCAAAGAAAAATAGCATGTTTTGAGATAAATGATCGGATGTTTATTTCATTATAAAGAGGAAGGTATGCCGTTAGTAATGGAACACAACATCAGCCAAATGGCCGCCACGACCACGCTTACAGGACCATATCCTTTTCATGAAATTTTCCATAACCAAATCGCAAAGTGGCTGCCCTATGTCCTCGATAGCCTCACGAATTCCATCTTTGAGGTCTTGAATCGACGCTGGGCTGTTGGCGTAGACCTTATCTTTCACGTGGCCCCAAAGGAAGAAGTCGCAAGGTGTTAAATCACAAGATCTCGGTGGCCAATTGTGATCACCTCTTCGAGAGATAACACGGTCCGGAAACTTTTCCCGTAAAAGATCGATGGTTTCATTGCTTGTATGGCACGTAGCGCCGTTTTGTTGAAAGTAAACGTTGTCCAGATCAATACCATCCAATTCCGGCCATAAAAAATCATTAATCATCTCTCGATAGCGCAATCCATTGACCGTAACTGTTGCTCCAGCCTCATTTTCTAAAAAGTAAGGTCCAATGACTCCGCCGGACCCTAAACCGCACCAAACAGTCACGCGTTGAGGATGGAGAGGCTTTTCAACAATAACTCTTGGGTTTTCCGAGCCCCCAGATGCGACAGTTTTGCTTGTTGACAGCCTCCGAGGTGGAAATGGGCCTCATCAGTCAAGATGATTTTTCGATGAAATTCCGGATCATTTTCATGCATTTCAAGGACCCAATCAGCAAAGACACGACGTTGTTGATGATCAGCCGGCTTGAGTTCTTGTGTTAACTGAACTTTATAAGCCTTAAGACCCAAGTCTTTATGCAAAATACGGTGTAATGACGTTTGTGGAATGCCTAATTTCAAAGAACGACGAGGAATGGACAAACCTGGGTTTTCTTCAACACTTTGGGCTACAACAGCAATATTCTCAGTTGTTCTTGAGCGACGTGCACGGGTTTTATTCTTCACATCACTAACTTGTCCCAACAGCTCGAATTTGTCCACCGATTTCTGTATTGTGGTCCGACAAGGTGCTTCACGACGACCCAAAAATGTTTTAGTTTTACGAACCGTCTCTGCCAAATTTTCACCATTTTTATAGTGAATTTTAATAATTTCAATGCGTTGTTGAAGCGTGTATCGTTCCATTTTTATTAATGGCGTAGTTTCTACTTGTCAAATGTCAAAAAATGACAGCTTCAAAAGTGACAGCTACCGAAATAGCGGGCTATTCAAAATAACACCTCTTATTGGAAAACCCTTTATAATTAATTTACGAATTTGTATGCAATATTTCGTTTTCAATAAAGAATTTGTTATAAGGTTATAAGACCTTCTAAATTGAAGTTTAGTGTTTTTCTTCAAAACCGACCCTGGCAAACCGGCGAGCAAAACCTCGACTGGAAAGCATCATCATCATCACAGTATTTTTGCAAAAGTCTGCTGAAAGCCATCAGTGCGTTTATTTCTCCTCTTAGCGTTATAGTTTTATTGTTGGAGCTTAGATTATTAATTCATTTCTTGCTTGGTTCCAATATTCTTTTGATGTTTCTTACTGACCTCGTGTTTTCTAACGATTTCTTGATTAAATTGATGTTGAACTCCTCAAGATCTTTTTTAATAAGCGATTTGCACTTTTTCCATGGAGCTTCTATTCTCCTTCGTAATAATCTCTTTTCCATATATCTTCTTACTTCTGACAGTCCTATGATTTTTCATTTAATTTTGTCTAGCGCGTTCATAAGATCTTATAATTTGTTTTCCGCCATCAAAGTTGTTACAGTGAAAGTTGATATGAAAAAATCTTTTTCCTTGGTTTTTGAATTATATTACAACGATATTTTCATATAAATAGCTCTAATAGATTATCAACGTAAATAACACCCTGTGCAACAATCTATACATATAAAAGTGACATATTAAATTTTATTTTTGATTTTATTTTATATTCTACAAAAAAATAGATTTGAAGATGAATTGAATGCAGAAACCGATGAGGCAATTAGTCGGAGACATGAACAAAGGATCATCGATGAAAAGTGGCTCTTTACTCAAGTAAGTCAATTTTGTAAGCAAATTATATACGATGTTAAAAATATTTTCTGTAATAATATTGTTTGTTTTAAATTATGATTGATTTATTTGAATTTGCAAGCACCTACTTAATGCCTGATTTACAATGCGACGTATAGAAACGTGACGTGAGCGTAACGAGAACCGCTGTCATCTTTTTCTAGTTATAAAATCGTCGCCCAATTCACAATGCAGCGAGCGTTTTTACGAAAAAAAACTCATTTTTATAAAAAAAAATCAATAAAATATAAACAAAATAACTTACAAAACAATAGATTTATTAATAACTTTATTTGTTGGACACAATTGATTACATCTTTTGTGAAAAATATGTAAATTACTTGAAAAAAGTGAAAATCGTCGTCACGTCACGTCACGTAGCGTTTTTTTCTTCAATTTTTCCAATTGTTGGCGTGACGTGACGACAAGAAATGCCACATCGTTTATATACAGGTACGCTTTCATTCTTACAGGTACGCTTTCATTGTTTAAAATTGGTTTGACAACGACAACGAGTTCTCGTCACGCTCACGTCCCGTTTTCTCGTCGCATTGTCCACTAGAACACTTTTAGTTTCACGGGTGTCAAAATGTGCCAAAATTTTTGGTACGGTGCTGGCTCGAAAAACGGAGTACGCCAATCGATTTAGGAGGTGGATATTACCTTAGTGTCACGCCCGACGTTCTGAGCCCACTAGAACACCTAGTTTTACAGGTGTAAAAATGTGCGAAAAATGGAGAACGCCAATTGATTCACGAGGTGGAAACTACCTAATGTCTCTCCCAGCTCTCTAGGTCCATTAGAACGTTAACATTTAGTGTGTTTTCTTTTTTTCTAAATTCTTAAAAGCTCGCGAGCGCTAAATTGGCTCGCTCTCGCCTCACTCTCAATGAGCGTACACTTTTGCTATCGCACATAATGGGAGCGCTCTTGACGTGAGCGTTTTGTTATCGCACATAATGAGAGCTCTCTGGACGTGAGCGCTTTCCTATCGCACATAGTGAGATCGCTCTTGACGTGAGCGTTTATAAATTGAACGCTCGCGACTGCGAGCCAAACTAAATGTACTCACACCTGATGGCTCTTGGGCGAGCGTAACTGGTACTCGCTAATTTGAAACGGCACGCTCGTGAGCGCCCGTTTCTGAACCCTGCTATAAACACACTATCTGTTTTTTGTTTTAAACATGAAAGAAATGAACAGTAAAAAAATTATGATTAAGATTTTGCGTACGAAGACCAATATGACTAAATTTAAATAAAACAATGGCGCAGTGGATGTAGAGCTTGACTGCTAACTTAGAGGTGTGGGTTCGAGCCCCACTCTAGGCAGTATTCTTTTCTTTATTCCCCCAGTTATTTTTACAACTGAACGCCACCCGTATGGGATTCCATGAGACAATTAATACCTTATTTCTCAGTCCACTGTGCCAACAAAAATTCTTTCCTATCCTTCTATTCCTTCTAACTAGTGCCGGGCAATTCAGGTTGCATTTAAAAGACCTTAGGTCTTACTGGCATGTTGTTAAAATTATTATTATAAAATTAATTAGTATACAAATATTTTTGAACTGATTTTCTATAGTAATCAGTTACTAACTAATTTTATATTTAACAATTTTCAATTTGATCCAAATCTTGGGTATAAATTCTCTCCCGAATCCTCTACACTCAAGATAAACATTAACCTTCTCTTTCAGATAATGAAATCATCACCAGCTGCAGACCCCGAACGACTATCACGAATTCTCCTTGAAATATCATCCGAATACAAACTGGCGAAAATCTTCGCTTCGCCTGAATTCGACGTCGAACGAATTCTCCCATCGGCCATCGATACATCCCTGAAATCAATGATGTCCTCATTTCGTAATAGTTGCATCCAATTCAATCCACACATACATTACATGAATGTCAATCCATTGGCGAAGGTAGCCTTAGTCACTCTAGTGACACACATCGACAATTTCCATTGCTCCAATGAAACGACGACTTTTCATCGCTTCCCCCTCTATCTAGCCAAAGCTGTCATAGCTCTGATGGAGAATCTAAGACAAATTGAAGAGCTAGCATTGATTTACATCGAATCGAAATTCATTGATAAATTTGTCAAAGAACATCTGCTGCGTGCCGAAGTTGTGGCCGCGCTCAAAAAGTTCCTTCGGATTTTCTGCAAATGCATAGAATTCAGCGTAATGAATCATCAAATAGGAGCCCTTGAGATTTTCACTTTCACCTCGTGCATCGATGCCATTCTCAGGCACAAATTGATTTGGCTTGAATTCAATTTGTCCAGCGATGAAGAGCAGCACAAATCCGCTGCTGAAGCGAACGCACAACTGCTAAATGATGTCCTTAATATGCTGTTTGCCGTAGTAACTCAATCAATTGGCAACACGATTTTCTACAAAAAATACAAAGCCCAGTTGTTGCTTTCGACTTCCACAATGACAACGACGACAACGAAATCTCACACGCAGAGCGTGCCTGTCTTCCAAAAGGCAATTTTCCTGGCCAAGCTGATTGAAACCAAACTAGATGTTGACTACGATGACAGCACGAAAGGATCCCAAATCAAATGTGCCACAGTGCCAATGGTATGAATGACACACTTTACCAGATTTTCTTTTCAAACTCTCATACTTCTGCTTTTTTTTCCATCTTTTATAGCGAATCCTCAAATCGATTGGAATCACAATTTTACGAACAAATCGATTTTATGCATATGCTGTGACTCCATTAGAGATATACCACCAGAGTGGAGACTTTGAGGGTGGTGCTGGTAGTGCTGGTAGTGTTGGTGCCGCTGGCGGTTATGAGAGCCAGATTAAAAGTTCGAACGGGAAACTACCCTCGATTCCGGTTGAACACCTCAGTGATGTTGATGTTTTGCAAAAATTTGTAAAGAGGTAAGTGTCGTTGTCGTTGTCGATGTCGTCATCGTCCTCCTTTCCTTTCTCCTCATCCTCATGTTGTCATTTAGAATTATTGCATGCAATTCAGCTACGTTGCAAAAAAACAGTACCTAGATAAAATATAATCCTAGAAAACTCAAGTTGTTTTCTCGAGATTTCTTTTGCTTTCTGCCTTCGAGCCATCTCATCTGATGGTGAATAAACTTTGTGCTTAGATCAACTTCAGACTTTTGGCTGGGATTCAAGTGCAAATATTTGATAATGTTAGGTAGGTCGGATTCGGATTCGGATATATAGCAAGGGAAGCACGGGTGTGGCCTTTCGGGAGGGGATAGAAAAATAATATCCTCTCCAGCGCTAAACCATTTGTGGCTGTCACTGCCATTATAGTCTTTCAGTCTATTGTTTGTGTGGGCAAATATAATGGGGGTAAATGTTTGCCTTCCGAAAAGAGTGTCAACAGACACGGAAATTTTCGGCAACAGGTATCTCTACATTTAACGTATTTAGAGATTCAAAATTGACCACTGCCTCCAGCACCAGTTAAATAAAATTTAGAATATATGAGGTGTGAGGTATTGATTTAGGACTAAACAAATATTTGTTGTGGCTAAGACGATGTTTGTGGGCTTAATTTATTGAATTTAAATAAAAGAGGTAGTTTTAATTTATTGCTTGTTTGTTATGTTAAACGTGCTCCAACTGTGGAGTGGGAGCAACCTTTTCAACCACTTGAAGGGATACGATTCAATACGAAAGAATATGAATTCCGCACAGTAAAATCCCAATATAATGGGTGTTTTTTTTAACGTTTTCAATCTGGCAACACACTTTTTTCGGAGTTTTTTCTTTTTGACAACTGGCACTTGATTTATGCTCAGTTTGCTTTGCCATTTCATAATGAATAGACTTACTCCTCAACAACAAGGTGTAGATTCGGTGAATGGGCCAAAACAAGATTGCCGTTGATCCCAATTTCCATAAGCGAATTTTATTTAGCGATGAAGGTCGCTTTTGGTTGAATGGATACGCCAATAAACAAAATTGCCGTATTTGGAGTGATAATAATCCACAAGCCATTGGTGAGACGCCGCTGTTACATCCTCAAAAAGTCACTGTTTGGTGTGCTCTATGGGCAGAGGGAATCATTGGACCATATTCCTTCAAAAATGAAGCCAGCTATAATGTTACAGTCGATGGGGAACGCTATAGAGCCATGATTAATGACTTTTTCGTGCCTGAATTGGAGGATGTTGATGTGGACGACCTTTGGTTCCAACAAGACGGCGCTACATGCTATAAAGCCAATGAAACAATCAATTTATTGAAGGAAACTTATCTCGCGTCGTGGGCCTGTGGTGTGGCCTCTAATATCGTGCGATTTAACACCGCTGGACTATTTTTTGTGTGATTATGTGAAGTCGCTTGTCTACGCAGATAAGCCCGAGACGATTGATGCCTTGGAAGAGAATATTCGGTGCGTTATTCCTGATATACGGCCCCAATTGCTGCAAAAAGTGGTCGAAAATTGGGCCTCTCGGCTGGAATTTATTCGAGCCAGCCGGGGCGGCCACTTGCCCGAAATCATTTTTTAAAACCTAATGGCAAACCCTTATCTTTATAATAAAGCTAAATTCTTGGTCATAAGTCATAACAGTAAATTATATGCGTTTTATATCTTCTTGAAAACCACACGTCTTAAAAAAACACCCTATATTAAAACTCATTCGGAATTTTATGGAATAATGAAATAACTTTTGATGGAGGGCTTTACTATTCAATTCCCATCGTTGACCGAAAGCCCAAAATCATTGAATAACTGGAGCCTTAATCCATAGATATAATACCTCCATTGTCACGTTTTGTCCGATGTTTTTCTCTCGAGTTCTTCTTGATTGTAATAAGATTGTTAAAAGCCTTAAATGGCCTCTTGAGCCTATAGCAAGAGTTTTATTGTTTTTACGCGAATAGACGCCGCGCCGCGCCGCGCCGCTGCTTTGTAAATCTGAAGAGAGTGTGTCTCTTCCTAAAGAATGTGTTAAAAAGAGAACGAGTGCGGGTAAACTTAAAAAAAAACTATATCTTTCGGATTTTGTATTTTTTCTGTAGGTGAATAGTTTTTATGTGTGTGTGTGTCAGAGTCTCATCTCAAAAAAATAATGTGCATTTTGGTATGAGTATTTATTGCACAATAAGCTAGTGTACACTAATATTTGTGTAAACCCTGGCATATGTAGGCTGAATTCTTGTTGCAATTAAAATTGCATCTGTTTATTTCCACATTTTCCTTGGAAAAATAACAACGCGCTTCCAAAAGTAAGCATATTTAAATTAAATACTTTTTTTTTTTCAATTATTATCAAGAACAGGGTTACCATTATTTTTTTTTTTTTTTTTTGATGAAAAAATCACTAAGGCTATGATAAAATTCCATCATTAATAACATATTTTTTTTTTCATTTACTGTCATAATCATGTTTTATGACAAAAATTGAATATAAAGTGTCAGGAAAAATGAATAATTGTCAGTCACTTATTTATTATTAAGTCTCTTAAATTTTCGAATTTTGTTGTAATTAGAAACTGACAAAAACAACTAACTTTTAATGTTGCCATTTTACTTGTGTCGTGTTAATATTCTGCTGCCATAATTTTTCAAATAATAACTTAACACAAAAAAGAATGTACCCGCTTATTCTTTTCTGGCAGAGTAACAACTTATATCGACAACAAAAAAAGGAAAACAAAATGAATATGACGTACATATAAAACTTCTCATAAACAGCTTTAGGAAGAAATAAACTAATATAAAGAAACTGATAACTTTAAAGAGAAAAAAATATATATAGATATATGTATATCAAAAAGTAATTAATATTAATGAAATGAAATACTACATTTTCCAACAATTCAATTAATTAAATATGCCTTAAGTTCATTTTGAAATCTCCTCGTCCGAAGTCGCGGCAGAGAGTTCCAGAGACGGATGGTATACCCGAAGAACTGACGCTCGGTTGTAGAATCTGCGCTCTTCTAGTGGAAGCACAGAAAGTAATTCTATTGAACAGGCTGGAAAGTTGATGGTTTTGTATAATGTTGAAGAGCATAGTAATTGATCGGTGTTTAAGTAAGTTATCAAATGTTATATTACATGTGATATCCTGTCATATTTGCGAAGTCCAAATATGTATCTAGCAGCGTTGTTATATGTAACGTTTAATTTTCTTTTGCAAAATGCATCACATTTACCTTAAACTTCGCATCCGTAAATCAATATAGGAATAATGGGTGATTTAACAAGAACAATTCGAGTTTTTAATGGAGTGAAGTCCTGAGATGCCAATAAGGAGCGAAGAACTACGTAAAATTTTCCTACTGATAAACTGATGTGGTTGTTCCAAGTCAAGGTCCTATTGAACGTCATTCCCAGATTCTTTTCAGTGTAGACATATTCGATAGGAGCATTATTGAGAACAACTGTCGGAAAGTAGGAAGTGGACACAGCTTTTTGAACGTCATTCCCAGATTCTTTTCAGTGTAGACATATTCGATAGGAGCATTATTGAGAACAACTGTCGGAAAGTAGGAAGTGGACACAGCTTTTTTGAAATGACAATACACTTTGACTTATCCGAATTAAGTAAAAGAAGATTTTTTTTTTGACCAGTTAGCAATATTTTCAAGAACAGAATTTATACTTTTCTGTGTCACACAATCTTCAATAAGACCAAGAGGACAACTTATGTGTAGTTGAGCGTCATCAGCATAAAATTCAATTGAGGAGTTAGTATTTACAGATGGCAGTTCATTGACATATAGGTAAAACAGGAGGGGTCCAAGAATAGAACCCTGTGGTACTCCGGAAGGGACAGCAATAAAATTTGATAAATTCCTATTAATAAAAACAGCTTGCTCTCGACCAGTTAGATAAGAATACAAAAGTTTGGTTGCACTGTATGAAAAGTTAAACTTGTTTAAGAGCTTATCGCAAAGAATAGAGTGATCGACGATATCAAATGCTCTTGAGAAATCAAGCAGTAAGAGAAAAAGTTATTTGATCTTTATCAATATTTTGTCTTATGTCATCAACGACCGTCAGGATAGAGCGGTAATGCAGCTTTGTTTCTTTCGAAACCCAGATTGCAGAGGAGTAATCACGCGAGAGGAATTTAAAAAAGAGTTAATTTGGATCTGCATAATTTTTTCGAAAGCCCTTGACAGAAAAGGAAGTAAGGAAATAGGTCGAAAATCTTTACCTCCAGAGTTCTTAGGAATTGGTATAATTTTAGCTTTTTTCCAAATTTTAGGAAACACGCTTGTTGTGAAAATCGTGTTAAAGTAGAATGTTAAATAAGGTAGTATAAGTGGCGAGATTATTTTTAAAAATTTAGGGTCGATACCATCTACTCCGACGGCATTCGACTTAATAGAAAGTATGCTCTCAACTACCTGTACTTGATCAATTCCTGAAAAATCAAATCGGTCGCCGGATTCATAAATATCATCTAAAGACAGATCTACCATAGAGTAAGGTCGTGACTCAGTCGAGATAGATGGAAGGGCTAAAAATTCTTCGTTAAGGGCATTTGCGTCAATGTTGCAGATACGTTGGCTCTTCTGTTTACCCAAACCAAGATTGCGTAAATTTTTCCATAGCTTGTTTCCACTCAAGGAAGGGTCTAACCGTTTAGAGAAAAAAGCAGCTTTAGTGGAGCGAATTAAGGCAATAGTCCTGTTTCTAATATTACAGTATTCCCTACGGTATACATTAAGTCTATACCGCTTCCAGCGTTCGTAAGCTAAGCCTCGTTTTTTTATAAGTAAACGGATTTTGTTAGTGAACCAAGATCGCTGTCCGGGTTCGAAAGTTTTAGACCTTAGAGGAACATGATCTTCAAAAAGACATTTAATATCCATTTGCTCGTCACATGTGCTCATAAAATAAATCTTTTGCCATTCTATGTTCCGAAAGTGAGTTTCTAGAGCATTCTGATTTATTTGACTAAAGTCTCTGAATGTAATTGTGGACGATATACTAATAATATTGGATGATGATGAAAAGGGACGTACGACAGATAAATACGTTTCGTTTGAAAGTTAAACGTCAAATTCAAGTTGCATACGAGCGTTTGAGTTCCCATAAGAAATAGCTCACCGAGTAACTATAAATTTAAATATAAATTTACTCTGAGAGACACTTTTTATAGGAACAGAAACGCTCTTAGGCGTGATATTCTGGGATTATAAAAAGCAAAAATGACGTTTAGAGTTTTGATTTCATAACGAAAATCTTATAAGACATAAATAGATCTAGATATAGGATTTAAGTAATTTGAAATTTAAAAAAATGCCTAGATGCACTTTAAACAAAAATTCTCTGAGACAAATTTGAGTTTCAAAACAAGGAATTAATTCTTAAGTATAGCAAGAATCTTATGGGAGTTTTTGTTTCAGGTTAAAAGAGCCTTACTCTGGAAGTATGTTAGTTGGGGTGTTAGATGATAAATGGGAAAGACTAAAAAACATACCTGGTATTTGATTGAAACATTTTTCCTGAAATCTGAAGACGGCAACAACATAATTGTGGCACGAAGGGTATTATCTTTTGGAAAGAGCACAGTAAATTTGAAATCTACCACCGAAACAGACAGTGATTGGCACGATAATTATTTGGAACCACTTTAACGTTCAGTGCACGATACAATTCTATTTCCTGACGTATCTGCTCCTGCTGTATGAGGCGAATCTTGCCTCGTGTTGAAACAAAAACTGTGCGTTTCTGGCAGAATACGAAGCTTTAAATTTTAAATCTCCCACAACGTCTCCTGAACCCTTTATATTACCATTAGAGGCATCCCCTGAAACCCGTACTATTTTTGACTGCAACAGTCTTGCTAAAAGTTATTTGCGCAGGTTTGTACGTTCTTCCTGCAAGTTCGGCAAAAAAAATTACACAATAACGTTATGTGGGGTTGTGTCTTAGCGATATGGATGAAGATGAAGACGTTAGATTACAATTTATGAAGACAATTGACGGCCGTCGTTTCACTGAAATAAAAAATGATATAGCAGAGTGTGCAATTTGAAGACATCATCGTAAAGTTGAAAGCGCCAGAGAAAAAGATTGATAGATTTAAAAAATACCTACATACATAGTATTTTCGAAAACATTGACGTATTGTAAAAAAATAATATTAAATAATTAATAGAGAAGGGTATTGACTTTTTTGATATCTTATCCGGTTCCTTTTACTGATTATAATATTTTTTTTTTTTTATATTTGGCGCGCACTAAAGGGGTCTTGACTACCCTTTGAATGATAAACACAGCACGAGCGATTAGGTAGGTTGAAGGGGATTTAAAAGGAGATACCGATGCACATTGGTTTTGAATGTCTGAAGATCGCAATGGGAGGGGAAAATTGAGCTGGGTAGAGCATTCCACATTCGTGAAGTGCGACTTAGGAAAGAATCCCTGTACTTAACAGTACGTCCGAAGTTGGGCTCAAGGGTAAACTGATGAGCATTCCTACATGCGCTAGTATTACGGTTGAATTGTTTAAGGGGAGGAATGCAACTGGCTATACCACTAGAACACTGTTTATAGAAATAGCGGTAAAATAATGATAGACATGAAACATTGCGACGGTGTTCAGGAGATGTAAATGTTTCCGTTATAGTTCTTTCAGCTATCATTTTTAGAGCTCTCTTTTGTATTCTATCCAATAGACTCAAGTGGGTTCTTGGGGCACCTGCCTAAATATGGGAGTTGAACTCAAGTCTTGGACGAATAAAGGCTTTTTAGATAACAGCCAGATCAGAGGGGGAGAAAAATTTCTTGCTTCGACGGAGAAAACCTAAACACTTAGCAGCGTTTTTGGCGATGTCAAATATGTGGTCGTTCCACAAAAGGTGGTCTGTGACAAACATACATATTAATATAAATAAACTTCAAATGAGTCTAAATGTTTGACCTGCAATATTAGAATCGCCCATTTACCGTTAAACAGTTACATCCTACTGAGAATATACCACACAAAAAAGGTTAATTTAGTGATTTGTGAAATGCTCTACATTTTTAACGGTAAATGCTACGAATGCAATTTAAGAATCATTTTTGTGGAAAATTGCCTTAGCTAAAAGTTTGTAGAAAACAATTTTTTCTTCAAAGCAAAAAAACCTATTATGATAAACTTTGACATTTGTAACAGACTTCTGGTTCAATAACCTGCTTTTAGGATATGAGAACCGCAATTGAACCGCATGAAGCACTTGCCACCACAATCTCATTTTCAAAATCCTGAATTTAAATAAAACATAGAACCTTGGTCTTAAAGGACTTTACTTTTATTATTAGGTATACAACCTTCAACATTAAGTTACATAATATGTATTCGATGCATACCATTTTTCTATAACCTTCCAATTAACAACAAATTAATAAACCTGCAATTCTTTAGATGTCTTCACAAAGTCTATTTTACAAATGTAAGTATCTATCTATGTATATATCTCCCGACGGCCTTTCTACATCTATTCTAACTAAGGCATTAGACATTAACAATTTAATTTAAAGCATAAATTCAAAAAAAAAAAAAACCTTCCTTCTAGACTCGTATATAAATATAAGCATAATGATTCGCTATAAATCATTATGTTATCACTTTGGTTTTGCATATCCTTGTGCTGCATCCGATAATACTTAAATACTTCATTTAACTTGGTGTCCCTATTATAAGCTGTCCCATCCACACGGTAGCGCATTTGTATCTGTATCAGCAAGCATAATCTGTTCTCTATACCTACCTACCTCCCTACCAACCTACCCCCCTTAAGCTAAAACAAAAACTTCATCAACAACATCGTCCTCGATGTAGCCATGGAAAACAAATTATTCCCTTGTATGCCAGAATCCTTGGCAAATGTACATAAATACGTACATATGCGTTTGTCTAGTCTAGACGCCAACAGCACATATTTAACACATATCTGTGCTACTCTACATGTACCGTATCGTTAACGAACACAGTAACACTTGACAGATCACATAAAATAGCTGCAGGAAGCTCCCCACAATGAGACACTTAACAAACTCAAACCAACCACACTAACAGGGCTCCGCCGCGCCACCACCCATCCATCTTAGCGGAGTGGAGCAGCGAAGTAGCGGTGTTGTATACAAAAACCCATAACTGACTCACATTTGGGTACCCAACCGTCGTCGGCGGCAGCGACAGCGTCGTCGTTCATTTACAGGGCCGTATTATACTGCTGAATGCGATGTTTTAAGCGCGTAAAGGCGTCATGCCAGGAATTCAAAATTAAACCTATTTTCGATATCTGCTATTCGTGTGACAAAAGTGAATTCAGGTTTTGACTAATGCGTATTTTACCGGACATTTTAAAACTCTACGCTTAAAATAAAAGCCGTGTTTTGGTGAGAGCGTATAGCCAGATCAGCAAAATATTGCTGACGCATGCAATATACCAACAAAAAAAAGGGATATCATTTTTTTTACAAAAAACAAGTGGTATCTTAGTTAGTTTTTTAGTGACACTAACGGCCAATTTTGTTCACAGAGTTCTAATGCTTGTACCAGTACTAGTCCTAAAATTAGTACTCAAATCGGTATCAACTCATTTCTTCACAATAGGTTCTACCCCCTGGTCCTGGAAATTTGATATCTAGTATCAGTTAGGACTCGGTACTAGCTGGCTCCTCAAAATCAGGTAGTACCTGGTTATTATACCAGTTGTTAGTACTCAAATCGGTACCAAATGATTTCTTCACATAAGTACTAAGCCCTAGTTCTGTCAAGTTGGTACCGAGTACTATTAAGGACTCGGTATTAGCTTGGACTTTCAAATCGGTAGTTTTTAATTTCATTTCATTTCATTTTTTAATTTAATTTCATTAATTTTCTTCAATGAATTCGTTGCTGATTTTTGATAGTTTTTTTGTTGTTGTTTATTAAATAGGTAATAAATTCGGCTTTTATTGATTTTACTGATTTTTCATTTTCTTTTTTTTTGTGGTGGGTACATACTGAATTTAAGCACCACGGATCACTCCTAATGTAAGTAGCGGTAGGACTTTATTGGCATTTGTCATCTTCCCACTCTCTATCTAGCGACCGTTTTGCTATCAACTGCGTAAATCTAAGACTGGAAAATTGTTGAAGTCACTTCCGAGTGGCATATTTCATAGTTGATGCTGCTATCAGGAGAGACAGTCATCGTAGAATGGATACTATGTCCTCTTTTTGTTAATATACACATAACCCATTCGAAATTAAATAGAAATCGCTGTCAAATAAATAGGAAAATAAAATTTGAAATGCCAAAATATTGTAAAAATCATAATTAGACCAGTTTTAGACGTATTAAGTCCTAGTACCGCCGGTAGCATTTGGATCCGGTGCTAGTGATGTGAAGAAATGCTCAGGTATTTACTTTTCGTTAGGACCGAGTACCACAGCTATTACCTGGTCTAGCTAGACTGGGTACTAGGCTGGCATAGTACTTCTGTGAAGAAATTGGGCGTAAGAAAGTCAGTACCTATAGGTATACTGGGTTAGTCCCATAAGATGAGAAAAAAAATCGTATTGGAGAGATTGTCTATTTCCCCCTTTTTTTTTTTTGCAAATTTACCGAAAACTATCAGTAGACCTATCTTGTAAGAATTGGGTCGGAATTATATTTCAAAATTAGAAACTACTCTGGCGTGCCACAAGGGAGTCACCTTGGACCTTTGTTGATCTACTTTTCATTAAGATTTACCCATATAATGATTAATTTTTCAAAATGTCTAATGTTTGCGGGTGATGTGAAAATGTTTAAGTCAATTAAGTCAGTTGCAGATAGTTTAGGTTTACAAAAAGATATTAGCCGTGTTTTGGTGAAAATTGAAGCCAGTGCTATATGAATTCTGAATAAAACACTAATAGCCACTTTTATATTTACTTTTCTTTTGTAATTTCAAAGTTGGTAATCCTGCCAATGACGTCAAAATAAATTTCTTATCTGTCACAAACAATAGTCAGTGACAAACATAAAATTAACAAACTTTAATAATTGATAAACATATACACGCGTACATAATGATGTAATGGGTGATTTTTTAAGAGGTTTAGAACTTTTTTTAAAAAAAAAACACAAAAAATTCGAAAAAATGAATGAAATATTTATTTGAATCGATAGTTTGAACCTTGCAATTTAATGTTTAAAGATAATTTCATGCAAATGTTGACCGCGGCTGCGTCTCAGGTAGCCCATCCGCTGAGTCCAATTTTGGCATACTCTTTCACACATATCGGCCGGTATCTCACGAATGAATGCATGGATGTTGGCTTCCAGTGCGTCAATCGAAGCGGGCTTGTCCCTATAGACATTAGCCTTGACATACCCCCACAAAAAATAATCTAATGGTGTCAAATCGCACGATCTAGGCGGCCAATTGACCGGCCCGAAACGTGAAATTAACTGTTCACCAAACTCGCCTCGCAATTGCGCCATTGTTTCGCGTGCTGTGTGGCATGTGGCACCGTCTTGTTGAAACCACATATTATGCAAGTCAAGAACTTCCATTTCGGGCAAAAAAAAGTTTGTCATCATCGCTCGGTAGCGTTCGCCATTGACAGTAACGCTGCGATTCGATTCATCTTTGAAGAAATATGGCCCAATAATGCCGCCGGCCCATAAACCGCACCAAACAGTGGCTTTTTCGGGATGCATTGGTAGCTGTTGCAATGCTTCTGGCTGATCTTCACTCCAAATGCGGCAATTTTGCTTATTTACGTACCCATTCAACCAAAAATGAGCCTCATCGCTAAACACAAGCAGCGCGCGATGAACATTTCGAACCGAGCACGAATTTTGATAGTAAAATTCAATAATTTGCAAGCGTTGTTCATTTGTAAGACGATCCATGGTTAAATTGCAAACCAAACTGAAGCTGTTTGACAGTGACACAAGGTACTAAACACACGTCAGCTGTCAAAACCAGTGTTGCCAAAACCAAACCAGCTAAAAAATCACCCGTTATTAAGGACTCGGTATTAGCTTGGACTTTCAAATCGGTAAGTTTTTAATTTCATTTCATTTCATTTTTTAATTTAATTTCATTCATTTTCTTCCATGAATTCGTTGCTGATTTTTGATAGTTTTTTTGTTGTTGTTTATTAAATAGGTAATAAATTCGGCTTTTATTGATTTTACTGATTTTTCATTTTCTTTTTTTTTTTTGTGGTGGGTACATACTGAATTTAAGCACCACGGATCACCCCTAATGTAAGTAGCGGTAGGACTTTATTGGCATTTGTCATCTTCCCACTCTCTATCTAGCAACGACGACCGTTTTGCTATTAACTGCGTAAATCAAAGACTGAAAAATTGTTGAAGTCACTTCCGAGTGGCAAATTTCATAGTTGATGCTGCTATCAGGTATCAGGAGAGACAGTCATCGTAGAATGGATATTATGTCCTCTTTTTGTTAATATATGACATTCGAAATTAAAATTAAATAGAAATCGCTGTCAAATAAATAGGAAAATAAAATTTGAAATGCCAAAATATTGTACAAATCATAATTAGACCAGTTTTAGACTTATTTAGTCCTAGTACCGCTGATAGCATTTGGATCCGGTGCTAGTGATGTGAAGAAATGCTCATGGTACTTACTTTTCGTTAGGACCGAGTACCACAGCTATTACCTGGTCTAGCTAGACTGGGTACTAGGCTGGCATAGTACTTCTGTGAAGAAATTGGGCGTAAGAAAGTCAGTACCTATAGGTATACTGGGTTAGTCCCATAAGATGAGAAAAAAAATCGTTTTGGAGAGATTGTCTATTTCCCCCTTTTTTTTTGCAAATTTATCGAAAACTATCAGTAGACCTATCTTGTAAAAATTGGGTCGGAATTATTTTTCAAAATAAGAAACTACTCTGGCGTGCCACAAGGGAGTCACCTTAAACCTTTGTTGATCTACTTTTCATTAAGATTTACCCATATAATGATTAATTTTTCAAAATGTCTAATGTTTGCGGGTGATGTGCAAAATGTTTAAGTCAATTAAGTCAGTTGCAGATAGTTTAGATTTACAAAAAGATATTAGCCGTGTTTTGGTGGAAATTGAAGCCAGCGCTATATGAATTCTGAATAAAAAACTAATAGCCACTTTTATATTTACTTTTCTTTTGTAATTTCAAAGTTGGTAATCCTGCCAATGACGTCAAAATAAATTTCTTATCTGTCACAAGCAATAGTCAGTGGCAAACATAAAATTAACAAACTTTAATAATTGATAAACATATACACAACACGTACATAATGAGGTATAACAAAACAAAAGAGAAATTTTATAGGGCCCATACACACAACACTTGTGTGCACACCGGTGTCATGAGACTTCCCCATACACATCACACCAATGGTGACACCGACCCAAAAAAAAATGAATAATGTTTGATTTTTGGTGTCGGTGTCTCGATTGGTGTGCACAAAAGTGTAGTGTCTATGGGCCCTATTAACTAAAGTTGATAAACATACATAAATAAAGGGGTTTCCAATAAGAGGTGTTATTTTGAATAGCCCGCTATTTCGGTAGCTGTCACTTTTGAAGCTGTCATTTTTTGACATTTGACAAGTAGAAACTACGCCATTAATGAAAATGGAACAATACACGCTTCAACAACGCATTGAAATTATTAAAATTCACTATAAAAATGGTGAACATTTGGCAGAGACGGTTCGTAAAACTAAAACATTTTTGGGTCGTCGTGAAGCACCTTGTCGGACCGCAATACAGAAATTGGTGGACAAATTCGAGCTGTTGGGACAAGTTAGTGATGTGAAGAATAAAACCCGTGCACGTCGCTCAAGAACAACTGAGAATATTGCTGTTGTAGCCCAAAGTGTTGAAGAAAACCCAGGTTTGTCCATTCCTCGTCGTTCTTTGGAATTAGGCATTCCACAAACGTCATTACACCGTATTTTGCATAAAGACTTGGGTCTTAAGGCTTATAAAGTTCAGTTAACACAAGAACTCAAGCCGGCTGATCATCAACAACGTCGTGTCTTTGCTGATTGGGTCCTTGAAATGCATGAAAATGATCCGGAATTTCATCGAAAAATCATCTTGACTGATGAGGCCCATTTCCACCTCGGAGGCTACGTCAACAAGCAAAACTGTCGCATCTGGGGCTCGGAAAACCCAAGAAAACCCAAGTTATTGTTGAAAAGCCTCTCCATCCTCAACGCGTGACTGTTTGGTGCGGTTAATGGTCCGGCGGGGTCATTGGACCTTACTTTTTCGAAAATGAGGCTGGAGCAACAGTTACGGTCAATGGATTGCGCTATCGAGAGATGAATAATGATTTTTTTATGGCCGGAATTGGATGGTATTGATCTGGACAACGTTTACTTTCAACAAGACGGCGCTACGTGCCACACAAGCAATGAAACCATCGATCTTTTACGGGAAAAGTTTCCGGAGTTTCTCTCGAAGAGGTGATCACAATTGGCCACCGAGATCTTGTGATTTAACACCTTGCGACTTCTTCCTTTGGGGCCACGTGAAAGATAAGGTCTACGCCAACAGCCCAGCGTCGATTCAAGACCTCAAAGATGTAATTCGTGAGGCTATCGAGGACATAGGGCAGCCACTTTGCGATTTGGTTATGGAAAATTTCATGAAAAGGATATGGTCCTGTAACCGTGTTCGTGGCGGCCATTTGGCTGATGTTGTGTTCCATTATTAACGGCATACCTTCCTCTAAACATCCGATCATTTATCTCAAAAAATGCCATTTTTCTTTGAATATCAAAATAACACCTCTTATTAGAAAACCCTTTATAACAATAAACTGTTATTACGTACAACTTCTAGACTCACCAATTGATGAGGATAGCTTAGTCTTTGAAAATTTCTACTTAAATGAAACCAACATTCGTTTTATGTTTTGAAATGTGTTTGGGCACTTCCGAGGGTTGATTTTTGCATGTGGTTTACACGGTGCATGGTAAATGTCCAGTGAGCATCAATTCAATATGTCAACAGCGTGTTGGTTGAAATTGAATTCAGATGGATTACTTCTTCTTTTCAGAACAAAGACAGTTATTCCGACATCAATCGTGTCTAATGTAGACCATCAAGCAATAAACTGTCATATTTCATTGAAGGATGTCTACGATGTCGATGTATTAAAAAAAACTTCTCAAAAAATTCGAAAAATTTTTCCATTTAATTTTCTGCTCCGAAAAAGTGCATTTTCAGGGTTATCTGTTGACATTTGGAACAAAATATTCTCTATACGATCAAAAATAATATGTCCCCTATCTGTCAAGCCATTAACTGTCAAATTCCATTGAAGCATGGCTACGATTTCATTGGATTAAAAAACCTCTAAAAATCCAAAAATGTTGGGATTTATTTTTTTTTTAAGTACAATTTTAGAGCTTTCTGCTGACTTTTGTAACGGAATATTAGCAAACTATAAATATTCTGTCAAGAAATGTCAAGTTTGGTTTAAAAGTGAATTTTTATTTCAAAATGAAATACCTTAACATAATACGCTTGTCTGAGAAAAAGTATATACAGACGACTTTTTTTTACCCGCTATGCATTTAAGAACACATCCCATTGTTAAAGCAAAAAAATCTATGGCTACCAACCACTCGGAAATGAATATTTTTCTGCAACCAAATTAAGCGCCATCTAAAAATTTATAACCACTCTGTGTTCGCTCTGATTACAGACCTTAATTATATTCATTTTTCGATTCGTTGTTGTGTGCGTGCAAAAATGTTCTGACCTGGCTATTCACTTTTTCAAAAAAAACACGCCTATTGATGCATTGGATAAATGGTGGTCTATGAACGCCTTAAGCTTGAACATAAATAAATGCTCAATCATGTTTTTTTCAAGGTCTATTTTATCCATATTGGTTAGGTATAGGATGGTAGATGTGATATTACAAAAAGTTTAAAAAAATCCAAAAGGATTTGGGAGTCATTTTTGATTCCCATCCTTCTTCTTCATTTCGTGCCGCGGAAATATAAAATATAACTGAGTTTCTGTCAATTTTTTCAGTGCATGAGAGCTGCCAATGTCAAACTACATCAATAGGAATGTTATTAAAAACGAAACCAACAGATGGCACACGCCTTTTTTTATTGAGATTTTATATTTTAGCGAACACTTAAGTGGAATCAAATAATTTTGATATCTGAATTTGTAGCTTATTAAATGCCCATTTGCAAATATTAAGTTTTCGCTAAAATAATAAACTTGACACAAATTCATGTGCCAATTAAAAAAAAATCAATTCGTATCATTTTAGATTCTGTCTGCTAATTTCAGACTTATGTTTGCGCAAACTTAAATTATAGGAAAACTATTCGAAATACAAAATGTTTGGATTGCGCAAATAATAAACATTTAAGCTATAAATTCAGCTATACAAATTAATCGATTCCGTCAAAAAGTGTCATAACCATAATAAGGGAAGTGTCATTTATTTGTTTCCTCTTGTGTCAAAGTGACGTTTGCTTAAGTGAACTTTCTATTCATTCAGTTTCAGACTTTTCGCTTGGTGTCAATATGACAGTTTTTGTTCTTTAGAAAAATAAAATGCTTCCCGATTTGATTTTGGAATCGAAACCAGAAATTGTATCAAATTGTTCATCCTAGTTGTAACGAAGTTAGACATTATTTCGTCTGCACCTAAATACCAACTCAACATCAGAGATCAACAAGAAAACAATTAAAAAACATCACATACTTTAAGGCGCCCACGAGAGCGATATGACGAGGTTTTGCTGCCAAGCAACGAACAACACAACATCGACTAATGATGCAACCGATAGATGGTGTTTTTTTTTCTAAGTTTTCTAGATTCACACTCACTAATCATCGTTGGTAACATAACATAAGAAATGGTAGAATTCCCAACTAACAATTTAACTTGTATAAGGTTCTAAACAAGCTATTTTCAGACTGCTATAAAAACAATAAAAGGCCTTATGCAAGTAATTTTGGCGCACATTACGCAAGCTATATAACTGCTATAAGACCTTTGTTGACAGGCCTTACCCAAGCCTTTTTATGACAGCTTTTGCTAATAGCTTGCTTTAGATGTTATAAAAAGGCCTTAGCCAAGCCTTTTTAATGTCTATATAAGGGCACAAAAAAAAAACAGATTTAAAAAAAAAATATTATCTTTGTATTGTTTAGTATTGCATTATTTTTATTTATATTACATTTTTATAAATATTCCTCCTCTCAGTCAGCTCCCGAAACCTTTTCCACCGCATTCTGTAATGATTTAAATTATATTTTAATTATAAAAATTTTTACTTACCTGGGTTTGAACTCGAAACCTTCCGCATACCACTCCAGCACTCTACCACTACGCCACTTCGTTGTTGAGAAAAATAACATCAAATGTTAACAAGTTGAAACCATATAAAGAAAATATTAAGGGTGACAGATATTTATACTGGACAAATGTCTTAAAAATGTCTTATGTCGCGAAATATGTACCGGATGCACTTTTCAAACCCGTGGTGCCAATAAAGTCCCTCATTGCTCAATTTCGTGTAAATGATCTCCTTTGGAGTCCTCAACAGCGTTCGCGGATCTTCTGGCAACATTTCCCCAATGTCTGAGTTTATTATTTTCATAAGATCCTTTAACGCCTTATGAGCTATTTGGTGCTCGATAGCCCATTTCCGTAAATGAATCTGAAATTTTCTATTCCTATCCATTTCAGAATCATCTTCAGTTGACGAGTCAACAACGCTTTTGGAAGTGTAATCATCATCAGCTACAAAAGATTTGGGGTTTCATTATATTCATGATAAAACTTTGTCAAAATGCTTAATGTATATTTTTACCTGCAGTATTAGAAAAGACCCTTTCCAAAATACTATCTAATGGTTGAGGAAATTCCTCCACAAAAGTATGCTGGCTGCGACTATTTCCAATTGCAGGAGAGGGAACAGTCGATAATTGCTCGCATCTAAGATCTCTTCTTTGTTCTTCCAAATTTTTTTAAACTTCACGGGCTGTTTTAAGAATTGCATCTCTGTTTTTTGCAATTGCCTTTGATAAGTTCCAGATCTTTTAAATTTTGTCCATGAGTTATTCATTTCTGTAAGATTTAAAAAGTTATTTCTGTTAGCACTTCTTTTCTTTTTTACGATGTTCAGTACTTACCTTTCTTATTTTATTTATATCTGATTTTATTTGTAAGAACTTATTTATAAGATTCTTGATGATAGCATATTAATTATGTTTGTATAAGGCCTTTATAGGCAAGCCTTACACAAGTTGTTTGCATTGACTTGTCGTGAAGAGCCTTATAGCAGCTATAATTTAATTAACTTTTAGTTAACTACTTTGGAAGGCCTTATACAGGCAATTTTGAACCATTATCCACAAGCCTTGCATAGAACCTGTCAAACTCACTTCTAAAGGCCTTATAGCAGCTATTTTTTTTATTGTAGAGGTTTAAAAAGTGTGGCTTGTGATAGTGTGCCTTATACAAGCCCTATACAAGCTATTACTTGCCAAATTCGAAAAATTGGACCTTATACAAGCTAAATTGTTAGTTGGGTTGTCACCTTAAATGATGAAATTCTTCTCTGTGGTTATACTGGGTCAGTAAATTGACTCATAGAAAGCGCCAAGAAGTAAACTGCTAGGTGTGTTACTGTAGTACACCATTAAGAAGTTTCTGAACAGTTATTGTGTTTTTGCCGAAAAATCTCCGCTTTCCCCTTTAATTTTGCCTCAACATTGTGTTATGGCCCCGATTCTGGTAAGTAGGTAGAAATGGTGCCCAGAGCAATAAGCGCTCGTTTTGACCTGTGGGTTGAAAGTGGTTATATTAGATGGGTTTGCAGACATACCCCATCTTACGCGCTGTCTAAGGAGTCCAACGGATGTGGTAAAGGAATTAAGTTTGAAGTTAGACCTAGATCCACTTCGTTGCGTTGAGAAAAGCGACAAATCTTTGATCTTTATCTCAGAAAATTCGTGTAGGTCTTCAAGAAAGAAAAGTCTTTCCAAATGATTTCGCCCTCAATCTGGCCAGAGCAGAGCATTTACAGAGGAAGTGAACGGAAGAGGAAGTATTATACGGAATTCCCAGCTTCGCCGCATGTTCTCCTACCGGGCAGTGATCAGAACACGACGCATGCGGGTTTTATGGCTGTGTCTCGCCTGGGTCTAAATATCTGGGCAGTTGTTCGGGGTTTATTAAAGATGGGCCATATTTTTCTAGATATAATACAGTTTGTTAAGCTTTCTCACCTGTGATTGAATTCAGTAAGAAAAATTGAGAATATTAACTCTTTCCACAAGTCAGCTATGCAGGGCTGATCCTTGCCTGGCCAGTTCGTCAGCCGGCTCGTTTTCCTCAATACCAAAATTACCTGGAACCCAGATAAGATTGACTCTGAGCTGAGGTTGACATTAAGGCTTGAGAGCTCATTCCGTTCATTGCTGAACCAATTTAAGAGATGATATAGCCGAATCAATATGGTTTTAACAGCTGCCTGACTGTCTGTCAGGATAGCAGTGCTCCGGTTTGGCACACTTCCCTGATTGCTAGTAATTCATCTTGAAATACACTAACAAAGCCGGGTAGTCGAAAGGACTTATAGATGTTCAAGGATTCTGAAAAAAATTCCTGAACCAACTCCACACTCCATCTTTAAACCATCAGTAAAAATAGTTGTGTCGAAGTCTCTCGTCACGGCGTCATCCTTCCAATCCTTTCTGGATTGAGATAAAACAGTGTGCAGTAGTTGGTCTGTATTGAAAGCATATCATTAGGAATCAAACCTATGATATTGCTGTGACCATATGGCTTAGGAAACCAACAATTTGACTCCTTAAGTCTTATCGAGCTGTAGGATACTAAATATTTAATGTGTAAATCACGTGGTAAGAGGTGGAGAAAGACGCTTAAGAAATCCTTCGGGCAAGAACGTAGGGCCTCTGTGGTGCCATCGGTATAGCTGTTCTTTGAACCTTCTTAAGTTTGTTTATGTTATAGGTGCTTTTTTAAGTGCGGGCCACCAAACAATAGAGCCATACGTAAGAATCGGTCGTACCACGGCTGTGTACGTCCACAGTATCATCTTCGATTGGAGGCCCCACTTTTTCCCGAAGGTCTTGCTACATGCATAAAAGGCTATGCAGGGCTTCTTAACTCGTTCTGCAATATTCAGTTTTCAATTTAGCTTGGGGTCATGAATAACGCCCAGGTATTTCGCATTGGAGTTCCATAACTTTCTTAAACCGAGTTTTTCTTGCTTTGAAGCTTTTTTGACAATTCATAATGGCTTTAAACTGTACAAAAATATGCCTAAATTGTTAACAACTTATTTATGGGCTTAATTTTAAGTATTTTGGGCTTTTTTTCTCCAATTTTATGTGGTTACGAACGCATAAAAGCCCATGAAAATTAGCCAAAAGAACGAAACTTGAAAAATTCATCTTTTTTTATATATCGGGTTTTTCAATAAGAGCGCTACAAATGTTTTTTTAAATAAAATAAAAACGGTTTTGGATATCAATGAAATTCTTTATTCCTGTGAAAGTACGTTCGATGCCATTATGTATGAAACTCGATTTCTTTTGCATAGCCACCACGGGCACGCTTGGAGAAGTCCAGACGCTGAACCCAATTTTCGAGGGTTTTCAAGCATAAATCGGCCGATACTGCTGCAATTTCACGTTCGATATTCGTACGAAGTTCATCAATCGTCTCTGGCTTCTTGGCATAGACCATAGACTTGACATAGCCGCACAGGAAATAGTCTAACGGCGTCAAATCGCACGACCGAGGCGGCCAAGCGACTGAACCATTTCGTGAGATAACACGTTCTCCAAACTTGGTTTCCAATAAATTGATTGTGACATTCGCTGTGTGGCTTGTCCATGTCCTCCAAGTCCATATCATCCAATTGGGGCCAAAAATATTTGGTTATCATTGAACGGTAGCGATCCCCATTCACAGTAACTTGCCAGTCTTGATCATCACAGAAGAAGTACGGCCCAATGACGCCGCCGCCGGCCCATAAACCACACCAAACCGTAATTTTTTCGGGATGCAATGATGACGCATGGAGTATGTGTGGATATTGAAGAAGCCATTCAGCCAGAAATGAGCCTCATCGCTGAAGATGATTTTTCGATGAAAACCCGAATCATTTTCAAGTTGTTGCTCAGCCCAATTCACGAACAAACGACGCTTCTGGTGGTGCAGCGGCTTCAGTTCTTGCGTCAATTTAATCTTGTAAGGATGTAGGCCAAGATCTTTTCGCAAAATTCGCCACAACGACGTCACAGAGATGACCAACGCTTGAGAACGACGTGTGAGAGACACATTTGGGCTTTCTGCAACTGAAGCCTCAGCGGCAGCAATATTCTCGACACTACGGACATTTCTTTGTCTCACTGGCACGGGAACATTTTGTACTGTGCCTGTGGATTCAAATTTTTCCACTAGACGCTCAATTGTTGATCTGCTAGGACGATTATGACGACCATAAATTGGACGTAGCGCTCTTAACGTTGATGCCACTGACTCCGAATTTCGGCAGTAAATTTTAATAAATTCGACTCGTTGTTGGCTCGTTGAAGAGAAATGTCAAAAGAGCGGTCAGAAATATGGCGTCGTTTGCTGTCCCTGTTGCTCTACTTTTGTAGCGCCCTTCTTGAAAAACCCTTTATTTATTATTCTTAGGAAAAAAATGTATTTAATTTTTTTTCTGTAGAATTTCAGAACATACATGATTATATTTGTCTTGACTTCGGAAAATTTCACCAAAAATAAACCTTTGTCGATCTTTTGTTTTTGAAGTAAAAGTCTTATTTTGCAAATATGGTCTGTCAAATACCCTTGGTGCGGCCCTGGTCTTCGCCCCAATGTCATTTGTGTCCTTCAAAAAGTTATTACATTAAGCTTTCTACGAAAATTTACTCGTTAGACTATTTCCGTCTGAGCTAAGCCCTCTCTTCTATTATTATTTTTTTCTTTTGTTAAATCTTTGAAGATGAGTTTTCCGTTAACATGTGCATTTCATATACGGCAAGAGTATGTGTGTGTGACTGAATGTATTTATGTATGAAAAAGATCCTTGAGCTTATAAATAACCAAAGGATATCTCGCTACTAACTAACCAATCTTTCTCTCTATCTCATTTGCAGGTTATCAATTTTTGGCTTCACAACACGACAACAGTTTGAGGAGTACTTTATGACATTCCTGCTGCTAATCAATAAAGTTTACGACGAGAATATGGTAGACGTGCAGGAGCAATTTCAAATTAAAAGCGTTTGTTTAGAAGCAATCCTGGAACTTTTAATTACGTACAAAACTTTTCCGATTGTGGGCAGTAAACTTTCATATTTTCATCATACAACTCGATGGGCTCGTATTAATTGCGATAGTATTAGGTGAGTACCTCTCTATACTTTATCTCTTTTGTGTGATGCGGAGGCGTTTCAAAGAACCTCATATACGAGTCGATGTGTATACTCCCGTCGTGTATGCTCGTGTGTTGTTTTATTACTTTCATGACTTGGCGGCATCAGTTATGATGTTATTGCCGTTGCGTTGGCTGGGTAAAGGGTTCTCTTAATTAATTAATAGCACTTGTGGCTAGTTTCTTTCTCATCCAAGATCGGTGTTATCTGCGTGATTCGAATGGAATATTGTGTGTTGGAGCATGATTCGTTTTTTATGGGAGTTTCCAAACTTAACAAGAAATTAATTTAAATTTGCCATATTAATGTTATTACGTTTTTCTTATTTAAAATTTAAGAAGAATATTAAAAAAAGGCTCTTTAAACCGCTTAAGAAGAGAAATTCCAATTTATAACTGTTTTTCGCCATTTCAAGTAGTGCTTCCGGCGTCTGAACAACAAAAAAAAAAACTCTTGTTGTCCGAAGTATGCTCATCGGTGGAAGCTGGGCTAGAGCATGTGTAAATCCATCATTTCAAATGATTGAATCGTTCAAGAATCGATTACCAAAATTATTCGATCATTTTAATCAATCGATCATTCGATCATTTTCATTCCACTCAATTCATTAATTCATACCGTTCCGATTCGATTTTTGATGAGTAAACATCTATGCCGGCGGTAGAGTGAAATAAAAACGTGGACTTTCCTCTGTGCGACGATACGATGCACCACGTTACGTAGCGCTTATCCTCGGAAATGATTTGACATTTTGACACCTGTCAAATTAAAAGTGTTCTAATGGACCCAGACCGTCGGCCATGACACTTAGGTAATATCCACCTCCTAAATCGACTAGCGTACTCCGTTTTTCGATCCGCCGCGCCGTACCAAAATGTTGGCATATTTTGACAACTGTCAAACTAAGACAATTTTTTTATTTCGGTTTCGATGAAATTCAATCACCGAATTTTGCGAATACTGTACCGATTTGATCGAATCCAATCTGAACGATATTTCTTTTCTCCGATAAAATATATTAATAATTCAATATAGATTGATATCGAAAATTCAAATTCATTGAAATGATTGGGATTGGAATGGAAAATCGAGAATCATCGAAATGATTGAAATTGGGATGGAAAATCGAGAATCATCAAAATGATTGAGATTGGGATCGATTGAAATGAAAATTTGTGATTTCATTCCTGATTAACACAGCCCTAAAATGGCCCTCCGGCGCGCGCAGCAAAAACAGTACCTACTTTTATAAACAAATCTGTTATATGTACATTAGCTTGTCTAGCGTTACTTCCTTTCCTTAATTGCGCACTCTTTTTATAACAAACAAATATTCTGAGTCATTCAGGTTTCTAGATTGTAATATTTTGGCATTTGTGATTACAGAATTCGTGATTTAAGCATACGGGAGTATGAATTCTTGGAAACATTAGCTTGAATAGAAGCCCTTAAATATGCAAAAAGTCCAGAACCAATACCTGCGGCAAAGCTAGTACGCTTTTAAAGATTGTTTATATCAGTTAAATCATAGACCGGGCGCGCGCCGCTCCCAGGAAGCTCAAACCAAGCGCTCTGACATTCACAATGGCTTTGTCCTAAAACCGGATGTTCGGTCTTCCTAGTCGCTTCGAATCTGGGGGTATTCGAAGACTTTCTTGGCTGGAGCATTCTTGTCAATATGGCGTTGCAAAATTGCTACGCAGTTTTGCTGCCTAGAAACATCTTCTATTTGGCTTTGGTGACTGGGTTAACTTCGCTGTTTCGAAAAGTCGTGGTTCCCCTCTCAAAACCAGCAAATAGTTGCTAGGATTTTTTGTATTAAACTATGAATGTTGTTTCGATTGCGAGACTCTACGATCTCCTTGAGCGGGGAGGTTGCCTTAGCCCTCTTCTTTCTTTTCAGGATCTTCCTCGCCTTCCTTTTACTTGCTCGATACAATTCTCTTGCAGCTCTTGCGCTTCAGCATATTCGCATATGAATTTTGTCGTTAGCATACGGTGGATTCGGCTGCCTCTTTTTGATCAGATAGTTATAATGGGTACTACTGGTTGTTGGCGTCTGTAGATGTACAGCAGAGAGCTTACCGTAGACTCTGGCAACTCCAAATATGTTCGAATTTTATTTTGTGGGTGGTTCGCACCTTCTTTTCGTTAAACCTCTGAATTTGGTCACAACAAGAAAATGGTCAGAGTTGTCGTGTGCCTATTAAAATGTGTGTTCGTCTAATATGTTGGATTACTTGCGTTACTTGTTTCCATTAGCACATGATTTGGCTGTCTGGAAAGCTGCAGGTTGGTTTGTGGAGCTATACGTGCTACTTTTCACCATATAACGAGATGCAAAATCTATCAGTCGGATGTCGTTTCGTTGAAACTGTGCTTACCAAATAATCTGTAGAAGACGTCTCCCTTTTCGATTGCAGCCTTGAAATCTTTCTCCGAAGTTGAGAACGTGTGGTTCCAACAAAATGGGGGCACATCCAACACAGCAAGGACCCATTTTCTGGTCATCTCATATTACTTAGAAGGGATCCTAGGCTTACACGCTCTCTTGATTTTTTTGGTGATGGTACTTCTGAAATCCTTAATGAAGGCCTAAAATATATAACGCATTTGCCCAAATTCCTGCCACAATGCTCGAAAAAGTGCAAGAAATCTTCGAAAATAAATTGGTCAGTATATATAATAATCTAAAGGGCACCATTTGAAACCAAATTCATTTGTAAGTAATGAGTTTCAGTTGAATTCAAAACCAAAACCTCTACCAAGCTCCACCCTCAACATTACTCAATCTGTACAGGAAAATACGATAGTATTCAACAAAACATGCCTAATTAACAGAGTGATTCGCATAAGGTGTGACGAAAAGCTAGAGCGTGTAGGTAGTGTTGGGACGAGAACAAAATTTGTATCGTAGGAGATCGTCTATTATTTGGCGGACCCTCTATTTCGGGGCCGTGGCCGCCGCGGCAGACTCGAATAAATTCCTGCAGAGAGGCCCAATTTTCGACCACTTTTTGCAGCAATCGGGGCCGTGTGTCAGCAATATCACGCCGAATATTCTCTTCCAAGGCGTCAATCGTCTCGGGCTTATCTGCGTAGACAAGCGACTTCACATAACCCCACAAAAAATAGTCCAGCGGTGTTAAATCGCACGATCTTGGAGGCCACGCCACAGGCCCACGACGCTAGATAATGCGCTCACCAAAAGTTTACTTCAATTAATTGATTGTTTCGTTGATTGTATGGCATGTAGCACCGTCTTGTTGGAACCAAAGGTCGCCCACATCAACATCCTCCAATTCAGGCACGAAAAAGTCATTTATCATGGTTCATTTTTGAAGAAATATGGACCAATAATTCCCTCTGCCCATATAGCACACCAAACAGTGACTTTTTGATGATGTAACGGATCCGCGATGGTGGATGGACTCATTCGGGTCTTCTTCGATACTCTGCTCCACAGCAGCACAAGCGTCTTCGGTGCGCACTGTACGGCATCTCTGAGGATGCGCATTATCCACTAGAGTAAACGTGGTGCGAAACCGATTCATTTTTGCTCGAATTACCGACTCAGCTATGCGATTATGTCGTGCGTCGCGCGAACCGAACCATTATTTTGGTAATAAATTTGCACGATTTGCAAACGTTGTTTAAGAGTAAGTCTATTCATTTTGAAATTGCAAACAAAACTGAGCATAAATCAAGTGACAGCTGTCAAAAAGACCAACTCCAAAAAAAGTATTGCCAGATTGAAAACCACACGTATACAAAAAACACCCTTTATAAATTGATGATCTTTTCAAGACTCGTCAACTGGCCCCGGCCACTGGGCGTCCACACTTGTCGATTCTTCGGCTGCATTGGATGTGTCTTGTACATTAAAGCTGTGGAAGCCTTTCCGCTTAATGTAGTCATCAGAAAATCTTTTGAGTTTGGATAAAGCAATATGGGTGCGGTCTATTGCCCCAAAACCTCCGGCAAATGTATATTTTTCCGCCCATTTTGCCTTTTATTTTTCGATTTCTCTGCCAAAGCTTTCTAGACAGGTAAAAAAAATCTTGAAATAGCTTAAAAAATAAAAAAAAACAAATTTTATTGATTTTTTTGTAGCTTTAACTATAATATTCTAGTTTAAGATATTTTTATTCACATAAATTGAAGCTTATGCTAGAAAAATAAGTTAAAACTGAATGAATTTAGCGTTGGCTATTTTAAAATAGCTATTACTAAAAGACATCTTTTACTAGCTAGTTTAAGCTTATTTTTACTCAACAAAAAACCTTGCTTTTACTTCAAAATCCAAATTTTAGTTTTAGCTTTAGCTTTTTTTTTTATTCACAAGACCCAATATAATGATTCAGCTCTTAAGAGCGTCGAATCCACCGTAGTACGAAAAGGCGCATGAAAGAAAGACTGCAAGATTGACGAATTCGCCTTTTAGCACAACTCGACACCAAACATAGATACTTCTTGATAAGTTCATTCCGTTATTAAGATTCTTATAAATATTTCCTTTCTTCCAATCCTATCTAAATGTCCTTAAATTAACAATAAATCCAGCAAAGAAAATTTCAAGAAATCATATAAATAAGTTCAAGCAACCTTTAATAGATTAAGTCAGCTCATGCACGTAACCCCCACCCCCACCACTCCCCTCCTTCATTTTCGCTAACTGTATTAATATTTCCCTTCATGGATATTATATACGTATGATGCAATCCCCTCAAATACAAACTTCTCATATAATTGCCGCAATAAAATTGCAAGTACATAATAAATTATCCAAAACAGTCATCCCAATTCCACAAAATCCCTTTAAACGCTTATAAATTCTCTGATGCAATCGCTCCAAATCCCTTTTAGCATCCCATATACCTATATATGCCGTCGAATTGTCGTCATCGTCGTCGTTGTCGTCGTCTATACGTGCGTCGATCGCACTTACAGCAAAATTGACAAAACCCCAAAACCTAGAAGTTTTTTTATTACGAAATTTCATAACCGTCATAACTCGGAAAATGTTATTTGCTTTAATTAAGGAAATCCTCCGCAAATCTGAATCAGAATCAAAATCAGAATCTGCTGTGCAAAATACACGACATTGAGCAAGCATGATGCTGATTTAATTACACCGTACTCTTAGTTGAATGGCATGCGAGTTGTGCATTCAGCGATAAACAAAAAAAAAAAAAAAAAACAACCCCAAAAGTTCCAGAGTATCAGAGAATCAGAATCTGAATCCACATCTCCATCAATTAAACGAATTTATTTGGCTATAAGGCAACTACTGGTAATCGGATAGAGAGATTATATCTCCAGCCATATTGGGGTTGTGCACTTCCAACCCTACACCTATTCATAACTATGGTGACCATATTTCATAGGGGGAAACATACAAACCACGAAAGAAGTGGTTAAATCATTTCGGTTCAGAAATTGTAGACACAGTTGTAGTCTATAATGCAACTTTAAATATGGAATTGAAATATTTTAATACGGCTTAAATTTTGCTAAAACTTTTCACATGTTAATTCAATTATGTAGGTTTTTTGTAGAACATAAAATGCACTCCTGGATCACATTAACTTGTTCTGGTGGTCTTGAAACTGGAAAGTGGCTAAACATCTTCCAGTATGCGGATTTTTCCCCAAAAACTTGAGAAACCGTTTCATTGAAGCTGCTTTTTTCATATCAATTTGTCAAAATTTAATCAAATATAATAGTTTTTCGAAAAATTGTTATAAAGATAAACATTCGAATTCATTCTTAAGGGTATACCTTTTATATAAAAAGTGTTTTTTTTTTTGGACGTGTGGTTTTCAAGAAGAAATAAAACGCATGTAATTTAATGTTATTGCCAGGAATTTAGCTTTGTTATAAAGATAAGGGTTTGCCATTATGTTTTCAAAATGATTTCGAGGAAGTGGCCACCGCACGGCTGGCTCGAATAAATTCCAGCCGAGAGGCCCAATTTTCGACAGCTCCAATTGTTGCTCGCGATGTTGGATGGACTCTTTCGGGTCTTCTTCGATACTCTGCTCCACAGCAGCAAAAGCGTCTTCGGTACGCACTATACTCTATACGGCGTCTCTGAGGATGCTCATTATCCACTCGAGTAAACGTGATGTGAAACCGATCCATGGTTGCTCGAATTTATGCGACTTTGCGATTATGTCGACCGAATATTGGACGCAGCGCGCGATAAGTCGCACGAACCGAACCATTATTTTGGTAATAAATTTAACGTTGTTAAGGAGTAAGTCTATTAACTATGAAATGGCAAACCAAACTAATCATAAATCAAGTGACATCTGTCAAAAAGACCAACTCCGAAAAAGAATTGCCAGATTGAAAAAGACACGTCTAAAAAAAAACACCCTTTCCTATTATAAATGTGTAAATGTGTTTGTCATTTTGTTGCACTATACCACATCTAAAATACTTAATTTATTTTCAAGAAAAGATTTTTGCATCATTTAAATGAACATAGGCTACTCTTTTTTTCAGAGTTTTGCTATTTGTAGAGTGAAATGGGGTAAAATGAAAACGAATTGTCCGATTTAAGAAATTCTTTTTTGCTTCAAATGTTTTTCTTAGGAAATGGCTTTAGTGATATTCTTTCTTCAAATTTTGTAATTTGTATGGAACAAATTGTCTGATGGAAGACATTTTTTTTCTTAGGAAATAGCTTTGGGGAAATTTCTTTTGGTGCTTGAAAAGTCATTTTTATTAGATTTTTAATCAAGTACTTATAGGGTGAAATGGGTTATGTTTATATCAAAGGTTTTTTTGTAGCGGATATCTTTAAGACATTTTTTTTTTTTCAAAAAATTGATTTTTATAGGGTGAAATGGGATAAACATAAAAAAGTGGTTTTTGATTACAAAAATTCATTCTGTGTTTGGGAAAGTAATAAAAGTTGGACTAAGACCATATTTTTAAGAATATAGTCATTCATAACGTGAAGTTGGTTAAAACCCAGAAAGTAGTACCTACCTATTCGATTGCAAAAAGTAGTTACAATATTTATTTATAAAGGGTCCGCCAAATAACTTTTTTTTTTGAAAATGGCGCAAAACATCGACTGCAGCTTCGGCTGTGTGGCACGTAGAGCCGTCCTGTTGAAACTAAATGTTGCCAATATCCTCCTCTTCAATTTTTGTGAACAAAAATTCGTTCAACATGGCCAGATAACGATCGCCATTGACTGTAACGGCCACTCCTTGCTCATTTTCGAAAAATGGCCCAATTATGCCTCTGGACCACAATCCGCACCAAACAGTGACTCGTTTTGGGTGTATTGGCTTTTCAATGTATGCGTGGGGGTTTTCTGTGCCCCAAATGCGACAATGTTGCTTGTTTACTACCCGCCAAGATCAAAATGAGCTTCATCTGAAAAGATGATTTTTTGGCAAAATCGGCATCTTCTCTAAGTCGATCGCAGGCACACTTAGCGAAGCGTATACACAACCATATTCGTTCAGCGGAAGGATAAAACTAATTATCTGTCAAATCAGACATGAGGTAAGTGTTACCATTCACGAAATAAGCACTAGTGGAAAAAAAAAAAACGTTAGAAGGCAGACCCCTTATTTTCTTTTGTAATTTTTATGCGAAGCTTAGGTTTGTCTACCCGTGAGAATCCGAGGGGGCCAGCTAGTATAACATACATACATAAAATTAAAAATGCTTTTAAACAAGTTTAAAGCAAATCCGTCCAGTCTATCCATTAAGGCTCTAGATCGATATACAGATGGACGAACAATCGACGATCTCAAAATATCATGTGGGAAAAATGTCATGCGCGAAATATATCACTAGAAAAATATATCATGCGAGAAATATCATGTGAGACAAATATTATAGCACGCAAGCCAAAAATCACGGGAGAAATATATCATGCGAGACAAAGTATTTATCATAGGAGAAATATATCATGCGATATAAATTTCTGTCGAGAAATATCATGCGAGACAAATATCATGCGAAAAAGGGATTGAAATAAATCAATTTTAAAATATAGAAGAAGTGAAGTTAGGGGGGGGGGGGGGGGTGATAGTGCTGCAGGCGAATGCTTCATCTTTTAAAATGTTTTAGACTTCGAGGAACAATATGCGAGCTTCCATAAACAACCCTTGAAAAGCTCAGCAACTGGACCACAAGCTGCAGATTTAATGTCCAGCCCATGTTAAGCACAGTCGAGTCCCCGCGCCGCGCTGTTTATCATATATATATATATATATTAACATCAAAGGTCGCTCACAAACAATAATACAACAAGAATTTTATCACGGTTTTTTTTCAGGGCTTTTTCACACAAATTGGTTCGCAATGATACACTCCGCTTATTTGAAAACTCCCTATAGTTGAAACAATTTTCGTTCCCCAAATTGTCTGCATTTTTTGTGTTGCAAATAAGCGGAGTCGACTGTACATTCAAATACAGTACAACTTTTTGTTTTAAATCGAAAATGGCAGCTTCAATAGCATTCTACACTTGCAGTAGATTTTTTGGTGGAGTGGGTGGAGTGGATGTTTGGTTTGATGGCAGCAGTGTCTTATTGAATATTATTCCCAGATTTATAACCAAACCAACAAACTCAATAGGTACATTATTAACTAGTATTAGAATTAGAGAAAAGTAGGATGTGTCAATAGAGTTTTTGAAAATGATTAAGCATTTGGATTTAAATTTATTTAAACAAAAGTCAATTTGTTCAAACCCATCAGTGTATACCATTTTTACTTAAATCTTCATTTATCTCCCAAGCTCCATTATTGCCGATTAAACCCAGTGGACAGCTCCCAACTAACAATTTTACTTCTATATTTATCTAGAAAAGCTTCTTATTACTATTTATCACACGTTTATAAGCTTGTTATAGTACTCCAAAGAGCTAAAAGGGCGCCGTTTTTTCACTCCTATTAAACCTTTATGGAGTAAATTTTGTTACTCAGAGAAATACACTTATAAGTTATGCTATAGAGGTACTATAGGATAATATATTACCATAACAAGAATCGGAGAATGTTTGGTTTATTGCATCGTTTGCTTCGATTGTAGATATGAAGAGAAGATTTACTGTTACAAGTAAATAATGCTTATTTTTAATTTTAGAAAATTCAAAAAAAAGTGGTTTGATAAGGAGTGCAGGAAAAAATCCTTCACATTCTTAAAAGCACTACATAACTGCTATAACGAAGAACTTAGAAGGTGGTATATCGAATCAAACTCAAGATACAAACAAATTTGCCGGGCAAAGGAAGTTGAATACGAAAATACACAGGCTAACTCTCTTAGTCTCGCCAAAAGTTCAAATGATTTCTGGAAGATAGCAAAAGAATTAAATGTATCCGCAGATGATCTCTCTATCTACTTCAAAAAAACTGTTACTTAACAATTCAACCTTATCTTTTGCATATGCAGAACCACTTGTTACAGATGCAATCTTGGACACCGAAATAACCATCGAAGAAATCAAAAGCGTTCTTGAAAAAAAAAAAACAAAAACGGAAAAGCACCAGGAGAAGACGGTATTCCTTATGAGTATTTCAAAAATGCATCGCCAGCTCTCATTAATGAGCTGAAACAACTGTAGAATATCATTTTTTGAACTGGAACTATCCCTTCGTCGTTCGAAAAATCCGTAATCTTTCCTATTTATAAGAAAGGTCATCTTAATAACGTTGAAAATTATCGTGGAATATCCTTCATGATATTATCCTCGTAAATAGACTAGAAAAATGGGTTGATGACAACAATATTTTAACTGAATTCCAAGCTGGTTTCAGGAAAAACTACTCAACGGTGGACCAGATATTCGTGTTGACTTCAATAGTCAAAGCCTTCCATGCCAGAAACAAGGAAATCTTCTTGTTTTTCGTTGACTTTAAAGCGGCTTCTGATCTTGTGAATAGAAGTGCACTTATGTATAAATTATCTCAACTTGGTATCTCTTCGAAATTTCTAAATGTTATTAAAAATATGTACACCGGTTCAGTAGCTGCTTTTTGGGATAGATCATGTATTTCACAATGGTTTGATACGAATTCTGGTGTGAAACAAGGATGCCGTCTTAGTGCTTTACTGTTTTCATTATTTATCAACGATATTATACTATATCTACCCGGTGGTGTTAGGATCGTCAATACTATTGTCAATGTTCTCCTCTACGCAGACGATCTTGTTATACTTTCGGAGTCACCAGAAAACTTACAACTAATGATAAACCGGTTGTCAAATTATTGCCAGACATGGGGTCTTACAATAAATGTCGAAAAATCCAAAACTATGGTTTTCACACGGTCTTAACATAGTCAAATTAGAGAAAGTTGGTCTTTTAATGGGATTCACATTGAAACTGTCAAAGAATATAAGTATTTAGGAGTAATACTAAACCCAACATTCGATTTCAAAAATCATTTAAGAGAAAAGGCGAATTCATCCCAAAGTTTGATAAACATGACATGGAGGAATATTTTTTCAAATCAGAATGTGTTAATGTCTACAAAGTTCAAAATATTTGAATGTGTTGTCAAAACATCTCTCTTGTATGCTGCTCAGGTTTGGGGTATAGATGAATTTGAAGAAGTGGAAAAAACTCCAAAGAAACTTCATAAAAAAACTTTTCAACTTTCCAAGGACAACACCGAACTATGCGCTGTATTTAGAAACAGGCTTACCAAAACTCTTTACAAACACCCTAAAGCTCCAAGCAGACTATATCCTTAAAGTTCTTTCACACCCAGATACACGTTTGACCAAACAAATCCTTTATATGTAATAAGAAACAATAATTATTTTATTATTTTTGTCATGATTATTGTTATTATAATTATTTTAAAAATACCTTACACTTGTAGGCAGGTCTAGGAATCGAACCTTGGTCCCTTCGCACTAATAGTCTTGCTCGCTAACCGCTCCGCTAATCTCGAAAGTCAAGTAGTTATAGGAGTTAAACTTGATATAATTCATCACTATGATATTCTTTGGAGCTTCTCGTATAATTGTTATAGGCACAATGAGTCAGTTCAATGACCTGCGTGAATACTTGATAAAAAAAAATAATTTACTAACACTACCGTCATCGACAGTAATACATTCTTAGGATATATAATACGGAATAAAAACGAGCACTCCGTATTATATATCCTCTAGTGTAGTTCAAAATTACTTTCGATGACGGTAGTTATAGTAAATTTTTTTTTATCAATTATTCACGCAGGTTATTGACCTTATATATGAACCATATTATTCTTATATATTACTATTAACATATTAACAACCCGACGGGTTTAGTGTCTTAGCTAAAACTCTTTCAATAACCCTTCTATAAAGATATCTTATACAAATGCCATATACATTCGCAGATTTATGCATCTTAACATTGATTATACAAGCGATACAGGAATTAAGTATTTATATCATTTTATAGTATGTATATAGTGTGATTATAGAAAAACTGACTCATTGTGCCTATAACAATGATACAAGTAGCTGCAAAGAATATCTTAGCGATGAATTATATCAAGTTTAACTCCTATAACTACTTGACTTCCAGCCAGAATGGTTATAAAAGCACTATAGCTACGAATAATGTTTTAATGTCGGAAATCGGAAGCAATTTTGTTAGTTGGACTATAATGAAGCTGTACATAGGTGTATAGATTATTTAAACCTTAATGACGGCAGCTCATTAACATACATTCTTAACAGTAATGGACCCAAAATAGAATCTTGGGGAACACCTCTGGCTAGTAGAAGAAAACATAAGGGTTTGATTGTTAGCAACAAATGCTTGCTATCTGGAATCAAGATAAAAGAAAATGAGTCTCACGTAAGAAGAAGTGAGTTCAATTGTATCCTTTAGTTTGCTTCATAAAATACGATGGTTGACAGTGTCGAAAGCTTTTGAAAAATCCAAAAGTGTGAGAAAAGTGACATAAGCCTTATCAACATTCTCTCTTATTTCTTCAGCGACATTTATAAGGGCCGTTGTACAGCTGTGTTTCGGACGAAACTCGGATTAATTTGAACATATCATGTTATTGCGTTCTAGATATTGTCGCATCTGACTGTTCAAAAGCTTTGTATAAATAAAGCAAAATGACTATTGGTCTATACTCATGTCGGGTTTTAGGTACAGGAACAATCTTGAAACGTTTCCAAATGGTAGGAAAAACTCCAGTCATGAAAATATTTAGTATTAAAAATATGTGTAATATATCTTAAGGTAAAAGGAAGAGTTGCTTTTAAAAATACAGGATGATCGTTAAATGCTACAGAATCTAATTTGATGGATAAACAGGTTTTCAAAAAATCTTCATCGTCACCTACAGAAAAACTAAGTCCTGTCTCTCAGACTGCCTAATCTCCAGTAGGATTTTATTACTCAAGTCGCTATAAGCCTTATGAAGTTCCTCGAGTCTTAAACGTTTCAGAAGTTCCAATAAGCCGACACACAAAACTTCAATAAAAAGTATGTACCTACTTTACAATGTGATTTTACAAATTATGTTTAAAGTCGCATTTGAAGTAATTTTAAGGCTTAGAAAAAAAAACTTTAACTGACTGCTGCTCACGAACGTTTACTAAGTACCACTCATGTTCAAAGAATAAACAGTGCAATAAACGGAAACGGGGCCACTTCGGTCATTAAACCATTATAAGCATTACATAACCGCACATCCAGTGGCCCTATCAGATAGCTAGTGCTCATTTGTCGGTCTTTACGAACGGTTTCAAGGCGCACGATGGAGTAGCGTCGGCCATCTCTCAAACTTATGCAGTGTCTTTCAAACGAAAGTGCTTTCTTAAGGCCGCCAAGAGTCTTGCCTCATAGGAAATAGTCAATACCAATATTGATATTTTCACTAACAGCCAGGTGACAATCGATGTCTGAAAGTCAAAACTGGTGGACCGTTGCCGCAACGAGTTGAGATGAATCAGTACAACCAACACAATTACCCTTCGAGGGTCCTAGGACACCGTGATATACACGGGAACAAAATGGTGAATGAATTGGACAAACACATGGTTATCTCCTGATCTGAGCTAAACTGAATTCTCGATACTTATTCCACTTGAGCAAAAATAGAGCAGATTTTATCAGGGTTTCCACAGAGAACGACAAATGGTCAGTAATTAACATTTGTCGGGTGTCGGGGAATCTATGGCTGAATTTCGCTAAGACCACTTATTCAAGCTAAGCAGGATTTAATTGTACCTCTTTGGTTGAAATCCTCACGAGTCACAACTCAATGGAAACCCAAATGAGTAGAATAAGAATCAGCACATCTGACTTGTGTAAAGGGTGTCAGGATGAAAAGACGAAAGAAGCCTCTTATCTCTTTATTTGTGAATGCCTCAGCCAAGCAAGAACCAGAAAGGCAGGCCTCGGAGATTATTAATTCGACGAACTGGGTGACGTATCGTTTCTGCTACTAAGGCACATCCTAAAATGAATTCAGAATTTTTGGATGGTCCATACCTAAACGTCCATTTACTTCACTTACTCCTTCTCTACTCGTCCTTAATCCTTCCTTTCCTAAATCTAAATCGAGTGAGGTGATGCAACTTGAAGTTATGATACGGCAAGTCGCATCACCTCACTGGGGTCTCACTGGATTCGTTGTGCTCACCAAGATCTACATAAGTTATGTAACCTAACCTAACCAAACCATGCGAACACAAAAATGTAAAGTCCAGTTCAGTCCATTACAAGTTTTTGTGATGTCGAAACCTAGGCTGTCCCATGAAATTGTTTTTGATTTTAAATTTATTTCTGTGATAATGTGTGTTTTTTTTTTTTAATTCGGAACAGAAGAAGAATAACCAACCTATATTTTCGTTTCTTCAAGAACTTCTATAGGCAACCCTAGTTAAACTACATAAATTAATAATCTAGAATACCCTGTTCAAAAAATTTCATTTACAATGGATGGTCACCACATACATAAAAATAACAGACAGACAAAAAAAAAAAAAAAAAATCAACAACGCACAAACAAATTTAATTATATTTCAAATTTGCTATTGTAATTTTCTTTTGCTCGTTTCAGTTTGAAAAAATTACACAAAGTTCAACTACTGGTTTCGGACACAAATGTATTCTACCATCCCAATTTGGAACGCTGCTTGTCACCGATGGCCGACACAAGGGACAACATTATTGGAACAGCGTCCTTTCAGCCCAATCAGTATGATCTCAATTTTATTTGGCAACAAATGGAAGCCTACAACAGCCCGAACAGTCCGACACGTGGACCTAGTGCTAGTGCTGGTGGTGGTAGCAGAGAGGATGGGTTTTTATCATCCAGTGAATCGGCGACGGCAGCAGCAGCACCATCAAAAATGTCAGGTGCTGACCTCCCGGCGGCAGATGGCAAAGAGGATGTTTTCACTAGGAATTTCCGTCACTTCACCGATAACTCTGGAATCGATTTTAGGAGCAGCTCTCAATTAATATTCGATGTGCTAATGCAAATCAATGAGGTATGGTATTTAAATTTAATACTCGTATTAATTCTGGAATAGACAGTGATGTTAAAAAGTATTTGTCAGCTTAAAAAAAAAAAAAAACTAGAGAAATGGGTGTTATGTTTAACACTTCGTTTTATACAGGGTGTTTTATTAGACGTGTGGTTTTCAATCTGGCAATCCTTTTTTCAATGTTGGTCTTTTTGACAGCTGTCACTTGATTGATATGCTCAGTTTGGTTTGCCATTTCATAATGAATAGACTTACTCCTGCATAACGCTTCCAAATTGTGCCCAAATGGTCCCAAAACAAGATTGCCTTTGATCCCAATTTTCATAAGCGAATTTTGTCTAACGGTGAAGCTCACTTTTGGTTGAATGGATACGCCAATAAACAAAACTGCCGTATTTGGACTGATGATAATCCTCATAAGTGTATGTTGCGACGACGTTATATCCTCAAAAAGTCACCATTTGGTGTGCTCTATGGGCAGAGGGAATCATTGGTCCATATTTCTTCAAAAATGAAGCCGGCCATAATGTTACAGTCAATGGGGAACGCTATAGAGCCATGATAAATGACTTTTTCGTGCCTGAATTGGAGGATGTTGGTGTGGACGACCTTTGGTTCCAACAAGATGGTGCTACATGCCATACAACCAACGAAACAATCAACTTATTGAAGGAAACTTTTGGTAAGTGCATTATCTGGCGTCGTTGGCCTGTGGCGTGGCCTCCAAGATCGTGCGATTTAACACCGCTGGACTATTTTTTGTGGGGTTATGTGGAGTCGCTTGTCTATTCAGATAAGCCAGAGACGATTGACGCCTTGGAAGAGAATATTCGGCGCGTTATTGCTGACATACGGCCCCAATCGATGCAAAAAGTGGTCGAAAATTGGACCTCTCGGCTGGAATTTATTCGAGCCAGCCGCGGCGGCCACTTGCCCGAAATCTTTTTAAAACATAATGGCAATCCCTTATCTTTATAATAAATCTTAATTTATGGCCATAACCTTAAATTATATCCGTTGTATTTCTTCTTTAAAACCACACGTCTAAAAAAACACCCTTTATAACATGGTTTTAGTCTAGGAATTTGAAAAGGTTTTCGTGATACCATTTCAGATATGTTCCTAACATCTATTAAAGTGGGCCATACTTTTAATACGTTCCGTGTAGCATGTTACGTGTAGCACGTTACGTGTATCACGTTACGTGTTATACGTAACGATACACTTGCTTTTTGTACGTTCAATAACAAAAATCTGATACACTCGGATGAATGTTGACACTCACACATTCTTTCTTCTTCTACATTCTCTTCTGCTTGTCTTATCTCTGGAAAAATGACGGAACGTTAGGGTCGGTAAACCAGCTAAAGCGAAGAAGTCCGATTTTTTCTAAGACGTTTTCTTTGACCTAAAGGCTTCTTCAAACTTTTAAATTTGTATTTTATCAAGCTTTATTGTCAATCCTGCTATTAAGCATGAACTAAAGGTGATTAACATTTACGTCTTATCTTTAAGAGGAGCTTAACCCTTAACTCCAAAAAAATAAGGACCAATGTGCTTATAATTTTTTTTTTAAAAAGAGACATTGAATTTGTCCAAAAAAATTTACACATCACTGTTTTTTAGTGAATATGCATTAAAAGGTACTTTATACTCTATTCTATACTATATTGTCTCGAGTATAGTCGAGAGAGAGTTGCGTTTGGGGGGTTTTACTAAATTGAAATTCGTTGCAAATACATTTTATCATGCTCACTAAAATTTATTATTCAGTCGAGGTGGCTGTCTGAATCCTTAAAATGGTATTACGCGTCATAGGATTTTAATTATAGATGCCATTTGGGCCAACCAAGGCCCTTGTTGTCCATCAATATTGTGAACGAGACGACTTTTATAATAAATGAAGGATAAATGAATGTACATTTTGGTTGTATGAACTGTGGTGACGTAATTGAGCACTCCTTCCATGGGTTACTATATAGGAATTATCGTAGCTTTGTAGTACCTAGCTATAGTTGGTTTTAGATGTTGAAGAATTCTTTTTGAACAAGTTATAATAAAATTTATATGCATATCGATGATCAGTTAGATGGGTATGTACCTATACATTGTACCTGCTTTATTGAAAAAGCTTAGAGATATTTAATAATAAAGGATTCAAATTATATCATCAGAAGGGGTTCAATCAAGTGAAATCTATAAATGAATGGTTAACAATTTATGCATGAATCATTTTCATTTTTATAGACGCGTCAATTTACATGATTGTGGTGGTGGGGGCTGACAGTATATAATCGATTGATTGCATATTAAATGTTTAACTATTAGACAATGCAGTAGTATGAGGAAATTGTTTAACTATATGGATCAGTCATTTTTACTTGCGATATATATTTACAATGTATACATATGTATTTATATATGGAGAGTTATGGATTCGTAAAACAAATCGAACTCGAGATTTTTATCGAAGTTGACATTGATAGGAAAGACGAAAAAAAAAATGGTTTTCGCAATTCCGTCCATCTGTCTGTCTGTCAATTTTCTTTAAACTTAGTGCCCAGCGTTTTTTTGACATTCCTTTCACACTGTTATTCATTTTTTTTAACAATAAAACAAAAAAAAAACAGCTGGGGCTTGTTGGGACAGGGGACAAGTTGGCCCACGCGAATAACTCAGAAACCACAAGATCTGAATGAACAAGATGAAATAGTACCTAGTATGGTGGCCCCGATATCGATAAACCAACTTACTCCGCTGAAAGGGCGTCTTGAGAAAGACTTAATACAGCTGTAAGAAAGAGAAATCTTTCAGAGGAGCGATGCGGCGTCTGAAATCGGAATACTAAATGTTTAGAATAAGGTTTGGTTTGGAATCAAATTAATTTTAAATATAATAAAAGGCGCTTTTGTCCTTAATGGAGCTTCTTTTTCCACTTTTCAGACATTAGTCTTAAAACTACCAATCTTATAAAGGGTTTTTCAACAGGGACGCTACAAAAGTAGAGGAACAGGGACAGCAAACGACGCCATATTTTTTGCCGCTCTACTGACATTTCTCTTCAGTAAGGTTTGCCATTTCGTGATGGAAAGATATACGAGCCAACAACGAGTCGAATTTATTAAAATTTACATCCGAAATTCGGAGTCAGTGGCCTCAACGTTTAGAGTTCTACGTCCAATTTATTGCTGCCGCTGAGGCTTCAGTTGCAGAAAGCCCAAATGTGTGTCTCACACGTCGTTCTCAAGCGTTGGGCATCTCTGTGACGTCGCGTCGTTGTGGCGAATTTTGCGAAAAGATCTTGGCCTACATCCTTACAAGATTAAATTGACGCAAGAACTGAAGCCGCTTGACCACCAGAAGCGTCGTATGTTCGTGAATTGGGCTGAGCAATAACTTGAAAATGATTCGGATTTTCATCGAAAAATCATCTTCAGCGATGAGGCTCATTTCTGGCTGAATGGCTTCGTCAATAAACAAAATATGCGGTATTGGTCAGGCAGCAATCCACACGTTCTCCATGAGTCATCATTGCATCCCGAAAAAAAATTACGGTTTGGTGTGGTTTATGGGCCGGCGGCGTCATTGGGTCGTACTTCTTCCGTGATGATCAAGACCGGCACGTTACTGTGAATGGGGATCGCCACCGTTCAATGATAACCGAATATTTTTGGCCCCAATTGGATGATATGGACTTGAAGGACATGTGGTTCCAACAGGACGGCGCGCGCCACAAGCCACACAGCGAATGTCACAATCAATTCATTGGAAACCATGTTTGGAGAACGTGTTATCTCACGAAATGGTCCAGTCGCTTGGCCGCCTCGGTCGTGCGATTTGACGCCGTTAGACTATTTCCTGTGAGGCTACGTCAAGTCTATGGTCTATGCCAACAAGCCAGCAACGATTGATGAACTTCGTACGACTATCGAACGTGAAATTGCAGCAGTATCGGCTGATTTATGCTTGAAAACCGTCGAAAATTGGGTTCAGCGTCTGGACTTCTGCAAGCGTGCCCGTGGTGGCCATGCAAAAGAAATCGAGTTCCATACATAATGGCATTGAACGTACTTTAACAGGAATAAAGAATTTCATTGATATCCAAAACCGTTTTCGTTTTATTTCAAAAAAACTTTTGTAGCGCTCTTATTGAAAAAACCCGATGTATGCAACCAAGTTATGGAACTCTCTCCCACTTACAATTAAGGGAATAATTGGATCAACAAACTTTAAAAAAGCAATCATTTTCTATTTTCGCTAAAGCTAATCTCCTATAAGAATCTTAACAGAGGTTAAACAAAATATCATATAAATAGATTTACTCAGGGTATATTTAAGTATATTTTATTATCATCCCTATCCGTATTGTTTAAGTACTATAAAAGACTCAGTCTTATTTGTACATTGTTTCATCGAAAAATCATCTTGACTGATGAGGCCCATTTCCACCTCGGAGGCTACGTCAACAAGCAAAACTGTCGCATCTGGGGCTCGGAAAACCCAAGAGTTATTGTTGAAAAGCCTCTCCATCCTCAACGCGTGACTGTTTGTTGCGGTTTATGGTCCGGCGGGGTCATTGGACCTTACTTTTTCGAAAATGAGACTGGAGCAACAGTTACGGTCAATGGATTGCGCTATCGAGAGATGAATAATGATTTTTTATGGCCGGAATTGGATGGTATTGATCTGGACAACGTTTACTTTCAACAAGACGGCGCTACGTGCCACACAAGCAATGACACCATCGATCTTTTACGGGAAAAGTTTCCGGACCGTGTTATCTCTCGAAGAGGTGATCACAATTGGCCACCGAGATCTTGTGATTTAACACCTTGCGACTTCTTCCTTTGAGGCCACGTGAAAGATAAGGTCTACGCCAACAGCCCAGCGTCGATTCAAGATCTCAAAGATGGAATTCGTGAGGCTATCGAGGACATAGGGCAGCCACTTTGCGATTTGGTTATGGAAAATTTCATGAAAAGGATATGGTGCTGTAAGCGTGGTCGTGGCGGCCACTTGGCTGATGTTGTGTTCCATTATTAACGGCATACCTTCCTCTTTATAATGAAATAAACATCCGATCATTTATCTCAAAAAATGCCACTTTTCTTTGAATATCAAAATAACACCTCTTATTGGAAAACCCTTTACAATACAAACTTGTATTCGGTCGACCGCCCCAACAAAAACAAAAAAGAATGTGGTACATAGTGTTGGATTACCATATCGCGGCAAATCATTTTCTGCTCACAAAATCGTCCGTCATCTTAGCTGGAAAGATGAAATAGCTATAGGGGAGTTCAAAAATTAAAAAAAAAAATTACAAACAAATTTAATTTTTAAAGGGGACACCCGGATTTGAACCGGGGACCTCTCAATCCACAAATAATAAAAAAAACCCTACAAATGCGCTAAAAACCTTACAAATGCCCTAAAAACACTTCATTGGTTAGAAGAGTTGTTTAAAGTGCTTAAAATTAAGAAAATGTTAGACAAGGGTTCGCAACTAAACGACTGCTTTCACTAGAGTCGGTTTTATTCCTTAAACGAGGACTTTTTAAAAATTTGCGCCAATGCTTTTATCTGAGAAATGAGTACAAATTTTTGTATCAACTACTGTCCATAATGTAATTATTTCTAAACTTAAAAAATATCTTTATCTCACTAATAAAATAACACCTTTCACCTTTTTTTATTTTGAAGACAGTTGTTGTTGTTGATAAGCAGATTTTGTTTTCATAAGTGACTTTCGGTAAACCAAATCGTTGACAGACAGGTGAAGTTTGACAAGCGTTCAGTGGGCATGGAAAAATAAGTGTATTAGATGAGTTTTACTATTGGAGTAGATCCCTCTGTGTGAATTGTTAAGGGATATTTGCACTTTCATACTTAACTATAGGTGTATAAGACATTTTGTTTTGTAAAATATAGAAATTAAAAAAAAAAAAATCAGAAAATGTCCAAATACGAGACAAATAATTAAATACGGGACACTTGTACGTCCCGGGTTTCTTAAAAAAAAGCCGGGACAGGCTATGAAAATACGGGACAATCCCAGGAAACCCGGGACTAATGGTCACCGTAAACATACCCCATCTACTGCACCAACTACCTCCCCTTTACCCTACCTGTCACAATTTGGCCAAATTGCAAACTCTATTTTTTTCAAAATCGGCTTCTTTTTATTTACGTTATTTTGACAAAGGTTGAACTGAGTTTGATCTAACAAACACATTTTAAAAACTACTGTTTTCCAAAATTAAAAAAAAATATAAGTGGATTTTATTTTTGAAAACTTAATTTTTTTCAAAAAGACAGTTAATTTTTATTAGACTTTGCAAAAAGTGGTTTTCTGAACAAAAATTATTCTTATATCCAAAAATAATGGTAGGCACTCACCTCGCATAAAAATGTTTAAAAACCGTTAAGGAAATCTTATAAATATTTTGCTCAAAATCGACTCTTCCCATTTTGATAAAAAAAGTGTGTGTCTCAAAATAATGTACATAAGTACGATCATCCGTTTAACATATAGTTAAACCTTACATTTTACCATTATTAACAGAATTTTTTTTTGACTATCTCACTACCTATCTGATAACGGTTTAAAATATTTTTTTTTATTCGAAATATTATAATAGAAATTATTAAAAAAAAAAACAATATCTCTAAATGTCTCCATATATGTATGTACCTACATACAGGGCCGGCCCCAGCCAAACTTGCACCCTGTGCAAGATTTGTTGAAAGCGCCCCTTTTTTATATTTGATACATACATTGATACACATGCATTAGACGATTCCACATTACCCAGGAGGTGGACTTTCAATGCGTAGGACTAGTGGGATCTTTAGTTTTACGATATTTTGAGTTAAATTCTCCTTGAATGCAACAGTGAAAGTGAAGTTAGTTAGTCGGCAAGAATTAACTTAGCACAGTTTTGATGGATGTTATTTTGGGATTTTGAAGCTTTGTGGTTAAAATGCATTACATCTTCTTGCACCTGGTAATACGCCCCCATAATTTTGCGCCCTGTGCATTTGCACATCTTGTACATATGGTTGGTGCGGCCCTGACTACATAGTTTTGAAATATGAAATACATAATAGCGATTCGTTGACAAAATAGTGGTCGTGGGGAGAAATTTGCTCTGATGATTCCATATACCTATCTACCGCAGTGGCGATTCCTCTCAGTTGGCCAGTATGGCGGCGCCAAAACTAAAATTTAAACTTAAATGTAAATACTACAAACAAATTATTTTGTATTAAAACTTAGATACAGAACATTCTTTTAAATACAAAAAACATAACATCCCTATGCGTTTAAATCATTATAAACCAGCAAAACGTATTCAAATCAATACGACCCCTACGTATGCTATATTAATCCCATAGTCCAATATGGACACCGTCACGTCATACAAAGTATCTCGCTTCATATTTTGCTTTCAACTTCGGTGTTGACTTGGCTACAAAATTTGCGCCATCAAATCTCATACAAACTACACTATTATTCCCGATGTGCTGTCTCATTCTTTCTTTAAGAACAGACCGACAAAATATTCACAAAGGTTATCCCTAATAAATGTGCCAAACTGGGTAGACAAATTTGAGAAATGCGAGACAAAATGTAGTATTTGATTTTTAACTTTTTAAGGGGTGGTGCTATAGGGCTGAAATTTTGGCAGATGGTAGTCTGTGGTAGATTATAATACCCTTGAACGGTGATAACGGCAATTTTTGAGCGCTTTCACATATGAACTCATATCTCTTGAGTGCATAAATGGATATTTTTGTTTTTTATTAACTTTGCATATAAATAAAATTACGGTTATTTCGATACCTCACGTATTTTACTACGTGGAATATAATCATCACAATCTTGATTTTAAATTGATCAAAAAATAAAAAAAAAATGCATTGAAATTACCTGGTTAGACCATTGTCGACTAGAGTAAAGCCAACATAACACGCTACATTATGCAAAAAAAAAAATCATTGAAGAGGGACAGGCATTTATATACTAAAAGGGTGAAAAAGTCACCCCTCAATTCGATTTGCAGTATTCTAAGTTCAAAAGTTGATGAAAAAATTCACAATTTGAAAAATCAGAAAATTCTTTTTTATTGCTTAACCTTTCTTCTAAAATTCTTTTTTACAATGTTTTACCATCAAGCCCACACGAGAGGTGCTAGAATTAATTTAAATGTTTTTTTTTTTTTGCAAATAAAATGGCATTTTAATTAAAAATAATACCTTGTGTCACTGTCAAACAGCTTCAGTTTGGTTTGCAATTTAACCATGGATCGTCTTACAAATGAACAACGCTTGCAAATTATTGAATTTTACTATCAAAATTCGTGCTCGGTTCGAAATGTTCATAGCGCGCTGCTTCCATTTTATGACCTTCTGAGCAGTCTATTCGGAAGATTGTGACCAAATTTCGCACCAAATTTACTTTGTTGGACATTAAACCACCAACACGTTTTACTACTGTGCGTAGTGAAGAAAATATTGCGGCCGTATCAGCTAGTGTGACAGAAGACCGCGAAATGTCGATTCGGCGTCGTTCCCAGCAGTTACGCCTTTGTTACAGCACTACGTGGAAAATTTTGCGGAAGGATTTCGGCGTAAAGCCCTTTAAGATACAGCTGGTGCAAGAACTAAAGCCAGCCGACCTACCACAACGCCGAATTTTTGGTGAATGGGCTCTTGGAAAGCTGGCCGAGGATCCGCTTTTTTATCGAAAAATTGTGTTCAGCGATGAGGCTCATTTTTGGTTGAATGGGTACGTAAATAAGCAAAATTGCCGCATTTGGAGTGAAGATCAGCCAGAAGCATTGCAACAGCTACCAATGCATCCCGAAAAAGCCACTGTTTGGTGCGGTTTATGGGCCGGCGGCATTATTGGGCCATATTTCTTAAAAGATGATGCGAATCGCAGCGTTACTGTCAATGGTGAACGCTACCGAGCGATGATAACAAACTTTTTTTTGCCCGAAATGGAAGTTCTTGACTTGCATGATATGTGGTTTCAACAAGACGGTGCCACATGCCACACAGCACGCGAAACAATGGCGCAATTGCGAGGCGAGTTTGGTGAACAGTTAATTTCACGTTTCGGGCCAGTCAATTGGCCGCCTAGATCGTGCGATTTGACACCACTAGATTATTTTTTGTGGGGGTATGTCAAGGCTTATGTCTATAGGGACAAGCCCGCTTCGATTGACGCACTGGAAGCCAACATCGATGCATTCATTCGTGAGATACCGGCCGATATGTGTGAAAGAGTATGCCAAAATTGGACTCAGCGGATGGGCTACCTGAGACGCAGCCGCGGTCAACATTTGCATGAAATTATCTTTAAACATTAAATTGCAAGGTTCAAACTATCGATTCAAATAAATATTTCATTCATTTTTTCAAATTTTTTGTGTTTTTTTTTTAAAAAAAGTTCTAAACCTCTTAAAAAATCACCCATTAGATCTACATACCTTCATCAATAAATTGATTACTCAAAAAGTTCTGCATTAAGCTTTATGATTAAGGTTTTAAAATACTATCATTGAAGCATTTGTTCGATTTGTGAAAAAAAATTATCGATTTTTACATTGAAGCTTTCAAAAAAATCTAAAAACAATTTGAGTTAAAGTTGCGATGGTATGCAAATTAGTTGAGAGTTAAAAAATCGCTACTTTCGAGCCTAGAAAATCAATAAAATAAAAAAATCAAGAAAATCAATATAAAAATCTATAATGCAGAGTTATGAATCCTATTTAAAGTTTCAAATATCCAATAAAAAGCATTTAAACTGAAAAATACTTTACTCGTTATTTATCATTTGGGAATATATACCTACTCCTGGACTCGTACGCTTTTTTCGTGTGTCGTTTTGGAGTATACGTATAAAATGGAGCGGCTTTAAGTGCTGTGCATCAGCTAATATCTCATGTATTTTGTAGCCAACCCAGAACTCAAGACCAATAATCGCCCCTGCTATCTACCAATATTTATAGTGCCAGAAAATGTCATCATTTATCAATCTATGACCGGCTCTCCGTAGTCTATACAAATACAACCAATGTGCAATGTGATGGGGCATAATACGTTGAGTCAGCCTCACCACATGCACATGCCAGGCAGTGTTCAAATATTGTTTAGATAGTATGAGGTTGCTATAACACGAATAGTGATTTGACAGTAAGACAATGCCTCTCCTCACAGCCAAACTTAAAACATCTTACTTACAATTAATTAGTCTTAGAGCCGTTTGCTGATATGAAACTGAAATATTTATGTTCAACTTACAACCCTTATGTTCTATTTTTTCCTCAGCATAAACTGTCACATAAGCTCATGTTGAACATAAACTCTTAGGTTTCATTTCAGCAAATGGCCCTTAAATACATTAATTATAAAGCAATAACAACAACCAACATTCCAATGCTGAATTTAATTTACGAACTAGGCACCATCCAACGTTTGTATGTCTCATTTACTAAGTACAAAAATCGCTTTTTTCAATTCACTCAAATGCCCAACAACCACAAATAAATAATCAATACATAATTTTATTGATGAAAGAAAAATGTGTGTATCTGTAAAGTATGAACTGATAAAACTACAGAGCAAGTTTAAAGAAGAAAACAATCATTAGCAACCAAGGAAAATATGAGCCGAAATAGCTCAGTTGGGAGAGCGTTAGACTGAAGATCTAAATGTCCCCGGTTCAATCCCGGGTTTCGGCATACGGTGTTCTTTTTTTTTTTATTTTTTTTCTTGAGCAATTCTTCAGCAGTACACGAACGAATACTCCAGCCGTATTTTGTTTGTCTAAACTCTAAGGTATTAAGTATCCGGTTTGTAGGAGGTAGATGAATATAAAAAAGTAGGTATAGTGTATAGATATGTATTTACTAATCTCGAGCACGCAAAGTGGTTGTTCCAGATTGATTTAATTTTGTTCGGTATAGGTAAGGTTGTTGGTTTGTGTTAACCTGATAACGTTCACAACATAAAACGTAATTGACTCAATAGTTCATGACTCATTTATTAGTTTATTTATTTAGCCAACACAATCAAGCGGAAATTGCTTTGTAAATAAAAAAATTTGTATCAAAAAAATATTTTTTGATTAAGTACCTATCTTTCAAAAAAGGTACTTATGTACATAGAGAGAGAGATGAATAAATTTGTTTATAAAGGGTCCGCCAAATAACTTTTTTTTTTTTTTTGAAAATGGCGCAAAACATCGAGTGTAGCTTCGGCTGTGTGGCACGTAGCGCCGTCCTGTTGAAACCAAATGTTGCCAATATCCTCCTCTTCAATTTTTATGAACAAAAATTCGTCCAACATGGCCCGATAACGATCGCCATTGACTGTAACTGCCACTGCTTGCTCATTTTCGAAAAATGGCCCAATAATGCCTCTGGACCAAAATCCGCACCAAACAGTGAGTCGTTTTGGGTGTATCGGTTTTTCAATGTATGCGTGCGGGTTTTCTGTGCCCCAAATGCGACAATGTTGCTTGTTTACTACCCGCCAAGATCAAAATGAGCTTCATCTGAAAAGATGATTTTTTTGGCAAAATCGGCATCTTCTCTAAGTCGATCGCAGGCCCACTTAGCGAAGCGTATACACAACCATATGCGTTGAGCGGAAGGATAAAACTAATTATCTGTCAAATCAGACATGAGCTAAGTGTTACCATTGACGAAATAAGCACTAGTTGAAAAAAAAAACGTTAAATGGCGGACCCTTTATTAAATGGTTAAATCCTAATGGTTTAATTAAATAATTACATAGTTAATTAGAATGTTTAAAAACTAGAAAATAATTGCATACCTATAGATATGGCATGCATAGATTAGGGACTTTTGGCCCAATAATATTTTTTTTTTTATTTATAGATATTTTTGAATTATTTTTTTATTATGTTTAGACATAAGATTTGGAGATTTAATAATAGAATACTACACGATCGCACAGCGAACAAAAACTGGCCAATTATTTTCGGAAATTTTCCGGTCAATAATTTACACATTTTATGGTGTTCAAAATGTTGCACTAGCTTCAACAATTCGTCTTGTGGTGACCAAATTTGAGCGATATGGGAATGTTATAGATGTGAGAAGTACGGACATACCTCGTTTTAGACGAGCAGCCGAAATCATCCAGGTTGTTCGCTAAAGTTTCGCAGCTGGTTCTGAAACATGGAGACGACGACGCGACATCCAAAGATTCAGAATTACGTTTAGAGTACCTACTTCAGAGCTGTTTACATTCAGAGCTGTCGTTTCATTTTTTATGAAACAAAAGCAACACACGAAAGTACGCAAGTAGAACAAAAAAATATGCACGACTACCCGTTTTCGAAGTATCGAATTTTCAAAAAATAATTTTGAATTTTTTTTTTAAACGCAAAAATAATTTTTTTTAAACCCAAAAATTATTTTTCAGAAAATTTTGCGAAGTACTTTTATTTATATTTGTTACAAGTTTCTGCATAGAAAATCTAATTTTATTCGGTTGATCAGATGTTGAGATAGTCGAAAATCAAAGAAACCGTTCTATGAGAGGTACCTACTGTTAATAAACGTAAAATATAAACTTTAAAAATTTTAAATGGTAGATCGTACTAATTTTAACACACAAAAAAACTTTTTTCAAAATCGTAGGAGTTGTTTTTGAGAAAAAAATATTTTTCTTAACGGATTTTAAACATTTGTATGGGAGGCACCGTTATTTTTGGGTATAAGAATAATTTTTGTCAAAAATCTTCTATAGATAAAGTTAAAAAACTGCTATTAACCAAGTTTAATATAAATCGACAGAGTCGTTTTTGAAATATTGAGTTTTCAAAAAAAAAAAAATTTCAAACTTTTTTTAAAAATCTAAAAAATATTTTTTTCGAAAATTTTGGTACAAAATATTATTTAGAATGTGTCAATAATTCTTTGTAAAAAAGTTGATCAGAATGTGTCAATAATTCTTTGTAAAAAAGTTGATCAGAATCAGCTTAACCGTTTTCGAGAAAAGCGAACATCAAAAAAATGGTTCTTTGGTAGGTACCATTAATAACCCTTTTTCAGAACCATTTTTTTATTCAACGGCAAATTATAACTATTAAAATTTATTGAGTTCTTAAAAAAAAATTCTGTAGCGCCGATTTTGAGAAAAATAAGTTTTTCCTTTTTAGCCAAGAAATTTTGAATGACAGCTACTGTTAGTTTTGGTCCTAACAAAAAAAAAAGAAAAAAACAGGTGGGGGGAATGTCCAAAAAACGCTAGGTACCAAGTTTAAAGAAAATTGACCCATCCGATTAGACTGTAGTCGAACAGACAGACAGACGGACGTTTTTGCGATACCCACTTTTTTCGTCTTCCTTATCATCGTAATGTCAAGCTTAATCAAAATATCGAGTCCGATTTTTTTTACGAATTCATAACTTGCCATATACTTAGTACCTATGTATATTCGCAAGTAAAAATGTTCATATATGTAATTATTTTTATTTCAAAAATAAATAACACCAATCTTCGCCAATCTTCTTCAAAAGAGCTCTCCAATCTGATTCCAGATCCTTAATGCTTATGTTCTCCGTTATCTTTGATATGTTTTGTCCCGAAAATCCAATCTTTTTCTTATAGCCTTAGGCAAATTGATTTTATTTCGATTACTTGTATCATAAACATATTTTCTGCTTTCATAAACAATTTCGCTTTTATCCCGATGTATATCTTCAATACGTAATTGAATATGGCCGACATTTGAATGATTGTCATAAGCATTAGTCTCCATTAAATATTCCTGTTTGATTAAATTTGATAGAATGTTTTTAAAAATCCTTTAACTGAGCTCATCAACTTATGGATTCTAAGGTTTTCAGCTTGAAACTATAGTATTTATGTTAGTGAGTTTTAAAATATAGGATAAATAAGTGAAGCATATTTTATTTGTAGAATTTAGTTCAATATGCTAGGCCACATGCTGCTTCAAAGCCAGTAAATAGAAAAAGGTGTTTAGAGACTCTAATTACTCTAAAACTCTGTTTACAACTCTAAGACAGCCATCTTGTGAAAGACAGTTTGAGAATTTTATGATTTTTTACATGGAAGTAGATTTTTTTTTTTAATCTGTTTGCTTTTTTGCGCTTTGGGAGAAGAACTGCGTTCAGAGAGGAGTAGGAATAAAATAAATGATTGATTTGAAATTTTTGTGTGGAAAAGTAGTTCAGAAAAAAAAGTAGAAGGTACTTTAGCCGTGTAGGCAGTACGGGGTTTCTAAAAGCAGTACATATACTGCAATGGCAGTACTTCGACAGCCCTGTTAACATTTACATAGAAAGCTCTTATTTGGCCCACCCTGTACAATACAAACAAATTATTTGTATGTTTTATTTTGTTTTAATTAGATAGGTTCCTATACTACTTATATTTTCTTACATTTGATTTTTTAGCCAAACATTTAAAATGCAGTTTTATTATACAATTAATTTTATCATTAGGTACAAGCTCGAAGTTTAATCGAAATAGTTTGTTAATTTATGTACAGAGATTCTTTCTTTAGTCGTACTACACGAATGTGGAATGCTTAACCCGTCTCAATTATTCTTTGCCATTTCGATGTTCAACTAATGTGCATCGGTATCTACTTTCAAATCCTCTCCAACTTTCCTAAACCCTCACACTATATAAAGGGTTTTCCAATAAGAGGTGTTATTTTGATAATCAAAGAAAAATGGCATTTTTTGAGATAAATGATCGGATGTTTATTTCATTATAAAGAGGAAGGTATGCCGTTAATAATGGGACACAACATCAGCCAAATGGCCGCCACGACCAAGCTTACAGGACCATATCCTTTTCATGAAATTTTCCATAACCAAATCGCAAAGTGGCTGCCCTATGCCCTCGATAGCCTCACGAATTCCATCTTTGAGGTCTTGAATCGACGCGGGGCTGTTGGCGTAGACCTTATCTATCACGTGGCCCCAAAGGAAGAAGTCGCAAGGTGTTAAATCACAAGATCTCGGTGGCCAATTGTGATCACCTCTTCGAGAGATAACACGGTCCGGAAACTTTTCCCGTAAAAGATCGATGGTTTCATTGCTTGTGTGGCACGTAGCGCCGCGCCGTCTTGTTGAAAGTAAACGTTGTCCAGATCAATACCATCCAATTCCGGCCATAAAAAATCATTAATCATCTCTCGATAGCGCAATCCATTGACCGTAACTGTTGCTCCAGCCTCATTTTCGAAAAAGTAAGGTCCAATGACCCCGCCGGACCATAAACCGCACCAAACAGTCACGCGTTGAGGATGGAGAGGCTTTTCAACAATAACTCTTGGGTTTTCCATGAAATGGGCCTCATCAGTCAAGATGATTTTTCGATGAAATTCCGGATAATTTTCATGCATTTCATGGACCTGATGTGAAGTACGCACTTTACAACACAATCAGCAAAGACACGACGTTGTTGATGATCAGCCGGCTTGAGTTCTTGTGTTAACTGAGCTTTATAAGTCTTAAGACCCAAGTCTTTATGCAAAATACGGTATAATGACGTTTGTGGAATGCCTAATTCCAAAGAACGACGAGGAATGGACAAACCTGGGTTTTCTTCAACACTTTGGGCTACAACAGCAATATTCTCAGTTGTTCTTGAACTACGTGCACGGGTTTAATTCTTCACCTCACTAACTTGTCCCAACAGCTCGAATTTGTCCACCAATTTCTGTATTGCGGTCCGACAAGGTGCTTCACGACGACCCAAAAATGTTTTAGTTTTACGAACCGTCTCTGCCAAATTTTCACCATTTTTATAGTGAATTTTAATAATTTCAATGCGTTGTTGAAGCGTGTATCGTTCCATTTTTATTAATGGCGTAGTTTCTACTTGTCAAATGTCAAAAAATGACAGCTTCAAAAGTGACAGCTACCGAAATAGCGGGCTATTCAAAATAACACCTCTTATTGGAAAACCCTTTATATTATCATTAAGGGTAGTCACAACCCCTTTAGTGCGCGCCTGAATACGTTATGTAGGTACACATTTTATTTTTCTTTACTTTTGACAACAAATTTGGTTGATCCATTAATGAGACATTTAATAATAAATGACAAAAAAATCATTTAAAAAAAAAAAAAAAAACGGAAATGGTTGCTAAGTTGACAATATTTGAATGTTTTCTTTAATTAGCAAAACCAATTATGTACGTATTTTTATAAAATTACAAATATGAAAAGCTATTAGCTAAGAACATCGCAACTTACCACGCGACGACAGCCAAACGGTGTTAACAGCGAATATTTAAAAAAAACGTTGGACTTATTTGTCTTAGTTTATCTTCATGTAAATTAATTTTGACAAGCGAAAGTTACGTTTTCGCGTGGAATGTTCCCTTTGGGTTTGGGAGAGCTATTAAATTTGGAAGTTGAACTTACACATCTGTCAGAAGTTACACATCTGTCAATTTAATAAATGTATTCATAAATGTAGATATATGGAACGGCCTGTGACAAGTGATAGCAAGCCAATAATTTTAACTCACCAAATTTGGCGTTCATCTCATAGAACTGTTTCTGCTGCAGTCTTAGTTCTCATAAGGCATTGTATTTAGTATATGTGACACACGTATTGGAATGTTTGCTACATTTTGATTTAGTGTTGCCGTGCTTACAGTTATAAAGACTGAAATTATGACAAACAGCGAAATTATGTTTATTAATAAGAAAAGTTCTCAAGTGGAGAAATTTTCTATCCGTACGACAGCTGAAACATGTGTTAATGAGCGGATAATGTTTTTTGTTTAATAGGGCTGCTAGAATTTTGAATCACTCAAATATCAAATGGGCCAACTAATTTTAAAGCCTCATCAAGGATGAGGTTTTTTGAGAGGTTTCATATATAAAAAAAATATGTGAGTGCCGGGACTCACGGTTAAATATGTGTAAACATCAAAGTGCCTAATTTTTGTTACTCAGTTATTTTGTATATCCCAGCCACCTACGTCCCTCGCCTACGTGCCTAAAAATTGCAAGAAGAAATTGCATCGTTTAAAAGCAGTATAATGTAAACGTAGAATTTAAGTTCAGATTTGTATCACTGAACGCACCCGATATCCTACCATACCTACAGCCATTGACCTACCATACCTACAGTCAATTGTCAATTACTACAGCTGACTATTATTATTTTTGTTTTGATTTTGTTTTTGTTTTCTTTTTAATTACTAGTGTCGCGTCCATTTTGTTCTGGGAATAATTAAAAATTAAAGAAAAAAATATAAAAATATAAGTTTTAAAATGATAAAATCGTCGGTCGCACTAAAAACAATTTGCTTTCGTCGTTGGCAAAAACAATATAAATGAGTGGTCGCGATAAAGTAATGGGTGATTTTTTAAGAGGTTTAGAACTTTTTTTAAAAAAAAAACACAAAAAATTCAAAAAAATGAATGAAATATTTATTTGAATCGATAGTTTGAACCTTGCAATTTAATTTTTAAAGATAATTTCATGCAAATGTTGACCGCGGCTGCGTCTCAGGTAGCCCATCCGCTGAGTCCAATTTTGGCATACTCTTTCACACATATCGGCCGGTATCTCACGAATGAATGCATGGATGTTGGCTTCCAGTGCGTCAATCGAAGCGGGCTTGTCCCTATAGACATTAGCCTTGACATACCCCCACAAAAAATAATCTAATGGTGTCAAATCGCACGATCTAGGCGGCCAATTGACCGGCCCGAAACGTGAAATTAACTGTTCACCAAACTCGCCTCGCAATTGCGCCATTGTTTCGCGTGCTGTGTGGCATGTGGCACCGTCTTGTTGAAACCACATATCATGCAAGTCAAGAACTTCCATTTCGGGCAAAAAAAAGTTTGTTATCATCGCTCGGTAGCGTTCACCATTGACAGTAACGCTGCGATTCGCATCATCTTTGAAGAAATAGGCCCAATAATGCCGCCGGCCCATAAACCGCACCAAACAGTGGCTTTTTCGGGATGCATTGGTAGCTGTTGCAATGCTTCTGGCTGATCTTCACTCCAAATGCGGCAATTTTGCTTATTTACGTACCCATTCAACCGAAAATGAGCCTCGTCGCTGAACACAAGCAGCGCGCGATGAACATTTCGAACCGAGCACGAATTTTGATAGTAAAATTCAATAATTTGGAAGCGTTGTTCATTTGTAAGACGATCCATGGTTAAATTGCAAACCAAACTGAAGCTGTTTGACAGTGACACAAGGTACTAAACACACGTCAGCTGTCAAAACCAGTGTTGCCAAAACCAAACCAGCTAAAAAATCACCCGTTATAATCTAATTGTCGGTCGCGTTAAAATCAATTTGTTTTGGTCGGGGCAAATCAGATTTCGTAACTTAACGTGCTACAACGTAAAGTGCACGAGGTAACGTTGCACACGAACGTTCACGTTTTTTTTTCACTCTACCGCCAGCATAGATGTTTACACATCAAAAAATATTGGTAATTTCACTGTAAAAGCTGATTTTACCATATTCTTTCTCCAAAACCTATTTATCTAATTCCATTTGTAGCACAGCAACATGATGAGGACCTAGGAGTAAGAAATGGGAATCGGAAATGAAAAGGGGTCAGGAAAGGTTCGGTTGCCTAGAGTAGGATGAGTCGGAAATCAAAAGTAAAATAGGAAAGGAAAGGGTGCGATTGTTCATTCTTCAGCGAAAGGGGCGGTGGAATGTTGGCGGAGCTCGGCTTAGCTCGCCGGAAGTAGGGGTGGGGGAACTTTCTCCTCCACTTACCTCGCTACAAAAAAACGTTCATGCCTTAAAATATTACTTCTCCCACTTACATTCATAGCTACTGACTGCACTTAGGGTATCTGCCGATACCTAACCTCTCCCCCAACCCTCCCCTTATGCGACTAACATCTGCTATGACATCGCTCCCTTTCGTTCAGAGTTCGTCCGCCCGTTCACACCGCCTGAAAATTTCAGCCTAATTTCAACGTTAGAACTTATTATTTCCATAAAAAATGGACATTCATAACCCAATTTATTTAAACTTAATTTTTATATAAAACTTAAATTATTTTTGTTTTCCTTTTTAGCATAATCACATTCTAGCTTTGCCGAATTTAGTGAAATTCTGCGAAATATGCGATAGCCGTGACCAAATCAAACTGATCAGGAATAAAGCTTTAAAACTGCAGGAAACAATACCAATGGACGATACAATAACTCATCAGGTATATAATACTCGTATACGATTCTCGAAAATTCTCACCCACACATAAATTATTCCCAAATGTAATCTGACAACTCCTGGCATTCACTAATGCCACCCACTCAGTTCTCGGGTTGCAATATTCCCATATGGTATGTCCTTGTTCTCCTTTTCCGTTCCTTTCCCCAAGACCACAATTGCATTTTCACAATTTCCAACTATAATGCAACTGCATTTTCTAATTCTCTACTATAATATATGTAATGCTCAATTCTATTTCTCATTCTCTCCGTCATGTCCGAATACGTTGCAACCAAATACATTATATTGGCGCTGTTGCTGCAGTACGTAATCTACTTATTGTGTAAGACCCAAGCAATGCTGATACCTTCCCCCAACGAGCTCTCGCATCTATGCGCTCTAGCAGCCGCCTACTTAAAGAGCTCTCATGTGTTCATTAGGAATGCCACCCTGTCGGGATTGTTGTGTCTGCTCGAGTGCTGCTCCAAAACGAACACAACAATAGGAAAACTAAGCGAAGAGCTATCGATGCTTCGGGACTTGATTGTTAGCTACATAAATCGTCATGGCATTATCGAGGAAAGGTAAGTTCTCGTGGCTAACCCAAATGGATTAGATATACACACGAATGTATATAATTTGTATACATGTATAAGTATATATTTATGCATTATGTTTGCAGCGCTGTAAACACTCTGTGTCACTTGATTGAGGTTGATTTGTTTAGAATGTGTGATATCTAACTAAAGGGTGTTTTTTTTAGACGTGTGATTTTCAAGAAGAAATAAAACGCATATAATTTAATGTTATGGCCAAGAATTAAGCTTTATTATTAAGATAAGAGTTTGCCATTATGTCTTAAAAATGATTTCGGGCAAGTGGCCGCCGCGGCTGGCTCGAATAAATCCCAGCCGAGAGGCCCAATTTTCAACAGCTCCAATTGTTGCGCGCGATGGCGGATGGACTTATTCGGGTTTCTTCGATACTCTGCTCCACAGCAGCAATAGCGTCTTCGGTGCGCACTGTACGGCGCACAGTGGTTCGGTTTGTATGGGAGAGCGGAAAAAAGTCTGTTTTATCTGAACGGTTCAACGGATTTAAATGAAATTTGGCAAACGTGTTAAGATTAGTCTTGTACATATTTGGTCAAAATTTGGTTGAAAAATAATAATTAGAAACAAAGTTATTGACATTTTTCTAAAATTTGAGGGTTTTGATGTTTGTATGGGAGAGAGGAAAAAAAATCTGTAACATCTGAACTGTTTAATGGATTAAGATGAAATTTGATTCGCATTTTAAAATTAGTCTTAAACACATTTTTTCAAAATTTGGCTAAGAAAAAATCATTAGTAAAAAAGTTATTGACTTTTTTTCTAAAATTTGAGTGTTTTGATGTTTGTATGGGAGAGCGGAAAAAAGTCTGTAAAATCTGAACTATTTTACGAATTTTAATGAAATTTGACACACATTTCAAGATTAGTCTTATACATCCTTGGTCCAAATTTGGTCCAGAAAAAATTATTAGAAAAAAAGTTATTGACATTTTTATAAAATTTGAGGGTTTTGATGTTATATTTAAATAAAAGTTTTTTTTAGTAAAATCTTATTTTTTTATTTTGAATAAAATATTATCATTAACTATGTATGTTATACAATTAAATAAATAAATAGATAAAAACTTACAAAAAATAAATAAAAAACAATTATGAAGTAGTGATTTTATAATGCGAAAATGAGGTTTTTAGCGTCTGATTTGATTGGAAGTATTTTCTTTTTTGCCTGTGGCCTTAAACCTGTTATTATTGGATCTGAGGATATGAGTATATGATGCATCACATCTTCATTCGTCGCAATTCGGCTGCATTTTCTCAAATGAAACCTGCGGTAGGCTTTATAATCCCTATTTCGGCATTCTTGGGCTTCCTCTGAGAGCTATCCAACAGGAAATGCACAGATTTTAATTATTTCTTCTCCATGAATCAAAACCTTATGTACGGTTGCTGGCATATTGTACAATTTATATTTCTCAACAAACAGTTCAGCAGTTTCCCACGTGTAAGCTGCATATTTTTTTAAGTCTAATTTTTCATTCGACGTTATTACTTCAAGGATAACAGCAAACCGCCGAATTATGGATTCACTAACTCCAGTGATTTCTGAAGTCATGGTTGGATTTGCAAAAAATCTTCTGGAGGTGTTGCCGTCATTACTTGTCCCCGTACCTTGTCTTACAAGATCGACAATGATGCCCAGTTTTTCACGAAACTCCTGCTGAATTTTCTTCTTCTAAGCATATACAACAAAAACAAAGCAATAAAACTTAAAAAAAACACTTTTTTTTATTTTACCTGCCTTACTTTTAGCGAAAGATTAAAAAAAAATAAAGAATTATCCCTAATCCTTTTCTTTATTTTGTATTAAGCTCTATCATATAATTCAAAATATCATAAAACTATATTATTTTTCGTGTGTTGTTTTCAAGAAAATTGAGTTGAAAGTTGAAAAATTTTCCAGGCAGAAATAAATGGTTCCGCAAAAATCGAAATTCTCAGCCTTGGGTCAATGTATTAATTTTGTTTTATTTTTAAAATAAAGTTTGACATTTTTTCTTAAAATAATGGGCTTAACTAGTTCATTCTGACAATTAATACCGAAGTAATCAAACTTTTTGGTAAACACCACCGTCAAGACGGAGTTTTTTGAAATCCGATTAAGTGAAACATTTTTGAGCATAACTTCCACATCTGCACGTATCTGCAGCTGATTTTTTCTGTGCTTTAACATGAATGTATGGAGCATATGGTGGCATACTTACTTTCTTGGTATCTTTTGGAGCTGTTTTTTTAAATCAAAAAGTTTTAAAAAAAAGCATTTTTTCTTAGTACTAAAGCTTCAGGCTACTTATAGAAGGTATCTTTTATAAATAATCAATATTTTTTTTTATTTTTAGATAATCGAAAATAGATCAATTAAATTATTTAAGAAGCTAGCGAATTTATCTACAGGAACTTCGGAAAAAAACATCTCAAAATTTGTTGAAAATACGGTTCGCGATTTGAGTAAAATTATTTTTCAACTTTGAGGGCTTGTAAATCAGAACATACAATATATATGTTAAAAAATACTTTTAAATCATACGATCGGGTTATCTAAGAGTACTTAAACATAAAGTTTAAAACGATAGACATGACTTTTTCAAAAGACTTTTTTCCGCTCTCGCACCACTGTGCGGCGCTTCTAAAATAATTTAATTGGTCTATTTTCGATGATCTAAAAATAAAAAAAAATATTGATTATTTATAAAAGATACCTTCTATAAGTAGCCTGAAGCTTTAGTACTAAGAAAAAATGCTTTTTTTTTAAACTTTTTGATTTAAAAAATTAGCTCCAAAAGATACCAAGAAAATAAGTATGCCACCATATGCTCCATACATTCATGTTAAAGCACAGAAAAAATCAGCTGCAGATACGTGCAGATGTGGAAGTTATGATCAAAAATGTTTCACTTAATCGGATTTCAAAAAACTCCGTCTTGAGGGTGGTGTTTACCAAAAAGTTTTATTACTTCGGTATTAATAGTCAGAATGAACTGGTTAAGCCCATTATTTTAAGAAAAAATGTCAAACTTTATTTTAAAAATAAAACAAAATTAATACATTGACCCAAGGCTGAGAATTTCGATTTTTGCGGAACCATTTATTTCTGCCTGGAAAATTTTTCAACTTTCAACTCAATTTTCTTGAAAACAACACACGAAAAATAATATAGTTTTATGATATTTTGAATTATATGATAGAGCTTAATACAAAATAAAGAAAAGGATTAGGGATAATCCTTTATTGCTTTGTTTTTGTTGTGTATGCTCAGAAGAAGAAAATTCAGCAGGAGTTTCGTGAAAAACTGGGCATCATTTTCGATCTTGTAAGACAAGGTACGGGGACAAGTAATGACGGCAACACCTCCAGAAGATTTCTGGCAAATCCTACCATGACTTCAGAAATCACTGGAGTTAGTGAATCCCTAATTCGGCGGTTTGCTGTTATCCTTGAAGTAATAACGTCGAATGAAAAATTAGACTTAACAAAATATGCAGCTTACACGTGGAAAACTGCTGAACTGTTTGTTGAGAAATATAAGTGGTACAATATGCCAGCAACCGTACATAAGGTTTTGATCCATGGAGAAGAAATAATTAAAATCTGCGCATTTCCTGTTGGATAGCTCTCAGAGGAAGCCCAAGAATGCCGAAATAAGGATTATAAAGCCTACCGCAGGTTTCATTTGAGAAAATGCAGCCGAATTGCGACGAATGAAGATGTGATGCATCATATACTCATATCCTCAGATCCAATAATAACAGGTTTAAGGCCACAGGCAAAAAAGAAAATACTTCCAATCAGCGCAGACGCTAAAAACCTCATTTTAGCATTATAAAATCACTACTTCATAATTGTTTTTTATTTATTTTTTGTATGTATTTATCTATTTATTTAATTAATTTTATAACATACATAGTTAATAATAATATTTTATTCAAAATAAAAAATTAAGATTTTACTAAAAAAACTTTTATTTAAATATAATCATATAAAACATCAAAACCCTCAAATTTTTTAAAAATGTCAATAACTTTTTTTCTAATAATTTTTTCTTGACCAAATTTTGACCAAGCATGTATAAGACTAATCTTGACATGTGTGTCAAATTTCATTAAAATTCGTAAAATAGTTCAGATTTTACAGACTTTCTTCCGCTCTCCCATACAAACATCAAAACCCTCAAATTTTAGAAAAATCTCAATAACTTTGTTTATAATTATTTTTTTTCAATAAAATTTTGACCAAATATGTACAAGACTAATCTAAACACATTTGCCAAATTTCATTTAAATCCGTTGAACCGTTCAGATAAAACAGACTTTTTTCCGCTCTCCCATACAAACCGAACCACTGTGCGGCGTCTCTAAGGATGCGCATTATCCACTAGAGTAAACGTGGTGGGAAACCGATCCATGGTTGCTCGAATTTATGCGATTCGTCGCATGAACTGAAGTATTATTTTGGTAATAAATTTGCACGATTTACAAACGTTGTTCAGGAGTAAGTCTTCTAATTATAAAACGGCAATCCAAACTGAGCATAAATTAAGTGACAGTTGTCAAAAAACCAACTCCGAAAAAAGTATTGCCAGATTGAAAACCACACGTCTAAATAAACACCCTTTATATAAATAAGGTCCAAAAGCGAGGTGATGACTTGTAAAAAGTGAACCGAAGAGAACCTCATCAAGTGACTCGGAGTGTATTGTATTTGCTTTTGGTGTTAAAGCGAGTTTCAAAGAATGTGATGCTTGAAAAGTCTCCAGAATTGGACAATTTAATGTTGACCTCATCTCAATCCCTTATACTTATGCCACAAGTGATGGTCTTTGAATTTGATTGTGATTAGGAAATTCATTTAAGGAATCATTTATGGTTTATGTGCCGACTGCTGTTTGTACAGGGACCTTATATGGGAATAGCCTCGTAGTTGTGGCTTTCAATTCTGCCAATTCCTACTCGAATTGTTTCCTATTGTATACAGGATGTTTGGCAATTGTCGGTTTTAGCTGCGATTTGCCTTTTGAACAATGAAATGAAGATTAAATAAGATTAAGTTATATTATGTAAAATAGTTGTTGTTGTATCTATATGTTTAAATCGATTTATCGTTTAAGGTTAGGATTGAGATTTTCTGAATATTTTTTTTGTTCAATATCAACAAGATATTTTTATATTTTTTTGTTTTGTTTTATACACTTTTTTGACAGCCCATCGATGCAGTGTCAAAGTGATACCCACGTCAAACTTGTATGGACGCTCAATTTCAGCTTAATTGAATGGACATCGAAATTTGTCGTGCAGTGTCATTTGCTCTCGAATACAATAATTTGGGCGAATAAATATCTTAAGTGGATCACTAATCAGGACGTTTATCTTTGTGTAATACATGTAAGTATATAAATTAAATAATTCGTAAAATTTACCTTCTTCACCATTTAAAAAAAAAAAAATTTATTTTAACATCTTCGAACTCGTCTATTTTCCGAACCACGAAAACTTGGTATAGCTAGCATTTCTCCATCTGTATACAACTTTTAGTAAGAGAGCCAGCAACTACATAAATATGTTCGTCAAAACTGATTTTTTGAAAATATTTAGATTGGATTTAGTTTGAAAGACAAAATTTTAGCAGTCAGACAGTTTAGAGTGAATGGCCCCCTGCGTCTCCTGAAATTTTTTACAAATATTCATTATACCTACAGGGTGATTCGCATACGGTGTGACAAAAAGCTAGACCGTGTAGGTTGGGTTGGGGCAATACAAAAAAGTTGAAGGGGGGTCTATTCCCTCCCACCCCCTAATGTCAGGATCTGCAATTTTCTAAAAAAAAAAATGATTTAAAACAGAAAAAAAATATTAAAAAACAACGGTTTTACTTGCAACGCCATGATATACCTTTTTGTAAACCGAAAAATCTTTTCTTTTAAAACATCGGAGTTTTCAATAAGAGCGCTATAAAAGTTTTTTTTAAATAAAACAAAAACGATTTTGGATATCAATGAAATTCTTTATTCCTGTGAAAGTACGTTCGATGCCATTATGTATGGAACTCGTTTTTTTTTTGCATGGCCACCACGGGCACGCTTGGAGAAGTCCAGACGCTGAACCCAATTTTCGACGGTTTTCAAGCATAAATCGGCCGATACTGCTGCAATTTCACGTTCGATATTCGTACGAAGTTCATCAATCGTCGCTGGCTTGTTGGCATAGACCATAGAATTGACGTAGCCCCACAGGAAATAGTCTAACGGCGTCAAATCGCACGAACGAAACGGCCAAGCGACTGGACCATTTCGTGAGATAACAAGGTCTCCAAACTTGGTTTCCAATAAATTGATTGTGGCATTCGCTGAGTGGCTTGTGGCGCCGTCCTGTTGGACCAATCATCCAATTGGTGCCAAAAATATTCGGTTATCATTGAACGGTAGCGATTCGCATTCACAGTAACGTCCCGGTCTTGATAATCACGGAAGAAGTACGGCCCAATGACGCCGCCAGCCAATAAACCACACCAAACCGTAATTTTTTCGGGATGCAATGATGACTCATGGGTCATGGAGTACGTGTGGATTTCTGCCTGACCAATACCGCATATTTTGCTTATTGACGAAGCCATTCAGCCAGAAATGAGCCTCCTCGCTGAAGATGATTTTTCGATGAAATTCCGAATCATTTTCAAGTTGTTGCTCAGCCCAATTCACGAATATACGACGCTTCTGGTGGTCAAGCGGCTTCAGTTCTTGCGTCAATTTAATCTTGTAAGGATGTAGGCCAAGATCTTTACGTAAAATTCGTCACAACGACGTCACAGAGATGCCCAACGCTTGAGAACGACGTATGAGAGACACATTTGGGCTTTCTGCAACTGAATCCTCAGCGGCAGCAATATTCTCGACGCTACGGACATTTCTTTGTCTCACTGGCACGGGAACATTTTGTACTGTGCCTGTGGATTCAGATTTTTCCACTAGACGCTCAATTGTTGATATGCTAGGACGATTATGACGACCATAAATTGGACGTAGCGCTCTTAACGTTGAGGCCACTGACTCCGAATTTCGGCAGTTGGCTCGTATATCTTTCCATCATGAAATGGCAAACCTTACTGAAGAGAAATGTCAAAAGAGCGGCAAGAAATATGGCGTCGTTTGCTGTCCCTGTTGCTCTACTTTTGTAGCGTCCCTGTTGAAAAACCCTTTATTTTCAAATTAAGTTATTTTAAAGAATAGTTTTTGAAAAATAAATTTTCAAACATAAAATTTTGAAAAACAAATTGTTAAATAAATTTCAAACCAATGATTTTAAAAATTTTACGTAACAGCAAATGCAAACTTTACTCATTTTTACCTGCTCTTAACGGAAGGTATTGGTTTCTTATACAAAAATTTGTCCAAAAAAGTGGGTTTCTTCGGAACGTCTATCGGTACCATGCATAAATGCTTCAAATGTGGTACCTTTCTACGCTTTTTTTAAAAAATATCTTCTACTTTTATGTACTTTTTGACACATTTTTTCATATTTTCTTGCTGCAACAACTCATTTTGTTAAAATTTATTCGTGCTAACTTCTACCGTCATTAAGATGCGTCAAAATGGAGCCGCCACAGAAGAAATTCAAAAATCTAGGTATGCAGGAATTAGGACCTAATAAGGTGCTTATTTTGGGCCGCAATATTATTTCATGTGCTTTATGATTTCAATCTTAAATCGGATGCAGTACCCGAATGAAATTTGAAGACATTTTATTTTCGACCTTTTTGTAGCGAATTTAAGATACTACAAGGACACTAGGGTGTCCGTTATTTCCCAAAAACATTTTTTTTTAATCAGACACCCTTTCAATCGGAAGTTTATGCCCTATGAAAAATTTACTGAACAATAAAATTTTTTTTCCGAGGTCCTCCGAAGCCATACTTTTCCCATAAAAATTTATATGGGAATTTCAAACTTTTTACTTCTTATTTTTTTCTCTCGAACTACTGCAGCTTCACTTAATTTTTGTGTTGATTATTGTTATCCACATTCAAAAATGTATTTAAAACGAAAAATTTATATTCTATTTCGATTTTTAAAAAGTTTATGTTTTTATATATTTTACATTTTTTACATTTTTTTTTCGTAAGCCATACAAGCTATTCTAAATTTTTGTACTGATTTTTTTTTTAATAATAATGCCCTAAAAAAACTACATTTACAAAATGTATGCAAAACCAAAAATAATAATTTATTTTGATTTTTAAAACTATTACATATTTTTAATTCTTATCCTTTTTTTAATTTATATATTTTTGTTCTCGATGTGGCAGTTGTTATAGTTAATAGTTACTTTAATAGTTTTTACCTTTTTGATTTTATATATTCTTATACTCTTATTACGCAGAGTGATGTGCATAAGGTGTAACAAAAAGCTAAAGCGTGCAGGTTGGGTTGAGGCAAGAAAAAAATCGTATAAAGGGGGGGTCTATTCCCTCCCGTTTAGCCAGGAAATGCAATTTTGTAAAAAAATTACTTAAAACAGAAAAAAAAATTTATTAAAAAGCAACGGTTACACTAACAGTACCATAATAGACTTTTTTGTAAGGCCAGAAATCTCTCCTTTTATTGAATTTTTAAATAAAGTTGTTTTAGAGAATAGTTTTTGAAAAATTAATTTTAAAAATCTAAATTAAAAAAAAGAAATTTTTTTTAATTTTAAACTAATTTTTTTTTGTTAAAAATACGTATTTAACTACAAGTTTTTTTTTCAAAATACAATGCTCTTATTAGTTTTTAGCCAAAAACAGAAAATTTGATTGGCACGATAGCCACCAAACTGGGTGTAGGAGCTGTCAGGATGTCGAAGAAATAGAAACCATTAAAAACTTGCTCTGCATTGTCCAAACCTCCAAACAAATTGCCTCCGTAACTTTGGAAACAGGGGCCGAATTATCGCATCAGTTATCGAGTAATACGTGACTGAATTATGTGAGTTTGGAATTACCGCTCACGTTATGGAGTTATCATCCCCAAAGGTTTTACTCGTTCATTCGATCACTGATGGCACTCACTCGATCAGTCACTGATGCCGTAATTTGGCCCCAGATTTGTTGGAGAACTGGACAATCAAGCACAGGTCTAAATCTCAATAGCAAACATGAGAAAATTCATAGAAAGCACAAGGCTGGTTTGCAAATGAATCAGTCTATGTGAGTCAATATTAAAGGAGCATCTCTGCCTTCTACACTACTGTTCCTACCCATTTCTGTGAGCATTCCTCGTCGTTGTTGGACTTGTTTCTTGTCAATGTCAGTCCTATAATCAAAATTCTTCTTCTTCTGATCAGATCAGCTATCAGCACCTGCTTTTTCTAGGCACGATCTTCTATAGGTATCTTACTTTTGATTTTGACACCACTTCCACACCTCGTAATTTCAAATATTGTGATTTCAAAAACATCAACTACTCTCTTCTGGAAAATTGGAGTATATTGTATTGTCTTCCCTGTCCCAATAAACAAGTTCAATTTCGTAACTACAATATTTTGCATCTCTTCAGTTCGTGTGTTCAATTTATAACTAGAACTTTACTACCCAAAGGTGATCCGTGCATATTTCATCAAATACGCTTGCTTATGCGACAGCGAGATTATGCATATAATCGTTTAAAGCGTTATCGCTTGGAAGAACATCGTAAAATCTACTTTTACCTTCGCAACAAAGGTTTTCTGGAGATACAAGCAGCTAAAAAGCAAACGTATTCTAGTTAGCTCAATGCGCCTCTCGGTGGTAAACTTTTGTGGCGGAAAGTGCTTAAAATTGACGTTGACAAACCTAAATGTTTTAACCACGATGCACTGAACCCTCATATTCTTAATCTTCAGTTCGTATCATCAAAGCCAGCTAATAGCATTCAACTTATGCCTCAAGCAACTGAAAATCCACCCTTACTTTCTGGATGTCCTATCTTCTGTTTCACTGAAGTAAGCTCCACTGATGTGCTCGAAAGTATTCTCGCATAAAATATAAAGCAGTTGGACTTGATGAAATACGTAATTCATTCCTGAAAATAATTTTGCCTATACTTTTTACGTATATAACTCATGTCTTTAATTGTATATTAACTATACATGTATCTTCCCCTTACAATGGAGGTCTGCTAAACCTAAACCCATTCTTAAAACTTCCAAAGGTAATGAGCTCAGACGAATTTGCATTCTTGCCTTTTTATCAAAGGCATTTGAAAAGGCAAGGGAAAAGGACGATTCCGGAGACGGTACCATCATGAACTGTACGCAATCTACCTTGAAGCAGATATCGTTACAAAAATTAAGCTCGGTAGACTCCGTTGGGCAGGGCACCTAGCTCATTGTGGTACATTCTATGGTAGACGACAGCGTGGCAGACCATGTGCTGGAGAGATGGATGGCGTAGACCAGGACGCCCGGAGCCTTGGGGTGCGCAGCTGGATGGCGGCGGCTCGAGACCGGGATGGGTGAAGAGACTTGTTGAAGGAGGCCAGGACCGGACCCCGGTTGTCGAGCCGATGATGATGATAATGATTTGAAAAGGTTTTACAAAAGCAAATTAATCATCATCTTTCTAGACACAGCCCTCTGTCCTTAAAACAATTTGGATTTCGACAGAAACACAGCTGTAGTATTACTCTAATAGGTGTTCCTAAAGAAATACGTCGTGCTCTTGACGACGGACGGTCAGGTGTCTTACTAGACTTTTCTAAGGCATTTGATATTTTAAACAATACATTCTTGTGTCACAAGTTATCTTCATTGTAAAATTTTTCCCCATGCGTCGTTAAACTTATTTGGTCTCGTCTAACAGAAACGAGGCAAGCAGTTGCCATAAATGATAGCTTATCGGACTTTCTATCTGTAAGCACTTGTGTCCCACAGGGGTCCATTCTGGGGCCCATTCTATTTTCATTTCTTATTAAGTTAATACTGTTCGTTTAATGTGTACGCTCAACATGTTCAACTTGGTTTGAGTTGTCCATTGTGCTTGATAGAGCACGGTATTTCTGCATGAATAAAGATCTTGCAGAAATAGAATGCTGGTCAATTTATAACAGGTCTCATTTTGAACCCGCAAAAATCTAATTGTATAGTCATTTCGAAAAAGCTTTTGCACCTATCTTTCTTTCCTTTCATCTTTCTTAAAATCGACAAAATTAAGAACCTATGTAGATACTTCTAAGAACCTTGGTGTGATCTTTATATAGGAACTTAACCTGGAGAATCATATAAATTTATCTGGAATTGGAAAAACGTATGGTTTACTTCGAACGAACCCATTCATCTATCCCATTTGAAATGTCCGCTTCTGGGGACCGATTCTAGTCACTTATTTCGATTGTCGTTTTGCGAAAATGTGATACCAAACGTCAGAACAATTTATTTTGTTTTTGCAATATTATGATAAAAATCATCAAATAGACAGTAGAGCAAAAATGTCATGATAAATTATACAACATTTTGCCAAGAACTACCGCAAAAATTTCTGTAAGTAAGTCAGGGGTGGAATCAGCTAAGGTGATAGTTGATTATCAAGTTTTTGATTGTCGCTTTCACGATAGATGTCTCTATCCTATCTAAAGGGTCCGCCATCTAACGTTTTTTTTTTTGCAACTAGTGCTTATTTCGTGATTGGTAACACTTAGCCCATGTCTGATTTGACAGATAATTAGTTTTATCCTTCCGCTGAACGAATATGGTTGTGTATACGCTTCGCTAAGTGGGCCTGCGATCGACTTAGAGAAGACGCCGATTTTCCCAAAAAAAATCATCTTTTCAGATGAAGCTCATTTTGATCTTGGCGGGTAGTAAACAAGCAAAATTGTCGCATTTGGGGCACAGAAAACCCGCACGCATACATTGAAAAGCCGATACACCCAAAACGAGTCACTGTTTGGTGCGGATTTTGGTCCAGAGGCATAATTGGGCCATTTTTCGAAAATGAGCAAGGAGTGGCTGTTAAAGTCAATGGCGATCGTTATCAGGCCATGTTGAACGAATGTTTGTTCACAAAAATTGAAGAGGAGGATATTGGCAACATTTGGTTTCAACAGGACGGCGCTACGTGCCACACAGCCGAAGCTACACTCGATGTTTTGCGCCATTTTCAAAAAAAAAAAAGTTATTTGGCGGACCCTTTATAAGGAAGGATTGAGTGAGAAATCGTAAAAAACGACAATCACTTAATAGAGCGATCACTTTAGTCTTACGCGATACGGGCCCAGTATGTATTTCAGCAGCAATTTTTGTCAATTCATTGTCGTGATAGTGTACACACTATACAGGCAACACTGCGTCTTGAAAAAAGCTAAACTTCCATAAATCGGTCCTCACTCCTTCAAGTAATTGTCCATTGATTGCCGCTCAATTATCTATGAAAAGCCCAGCTGTCAACTTTGTGTTACTTCAAATAAACTTGTAAAATTAATAATTTGTCTAATTACATTTAAATTATTTGTAAATCTTACTTGAATATTCATCCTGCTTTTTGTATTAATCTATGCTGCCGCCGGACGCCAACGCCAGCCGTGTGTTCAACATAAACAATTCGTCGGCGCTACTTTTTTTATGAGTGATACTTGTACTTTGCTATAAAATATAAATATCATTACACTCCAATCCCAATGAAATAATAATAAAAAAAAAAAACTATTTTTAATGCGACACAACAACACAGTTCCAATTTTGTAGTAAAACTTTATCCACGTGCAGCGCTACTTCTGTTGTCGCTTCCATTCATCCATAAAAGTTTGTACAACAAAAATCCGAGAAAAAGTGCTCCGAGGACAACATCGTTTAACAAAACCATTACAACCTCAACGCGGCACTTTATATGTGTCGTGGCTCGTAGAAGGGCTCGTGTCTGGCATTGTATTGCAGTTATCCTTTAGGCCATTTACAAATACATCCATATTATACAACAACTTTGTTTCCATAGTCCGCCCTGTGGGTCTTGTTTTTGTTTTTTTTATATATACCAAGCCAATAACGAGCAATCACTCTGTTGGCTGTTGCTCATGAATTCTTTCAACAGGCAAACTACGATGTAGCACATTTTGGTCCTGCTTCTGCTCCTGCTAGTGATTCCTGGTCCACAACCTATAGCACTGTAGGTACTGTGCGGCGCGTTGGTTTCAAATTGGTTTTTTGATTGGCAATTTTGAAGCGAACTCTTCAAAAGCCCTAGCCAACTTTAGATTGGTTGGTATAGAACGAACACAGCTAATTGTTGTTTATACGCGTTTTAAATACTCTACTGTTCGTTTCATTCATCGTCTATATGTACACTACACATGGTACACAACGTTTTTATCACACTTCTAATAGGTCCTGAATTCTAGGTCATAATATTGAATTTTTGAATTGCACATCATCTATCTAATACTCTAATAGTCGACCTCATATGAACCCCAGCGCCCTCTACATACATATATCTAGGGATTACCAACGAAATAACCAATTTTTATTTCTATACATATACCTATATAAATTGCTGTATGTGATTATTATTTTTTAGGGATTAGAACGGATAGTTGTAATCAATGCTGCCACTCCAGAGATGCGCACCAAAATTGAAAAACTCGCCCTCGATCTGATGAAGCTGGAAAACGAGATATTTTCAATTCCAGCACTGAAATTGCTTTTGTCCTGCATTTATATGGGTGAGTTAATCTTATTGTTGTATAATAATTTAGTGTGTAAAATAAAGTGTATACTCGTATGGGTAAACGAGTAGTGTGATGGTGGTTATTGCGAAATTAATGACATGTGACATGCAAAGGGTCATTCATTTTTCGGTTTCGAAAGTACAGCTAAATAAGACACACCCAGCGATACATTTTTGATGGAAATTGTATTTCGTTATAAAGTTTCGACTTTGCAATTAAGTGTGAAAAACAATATCATTCAAATGGCCGCCTCGGGAAGATTCGCAGCATGCGATTCTTTTGAGGTAAGTTGTTACCGTGCGAAAACACTTCGGGCGGTATCTCGGCCATAACTTGAGTAATGTTGGTTTTTAAGGCGTCTAGAGTCCGGAGATCATTTGCGTAAGTACGGTTTTTTGTGTAGCCTCACAGAAAAAAATATAACGGTTTTAAATCGCATGATCTTGGTGCCCAATTGACGTCGCCAAAACGTGAAATTACGCGACCAGGAAACTTCTTTTCAATAAAGCCATAATTGGTCATGTTGTGTGGCTTGTTGCCCCGTCTTGTTGAAACCACATATCGTGCAAGTCATGATCTTCAATCGCTGGCCAAAAAAATCGGTTACGACATGTTCAATAGCTGCGAACGCCGGAAAAACGATCAATTCGGAACACTTGCACTTGCAGCAGCAATATTTTCGACTGAGCGTGCATTACGATGATACACAGGCCTTACGACATCAGTAACACTTCCACTCTCTTCAAAATTCTTCACAATTTTACCGATTGCTTGCGTAGTCGGTCGATTATGCCGACCATAATCATCGCGTAGTGCGCGAAAAGTGGCTACGTTTGAATCTTTTGTAGTAACTTTCAATAATTTTAACGTGTTGTTCGATTTTTAAGCGATCTTTTATCTTAAATGACAAATATTCAAGTAATATTATGACACTTCAAATGACAGCTGAGTTTGACAGGTGTCAAATGCTAGCGCTACCAACTTGAAACCGCGAAATCAATAACCCTGTACAATGTACATGGCCTGCAAAGTGTAAAATAAAACATAAATCCATATACAACCATATGTTAGATCTGAAATTTTAAGTTTTCAATCATATCACGATATCGCTCCCCATTCCCGTTTTCATTTTCAAAGAAGTAAGGTCTAATGATTCCTCCTGACCAAATTGCACACCAGACTGTAATTTTTAATGAATGCAAAGGTGACTAATGAATAATTTGAGGGTTTTCCATTGCCCACAACCGACTATTTTGTTTATTCACATATCAATTCAAATGAAAATGTGCCTCGTCACTCATTATGATTTTTTCATGAAAATCGGAGTTGTCATGGGCTAGCTGTAACATCCTATTGGCATATTTACGGCGGCGTAAATAGTCTTGTGGAAGAAGCTCTTGTGTCAACTGAATCTTAAATGGAAACAAATGCAAATCCTTGTGCAAAATTGTGGCCTGGCCAAAGTATTGTTCTTTGAAGACCAAGCTCCTGAGCACGGCGGCGTCGAGTTGAGGTTGATGGATTGTTTTGAACACTTCCTTGAGCAGCAGTAATGTTTTCAGCCGATCTTGCAGTACGTTGTGGTCCATGCTTGGGCCTTTCACCTACAGACCCTCTTTTTCTTCGAAATCATTCACTACACGATAAATAGTGCGTTTTGTTGGCACGTTGTTTCTCCCAAAAATTTCACGTAACTTTCTCACCGTCACAGTAATCGATTAACGACTTAAACACTTTGGTTTATCGAATATTTTTCCATAATAAATTTGCCACGTTTCTACTTCACGACTGCCATATATGAACTGTCAAGACTAATGTTTACCAAAATGGCGGCAAAACAAAGTAGTATACCACCTTCCCGGTGGACACCCTGTATATGGCGAAACATTTTGGAAAAACTTTGTTATTATAAAGGGTGTCCCAAAATGAACGCAAATTTGAATTTTTGGCGTGTTTTAGTATCACGAATGATCCATAAAGATCATCCCATAAAAATAAAACGATACGTATCAAATTTTTTATTGAAGCATTAAGTACATAGGATAGAAAAAGCATATCGGAAAAATGGCCTCCAGGGCTTTGCTGGCACATACGCACTCTTTTGTCTATATTTTCATTGACCATGTTCCATGATGATGATGTTCCAAGACTTTTAACAACATTTTCACGCACTGCTTCGATATTGACATTGAAACGACTTTTTTTTCGGACAACAAACAGATCTCTATGAATTTTGCAACTACTCTTTTCACAGTTGACGAAGCTAAATCAATATTCCGACCATACTTTTAAAGTCTCGAACCGGCTACGAACACGTTCATTCTCTCGTGTAATTCTCCATTTTAACTAATCCTAAGTTGTCGAATGTCAAATAGTTTTTGTTTTAGGGTTGCCAAGATTACATAAATTGCCTGCAAATTTAAATCTTATGGGTTAATTTTGGGACACCCTTTATAAGTCATTAACCATTGGACTGAGAAGAAATTGAGTGCCCCAAGTTGTAAGTAGGTATACCCAGGGTGAATAAGCGAGTTATTTTTTTTTTGTCAGTCCCACTCAGTCAGCTCGACATTATTTCTAAGCCATGCTTGTACCATGGTGATACGTTCCCTGTTTATGCAATTGTAACGTGTCTTCTTCTGAGAGCAGAAGCGATGATAAATTATACTTAAATAAAAATGTTCTCAACGAATACCGAAAGACAAAAAGAACTCAACGGCTGATGTACTCACAACACATGGCAGGAGCTATTAATCTGGCATTTGATAGTTAAATCACAGGCCAAAAGAGCGATAAAAAGATAAAATAAAACTCTCGTTGTCATTAAAAAACTTAAGGCATATAAGAGTAAGTACCCAGAGCTGGGAAAAACCGCGGGAACCTAAAAAATCCAATCTCTTATAACTGGATACCGATGTACATTTTCGAAAGCACAGCTATTTCCGTATTCATTGAATGTTTTCCTCTGATGACCAAGGTTTCGACATGTTTAAGTTTGACAGCTTATCGAAAAATTGGAAAAGTTTTTTAATTCTGCGAGCTAATCCACCAATAGTATTAAAAAACATGTGTCCACTTCACTTGGGAGTGACTATCAAATAATTCAAATGTTCAAATGCTATACTCTTTAGAGACTATGTCCACTTGTAAGTGTTCTCTCGAAAACTGCTTGAGGGTTGCTCGCTGTATTTTTAATCTCAAAAAGACGCGCACTTAGTTTGTTAACCGGTATGGGCTAGTGAATTTCATGGTCCCTTTGTTAGCCTCGCTCCTCACAACTCCCTAGACCTTCTTTTCAGGAAATCCATTTAAATACAATATAAAACGTCAAGGTATTATCGCGGAGAAAACTGTGTTACCGGCGGCACAAATTATCTCTTTGTTATCGATATCGATAGTTTGTATGGAAACGTAAATTGTTTTTTGTGATGAGCGACATTGTTTTGCTCCCAATTGCCTTTAGACTTACCAAAAAAGTAAAATATGAAAAATGCATTAAAATCTAATGCCCCACACTCTTAAGGCCTTTTTCATGCAAAGCACCTTGTCAAAGGCAAAACACTGTCAATTTTCAATTAATTTCACACATCTTGGCATTGCGCCTGACAATTCCACCAACCTTGCAACTTGCTGAACACAAAAGATGCGAATACAACAGAAACAGATTTCGCCTCGTGTGCGGTTGTCTATTCAAACAAACGTGAGTTACTCACAACCCGCACTCAAGCTACAAGTATGCGTCCTTCGGCGGGTCTAGGTGCCAAAAAGTTAAAAATTTCACTGTCATTGTTTGTTTTTCTAAAAGAAAACTTATTTTGTGATGGCAAATCTTTGGTCGCCAGATGTCGCTCGCACTATACTAAGATCTAAGTTCATCATTTGAAGAATGCAACACAAGTAAAGAAATATTTTCAATTAATCCCGCTTCAAAAATGTATTCCCCGTTCAAAAAAAAAATCAACCCAAAACCATTTCAACCACTTGTTTTGTTGTTATCAACGATTGCCAATCTTTTAATTAAAATAATGTTATTGATCTGTTACCAAGAGTCAACGCTATTTTCCGAACTATTCATAATACATCAAACCTAATTCCACAATGAGTAATGAACTCTCCCCCGACCCCACCAACCGAACCGCACCATTTCCGTTTTTATTTTCAATTATACAGCTCGTGTCTCCGTTTCACTCATTTATGCCCTATTTAAAAGTTCCTTCATCGTTTATTGATTCCCATCGCCATCGCCATCGCCATCGCCACAGTGCCATCGTATATCTTTAATTAAAATCTTATCTATTTCATCACTCAGAGTTCACAAATCGATTGCCCTATAATACATTTTTATTGTGCCAGTTTCTATTTCTCATATATCATTACACCCCCCTCAGCCCTCACGTACCGTACATACCTTAGAGTTTTCTCTAAACTCGATGTCGACAAATAACCTTGATTCGTTGTGTAACTCATCAGGCCAATCCAATTGGTCAATTGTTTATCCTTGTTTTCTCGTCGTTACAGCAAAAATAAAGCTTATCTTGGCTGTGCCTTCCTCATTGATATGCCACCTTATACCCTCTCCTTGTTGCCGCAGCCACAGCCACCAATCCAACATCCTATACATCCTCCTGTAGAGTTCTTCTCGGCTTGGATCCCAGAAATTATATAGCAATGCCAAGAAGCATATAATGGGTGTGTTTGTGTGTTTGTGTGTGCTCTTGCCGAACCGGACCGGGCTGTGTTTAAAAGGTCCTTCAATCTCATTCCAATAAAAAAAAATAAGTATGGAATTAGTATCCTCTCGCTCGCTATAGAATATAGACAAGAAAAGTTGTGGTGAAACTTGGTCGTCTTTCTCGGGTGAGGGTGCTGTGCTGTGCATCCTCTTCACATACCTACCACATTACCCCGCATTTCACCCGAATAGAGGTACTTTTCTCATTTTTATAGAGTAAATTAATATTTCCTCATTTTGTTTTAATCACACTTTCTGGTCTTCATCATCCAATGTAGTTAGAAAATAATAAAGAGTCTGGACGAAGTTTTCGAGAGATATAAGTTGGAGACACGTTTCTATGTCGGTGACCGTGTCGGTCGGTTCCCTGGCCTTACATAACTATTTACAGGCACTGCACTGGCATTGGACATTCACTATATCGTTGCATGAACTTTTTTTTTTGTGTGAGAGTTCTGAAAGCAATTTAACTACTTAATTTTGTTTGTTACACCTATTAACTAATGTCTGGACCCAAAAAGAATGTTCATTATAAAATACTCACAGTTTTTTCCAATTATCTACGCGAAATTGACCAAAATTGCACTTTTTAAGCATTAATTTTTCTAGTGGAGACATTTTAAATACATCATGGGTTTTCAACGGAAAATTTTGTTTTGAAAATAGAATTTAAATCATGCAGTTTCGCAATGAATGTCAACTTACCGAAAAAACATTCACAGATCGAAAAGTTGTAAGGTGGATAATTTGTCGTTAATCAGTCGTAAATTAGTTGTGATGATTTCGAATTTGTCATATCATGTTTTCTATGTTATTCAATACAACAGGTGCTTCGCTAACTTCATATAAATAAAAAAAAAGGAAAAACATAGAAAACATCGCAAGACAAAATTTAAATTGTAATAACTAATTCACGACTGATGAACGGCAATTTATAATTCAATAAACCATTTAATGTAAGATATAAATTTAGCAAATTAGCGGAAATAACATAGAAAACATAGCACGACAAAATTGAAATTATCACAACTAATGCACGACTTATTAACTGTAAATTATCCACCTATCCACTTTTCGGTCGGTGAATGTTATTTCGCTAAGTTGGCACTCATAGTGTTTCAATGAAAATAACCTTTTCGAACAGCATTTGTTCTAGTTAGTCAATAAATAGGTCCTGGTGGACCCAGCAAAGCTAGGGAACGAAAGCTAAAATTTTTAAAACCCCCAAAAGCGACGGAATAGTGTGCAGTTTTTCCCGAGATGCAGTAATTATTGGCTCTTATTTTTTTAACTAGCCAGATACTGTCAATGTTTACGTGTTTTGCAAAATCAGCGACAAGTTTTTAAAAAGTTGGCTAAAAACCAAGGCCTTAATATAGACAAAAATACGATCAATTACTCTGGAAAGCTACATAATATAAGCTGTTTCCATTTGAGTGTACAAATACTGCTACCAGCTCGCAAGCTGCCTCGAGAGCAAAAATCGCAAGTGAACAGATGTTGATGTTCGTTTTTTCAAATCGTACTAATTATATTTGTCATAGACTATAGATCGTCCAAATTTGGGTGATTGTTTTGCCATAGTACTAAAAAAGCAAATAAAACATATTCTTCTACCAAACATAAATACTAGTGTATTTGAAGCAATTGGGGTAGAATTTCTATTAGAAGATTCCAACAGCTTCAAAATATTTTCAATCTATTTCCTCGGCGGAAGAACTAATGAGGCAAAGAAAAAAAGGTTTTAGAAACGACCTTAGATAGCTTTTATAAACGATAATTTCTTAATTGGTGGTGGGGACTTTAATTGTAAGGATCGTGAATGGGTATGTTCGAGGGCAAATTCATGTGGAAATATTGTTTATGACTTTATATTGAGATTCCCAATCACAAATCATTTAACAAATACTCCTAGCTGTTTTACGCAGCCATTTACTGTTACGGCCGTGATACTGTTTTAAGCCCGAGACTGATTAATATGCAATATTTAGACTACAACTATGCTAATTGGCCTCTGTTTCGTTCACAGCTCTATTCACATTTTCGTAATTTTCAAACCAGTATCGAATATATTCTATATTACAAAGATATTGATACTAGTGTAGATTTCTTCGAAAAAAATGTTTTAGAAGGTTTTAATATTGCAGTCCTAAGAAAAATTATTAATAAGAGAGCTATAATTCTACCTCGTTATATATATTAACTGTAATAAAAAAAGTGAAATGTATTAAGAAGAATCTGAAATGAAAAAGCAAAAACCCCTCAATACCACATCTTGAGTATTCCGGTAGTCTTTTATTACAAGTTTTGAAGCGAAGGCTGAATTGCTCGCTAGCACTTTTGCTCTCAAGCATACTGTTTCGAAACATTTTAATATTGAAGTGTAACGTCGTATCAATCTCAATGTTGATAATTTTAATCAAAGATCAATAGTATTTCCCCGAAATGAAATGGTGTCAATTGGTGATATTGAGAACAGTGTCTGTAATTTTCAAAACCAAAAATCTCCTGGTATTGATTGAATTATAAAAATCAAGTTATAAAACAGCTTCCCAGGAGTGCTTTTTTCTTATTTAACATTTTTGATGAACTCTTGTCTAAACTTACAAATGCTTTCCCCTAAAATGGTAATCGTAAAAAGTAGTGGCAACTTTGAAGCTTGGAAAAGCCCGTAACGACCCTTATACAGTTACAGATCTATTAGCCTGCTAAGCAAGGTTAGTAAAATACTAGACAAAATTATTCTACAAAAGACATTAAATTTTCTTATCGATAAATGTATCATTCCCTCTCAACAGTTTGGGTTTCGAAAGAACCACAATTTGTGCCACCAGATATTAAGAATATGTCATCATGTCAAACACAATTTTGATATAAAGAAATCCACTGGCCTTGTTCTACTTGACGTTGAAAAACCTTTTGACTCTGTATGGCACAAAGGGCTAATACTTTTTTGCTTATTTATTTAGTTATTGAATTATTTAGTTATAAAATATGTTTTTTTATTTATATTTTTAATATTTATTTATTGATCTATTTATTTATTATTGCATGCATTTAGTTATTTTAGTTAGTATTTATTAACTATTGTTTAATAACTAACCCCTTAAGTTCTGTCTGTCATATAATCATTGTAAAGGGTGTTATTTTTAGACGTGAGTTGGTCTTTTTGAGAGCTGTCACTTGATTTATACTCAGTTTGGTTTGCCATTTTATAATGAATAGACTTACTTACTCCTGGTCAACGCTTCCAAATTGGGTCCAAAAAAAGATGGCCGTTGATTCCAATTGTCATAAGCGAATTTTGTGCAGCGATGAAGATCATTTTTGGTTGAATGGGTACGTTAATAAACAAAATTGTCGTATTTTGAGTGATGATAATCCACAAGCCATTGTTGAGATGCCGTTACATACTCAAAAAGTCACTGGTTGGTGTGCTCTATGGGCAGATGGAATCATTGCTCCATATTTCTTCAAAAATGAAGCTGGCCATAATGTTACAGTCAATGGGGAACGCTATAGAGCCATGATTAATGACTTTCTTGTGCCTGAATTGGAGTATGTTGATGTGGACGACCATTGGTTCCAACAAGATGGCGCTACATGCCATACAGCCAACGAAACAATCAATTTATAGAATTAAGATTTTGGTGAGCGCATTATCTCGCGTTGTGGCCTCCAAGATCGTGCGATTTAACACCGCTAGGCTATTTTGTGTGGGGTTATGTGAAGTGGCTTGTCTACGCAGATAAGCCCGAGACGATTGGCGCCTTCGAAGAAAATATTCGGCGCGTTATTGCTGACATACGGCCCCAATTTCTGCTAAAAGTGGTCGAAAATTGGGCCTCTCGGCTTGAATTTATTCGAGCCAGCCGCGGCGGTCACTTTCTCGAAATCATTTTTAAAACATAAGGCAAACCCTTATCTTTATAATAAAGTTAAATTCTTGGCCATAACAGTAAATTATATGCGTTTTATTTCTTCTTGAAAACCGCACGTTTAAAAAAAAACTCTTTATTTAATTTATTTATTAACTTCAAAAATCTTTTAAATGTCTTTTATATTCTTTGGATTCGTGGAGTCTATATAGGTGCCGACCTTTATTTGGAGCTTCAAACCTAATTGCCTTCTTCTTCTCCTTCCGCGGTATTTCGTGCATAATTGCTGATGTGTACACATGGCAAGGCAGACAGACAAAAGTATGGGCGAACTTTTTAAAGATTTCTTACTTTCCCAGATTGTGTTAAGATTTCTCTAACTCTATTCTATAATCACTAGCTTTCTTGTGTCTCTTTAAAGACCACTTACGCACTTTTTCCAAAATAAATAGAATAGATCCCCTTGAAATTCTATTTCACAAACATTTTAAACTTTCATATTGTGCTGCAAGGAAACCTTCTGAACATACGAGATATCAAAAGCCTGATGCAAAGTAATCAACAAACATGCACTTGTACCCATGCACAAAAAACTGTTCCCTTACATTGTTTCAAAGGATATAGTAGATACTAGAAGCTCTACCTACATACATACACATACATTGTATAGACTTAGACATCAGATGAAATTCTATTTTTGTCGTCCGCCCACTGCCACTCTGTCAGATCCCTGTATTGAAAACCTTTTCCGAATACCTTACCTCCCATTCGAACAGAGATTATCGACCAGAAATTCGCCCTTGTAGTCACCTCCCCCCCATCAGACAACGTGTATTCTGGGTACGAACATTACTCGTTCAACAAAAACGACGACACTCAATCCGAGATACAACTACTCCAAGTCTGAAGCACACCCTTGTAATACGACAAAATCCCTTTGTATAACATCCATGTCGCAAAAAAAAAGTACACGGTTTTACAAGGATTATCCATGATGCTCCCATTTTAAGTGCCATTTTATTGTATTTCATTTTTGTTTTTTTTTACTTGTTTCATTTATAGGCTCCTCGAAGCAATTGGAGAACACCGAGCTGTCCAATGGCATTGTTCAGGATGACCCAGAGATAATCGCCCAACAAACTGACAAAGTCGACATACTCTTGCATTGCATTAAGTCATCGACGAGGAGCGCCGCCTGGATCTATGGCCAAGTTCTGTGTCAAATTATCAGAGATTTGGTGCCGCCAAATGAGATCCTAACCAAGGTCATCAAAGAGTTTTTGGCCATAAATCAACCGCATTGCGATGTTATTGCCAGCATAGTGCATCAGGTGAGAGCCAGTATACATAGTATAGAGTCGAAGACAAAATGGCTGTTTTGCCAAACGAATTCCAATTACCGTTATTTGCATATACTTTTGTCAAGCCATATTTTTTATTTTAATTTTTTTTTTGTTCTCTTCCAACCACACAGGTCTTTCGTTCTGCCATTGATTCGTCGTTCCTGCAAATGCTGCAAGATTGGCTGATATGTTCGTTGCCAACTTTCCTGGCGCTGCCGCAACAGAAAGGTGTCTGGGCGCTAACCGTCATCTTCTTATCGGCTTCCATAAATTTGCATTTGATTAAACTATTCCCAGTTGTTTTGGTTGAATTTGGGGAATTGGGTCAGCAGGAGATTGTCCTGTTTCAAACATCCGCCCAAGATTTCCACTCGAAATTGAGCGCCGAGCAGAAGACACGTTTCCGAGATGCATTCAAGCGTTTCCAGCAAAATGAGATTTTCGCAAAGATGCTGCACAGCTTGTAGCGATGACGCTGAGATGAGGCAGTAGTGATGATGATGACGAAGATGACGATGACGATAACGACGAATCGACGGATGCTTGTCGGAAGTGGAGCTCAGAAAATAGAGCAGAAGGACCAAAAAGGATGCGAGTAGAATCGGGAATTTATTTAGTTGGCAAAGATGAATGTTTTTCTTTTCGGTTTCGTTTTCATTTTCATTTGGTTTTGTTTATTTTTCTTTCTTTTTGTTCGCATTTTTATTCGTTTCATTTTGTTAGTTAGTTTATGAAATTCAAGAAAGTAAAAAAGGCGATAATTTCATACATTCTTTAAAAGGATATGCGTATATGTATGCAAGAATGGAACATTTTTAAATTAAAGTTACAACAAATTATTTAACTACTTTTAATATGTATGTGTGGAATATGTTATGCAGATACATTTAAATTATTATATTCGTTTATGAAACATAACAATAAATCTTATGTACCTATAAGAGAAGATACTTTATTCTAATAAAAAAAAAACCTTATGTACCTATACTCAACTACAAGATATTCTGTTTTTGTTATTGGATAACTTGATTGAAGCTTGTCGCAGCATCAATAAGGCGAAAAATCAACAGTAGGTGTGTCGACAAATATTAATAAATTTTGTATTCACGGCCCACTATGGAGTAAAGCATGCAAAAACGAGACAAGTCGATTTTTAAAATTGCAAAGTTTAGAAGTAAAGTTTTAACCAAACGTTAGAGAAATGTCCGTAGATTAAGAAATTGTGTACTTTTATTTTTACTCTAACTAATTTAGCCACAGCACTAGCTCAAAGTCAGTGAAAAAGAGAACATATTTTTTTTTGCACCATCAACAAAAAAAAGTTGTAATTTCAATTAATTATTTATTTAACATTTTGCAACTGTTGATATAATTTTTAACATGAATAATACAGATGCAGGTATGTTCTTTTGGTTTTTGTGAAAAACTTGAGTTTTAATAGTTTTTGTGATTTAATTAAAAAAATGCATATAAAATGTAAATTTTTTTACTGTTTTTTGTTCTTTCTTTCTTAATCGTTTTGTTATTACTTTCCGTTTAATTCCGTTGAATTGTTTGTTCAAAATGATAAAGTGAATCATAAAGCTACAGCTGCAAAAAAAATTGGGTGCTACAATTTGCAACCTTAGTTGTTATTTGTGTTAGAAAAAGTGATGTTTTATGCATTTTTAAGCTTTTTCTAGAAAAAACGTAAATTTTGATATATTTGAAGGATCATCCGGCTTAATAGTTTTTACCAAAAAACGTTTATATGATGTGATGAAAACATGTTCTGAAGGTGGATTTAAAGCTAAATTGGATTATTTAGAAAAATATTTGTTAGACAAGGCTTGTTGTGAGGAGGGTCAACTCGAAGAATTTAAAATTAAAATATGGCGTTTAAGGTTTGAATATGAATTTAAATAATGATATGTATTTTTGTTTATTGAAAGGGTTATTTATAGATTTGAATTTAAGAGCAGATGGCTTCGTTCTGCAAGAGTTGAAAGTCGTTTTTTTACAAAAAAATGAAACTTGGCTAAAAGGAAGTTTTGAAATTCCTAATAAATCAAGACCTGGTCGGCCCTCTAAATCCTTTCATGATCTTTGCCCTCGTAGTAAATGTAGACGAACTGAAGAACTTCGTCGATCGCATCAAACAGAAGAACTTTCTTTTGCAACACAAATAAAATTGCGAGAATCTGGTAAGGCAGTATCTGCAAAAGTCCTAAACGAAATAACTCATTCTCCAGGAAGAGCCAAAATTTGTAAAAAAGCATTAAAGAATAATCCTTTTACTAAACGAGAAAAGATGTCAACTCTGAAAGCGCTTTCAATTTTTGTTGAGGCAGGTTGATCCCGAAAGCAACACAAAATTATGACAACGAGTGACAACAAAATGTTTCCGAGTTATAGTACACTTAAAAAAGCTAAAATTGATTGCTATCCTGACCCAGAGTCTTTTACAGTTACGGAAACTCTGGCTGAGGTTAAATTGCAAAGCTTGCTTGATCACACCATTAAGCGCTTACTGATGTATTTGGATATTCGACAAACCTTAACTGAGGACGAAATGAAATCTTTAGAGCTCATTTCAAAATGGGGTTGCGATGGATCACAACAAACCCAATATAAACAAAAGTTTGAAAACCATTCCGATTCCGATCCAAATATATTTCAAAGTTCTTTTGTACCTTTGCGATTGTTATGCGCTTCAAATGGGAAAATCGTTTGGCAAAATCCGACACCATCATCACGAAGGTATTGTCGACCTATAAGAATTATTTTTATTAAAGAAACTAAGGATATTACCCAAAGTGAAATTAATTATATAGAATCGCAAATCAATTCTTTAATGAAAACAAAACTGGATGATTTTGAGCCCATGGAAGTTAAACATACGTTGGCATTTACAATAATTGATGGCAAAGTTTGTAATGCTGCAACAGATACAAAATCAACTATATGTGGAGCAACATCTAAGGAATTTAATGATTTGTCAAAATCAAGAGATATTCAAACGAATACATTAAAATTCGGTTTATCAATTCTACATGCAAGAATTCGTCTTTTCGAAACCATTTTGCATATTGCTTATAAGCTTCCTTTAAAGAAATGGCAAATTCGAACACAGAAAGATAAAGATATTTTCAAAGAAAAAAAACGAGAATTACAAGAAAAATAAAATTCAAAACCCAACCCAACCCAATTCAAAAACCAACTCGGCCTAATAGTGGATGTACCAAAGCCAGGTTTCGGGAGTTCAAATGATGGCAATACAAGTCGTAGATTCTTTTTAGATCCACAAATTTCTTCCGAAATAACAGGTGTTGATATTCAGTTAATTTATAAGCTCAATGTTATATTAGAAGTTCTGTCCAGTGGATATAAAATCGATATTTCCAAGTTTGGTAAATTTGCATTCGATACAGCAACACTTTATGTGAATTTGTATTCTTGGCATCCGATGACACCAACAATGCACAAAATTTTAATCCATGGATCAACCGTAATTGAAAATGCGATTTTGCTAATTGGGCGGGCAGCTTTCGGAAGAAGCAGCCGAAGCTCGAAATAAGCACTTCAGACTCTACCGCCTTAATTAGCTACTCAAGGAAAAACTCAAGGAAAAATTGCAATGTAGATATTTTTAATCGTTTGTTATTAACATTTGACCCCCTAATATCAAGTATTAGGCCTCATCCTATTAAAAAAACAAAATCTTTTTCGAAAGAAGCAATTGAAATGCTTATATCTGAGCATCCGATTCCATCTCCATTAGATGACTCTGAAGAAGAAGATAATAATAATTCTGAGGAAGAAAGTGAGTCTTGTTCAGAGTCTCTTTCGGAATAAACATTTGCCTATTTTAAGAAAATAAATCTTCGTATTGTCAAATAAACGTTATTTCTAATTAAAAAAAACATTTTTTGTACATATATATAAGATGAAATATATTTTATACGTCATAAAATATTTTTTCAGATGGATATCTACCCATTGAAGCCAAAAAATAATTTTGTCTCGTTTTTTCATGCATTTACTCCATAGTGCGGCCGTTTGTCATTAGTTGGGAGCTTAAGGTAGATTGATAATAAGGGTCTTCTGGCAGATGCGAAAGACTTTGAAAGGTAAAGTTAAATGACGGTGCACAGTGGAAATCCTCCTGTCCCAAAAAAAAGTCTTAAAGAAGAAGCCTCAGTTGACGACTATGATGGTGTTGGTAGGTACATTTACGCTTTGCAATCAATGTTAACCACCTTTAGCTTTGTATAGAGGTTGAAAAGAAAGATCCTTGTGAGCATATGCATGGATACTTGTTATATACCAGTTACCTTGTCGCTTGAAAGAGGGGACCTTGGATCAAGTTCGATAGTTTTTTTTTTAGATTTTTTTTGCTGAATTATTTCTAATATTTACCCAATTTAATCCATGAATTATCGACCTTGACCTACGAACGCAACATTGTCAAAATTTCTAAAAATGCCGAGAAAACCACGAAATTATCTGCTTTTTTTGCGCAATCGATTAGTTAATACAATAATTATGGGCGGTGCGGCTTCTTCAAAGTTACTTAGGGCTAGTTATAATTACAAACATAGTACAAATATTGGTCCATTATTCAGCGATTTTAACACACCGATATCATAGATTGTTTGAGTGTGTAATAAAAGCAAATTACACAAGTAAACCATCGTTGAACCTTATTTATCAATAACAAATTATATTTACAAAGTTTGTCACTTTGTTCGAACTTGGATAATTATTATCCAAATGAAAGCGGATTTTAAATTAGTTCAGCAAAACGACCTACATGGTCTTATTACTTATTAACTTTGGTATAGTAGAACAACATTATAACAGGCACCAACCTGGAAGGGGTGTAGAGTTTATTACTCTGTTTTAGACAGCTGCAGGTTGTGTGATCGGCTCCTATACCTAATCTGATTCACATTCCCTAATATCACTTCCTAACCTTACATACCCCTCAAGGCCCTCCGTAGCTCTTGTTACCGGCTGGGCAATGGATTGTGCGTTGTCATCCTTGCTTTAAGATATAATATCTATAGAATAATAGATTACGGACCCAGGACGCCAGGACATGTAAGTGTGGACTGTGAAAAGTGAAAGTGGAGTTCGAGTATAGGAGGTGAAGGGTCCTACAATAAGGTCTTCCGAACTTTGACAGTTGAAAGGGGCCATATTGTTTTAAGCTACATGTGTCAAATCGGCTGTCATTTATTCAGTCTGTTTTTCCAAATCAACATGGACGGATAAGGCGTTCAACAACACGTGAAAATGATAAAATTGTTTTATCAAAATGGGTGTTCTGTTCGGGCAACGTTTTACGGTCGCTATAATCGTCCTACGGAGAGGACTATTCGCAGTGTATTGTATTAAATTGAGACTACTGGTTCATTAAACGATCAAGCAACACCCGTACGTCGACGAAACGCAAGATCTGCCGAGAGCATCGCCGCTGTCCGTGAGAGTGTGCAGGAGATCCGAGGTAGTCGATTTTGCGTCGCTCAGAAGAACTCGCTTTTTCGCAGACCACAACTTGGCGAATTTTGCGTCGTGACTTGGGCCTGCACGCGTACAAAATTCAATTGACCCATCAGGAACTGAAGCGACCATAGACAACGAAGCAATGTGTGTTCGCAGTTGGAAACTGATCCTAGTTTTCATCGAAAAATCATCGTCAGCAATGAGGCCCATTTCTGGTTGAATGGGTACGTCAACAACCAAAATTGTTGGGACGATACCAATCCACATAAAATCCAAGAGCGTCAAAGGCATCCCGAAAAAGTCACTGGTTGGTGTGGCTTTTGGGCGGCTTTTTTCGCGGCGTCATCGTCATCCATGTATACTTGAGAACCACGTTGGCCAGGCCATCAAGGTCAACGGCGAGCGCTATAGGGCAATGATTTTTAGGAACTTGTTTTGGCCTTAATTAGATGACGTGTGCTTTCATCTTTCAATACGACGGCGTGCGCTACGTGCCAGACAACTCACGCCACATTGGAAATTCTGTACGAGCGATTCGAAGAGGTGATGTGAACCGGCCACCGAGATTGCATGAGTTAGTTAGACTTTTTCTCGTGGGATTTTCTGAAGTCGCAGACCTATGCGAATAAGCCACAAACTACAGCGGCCCTCAAAGGCAACAGCCAACATAATCCATCCATGCCAACGGTCAAAATCAGCCTGATAGTAGAGACGATTTAACACAAAAAATATTTTAAAATTATTTCTGTAGCATTTAAAGTTATGAAGCTAACAGCCTTATAACGGTTGTCAAAGATCAATAAATCGACAATTGATACAGTTTATCAATCAATTGATAAATCGTTATTATGAATTTCAATTGATACATTTTTGATTCATTGTGAACAGCGAACAAAAATCTATTGTGAATAGTTTCTATTTTGTTTGACGTTTAAATCTTATAAATAATTTTCCGGCAGACTACATTCCATTGCAATTATTTTTTCATTTGAATTAAAAATGTTAGTAGTTTCTGGTAAAAGAATACATCTTTTTACTTACAACTGTTTTCTTTACTTTGGAGTAAAATCGTAAGCAATAAGAAACAGCTCTCCAGATTGGTGGAGCTAATGGAAGGCAGCCCACAATTTGCGAAAAGAATTTGGGCGAAGCCGTTTATGAGCAAGAAGTGGGCAGAGATTGCGATAGAACAAAATAGTTTTGGACCATCGGAACATTGAGGAAGGCTGCTTTGAAAAGTCTTAAGTTTTGTACAAATCTAAAACAGCCAAATTATAGCTTATTGTTTCAGTGAAATTTTTAAAAGTATATTTATCTTCATACATAAATATGTTCTTCCAAATCCAGCGGATTCGAAGCATCGCGTAATTTTTTTCGAATGCTTACTTACTCCAAATTATTTTCCAATATTATTTTCACTGAAAAAAAGTTATATCGAAAACATTGCGATTTTAACAATTTAATTTTGAGCTGAAGCGATCCGTAAAATAATTTTATCAACAACAAATTTGCAATTGGCTAAAAACTTGATACACAATAATAATTTTGACATCCATAATACCAACTTTTCAATAGAACTGTTCACAATAGATCTAATCTTGGTACACTATTCACAGTTTATCAACAAAGTTAATGTTTGATAACGATAATACCAATTCATCAATTTTATATTGATAAGTCAAATAGCGTATGGATAATTGACAACTGTAATAGGGCTGTTAAGCTCATCAAAAAAACTGCAAGGTCAGGTAAGATTAAATTATTTCAATTAAGTCTCCCAAATTTCTTAACCTATCTGGAATTTTTTTAAGGTGTAATGTTCTGTCACTTGTCATAAAGTTTAAAGTAGCTAATTGTAAAGCACACATGTGTTGATTTTTTTTTAAAGTAATCTTTTTTTGCGTAGATAATTAAACATGAAAGAAAACTGTTTTATTCATCGAAAAGCAGGACTACACTGCTCTATTGTTTGTAGTTAATGTCATGGACAGGACAAATGTTTGCGGCTATGACGTAATGCAAAAAGTCGTAAAAAATGTTGCCAATTCTATATTTATACATCAATGCTCCCAAACTGGCTTATGGGGGTGTTCACACGATATGAAAAAAAAAACTGTACCAAAATTCGCAAATGCATTTGCAATATATGCACTCGGGCACGAGTACGATACCTAGGGCGTAGCAAAATAATAACGGATTTTTGTAGAAGGGTAAGATACAAGCATTTTTTACTATTTGAGGCGGGGGTCTATCTCCCTCCGCTTAGCCGGGAGGGGCAATTTTCTAAAAAATGACTTAAAGTTTAAAAAAAAGATTTAAAAACAACGGCAACACTTACAATGCAAAATTATATGTATTCTGAAAGCCAGAAACTTTGTCTGTTATTATCTGTTTCAATATAGTTATTAATGTTATTAGTTTGTGAAAAAAATGGTTTCAAACTCAAAATTTATCCAAAAAAAAAACATTAAAAAAAATGTTTACAATTTTTTTTTATTCAAAGTTGTGAAATTAAGTACTGAAAAACCCACATCAACCAAAGTCCTTAAATGCCTGAAATGGAAAAATAGTAGGTACTCGTGCCATTGAGAATTATCAACAAAACTTAAGTCCCTTATAAGAACACAAAAGAAGACGCACTATGGCCGGGTTTATACCTCTGGGAGAATTGGAGGAATTAATCCTAAAAACGGATGATTCTATCAGAAATCAGCCTCAAAGAAATTTGGTGAAAAAAGAAGAATGGTATGATTACGAATGTGAAAATTCAAGAAAAAAGGCAATGGCGTGGCTTAAACTGCTTAGAAGCCGCAACGAAGATCTGTATAGAAGGGAATACCTGCAAAAAAAACAAGGAATATAAAATGCTCTGCAAAAAGAATGCAGGGACTCTGCTGAGTTTTGGAAACTAACCAAAAGAATAAATGGTAACCAAAACACAAACAAAATTAGTCTGTCCCTAGAACAACTGCAGCTCCACTTTGAAAACGCAACAAAAATCAATGATATGACATCCCAAACTTCATACGCAGCTCCTCTAAACTTCTCTTCGGAACAAGATCGAGAAATCTCAGCTGATGAAGTTAATATAGCTCTTTCACATATGTCAAGCAACAAAGCCCCGGGAAGTAACCGCATTCCTGCTGAATTTTATTAAAATGCACCTGAAAACTTTAAGAAATCACTAACAGAAGAGAAGGGGAGAGTAACGAAATCCCGCCGCACAAAATCCCGAATCACGAAATCCCGCCGAAAATGAAAATAAAAATCCCGCCGACAAATATTTTTGGAAATATTTGGCGGGATTTTCAATACTTTTTTAGTACTATTAATAAAATTTTTTATTTTGATTTATTTTTAAACAAATGGAATGTATTTAAGGAACTGTTGGTTCGGGAAAAATTCAGTTCTTGTTAGAACTCCGAGGAGGTGAGAGATAAGATGACTTTCAATGGTTTGGCCAATTATTTTTGGACATTTGACCAAAATATTTTTGGACTTCTGCCAAAAATATTTTCGGACGTTTTGTCAAAAATATTTTTTCAACAAACTTTTTTTCAACAAATTTTCTTTTTTCAATAATTTTTTTTGAAGAAATTTTGATTTTTCATACATTTTTTTCTGGACATTTGTCAAAAAGATTTTTAGACAAAAATTTGCGGAGCGACGGAGTCGCGTGAGCGGGTGTTTCCCCGAAAAAGGGAGTTAAAATCCTTAAGGCCCGCGGAGCGGGCCACCCAAAGTACTGTTTATTAAACATAAACTGCAAGCACGCTTTTTTTGGTCAAAATACGAGAAAAATATTAACTTAATTTATTTTTAATAATTTGAAAACCAAGCGTTATAATTTTTTTTTTTATGAAGTCTTGAAAGTATCTAGAGTCAAAAAATTAAAAAAAATAAAAAATCTCGAAATAACATCGTTTTCATCTTTAAGCTTGTGAAACGTATTTAAAAAAAATGAAAATATTGTTTTTTAACCAGTATTTTGAAAAATTACCATCCCCAACTAACCCAACTCGAGAACACTCATCACAAATCGAGACAACTCATCACAAATCGAGATAACTCACCACAACTTAACCCATCCCAACCCCACACCATACAACCCTTCCCACACCACCCACTCAACCACACCTACAAACAACCTAAACGAAACACAGTTAAATATCTCTTCATGAGGTCATGCCTCTACCGAGTTCTAATAAGAACTTAATTTAATTCCGGAAACTTCGTTCTCCGTGGTTCTCATGAATTCGTGTCACCATTTCTATGGAAAATAAAAATCAATACTGAACTGTCAATTTAGTATTGAAACGGCGGGATTTCGTGATTCGGGATTTTGTGATTCGGGATTTTGTGAATCGGGATTTTGTGATGCGGGATTTCGTGCCCAACCCAACAGAAGCACTCAATATTATATATAAACTTCGGTACAATACCAGATTACTTTAAAGAGGGCCTCACAATGACCTTCTTTAAGAAAGGTGACCCGAGCGATCGTGCGAACTATAGAGGCATCACACTGTTAAACACAGCCATGAAAATCCATACAAAAGTTCTTTCCGATAGACTTAATTGGGGGCTGAAACCTAACAGTAAACTAAGTGAATAACAAGCTGGCTTTAGAGAAGGGTATTCCACGGTCGACAATATTCTTACGTTAGCTAATGTGGTTCAGTTAAGATTGAACAAATCAAAAACTACATATGCTTTTTTCGTAGATCTCAAAGCAGCATTTGACTCTATGAATAGACAGCTACTGTTTTTTAAACTTCATCGCCTCGGAGTGTCGGTTAAGTTCGTGCAAGACTGCAAGCTCTAAAAATCTGTACAATGATAAATTTTCTGGTACTTACGATGGCCAAAACATAACAGAGTGTGTTTAAAGTCGAACTTGGTCTACGCCAAGGATGTAATTTGAGTCCTTTTTAGCAGAATCACCAGAGGCTTTGCAGCTAATGATATCTAAAAGGGATTGATGAATACTGCTCAGTTTAGAACCTGGAAGTTATTGTCCAAAAATCAAAAGTATTAATTTTCAAGAACGGTTCAGACCAGCCAGCTCGAAATGAAAGATTTAAATTTGCACAACAACCACTTGAAAGTGTTAAAGAGTACGTTTATCTTGTAAAGACGCTCCCACATAATTTGAGAAACACTTAAACAAAAAGCTGGAAAAGGCTAAGGCCGCCATAGCCTGTAAACTGAAAACGAGTTTTTAGCAACAATATTATATTTAGCTCAACAATCAAAATATAAAGTATTCCAAGGGATAGCTAAAGCTATTATCCTCTATGGTGCTCAATTTTGGGGTTTTAAAAAATATGAGGAAGTGGAAAATTTGCTTAGGTACTACGTAAAGAAAATGTTTAAACTACCAAGCTCAGTCCCTAATTACATAATCTATATAGAAACGGGTTTATACCAGAACTGTTTTTGACAACTCTGAAACTTCAAGTGGACTACCTTCTAAGTGTTTTAAACATAGATGATAATCGTCTGCCCAAACGAGTTGCCTGGGAAGTCCTAAGAACCAATACAATCTGGTTTGTATAATGGCTCGAACTAGCAAGGCAATGTGATGTAGCTTTATCTCTGAACATAACAAACATCGGTACATGGAAACCCCATGCTAAAAGAAGATCAGAATTCATAGAAAAAGCTCAAGAATCGACGACAAGAAATATTTACGATAGCCTTAACCAAAATCTGAATAGTAACAACTAAAGGGTTTTCCAATAAGAGGTGTTATTTTGAATAGCCCGCTATTTCGGTAGCTGTCACTTTTGAAGCTGTCATTTTTTGACATTTGACAAGTAGAAACTGCGCCATTAATAAAAATGGAACGATACACGCTTCAACAACGCATTGAAATTATTAAAATTCACTATAAAAATGGTGAAAATTTGGCAGAGACGGTTCGTAAAACTAAAACATTTTTGGGTCGTCGTGAAGCACCTTGTCGGACCGCAATACAGAAATTGGTGGACAAATTCGAGCTGTTGGGACAAGTTAGGGATGTGAAGAATAAAACCCGTGCACGTCGCTCAAGAACAACTGAGAATATTGCTGTTGTAGCCCAAAGTGTTGAAGAAAACCCAGGTTTGTCCATTCCTCGTCGTTCTTTGGAATAAGGCATTCCACAAACGTCATTACACCGTATTTTGCATAAAGACTTGGGTCTTAAGACTTATAAAGTTCAGTTAACACAAGAACTCAAGCCGGCTGATCATCAACAACGTCGTGTCTTTGATGCTGATTGGGTCCTTGAAATGCATGAAAATGATCCGGAATTTCATCGAAAAATCATCTTGACTGATGAGGACCATTTCCACCTCGGAGGCTACGTCAACAAGCAAAACTGTCGCATCTGGGGCTCGGAAAACCCAAGAGTTATTGTTGAAAAGCCTCTCCATCCTCAACGCGTGACTGTTTGGTGCGGTTTATGGTCCGGCGGGGTCATTGGACCTTACTTTTTCGAAAATGAGGCTGGAGCAACAGTTACGGTCGATGGATTGCGCTATCGAGAGTTGATTAATGATTTTTTATGGCCGGAATTGGATGGTATTGATCTGGACAACGTTTACTTTCAACAAGACGGCGCGGCGCTACGTGCCACACAAGCAATGAAACCATCGATCTTTTACGGGAAAAGTTTCCGGACCGTGTTATCTCTCGAAGAGGTGATCACAATTGGCCACCGAGATCTTGTGATTTAACACCTTGCGACTTCTTCCTTTGGGGCCACGTGAAAGATAAGGTCTACGCCAACAGTCCAGCGTCGATTCAAGACCTCAAAGATGGAATTCGTGAGGCTATCGAGGACATAGGGCAGCCACTTTGCGATTTGGTTATGGAAAATTTCATGAAAAGGATATGGTCCTGTAAGCGTGGTCGTGGAGGCCATTTGGCTAATGTTGTGTTCCATTATTAACGGCATACCTTCCTCTTTATAATGAAATAAACATTCGATCATTTATCTCAAAAAATGCCATTTTTCTTTGAATATCAAAATAACACCTCTTATTGGAAAACCCTTTATTTCAGCGGTGTTTGGAGTACATTTGAAATCAATTTAATTTTCAAAGCTAGAGGGGAACTGCTAGTTCCACATAGAGCTGACCTGGAACAAATGTGCAGTATGTGCAATATGAGAGAAAGGGAAGACGTCATTCATTTCCTTGGAAGATGCCCTGTGCTTCAAGAAATTAGAAAAGTCTTTTGGTGCAAATCCATTCTTCGAGAAGATTAAATTAGACAAATCCTCAACGGCCAGTGTTGGGAACTCCTAATAGGCTACTGTAGGGAAGCAATTATGTATTGAGAAAATCTCATAAATGAATCGTTTTAGGTTTAATAATGTTAAATGTTACTTAAAGCTGTATTTAGACCTCAGCTGTATTCTAGTCCAAGCCCATATATGTATAAGTTTCAGAATTTTAATTTAAAAGAGTGTTAAGAATTGTTTTCAGAGGAAATCTATCTTAAACCTGTTTATTTATTAAAGTGTTTATTTGTTTAAAATGGAGGGGGTTCCATATGAAACGCCAACATAAAGAGTCCGCATATCACACAATACCAAATCAGAATACAGAACATTTCATAATTTTTTCGAACTGTTTTGTGTTTATTGACGAAATTCAAATATTTATGCGCTTATGTTCTACTTTTTCCTCAGCGTAAGCTGTCGCATAAGCTCGTATGTTAAACTTAAGTACATATTTAAATTTCGTTTCAGCAAATGGGTCTTAATGATGGTAAATAGAAACACAAAATGGAAGCGTTTAAAATTGTTTTAATACATTTTTAAAACTAATACAAAACAAATGTCAAATTTTAATTATTAGAGCTTTTTGTTTCTTGCTTTAAAAGTTGTTAAAATTAAAAACAATTAATTTTAATTTTGTTTAAAGCATAAAACTACTTGCCTTATGTTACAAGGTACTATAGTAAGAATTATTCTACATTCAATAGGTAATCTACGTTCTGCTTTCTATATGAATTTTCTATAATACTTAACTTAACCTTAATTACTTCGACGTCTTTTAATCTTTTTTTGCAAGAAGCATCTTACAATATTTGAGACAGGTTATGGGCCCAGTCCGTTCGGCAAAATATTAAATTAAAGTTCAATAGTTATTATTTTTTTTCATACAATGACTCTATTCACTGGAAAAATGGGTTAAATTATTTTACTTGGAAGTCTCAAATGGAGGCAGTTTTGCACAATAATCGTAGGGAACTTAAACCTACGACTGATGCTTTCAAAATTGAGCAATGAAGCACCAAAGAGATGGATGCAAGATGTGAGCTGATAGTTTCTATGCAACCCGCACACAACCCTCTTGTAAAATCTTACTCTACGTGCAAAGAACTTTGAACAAAAGGTAGAGGCATTCCGTAAGTTATTTAACTAAAAATTGCTTGAAGATGAAAATATGGACCAATATCTCATTAATTTCAATTCAATTGTAACACGGTTGCGGGAGACGGATGCCAAGCTGGATGAAGAGCTGCTGTGTGATGGATGAACTGCCGGTATACAAGCTGCAAAGTTCAGTGACCGAATCTCTTTTCAGGTAAACTGTCGGGGTTCAACCAAGAGATTTTCGAAGGAAACTACAGAAAATCTTTAACAATGTTGTTTCCTCGTGTATACAAGAAATTTTAGAAAAAACTAAAGAAAACGTTAAAAATCTCATAGGCACTTTTTTCCTCGTGTTAAAGGTAATATAATATGGGGATGGGAAATTCGAAATAAAGAAATTTGTTCAAGGGTTTCGTCGGTCTTTGTGACTTGTATTTCTCGCCCATCTAATTTAAAGTTGTGACTGGATTAGGAGATATCTCACTATATCCTTACAATCGACCAAAAAAAATCCAATTTTAGATTGAAGAGGCATTTCAGAAAAAACTCAAGACAGTAACAAACTAATTGAAGCTGCGATTAAATCCGGAACCAGATATGTTTCGTGTGGTGTGTTGTGGAGTCATTTATGTCACTATCACTCAAATGTATTTCATATATGCGTTGAGCCATATTTGTATCTCGTGATGTGTTGTGTCAAAATCTATAAACTACATTGGAGTAACAGCGACAGGCTACTCCCCAACACACCACACGAGAGTAGTGTGGTTCAGGCTTAAGAAACGGATTTCGAGAGAAAAACGTTTTTCGTATTAGTGGATTTGATAATTGCTATAAAATTTAAATCCAACTTTATTTATCCTGTGCAATTTTCAGCAATTGATGAAACTGAGATTCAAAATTCAACAACTAATTTCTTCCAAAAATACAGAATACACGTTTCCCATGACCTTGAAGAAGAATTTCGAAGAAGACCTCCTACCATAGAGATTGATTGCTGAATGAAATTTATTGATCGTGTTTTAGAAATTGTAACATTCTGTTTCGAAGCACTTTTGCAAGACATGTAAATTTCGTTGAAAATATAAGTAGTGCTGATGCAAGACAAAGCTATAGGAAAGCTCATATGCGCAACAAGGACGAATTTCGTGGATTAAAAAACAACTTCAATCGCAATATATACAGGATATCCCCTAATTCGTTAAGGAGAATTAAGGAAATGGTTTTTGAGTATATTCTTAGCTAAAAATGGTTTAAAGCAAAGGTCTATCTCTAATTTTGACATAATTTGACGCGAATTTAAGAAATGGTTATCTTTGGTGTACCCTGACTAATGTTTAGGGAAGTTGCCCCGTTAATGGTAGAAACTTCGTTTAGGAATTTTGCTTAACAAGAAATACTAGTCTTTGTATTGTAACTTCACTTATGATGTGCTATTTTATGATCAACTTGCTGCACCTGCCTTTTCAAAACATGATCTTATATTTTTAACTTTTAACTTCAACCTTATAATTATTTATTATCCAATCCGATTTTTCAATATCGAGATTTTTAAAATATTAAGATTTCTGCTCTTGAGCAAGATGTTTCAATGATTGAATGTAATAGAATTTATTACATGTCATCTCCAAACGAACATAAGTAGAATTCTTTCAAAGTAACATTGAATTTATTTTTAACACTCGTGTTCCCCTAAAACAGAAATGCCTGACATATCGATCTCGACCATAGTTCACACCAGAAATATCAAGACTTATGTACCGCCGAAATCAAGCCTACCTTCGGTGGAGAAGATACCGGCTGGAAGATTTTCATAGATCTTATCAATCGCTGCGAAACCAAGTATTTGCAAGGTTCGCACTGAAAAAGCAAAATATTTTAATAATAGTTGTCTTAATTTATCAATGAATGGTCGAAAACTGTGGAACAATCTTCGAGATGTCGGTATTGGACGGCAAAAAAGTTTTGACAGTTTTAATATTGATATTAATGAGTTGAACAAACAATTCTTAAAATTTTCAATTTCATCTTCGCATCATCTGGAATTGATTGTTCTGCAGTTGTTGAAAGTTGTATGTTGGTTAAATCAAATGAAGTCGGAATTGATGATATACAGCTTGTTTTTATAAGAACTTTACTTCCACTGATTTTGACTTATGCATGTCACATTCCTGTTTAACACTGTACTAACAACTGGCATATTTCCCATACTTTGGAAGCAAGCCAAGATAGTCCTTGTGCCAAAAACTCCGATTGGAAAGGAATTTGGTCCAATATCTATACTTAACTTTCTTTCGAAGGTCTTGGAGAAGATAATGCAAAGGCAAATCTTAACATAACTAAGCAAAACCAATTTTCTTACAACTTTTCAGTTTGGCTTTCGCCCAAAGCATAGCTGTATGACAGCACTTATAAACGTGACTGAAGATCTGAGGCAAGCTATTGATCAAGACTGATAATTTCTTAAATGAAATATTCAACTCAAAAACAATGATAATTTCCCAAAAGAAATATTCAACCCAAAAATAATTGTAGATATAAGACGACGCACTGGTTCGAAGATTTTAACAGAACTGAACTTTATTTTGTTAATACAAATACAGATTTTAACGGATAATAAGTGCAACTACGCAAAAAATTCCAAGCGTGAGAACAGATGAATAGCAAATCTAAAAAGTGGAACACGAGAAGCGTGAACTATACAAATTTCAACTGGTCACACACTTGAATCAATAATAATATTATTGTTGCAACTATGCATAAAAAAGATTTACAAAATGAAATGATCCATTTGGCCTTACAATATAACTGGCCGCATGGTTAAAAGCAAAAAAAAAAATATTAGAATGAAATTTGAACATAAAAAAGAAATGAAATTTAAACAAAGACAAAGTGTGTTTTTTGGTTCTGCTGGATTTTTCGAAAGCTTTCGATACAATTGACCACTCCATCCTTATACATAAGCTTCTCCATCAACTTAATGTTTCATCTTCTGCAGGTAACTTGCTACTTTCATATCGGAACGAAAGAAAACAGGCTGTAAGTGTATCCAACACACATTCTTCTTTTTTGCCAATCTTGAAAGGTGTTCCACAAGGATCGATTTTAGGCCCAAATTCTCTTTTCACTCTATATCAATGAATTTACTTTCATTTTAAAATACTCACTTATACAGATGTACGCAGATGATGTGCAACTTTATTGGAGTAGTAGCTAACAATCTTGGAGTCAATTTCAACAGGTCCTTAACTTGGGAAAATCATATTAATTCGACTGTTTGGTAAAGTATACGGAGCCCTGAGAGTTCTTCGAGATTTTCAATACTTAACTAGATGTAAGATGTTGGCAAAAACTTTAATTATACCTCTTCTTACATATAGTTGTGAAATTTATTGTAACTGTGATCCTGAAAGTAGACGAAAACTTATAGTTACCTTCAACAACACAATAAGATACATTTATGGTCTTAAAAGATATGACCACATCTCAGGCTTTGCTGAAACCTTATACAACATGTAATTTAAACATTTTCTCCAGTACCGTACAATTCTTCTTCTTTTCAGCAAAAAACAGACGCATCAACCTCATTATCTGTATTATAGATTAGAATTTTCCGCATTAAATAGATTAAACACGCTTAACATCCCACGACATACCTGCCTTACATCCGCGAGACAATTTTTTTGTATAAACTCCATACGCCTATGGAATTCCTTGCCTATTGACATAAGAAGAATTGAAAACCTTAAAATATTTCTAAATAAACTTAAACTTAAATTTTCTTTGCTGCAAATGTGAGAATTTACATTTAATAAATTAAAGTAATCAATCTTTATGTCATAAATTCTTTAATTTTGTTCGCTACTCAGTTTTTCTTCTCCTTTTCTTCATTAATATATTATATATAAATTAGGGCCAGTTTCACAGTCGACACTTACCGGAATAAGTGGCACTTACGTTTCCCATATTAGGAATTTAAGCTAAATTCATAGCCAGCGTAAGTGGAACTTAAGTCACCAACATCATAGACTTAAGTGCCACTTATTCAGGTAACAGTGAACGTTGATATCGGGAATTAATCTTTCAAATTCCCCACTTAAGTGTCACTTTACTGACTGTGAAACTGGCCCTTAATCTTTCACATTCTCCACTTAAGTGTCACTTTTCTGACTGTGAAACTGGCCCTTATTGTATTTATAATATACTTATCCGATCTTAGCTTTTATGTTCAAATTAGTTAGCTTTTATTCTTAAATTTGTTTCTTAAAGCTATCACTCTTTAATAAGATATTGTATCTAAATGTGTATAGCTTATCAAAGAATTAAAATAACTAATCTAAACTTAACAATATACATAGTTTCATTTTTGAAGTGATTTCTACATTTTACAACAATTCGACGAGTGCTTAAAGCTAAGTAAATTAAACTTAAACCTATCTTTAACTATATAATTTCACCTTCATCATTGAAAGAAAATTTACATACCTACTTGTGTTAGTCCAAAGATTAATCTCAAAGGACATACAAAATAAAATGCTTTGACAAAATATCAAATAACGCACACACTTACTTAGCCACTTGGTTTTTAGCCAGGTACTCTATATTTTCGAGCTATTTAATATTTCCCGGAAGTGTTCATGTACACTCCCGTTATTTGTCAAAGGCTTTGACAACGACTTATCCCTTAGGTATACGTAGGTATACTCTATACAAACTGAAAAAGCTGCATTACATGTCCCTTTAAGCATCATGCAAATAAATAATAATTCTAAAATGCACGACATCATTTCAAGTGATGTGTGTGTACACGAAAAGCCATCTGGTGCCATATCGATTTCCTCGCCAGGACACTCTGTAAAAGTCATTTTGAAATTACAAAATTTTCTCAGAAACCCCCAAACAACTTCGTTTAAAAATTAAATATTCAGCTTCAATGCACCTGTATAGCCAGCTACTACACCTCTCTATACATGAACTTCGCACTGGGGATGCATTCCAAAGCACTACTGACCTAGACCGGGTTTTCCAGAAACTTTTCGACTTGGATTCCACATTCCAAACCATCAGTTGGAGCCCCAATTCCAACTCAGGCCTCATCTCTATTCCATCTTATCAAATTCCCGTTTCGTTTCATTTCACTATCTTATCACTTTCCAGTGAGTATTTTGCCATTTCGTTCCGTTCGCCTTTCTTATCACGAGGACTGGAATGAAATCGAGGGAAATCAGAACGGTTTCCTGCGCATGGTTTGATTGAATGTTTCGTATTTCATTGAATGGAACGAATCCTTGGCGAAAAAAGGGAGCAAGGAGCAACACAACTATGTATTTTCAAAACAGATAGACGGTGTTATGGTGCAGCTGTAGATTCACATCCGGGAATGCAATATGGTTGTTTGTGGAATCTCTGTGTAATTTCCGCTTTAGCAGCGTGATTTTAATTGCATCCCTCTAATAGCCTTGGCATTTTAGCTATCTGCTGTACCAGGATTCAGGAGCAAAGGAGTGTGTTGGCATTGGCTCCTTTGCTATCAATGCTTCTGTATTCTTATACCTACTTATATGTATATGTTTATGTCTATGTACTTTTGCTCCTGTTTGTGTGTTTATTATGTGGTGTCCCCGCAAGCGAGAATTAATCATTGTCAAATTGCTTAAATCACAAGAGATCTTGTGCTGCATCTTACAAGCGAGAGTCAAAGATATCTTTTGAAGCTTTTTGTTTGTGGCTAAAATGGGAGGTTGGTAACGTATAATTCAGGAAGCAACGTATGTACCTACACTTTGTTGGAATTCCAACGTCTGTCTATGTGATATCATTTGCAGACGACTTTCTCCACAACTTCCACCTGACTCGTGAGGCAGGTATAAGCTGCAACCCCCCCTCCCACATAATGGGTTTGTATAAGGCTTAATTATGTTGGCTGTCATCGAAAGGAGCAATAGGATATTCTGTGAAGAGGAAGACAGGTGGAATGGAAGGATAATGTTTTGAAGTAATCACTTTTGTTTTTTTTTTGGAATTCTTCGCTGATGAGGCTAAGGTATAAGGCAAATTAAAGGCTGTATTCTATACTTTAAGGAAAATATTCAATTATTGACTTTATTTGTTTTCACAAAGAACAGGAGGGTTCCAAAAGACTTGAGGCCAAACTTTGTATAATCCGTTTGATCACCATTGTAGGACTCATATATGTACCTTAACATAGTCACATCTTACTTAATCATATTTAATTTAACTTAAGCAGAGTAATTTTATAGAAGATAACATCATTTGGCAGCATACTACCATATTGTTGGTTTTGGGTAGGTATATGCGCTTATCAATACTTCCGGAATTACGAAGATGCTAAAAGATGTATGTTTAGCGTATACGAACATAATATGTTATCAAGAGTACATTATAAAATAAGCTAATTAAAATGTCGAAAGATAAATTACAATTACCTACATATGTGGGTACAATGTAGATTCAGTAATTTAATTAAAATGAAAAGTGAAAAAGCGATTGTGATGCTTAGTAAAAATAGAAAAGGAACGGTTCTCGGTACGGTAAACATATGAATCTTAAAAGCTAAAAGTTGTCAGAAGATTTGCGTTCTTTTAAAATGTTTACTTTTCTATATAACGGGTGTTTTTTTTTAGACGTGTAGTTTTCAATCTGGCAGTACTTTTTTTGGAGTTGGTCTTTTTGACAGCAGTCACTTATAAATCAAGTGACTCAGTTTGGTTTGCTATTTCATAAGGAATAGACTTCCTCCTGAACAACAAGGCGTAGATTCGGTGAATGGGCCCAAAACAAGATTGCCGTTGATCCCAATTTTCATGAGCGAATTTTGTTTAGCGATGAAGCCCACTTTTGGTTGAATGGATACATCAATAAACAAAACTGCCATATTTGGAGTGATTATAATCCACAAGCGATTGTTGAGACGCCGCTGTTACATCCTCAAGAAGTCACTGTTTGGTGTGCTCTATGGGCAGAGGGAATCATTGGACCATATTTCTTCAAAAATGAAGCCAGCCATAATGTTACAGTAGATGGGTAAAGCTATAGAGCCATGATTAATGATTGCCTAAATTATAGGATGTTAATGTGGACGACCTTTGGTTACAACAAGACTGCGCTACGTTCTATAAAGCCAATGAAACAATCAATTTATTGAAGGAAACTTTTGGTGAGCGCATTATCTCGCGTCGTGGGCCTGTGGCGTGGCTTCGAAGATCGTGCGACTTAACACCGCTGAACTATTTTTTGTGTGGTTATGTGAAGTCGATTCTCTACGCAGATAAGCCCGAGACGATTGACGCCTTGTCAGAGAATATTCGGCGCGTTATTGCTGACACACGGCCCCAATTGCTGCAGAAAGTGGTCGAAAATTGGGCCTCTCTGCAGGAATTTATTCGAACCAGCCGCGGTGGCCACTTGCTCGAAATCATTTTTAAAACATAATGGCAAACCCATATCTTTATAATAAAGCTAAATTTTTGCCCATAACATTAAATTATATGCGTTTTATTTCTTCTTGAAAACCACACATCTAAAAAAAACACCCTTTATAAAGTGTACAATAACATAAAATAATTTTTAGATCACCTATCTGAAAAATATGTTCATCACAGACGTTTAGGCTTTCGCCAAACTCGCGACAGACGCTGCCAAAAATCCGTCCTTTGTTGGGATTTCTTTAATTTTTCAGAAACCACTCGGAATTTGTTACACCCTAACGAACAAAATACACAGCTATACATAGGTGTGTAAGTTGAAAATTGAATGGTTTATCATTCATCATAGTAAAAACCGATTGAAATAAATTGTACATCTGCCACTGCAAAACTGTAATATAAAAATTATTCATATCTCAGGAATTTTGTTCCCATCGTTTTGATAAAAAAAAACGCATATACAGAAGTTTAGTATAAATGTTAATTAAATTAAGACAACTTTCAACATAATGTTAAAACAGTCCATTAAATTATAATCCCCCTGATAATTGCAACATTATTAACATTAATAACCACTGAAACGGCGGAAATTTTTTAAAAAATATGAATAAATTGTTTTAATTGCTTATACAAAAAAATGATCTAAAAGCCCAATTATTAACAAACTTCAAAAACGCTTTTTTTTGGTTGAAAATGACGTAATTTCACAAAAAAAAAAAAAAAAAAAAACAACAACAAGAAGAATATATGTAGATATATGTACATAAGTAGGAAAGAGATAATATAATATTTGGTGGTTGGTGGAGCGGGGAGCTGGAGTGCCGAGTGGAACTACAAGCACTGCTGTCGAAAGTACTGCAAAGGCAATAATGTATTGCTTTCTGCTCACCTCTGTTTTGTACTGCATTTTGCTCTCTGTATTGCCTTTTTGTATTGCTTTTTGTAATTCGTTGTTTACAAATAAATCTATCGACACAAAAAAGCAGCAAAAGGAAGTGGCTCACTTTTGATACTAGGCACACACACAGAGTACCCTTCCACGATCCATAATCAAAATTCCATTTCCATCACTTGAAAATGTTGTTTCACCAAACTCAGAACAGTGGGTTCCTTTAAAATATTATTTTATAACTTATCAGCTGGAACAGAATGCAGACTTAGCTAACAGCATTTATGTTGACTTGACGAATAAAATAAAATTATATTTTCATTCAAAATATATATTAAAATAATTAACAAACAAAATCAATATTGAGTATAAATCAGAAGAACAGCGTATTCACGTCTTGTTTTCAACAGTAAAAATATATTTTTAAAAGCCATAATATTGTCGAGATTTGTTAAAAACTTTATTGATAATATATCTAAAATTGATTTTAAGACTCAAAAGAAATCTACATTGGGGCACAAGCTAACATTTAGTGGGAGATTTGTCAGGTGACGTTATAGTGTAGATGTTCGATATATTATACATATATCGAAGAAGGCGTTCTTATATGCAAGGCGACAGGGGAAAATCAACCGGCAACCCATCACACGCATTGTCCTTTATTTTAGAGACTAATAATTTCACTCTTTGTTAGGAAGCAAAACAATAAAGACGTAGATATACAGTCCACTAAGTATTCGTTTTAGTTAACACGGTCCTTCAGAGCCGAACATTGTGCCAACCCCTACTTGATAGGAAAGAAAGGAAAGAGAAAAAAAAAAAAATAATAACAAAAAAAAAGCAGTGCAAAGGAAAAAAAAAAAAAGAAGCTAATCAATAAACAAAAAGCCGAACATTGATCATTGATCAGGCATATTTATTTAAAAAAAAAAAAAAAAAAAAAAAAAAAAAAAAAAATACGGTAATTGACCTAGCCATTTGAATTTAGAAAATAAAAGAGATAAAATAAAGTGAAGTGCAAACCCTATAAACATAAGTGTGAAAGCAGTTATTTGATTTGATTGGCGGCATATTTCAGCTATTTTTAAAAGTGAGTAATTTTCCCTATAGCATTGCATATTTAATTTTCGCAAATGCGAATTGCGCACGCAATTTTAAAAAATACAAATGCATACATAAGTACACAACGCATTCATCCGAAATAAGCCGCATCCATGCTCTACTCTGTTCGTATATTCGCATGCGTGAATGGTTTGTGAACTTACGTGTAGGCAAACCCACTTTCCCCACATAAAACATACTTATACATAGGTACTTACAACTATTAGTGCACATGATAGTTAACTCTTGTTTATAATGTCTACTACAGGAAGGGGATAGCAGTGAATCGGTAGATACATAGTAAAGTTTGTTGGTGATGTACATAATATCACCTTCCTATTCCATCCCATAGATATTTCTAGTGTTGGAACTGTGCCTCCCTGTTATGGAAGGTATATCACGATATAAGAACAGTAGGTGTACCTACCCCAACTCCTACTCCCTATGATTTTTCTTTCCGTATTCAACGTATTAAGGCGTGTCTTAAAATGAAAAGACATTTACCCCATGATTGGGCAGGAAAGCCATGCCTTGGTTGTGCACGTTCAAACGTGATCATTGCATATCTATGTACATTCAGCACATATTATGCATCCATATTATATTCATCTTATTTTGTTCTCTTCAACCCCCGCCGTTTTTATTGCTTTGGGCAAGATTTTTTGCTTTGTCTTAAGATTTTTTATTGTTGTTGCCTATCTAGGTAGCTCGATCCCAAATGCAGCTGGCCGACCGATATGCTTTATTCTCGCGCCATTTTAAAATAACCCTTGCTTTTTTATTGTTTTGTGAAGAAGTTGTTCGGTCCAGAGATTTTTTGCTATGTGCCTCGGTCCCTATAGTGCAGCTGGCCATCAGATGAAATTCTATTCTGGCACCGTTAGAGAATACCCTCGACCTTTTTTCTGTTTTTTTATTGCCTTTGGTAAAGATTTTTTTTGCTCGATCCCAAATGCAGATATGTTTTATTCTCGCGCCATGTTAGAATGACCCTTGTTTTATATATTTGTTATTTTTGGTGAATCCAGAGATTTTTGTTTGCTGTAATATTGTCCGTCAAATTAATGCATATTCTTAATAGCATTACCTGCAAAGGGTAACAAACGGATACACATTCTCAATAGCATTACCTGCAAAGGGTAACAAATAAATGTATATTCTTAATAGCATTACCTGCAAAGGGTAACAAACGGATACACATTCTCAATAGCATTACCTGCAAAGGGTAACAAATAAATGTATATTCTTAATAGCATTACCTGCAAGGGGTAACAAACGGATACACATTCTTAATAGCATTACCTGCAAAGGGTAACAAACGGATACACATTCTTAATAGCATTACCTGCAAAGGGTAACAAACGGATACACATTCTCAATAGCATTACCTGCAAAGGGTAACAAATAAATGTATATTCTTAATAGCATTACCTGCAAAGGGTAACAAATAAATGTATATTCTTAATAGCATTACCTGCAAAGGGTAACAAACGGATACACATTCTCAATAGCATTACCTGCAAAGGGTAACAAATTAATGTATATTCTTAATAGCATTACCTGCAAAGGGTAACAAACGGATACACATTCTCAATAGCATTACCTGCAAAGGGTAACAAATAAATGTATATTCTTAATAGCATTACCTGCAAAGGGTAACAAACGGATACACATTCTCAATAGCATTACCTGCAAAGGGTAACAAATAAATGTATATTCTTAATAGCATTACCTGCAAGGGGTAACAAACGGATACACATTCTTAATAGCATTACCTGCAAAGGGTAACAAACGGATACACATTCTTAATAGCATTACCTGCAAAGGGTAACAAACGGATACACATTCTCAATAGCATTACCTGCAAAGGGTAACAAATAAATGTATATTCTTAATAGCATTACCTGCAAAGGGTAACAAATAAATGTATATTCTTAATAGCATTACCTGCAAAGGGTAACAAACGGATACACATTCTCAATAGCATTACCTGCAAAGGGTAACAAATTAATGTATATTCTTAATAGCATTACCTGCAAAGGGTAACAAACGGATACACATTCTTAATAGCATTACCTGCAAAGGGTAACAAACGGATACACATTCTCAATGGCATTACTTTCAAGGGTAACATTAAACGAATGTACGTTCGCAGGATGAAGCATTTGTCAAGTTAAAGACGATGTTCAGTCCAAATGTACGTTCTCAGAAGTGTTGCCTTTGAAGGGTAACATTAAACGAATGTACGTTCGCAGGATGAAGCATTGGTCGAGTTAAAGACGGTGTTAAGTCTCAACGTATATTCTCAAAAGCATTATCTTTAAAGGGTAACAATAAGCGAATGCACTTTCGCCAGGTGAAGCATTTGTCGAGTTAAAGACGATGTTCAGTTCCTACACAAATTCAAGATGAGCAAGTTTATTCAAATTGACAAAAAATAAATACTCAATATGAATGCAAATATTTACCCATATTGAATGCTGCATAGCTAATGATTTTTTTTTTTTTTCTTTTTTGCCTTTCTTTTCATTGGGAGCATCACCGGTTAAAAGCAATGGCAGCAAACGCCTTGAGAGATCGCGAGGCGAATGCTAGATCGATTTTAAACCGCCACGATGAAGTGAGCAGTACGAGCGCTGTCACAGAAATGGTGAGAGCTGCCTTGGCATCACGCTACCAACAGTTGTCAGACAATTTCAAACAATTTAAAAAAGCCCACAAAATTTTGGTTCGTTCATTGCCTGAAAGGGAACTGGAAGCTGCCATGGCCTACTTTGAAGAGATATCGCAGGCATATTTCATGTCATCTGGTATTATAAAAACAGAGTTGGAAAACAAATCTTCAGCCTCCGTAATATCAAATGACGCTGGCATTATTCGAGTAGAAACGGCTAGAGCACCAGACCCAGGGGAATTCGATGGAAATCCATCAAACTGGCCAGCCTTTCGCGACCAATTTAGAGCTGAGGTTCATGACCGCAACCAAATTGATGACATAACTAAATTACATTACTTAAAAAAGGCTTGTGTTGGTGCAGCTAAGATCACAATTGGTGCTTGGCAACCATTAGCTGTAAATTATAGAAAGGCATGGGAGTGCCTTGAAGAAAAGTATGAAGACCCATACCGACTGGAACAAGCATTAGTCTCGGACTTGCTCAACATGCCGATGGTTAAAGAAGAATCGCACGATGGTTTGCGCCGAATAATTGACACGACAACAAATACATTACGGATGTTGGAAGCCATGCTTATTCCCGTAGAACACTGGGATACCTTTGTCATCGGATTAGTTTTATATCGACTGCCAAGAAATGTAGCCGATGCATGGGAACAAAAGAGAATTGTAGCAATTAAACCTAAACTTGTAGACCTTATGGCTTTCTTGGAGGGACAAGCACGCGGACGCATTTATATTGAACAACGATCCATGGATAGAACCCATGAGCACAAAAATTGTACGCTTTCCAGACCCTCCACTTCCAGTAGTAATGCTGAACAGATACCCATGGTTCAAAGTTGGCAGCCACGTAACACGTTCATTCCAACTCCAAAAATGTCATGCCCATTTTGCGGCTTAAATCATGCATTATACCGGTGCCCAGGTTTATTGACGAAGCCGAAGTCAGAACGGTTGGCAAAATTAAAAGAACTGCGGTTGTGTATTAAGTGCCTAAAAAATCACGAAGGAATTTGTTCAGCCCCTGGATGTCCTCGCTGTGGAGGCACCCACAACAGCATCGTCTGCCCGAAAGGGCATGATAAACAAAAGCATGTCGTTAATACCATACACGATTCCAAGAAATGGGTAAGACGTCAGCGCCCTCGTAATCAATAGCAATTACAGTCAAGTAGCACGTTTTCTCGATCAACTCTAAACATGCAATCCTGTCTATCTTCAAAACAAACCATATTGTCAGCAAAAGGTCCAGAGCAGGAGTTTGTTCCACAAAAATCTTTGAACAATGCACAACTAACAGATAGATCGAAACCAATTCAAAGAAATAATCCCTTTAGCTGCTGCCTCCCGTCTTCATCCGTCAGTCAAGTCACTTCTCAGCTAAAGAATGCGAAATCGAACTTACTTCCTTCAACAACACTTGTGCTAGCATTGTTGCCAACAGCAACTTTAAAACTATTGGCACCTAGTGGGACTTCAGCGCATGTGCGAGCATTATGTGATTCAGGTGCCCAAGTTAATCTGATCACAAGAAAATGTGTTCAAAAGAATGGCTTTAATATTAACCTAGTAAAAACGAACATAACTGGTGTAGGTGGGAACTCGCGGCTTAAAACACAAGGTGTTGTGTTCGCTGAATTGTGCTCACGCCAAATGACTGCATTAAATATCACAATTCAATTGATTGTGGTTTCGGCTCTTACGAATAGCTTGCCGGCTACCAAATTGTCTGAAGAATCAACGAAAAAGCTACTGTCTTCGGATTTAGCCGATCCACAGTTCAATTTACCAGGACAGGTCGATGTCATTCTCGGAGCAGGAGCAATGGCCGATTTAATGAAAAAAGGTCTTAAAAGTCTAGACAATGGACTTATGGCTCAAGAAACTCGGCTTGGCTGGATAATATACGGCAACACCCCAACCTGTGGTTCAATGGCAGTGTGCAACACAATGCATACCTCAGATGGACGAAGCTTGGAGGCCGCGATTCGGCGTTTATGGGAAATAGAACAGCTGGATGATCCCGCCGATATGACCCCAGATGAAAAATGGTGTGAGAAACACTTCGACAATACCGTAAACCGGGACGAGCATGGAAGGTATATCGTCACGATTCCTATTCAACCCGACAGGCAAAACCTACTTGGTTTGTCTCGTCAAATGGCATTGAGACGGTTTTATGCTTTGGAACGGCAATTTGCCAAAGATCCATCTTTTGCAGAATGGTATATACAATATATGCGGGATTTGCATGCAACTGGATTTATGAAAGAAGCTTCACATCCAGTTGATGAAACAAGGCCTCATGCGTATATACCGCACCACGGCGTGCGACCACCAAAGAAACCGAGGGTGGTTTTTGATGCTGCAGCTGCTACAACTTCGGGATGGTCATTCAATGACATTCAGCTGCCAGGCCCTAAGTTACAGGGTGACCTGTATGATATCATTTTGCGCTTTCGTTCAGGGAAAATTGCTATGTCTGCAGACGTGCAGAAAATGTTCCCGCAAGTAAAAATTTCGGAGCAGCAATGGGATATGCAGCGAATTTTTTGGAGAGAAAACAGCAAACAACCATTACGGGAATACCAGCTTGTGAGAGTTACTTTCGGCATGACCTCATCAACGTATAATGCGGTGAAGAGCATGCAGCGGTGCGTTGATGAATATCGTGAACAGTTTCCATTGGCTCACGAGGCTGTTTACAATTCCTTCTATGTAGACGATTTTTTAAAGAGTGTGGACACAGTCGACAAAGCCATTGCAATAAGGGAGCAGTTAGAATCATCATTGAGCAAAGGCTGTTTTCCTTTGACCAAGTGGGCCTCAAATGAGACAGCTATATTGCTGGAAAATGAGCGGGTGTGCTGCAAAAGCTTAGAAGAAGAGTCATCAACCAGCGTCCTTGGTCTGCTATGGAATCCAGAAGATGATACACTACGTTTTAAAATTCGTCAGTTAGACTACCCAGAAACTATAACTAAACGCATCATAGCCAGCGAAGGTGCAAGAATTTATGACCCAAACGGTTATTTAGCTCCGGTGACAATACGTGCAAAGAGGTTCATACAGAAACTATGGCAAGTAGGCGCAAACTGGGACGAGAAGGTAGAAGATGACGTAGCAAAAGCATGGAGAGTATATCGTTCAAGTATATCAGCCCTATCTGAGATCAAAATTCCCCGTTGGCTTGGCATTGCACCTAACTATGACCATCAGTTACACACGTTTTGTGATGCATCTACCATCGCATATGGAGCCGTTGTATATGTGAGAATCACACAACCCGATGGCAAAGTCATAGTGAACATTGTCACATCAAAAAACAAGTTAGCACCCAAACAGACAAAGACAATTCCCCGCTTAGAATTATGTGCAGCAGCAATGGGGGCGGTTCTAGCTAGAAAGGTGGCCAAAATTCTAAACGTGCAAAACGAACAATTGCACTATTGGTCCGATTCCGAGATCGTACTTTATTGGATGCGCAAATTTCCTAGCGATACAAAAGTTTTTGTAGCTAATAGAATTTCAGTTATCCAGGAGCATAGTGACGTTCATAGATGGAAGCACGTACCATCAAAAGAAAATCCAGCCGATCTTATTTCCCGTAGCATGATGACAGCAGATTTGGTCAGTTCTAGGCTGTGGTGGCATGGTCCAGAATTTTTAAGAGAACCCGAGGCCAAATGGCCAAAATGGGCAGTTCAGAAGCTCCCACATAAGGAACAATTGAAAGCAGAAATTGAATTGCGAAAGAACAATGTCTTTAGTGCCCCAATCATGGTGTTGACTCTGACGAATCAAAGTGGGCAGGGACATATAGTCATGCAGGACTTACTCACCTACCACTCTTCTATTAACAAGGTGTTACGTATAACGGCATACGTTCAGAGGTTTGTGAGCCTTTTCTGTGCAAAATGGTGTACGAAAAGCAACACGCAGGCAACACAAGTGCTTCTCTTAGGCAAGAAAAGACTACACAAAGAAATGGACAAACAAACACCACTTAAAAAAAGACGATTAACAACACCAGGCGTAGGAAGCCGAAATTCCGAATTGCCCGAAGAAAGAAAAAGGCTTAAGAGACTGGTTGATACCGTGCCATTTGTAACACACCAGGAGTACTCGCGTGCATTAGCGTTCTGGATCAAACATACCCAAAAGGAGGAGTATCCATTGGAGCATCGTAAGCTGTATAGGTCGAAACCACTTCCAAATGGCAGCAGGTTATTGTCGTTAACACCTTTTTTGGACGCCGATGGCATGATTCGACTTGGCGGCCGCATTTCTCGTGCGGAGCTTACCTTTGATCAAAAGCATCCAATTTTACTGCCGGCAAAATCTATTCTCAGCCAAAAATTGATGGAACAAGCGCATGTTGAGACACAACATGGGGGGCTGCAGTTATGTATGCAGTTCATACGTGATAAATTTTGGATCACCAATCTACGTACATCTATGCGCAAAATAATACACAAATGCGTAATGTGCACCCGATATCGCCAAAAGGTTTCAAATCAGCTGATGGCCGATCTACCAGCCGCTCGAGTTCAGATTTCAAGGCCTTTTAAAAATTGCGGCGTTGATTTCGCTGGCCCATATAGGATTCGTGCATATACCGGCCGAGGTGTACCTGTGTCGTCAAATGCATACTTGTGCCTTTTCATAGATTTTCCAACAAAGGCAGTTCATTTGGAGCTGGTTAGTGACCTCAGTTCGAAGGCCTTTTTGGCTGCATTGGATCGTCTTGTGGCAAGAAGAGGTATGGTAGAGCATATATACAGCGACAACGGAACGAATTTTGTGGGTGCTAATTCCGAGCTAAAAAGAGTTGAAGAGCAATGGAACGTAGGTGAACTTCAGGACGAAATTGCTAAACGCAAAATCACGTGGCATTTCAACACGCCATTGGCGCCGCATCACGGGGGACTCTGGGAGGCAAGCGTGAAACGGGCAAAATACCACCTCAACAGAGAAATTGGCACCCGAAGCTTCACATTCGAAGAGCTGTATACAGCTTTCGTGCGAATAGAAGCCTGCCTGAATTCCCGACCTCTGTGCGTTCTGAAAGACGATCCAAATGACCTAACCGCTCTCACACCAGGGCATTTCCTAGCTGGCGGTGGTCAAATAATTCGCCCTCTTGGTCCAAACGTGGAGGCAGTGCCATTACATCAACTAGATAGCTGGGACAAGATACATAAGTTTGAGCAGAGCATTTGGAATAGATGGTCCCAAGATTATCTAGTTGAGCTACAATTGCGAACGAAATGGACGCAACCACATCGGAACATACAAGTAGGTGATCTGGTATTCCTAAAGGAAGATAACCAACCACCAGGCATTTGGAAACGTGCGCGCGTAACAAAAGTTTACCCTGATAAACAAGGGCGGGTACGAAGTGCAAGGATCCGAACAGGCGGTCGAATATACGACCGCCCTGTTACAAAACTATGCCTTATACCAGTGGAAACCAGTCTGCTACCCCACAACGAGATGTGTGCGAATGGCAAGTGCACTGACGGCTGCACATTACCAGCCATCAATGAAGAAGCTACAATTCAGTTCTAAATACGTTCCTGAAATTCCCGAATCGACTTGGTTTTCCATTGACATAGTTACGCAGGGGCGTCAATGGTTTTCCCAGTGTCCTAGAGCAAATGCTATTCGGAAGAAGCCCCAATGAAGACCGCAAAATAATACGTATCAACATCAATGCAGAGTAACTTAAACATTTTTTAAACCCAGGTTTAAAGTGGGCAGTGTGTTCGATATATTATACATATATCGAAGAAGGCGTTCTTATATGCAAGGCGACAGGGGAAAATCAACCGGCAACCCATCACACGCATTGTCCTTTATTTTAGAGACTAATAATTTCACTCTTTGTTAGGAGGCAAAACAATAAAGACGTAGATATACAGTCCACTAAGTATTCGTTTTAGTTAACAGTAGAGATTACTACATTGAATTATATACGCAATTCAGAAAAAGGATTAAGTTTCAAGACAAAATCGACAAGCTTTACACCGCTGTTCCAAAATTTAATTGATGAAGATGACGAATGTAAAGCTCTCGCAGCTCACATTTCAAAATATTTATTATTAAGTAGGAATTTGAAATTTGAAGGTTTTCGCAGCGCCACATTTAATTTAAAATAAGCCTTAACTGCTCAAATGTTTCCCCACTTAAAAGGTTAAGGTTCTAGTTTTTGCTTTCCACATATCGTTGCTAGTGCCCGAACGCATATTTTCACAAGTTGCTTTAATAAAAGACAAGACATCCACATCCACAGTTAATTCAATTTTAATGGCACAAGAATTAATAAGGCATATCAATTGTATTGAATGGATTTCATCTAGAGAAATGTTATCAACATACAAATAACTTAAAAGGCAATAAATATTTTGACCATCCAAAATTTGTACTGTTAACCTCAATGTAAAAAATACCTTTAGCTTCATATAAAGTATGTGCTCAAATAATCAATAATATAAATATTTGTATTCATTGTGATATTTTTATTATAAAATAGTTGTTTATTTCATAAAATTGATGAACCTTCAATGAATATCTGGAAAATAAAACGAAAAGGCTTTAATTAAACGTTATTTAAATAAAAAAAAAAGTATTAAAACAAAATTTTTCTGCGTATTGCTTTTCCTCTAAAATTATGCAAAACATTTTTGAATGTATTGCTCTGGCCATTTCTAAAACGACATCACTGACCAGAAGCAGTAGGAGTAGGGAGTGGTTGGTTGGTCAGTCTAATATTTTTTTCTTAAATGTACTCACATGTACGAGTCTGCACATAGTAGGTCAGCTGTATAGTGAAAATAAGAATGGTGCGTGCCTTAATAAACCAATAACATGGATCTTAAAGGTTAAGGTCTTTAAATATCAAGTAAAATTAAATCAGAGAAAAATGTATGCCACTGTTAAATTGCCTAGATTTATAATTTTAGTTTTCGTTGTCGGATTTTCAAAATTAAGGTACAATCCACGCAGACTCAATTAATTAAAAAAGTAAACAAATGTGCAATTGAACCGAAAGTTCACAAATTTATAATTTCATCGAATGCATTATGCATGAAATCGGCGTGCGTCGCGACAAACAAATAACGATGCTCTGTTCTGTTCAACAAAAATTGTCATTACTGGGAAGATATAATATGATGTTTGCCTCTCAGTTTGGTTACATTGGTTTGCATAAAAACCTGTCCCTCTATAAAGCTCTCACAGGGTTTCCATAGTTTAAATTATAAATAACACTTCACAATTCAAATACTCAATTTTATAAATTTGTTCTCAAAAGCTTCAAATTCCAAAAGCTCCATAATAAAATCCACAGAAAAAGCTCTTGAATTTGCTTACAATTGGAAGAGGTAACTCTGTTTTGAAATATGCACATTTTCAATACAGACGACGAGAGCACGCGCACGATATTTCATCATCATTTCATGAATCATGAGTAGTCCATCAGCAGTGGGATACAACGTTAGTGGTGGAGTGTACGACTTTTTGCGGAGAATTACAACAACAATTCATGTACGTAAGTCAGTGGCTTGGACAGTGGCGGATTTAGGTTTTCTGCTGCCCTAGGCCCGGTTGAGAACGCCGCCCCCCCTTATTTCTTTTAACTGCCTTTATTCTTAATCGTTCTTGCAGAGCCTTTTTTTCTGTGCTGCCAGAAAACGTCCGAACAGTTTTAACACTCTTTTATTAGGTTGACCTACAATACAATAATATGTATCGTCATCAGGGGAGGGAATGTGAGGTCAGATACCCCTATACATTATATGGCAGCATCTTTATTTTAAGACTCATAGTTTAAAAAAAACTAAAGCTCCAATAGAGAACCGAACTAAAAATTAAAAGGAGTAAATAATTAAATTCATAGTAAAAAGCGTGGGATGCTTTTAACAATAAAATTATTATTATTATATAACCATAATGCCAATAATAATAATACCCTTTTTACTGTGAATTTAATTATTTTGTATGTAAAAATTATTTACTACTTTTTAGTTCCGGTTTCTATTAGAGCGTGTTTTTTTTATTTTTTGTTTTCATTCTCCGGCAGTTTCTGGCTTCTCAAACAAATAGAATATTTTATTTTTCACCGGCACTTTTTCATAGTAACATTCTCCATAAAAAATGATCAAAATCAGTTGATATCTTTTTGAGAAAATCGGAAATAAAAAAAAAACTGATCTATAGGAGGTAACTAATTATATCATTTTTCTTATATTTTTTTCTTAAAATAGTAAAAAAATTGTAAAAAATCACTGAACTTTTTTTTAGTTGTGGGCATGTTTTTTTCAAAAAAATGAGATTTTTATTTGCTAAAAAACATTTACGGCATAAACCTTTATTTTAGGGTAACAAAAATGAAAAAAAAACGTGTGGGGGAATGCCCAAAAAAACGCAAAACGTTTAAAGAAATTCGACCCACTCGTTTAGGCTGCAATATAAACGACAGACAGACGGACAGAATTGCGAGACAAATTTTTTTCGACTTTGTTATAAACTTAACGTCAAAATCTCGAGTTCGATTTTTTTTACGAATTCATAACTTGACATAATGTACCTATAAACACATCACAAGTAAAAATATGGGTTTTTTCTTACATGTTCATATTGCTTAGAGATGGAAGTTTGCAAAAGAGAAAAAAATATATGTACTAGAAAAAATATATATATATATTTTTTTCTAAAATTTAAATAGGAAAACCTATGAATATATTATGGTTTTTATTTGGTATTGAATCAAACAAATAATTTAAATAAATAAAAGTTTTGTAGGTTCGCACTAGCTCACAACGACATTTCACATGTTGATACATTAAATTGCAATTTTTAATGTGCAAATAATTCATTTATTGTCCACTTTGAGAATCAATTATTTTTCAGCGCCCCAAAGAAAAAGATAAAATATAAAATATTATTTTGCTATTTTTTCAATAAAATTGAACTTTTTTCAAAAAATTATTCATATTATTCATAGTCCTCCTAAACTGCTTTTTCACTACAAAATATTCTCAGGTCTGTTGCCGCCCCCCATGTGGTCCACTAGCGTCCACAGGCACCATCGCTTACTTTGAGAATCAATTATTTTTCTGCGCCCCCAATGATTTTGCCGCCCTAGGGCCAGGCGTCACGGGCCTAAGCCTAAATCCAGCACTGGGCTTGGACGTAAGTCAGTGGAATAGGTATAGTCCAGTTCAGTGTCGTGACCGTGAGAATGCATCAGTCGCCACTGCTATGGAAAAAGCTCGCCCATAAGACCCGTACTGACAATTTTTGTTGAACAGAGTCACTTTTCGATTGGTGAATGTTACTTCGCACTCATTAAAAATACTCAAATATTATAAATTAATAAACTAAAATCTTTTATTCTTTAAGAATTGGTTCTAATAAAAAGTTATTAATTTTTGTGACCTTAATTAAAATCTGGGCATTCTTGATAAGTTTTTCTTATATTAAAATGGACAACGTACGAAACGTCACCTTTTTAAATAAAGGGTCATTAATTTTTCGGTTTCGAAAGTAAAGCTTAATAAGACACACACTGCGATACATTGTTGATGAAAATTTTATTTCTGTAGGTATAAAGTTTGGACTTTGCCAGTAGCCGTGTTTTATTATCTTCTATCGGGATCCAGATCATGATCTGGATTAACTTTTAACACGTGTTACAAAAACAATTTTGAAAATTTCCCAGTATTTTGTTTGTGTATTACGTGTTAAAAGTAAATCCAGATCCAGATCCGGATCCCGATAGAAGATAATAAAACACGGCTATTGAGTGTGAAAAAACAATATTATTCAAATGGCCGACTCGGGAAGATTTGCAGCATGCGATTCTTTGGGGGTAATTTTTAACCATTTCCTCGCACATTTCGGGCGGTATCTCGGCCATAACTTGAGTAATGCTGGTTTTTAAAGCGTCTAGAGTTCGGGGATTAAAAAAATCTAGCGGTGTCAAATCGCATGATCTTGGCGTCAATTGATGTCGCCAAAAAGTGAAATTACGCGACCAGGAAACTTCTCACTCAATAAAGCCATAATTGGACTTGTTGTGTGGCTTGTTGCCCCGACTTGTTTGAACCACATATCGTCCAAGTCAAGATCTTAAGTCGCCGGCCAAAAAAGAAAATGGGTTATCATTCGACCATGCATGACTGTAACCCTAAATTCGGATCATCAGCAACACTTGCACTTGCAGTCTCAATATTTTCGATTGAGCGTGCATTACGATGATGCACAGGCCTATCGACATCAGTAACGCTTCCACTCTCTTCAAATTTCTTCATAATTTTACCGATTGCTCGCGTAGAGTCGGTGGGTTATGACGATGCATAATCATCGCGTGATGCGTGAATATTGGCTACGTTTGAGTCACCACTTTTGTAAAGTAAGTTTCAATATTTTTATGGCGTTGTTCGATTGTTAAGCGATGCATTTTCGTAAATGGCAATTATTCAAATAATATGATGACACTTTAAATTACAGCTGATTTTGACAGGTGTCAAATTACAGTTCTACCAACTTGAAACCACGAAAATAATGACAATGTATAAGAACAATATATATATCAAGAAAAACCTTAAACCCCCTACACTAAGGATTACTATTATCTACAATAAAACAAATAGATATGTTAACACAATTTTATAATTATATTAAAAAAATTAATTATGTGTTTAATATAAATAATGCTTAAAATAATTTTACATTTATGTGAAGACACTCTACAATACAGAGCAACCACTCATTAACAATGAAAGAAAAGTTAAGATATTTTATTTTTTTTTTAAATAACAAAACTTTTAAATTTATATTTACAAAACAAAACAACTTTGTTGTTGAACATTTTTCACTTCACATGCTGGTTGTTGAAGTTCTAGCGTTTGATGTTCTTCTCGGTGGTGGTAGATGTGAATTACAACTTTGATATCTGGGGGAGCATTTGACGGCCTAAAAAACAAAAAGAAAAAAATAATTTTTAGTTTGAATAATGAACAAAAAACACATAAGAACCTTCTTAAGCAGAGAATGAGGGGTTTTTACCTAGAAGATTAATTTCATTTTATTTCATGCTAACCATTTCATTATAAAAAAGACGTACATAATTCCATTCAAGACTAACAAAGAAAATAACCCTTAAAATAAATTGTTGTTATAACAAATTTCCCTTTGTTTTTTAAATAATTCCTTTCTCGATTATTGCGTTGTGCGTAATTAAATTACATCAGTGTTTTAGTGATGAACCAGGGCAGAGAAAAATAAAAACATACTTATCTACACTTCTACGTGCAATCGGAAAGTTTAAACATGCACGAGTTGGTCGCATGTATTTGCTGAAAAAATAGAAGACAATATTGGCTTCAATTTTTTAAGTAATTTTTTTAAAACTAATCTTTGCAAAGAAAGTTTTGAGTGAGTGATATTTGTCTGAGTGCAATTTTTCATGATAATTCTTCATTCACCTTTCGAATTACAGGGTCTTTCATTAAGCGCTTCCTGTCTTTAAATTTAAATAAAACAAAGTCTATGTGAGATATCATAGAAATTTGTATTCGTTTGAAAGGCATATTGATGCCATTATGTATGGAATAAAACATCGTTTAAATGTCCTCCGCGGCTTCTCTGGGTGGCATCCGAAATGTCCAATTTTCCATGACTCTGGGGCATTAATCAGGGTGAATTTGACCAATGGCATGGGTTATGTTGGCTGTTGCCTTTGAGGGCAGCTGTGGTTTGTGGCTTATTCGGATAGACCTGCGACTTAAAAAAAAACCCAAGAAAAAGTCTAACGGGGTCAAATCACTCGATCTCAGCTCCACGTGAGATGACCATGCCCTCGAATCGCTCCTGCAGAATTTCCAATGTGCCGAGAGTTGGGTGGCACTTAGCGCCGTCCTGTGTTGAAACCAATGTCGTTGGTGTACATATCATCCAATTCAGGCTAAAAGAAGTTGGTAATCTTCGACCTAGCGCTTGCCGTTGACGGTGATGGCCTGACCAACGTCGTTCTCAACCAAAATCCACACCAAACAGTGACTTTTTCGGGATGAATTGGACGCTCTTCGATCTCATTTGGATTGTAATTGTCCCAAATTCGACAATTTTGTTTGTTGATGTACCCATTCATCCAGAAATGGGCCTCATCGCTGAAAATAACCGTAAATAGGCGAAGCCCGAACAGAACACCCATTTTGATAATTTGTGCGAGTTGTTGAACGACTTAATGGCCGCTATCAACTGTCAAAGTTTGGTAGTCGCTATTGGAGGAATATATCATATTTCCGTTAAATATTTATTGTTGGTATTCTCTCGGTTGCCTTCTTAGCCACAATACTGTGTGGCTTTATTATAATATAGTTGCTACCAACAAGAGCAAATCCATACAATCAAGTCGTGCATAATTATATTTTTCAATTACGAGCCCAATACTTGGATACTAAAGCATTTATTTAAAAAAATAAAAATAGACTATTCAAGTGTAAATTCGTGTTAATGAACTAATTACCCGGCTTCAGAGGGTTCGTTTGCTTTGCATATTTTATGCACAAAAATAACCATCGCTGTGGTTGGTGGCCGTAGCGGCAGTATGACAAATATTTACCTTACTGGTTGCATTAATTTCCATCAAAACCAAATAGAGTATGAAAAATGTTTAAATACCTATCTAAAAACCCAAAGTATATTATGCTTGTGGGTTAATAAAAGCTTTTATGCCATACCGAAGAGGTGTTTCATTTTTCACTTTTATATAGGATTCCATTTTCCAAAAATTAGCAGGAGGCTGTCCTCGTTGTGCAGAAAACGTTATGTTTAAAATTTAATTTTAGCAATTTTATGTTGTTTATCATTTTATATATATGTGTAAATCATAAACAAATATTTTGTTATTTAAATTAAAAGGAACGTTTTATACATAGACTTATGTAGCTGCTGAAGTCTATTTCGTATGGTACCTACATACATTTGGGGTATAAATACGTTTTTGAAATAGAAAAGTCTTTGTCTATAGTTATTTTCAAATTGAGCTAAATAATTGTGCTATTGAAAGTTGGTTTTTGTGTGACAAAACACTCGCATTTAGGCTGCGTTATGGCTGTGTTATGGCTCAACGCTCAAACGTTCAGGAAAACGGATTTAGAAATAATATCAAGATGAAAAAGGATTTCACGAAAAATTTTAATTCTAATTTTTATAATATTGGATTACTATACTCGTATGAGAGCCAACTTAGCGAAGCAAAATTCACCGATCGAAAAGTTGTGACATGGATAATTTGCCGTTTATAAGTTGTTGATTAGTTGATATAATTTCTAACTTGTCGTTCTATATGTTTTGTTTTTTTTTTTTGGATTGCTTAGTCGATATTGAATTGTTTATTTAATACTTTATTATTTTACTTTTGGTAGTTTTCAATAAGTTGTTAAAATTTCCATTATATCGTGCAATGTTTTCTATGTTTTGTCTGCTAGTTTTCTAATTTCATATGAATTAAGCGAAGCACCCCCTCAAAAAGGGTTTAAAACTTCTTATATTGAATTGTTTACTGCTTATTAATTTGCCGACAACACCATCAGTCATGAATTAGATGTAACAATTTTAACTTAGCTGTGCGATGTTTTTCTATGTTTTTTTTGTTCACAGGAAAAAAAGCATTTTTTTGGTTCATTTTTGTGAATTCATGAATTTACGAAAATCTCAACAGAAAAAACATAGAAAACATCGCACGACAAAATTGAAATATTCAGTTGATAACATGACATGGAATGACAAATTCCAAATTATAAAGGCAAATTATTCACTATACATATCACTTTTCGATCTTTAAATGTTGCTTCGCTAATTATGCTAGCCTATTGAATACACTCTTATCCGGAAGTGAAGGGAAGAAAGGACAAACATTTATTCAAGGGTTTTTATTATTCAATATGATCTAAGAAAATTCGAAATTCCTCTTCATTTCAAAAAAAAAAATGACCACACTGTTCAATTTTCAATATTTTTGATATATATAACTCAAAAACTGGCTCTGGGATCTCAGAACCCCATATGTGGGATTTACACAAAAAAAAAAGGAATGACATCAAAAGGCCAGCAATTGGCCAGAAAATGTTAACAAGTTTCATAAAATGATCAGCCATAGAAAATTTTAATCAATGGTGAAACTTTTTCAAGGTCACCAATGAATTGACTAAATACTGACCTTTAACATGCGAATATCCCACAAATTGAATTTGCCAATTTTATTTTCAGACTTTTTGGAAATGGTTGGTTAAAAAACTTTAATAAAAAATATTCAAGCAAGAAAAGTTAACAAAAACCAATCAAGTACAAAATTTGCAGTGACCAGTTTGACCATACTCCCAAAAATTGTGGTCGAAAATCTTAATTCTAATCGAAATTCAAAAATGTTCTTATTCTAAGATTTTGAGTGTAGTTGACTCCCATCACATCTTTTTCATGAATAGTAATTTGGGTGATAATAAAGGGTTTTCCAATAAGAGGTGTTATTTTGATATTCAAAGAAAAATGGCATTTTTTGAGATAAATGATCGGATGTTTATTTCATTATAAAGAGGAAGGAAGCCGTTAATAATGATACACAACATCAGCCAAATGGCCGCCACGACCACGCTTACAGGACCATATCCTTTTCATGAAATTTTCCATAACCAAATCGCAAAGTGGCTGCCCTATGTCCTCGATAGCCTCACAAATTCCATCTTTGAGGTCTTGAATCGACGCTGGGCTGTTGGCGTAGACCTTATCTTTCACGTGGCCCCAAAGGAAGAAGTCGCAAGGTGTTAAATCACAAGATCTCGGTGGCCAATTGTGATCTCCTCTTCGAGAGATAACACGGTCCGGAAACTTTTCACGTAAAAGATCGATGGTTTCATTGCTTGTGTGGCACGTAGCGCCGTCTTGTTGAAAATAAACGTTGTCCAGATCAATACCATCCAATTCCGGCCATAAAAAATCATTAATCATCTCTCGATAGCGCAATCCATTGACCGTAACTGTTGCTCCAGCCTCATTTTCGAAAAAGTAAGGTCCAATGACCCCGCCGGACCATAAACCGCACCAAACAGTCACGCATTGAGGATGGACAGGCTTTTCAACAATAACTCTTGGGTTTTCCGAGCCCCAGATGCGACAGTTTTGCTTGTTGACGTAGCCTCCGAGGTGGAAATGGGCCTCATCAGTCAAGATGATTTTTCGATGAAATTCCGGATCATTTTCATGCATTTCAAGGACCCAATCAGCAAAGACACGACGTTGTTGATGATCAGCTGGCTTGAGTTCTTGTGTTAACTGAACTTTATAAGTCTTAAGACCCAAGTCTTCATGCAAAATACGGTGTAATGACGTTTGTGGAATGCCTAATTCCAAAGAACTACGAGGAATGGACAAACCTGGGTTTTCTTCAACACTTTGGGCTACAACAGCAATATTCTCAGTTGTTCTTGAGCGACGTGCACGGGTTTTATTCTTCACATCACTAACTTGTCCCAACAGCTCGAATTTGTCCACCAATTTCTGTATTGCGGTCCGACAAGGTGCTTCACGACGACCCAAAAATGTTTTAGTTTTACGAACCGTCTCTACCAAATTTTCACCATTTTTATAGTGAATTTTAATAATTTCAATGCGTTGTTGAAGCGTGTATCGTTCAATTTTTATTAATGGCGTAGTTTCTACTTGACAGTTGAAAGTGACAGTTATTGGCCTAGTCTTTGGGCTGCAGTATGATTTTGAGCTATTAAGATTTAGAAAATTGACTATTGTCGTGCTTCGTGGCTTCGTAACCTTGGTGGACAGTAGCAGAAAAAGAAAACATTAATTAATTTCATCTGTAAATGACTTGTTTTGGTCAGAAATGAGAGCACAATTATATTTGCAAAGGCATTTTTTGACGATTTAAACGAACATTCTGAATTGAAGATCAAAGACTCTTGATATCTTTTATTACAGCTGGACAAAATTGAAACTTCTGTACACAGGAGCAAAAATTCTGTCCAACAGCGGTAACCATATGAATGAATATTGTTAAATTAATATATTCTACGAAAAAGTAGTAGAAGCCTTTTTCACAAAGAGCTTTGTCAGTCGGAACAGCAAAGGTTACATTTTGGAGGCTTATTTTGTACTTGCTCTATGGGGCAAGTATTGGTTTCGTGTAAAAAAAATGTTGAAGCTGTAATCAAAGCTAACACTACGATTATCAAAAAGTCCGAAAAAGTGGCTATTCGTCATGCCGTCCGTCGGTCTGTGCGTCGCGTCGGTGCGTCCACTATAATTTGAGCTAGATTCTAAACGGGTTAACTGATTTGCTTCAAATTTGGTAAAGAGCATTTTTATGTGATTCCCTAGAACGGGTAGCTACCCTACAATTTCATTTCATTTTTTTCAAAACGGCCCTAACGATTTTGATTAAACTTCGTACCTGTAACAAACCAATTCAATTGTAAGAAAACTGTTTTTTCAGGTTTTTCTCCAAAAACTCACATAACGGTATTAGGTATTCCACGTTTTTTTTGAGAAAATGGTCTTATTTTTGCCATGTTTAAACTGATTTTGTTATAATTTTACAATCTGATGCTTCTCAATAGTTTAAACAATATTACATTAAAATACAAAATTGAAAAACATCGTTTTAGAAACAAAAACAATCAAACACTTTACTTTTGACTCTTTTAATATTTTCTCTTTAAATGTATGCATCATGCATCTTCACTGTGGGGTAACACACCGTATTAAACCACAAGAGCAAGTTCATACGATCAAGTGGAGCATACTTTATTTAATTGTCGCTACACGTGTCCCTCTCTTATAAATAATTATTTTAATTTAAGAATACATCATTCACCCATCGTCTAAAAATAAAACGCACGCCATGTTGTTCAAAATCAAATTCTCTAATAAATCTGAGTTGCATCTTTCAATAAAATGCCAAATAGTTCCATCAATTTTGCAATGAATTTCAAAATATTATGCAGAACCTTGTTGCAGAAGTTCAAAAATAGAAAAATTGTAATTAATGATTAAAATCGCAAATAGGTAGGTAGGTATAGCATATGGGAAGCGCTTTATTTTCTTTATGAAAACAAAGCCATTGCATTTGCATCCCCAATGTCGATGCTGCTGCCTGTCTGCCCCACCGTGCCACATCATTCCAGTATAGTTAAATCTATAAACAATACTTTACACCGTCTCCACACTGAAATATCCCGATTCGGATGACGGCAAATGAAAACAAGCGCATTTCACTAGCACTTCAGTGTTTACACAACACTTTAGGTGTATTTACTTTCAAGACATATCGGATTCAGAGCAAACAACCGATTGTTGCTTTATATACAATTTTGCTAAGAGATTTTCAAAAAAAAAAATAAAACAAAAAAATATTCAGCAGAGTCAAACGCTTCCAAACCCGCACAGGAGTGGTATAGGTATTTACGGATAGTTGGTATGTATAGTCGATGATGCCCCTCGTATAGCGAGCGACCCAAAGGATGAATACTATCTAATTGAGCTATAAAAATTCAATCACCCACACGTTCTCTTCAAATTACGAATCAATGCAAACAATTTTGTGCCATTAATTAAAAACGAAAACCTGCCCAACTGACGTCACAGCAGCGGCATGCAGGATGATTTACAAGCTATCGCATAACACACATACCGAATACACTTCTCATTCCCACACTCCTCACCTCGACCTCCCCATCACCTCCTTCGATGATACGCATAATTAAAATGCGATGCCGTTGTGCCGCTCGGTAAACTATATATTTTACTGATTCATGAATCGGATGCGAATCTCATGTGAGTTCATGGTTGCCGTTGTGCTAATTTATGTAGGTATAGTGCCATATATATTTTTCATCATAATCGAAATAAGCGTTTTAAGTTAGCGAACTAGAACCATTTCATTGCAATCCATTAACTCGGGATAAAGTAGTAAGGACTGTATCATTCGGTGCAGGGTCAACAATGGAAGCTCGCTAAATGAATTATACCCATGGGTGAATTTTTCAAAAATGCAACGAATGCCTTCATTGAGGAACTAACAAACACTGGTGAATTACCTACAAGTCTTAAAAAAAGCATAATATTTCCTATATTGAAGAAAGGTGATCCAATGGAGTCAAGCAACTATAAAGGGCATTTCCTTTCTAAACACGGTCACACAAATTTTCACAGGCATTTTGCTGGAAAGACTGACGGAATGGGTTCATGGAAACCACTTGCTCAGTGAGTATTACGCCGGATTCCAAAAAGGTTATTCCACGATTGATAACATCTTCACCCTCACCAGTATCGCTCGATCATATCTGGATAGAGGGAAAAAGCTTAATGCGTTCTTTGTGGATTTCAATCAAGCGTTCGATGCCGCATTGACAGAAAAGCCTTACTCTACAAACTCAGTAATCTTGGGGTATCAACGAAAATGCTGAAAGTAGTGCAAAAGCTTTATGATGGGAACCTTACGGCGGTCTGGCATGGAAACGTGCTATCGGAATGGTTTGAAACTGAAACAGGAGTCAAGCAGGGCTGCCCTCTTAGTCAACTTTTATTCTCGCTGTTTCTGGATGACCTTACTGAATATCTGCCCGGAGGAATAACATACGCTGAACTAAAGATAAAACTCTTGCTATACGCTGATGACATAGTTATATTAGCCGAAAGTCCAAATGGTATGCATCTGATGATCAACAAATTCCAAGCATACTGTACTTTGTGGAATTTCACACTCAACACTGCTAAATCAAAAATCTTGATCTTTAGAAATGGGACGGAACGATATGCAAGAAACGAGAAATGGACCTGGCACAACGAAGAAATAGAAACAGTTAAAGAGTACCGTTACTTGGGAGTACTCATCACCCCTCAACTCTCATTCAGGAAACATCTCCAAGAAAAATTAAAAGAAGCAAAACGTGCAATAAACTGCAGCTGGAGCGGAATCCTTTACAAGAAGGAAGTTGTGCCGAGCGCCAAGTATAGAGTGTTCGAAGCAGTGATGAGGGCAATTATGTGCTATCCAGCACAAGTCTGGGGCATCATTAAGAGAATGTTCAGACTTCCTTATTGCACCCCAAACTATATACTACACATGGAAACGGGCATATCACCACTGTACATTTACACACTAAAGCTTCACTCCGACTAAATCCAGAAGGTGATGACGCAACCAATGAATCGCCTTAAGTATAGAATCGTCAAATACCTACAAGATCGAAACAAACAGTTCTTCAGCGAATGGTCGAGACTTGGCCGAGAACATAATGTTACAATAATGGAAATTAGAGATGCAGAGTGGAGCAGGTCGCGGCAGTTGCTCCTGGAAAAAATCGAAAACGCCCAAATTACGGATTTCCGAAGGCAAATCCAAAACAGCCTTACAAGGGAAACCTACAAGCTACTCCAGCACGACCTCGGGCCTACAAATTATATTCACGATGTGCACAGTATTGATATGATATCCATAATCTGCAAAGCCAGAAGTGAACTCTTGCCATTAAATTATATGCCATATAGAACCGACATAAATCCTACGTGTACTCTTAGAGAAATGGAAGACATCCAGCATTTCATTGGATGTCCAGTTAGATGTATAGTTCTGAAAGAGATTCGAATATTGATCTGGAAAAAAGCAACTCTATCATTCGAAGAGACCATACAAATCCTAAATGGAGAAAACTGGAACCACCTCTACACCTACATAAAACCAGCACTCTCGTATCGACAAAATATAATAAACGAAGCTTTTTAAATAAACAAAATAATTTTTAGTAGACAGTGATTAGACAAAACCTAAGATCTTATCTTTTTATAAAACAGAAAATTCTCTTTTTTTTCGGCTGACGGCAAAAGCCAATGCTCTATTGTGAAACATGTATACAAATTTGTACCAAAAGAATTAATAAAATCACATATTACTATACCCATGGGTACAGTTTTCAATTCTCCTGTATGAAAAAGGTGTTGCCTAATTTATTTTTAAAAAGACTTCACACAAAACAATTTATTCAACGACAGTTGTTGCTTTATCGATTAAACCTTCCGATTAATTATGAAATATTATTTAATTGAAATTACTTCCTCGGCTCCGGCTTGGCAGTATGCCATTATGTCCACCCAGTTTTTCAACACATTTTCAATGGTTTCAGCCACTATTTCTCAAATAGTTTACACGGTTAAGAATATTGGACTATTTTTCAGTCAATTATGTATTCTGCATTGCATTTCAATCCACACCAAAATTTTATTAGAATTAAAATGGTTAATCCTTTTTTAAATTGAAATATAATCAATATTGAGAATAGAAAAATTTACCAATATCTGGGGAAATTGTTCTTTCAAAATAATATATTTTGTTAAAAATTTATCAAAATTATTTTTGTAATTGAAATTGTTAAAACTTTACTAAAATGTTCTTAGTTTTAAACAATTTTTAACTAGTATCATACTTAACCCATTTTCTTACGAAACTTAAGCTGAACGCACCTAAAACAGTGACATTGCGTGCAAAAAATGAAGGAAACATACCTTTTTAAAATTTGTCTATGTCAAAGTGACATATGGATTTGGTAATATGTTAAAAAGATAAAACAGCAATTTGGCGATTTTAACTTTGGTAAAATGTTAAATGCCGTAATATTCACGCCGTTTAACATCGGTTTAAATTCAGTAGGGGAGAGGGGAGCACCTTTGAACACATTTTGGTTTAGAGTCTCCAAAAACCCAGTGTGATGGAATTATTGGCCTGTTTATTATCGGCACTTCGAGAAACATATTTAAAGTTTAATTTAAATCCATTTTTGACCAAATTTAATACAGATTTATGTTTTATTTTTATTAAAATACAAAATAGGTCCTTATGCTCAAAGGTACCCCACATTAGGGTGTCCCGTCGTTGTATGGAGAACAATTTTTTGTCGAATTTTTCGTCGAAAGGGGTATCAAAAGTTGCGTATTAGCGCGTAGATGCAGAATATGTACGTACTTTTTTATTTGGACATAACTTTTGGGCCTCTACCGACGTTTGAAAATTTACAAAAAAACTTTAAGATGCACATTTTGTTTTGTTTCTTTTTGTATTATTCCAATAAATTTTTTTCATTTATAAGTTAAATTTAAGTTAAGGTAAAGGTTTTAAACAAATCAAATATTTTCGGAAGTTAGAAATAAGTTTTCAAAACCAAAAATATACTCAAAATTTATGGTTAAAGAAGAGAATTTATTAAATGAAGTCAACTCACTTTTTTAACAAACGAATCATAATGCGACCATAGGATGCCACTAAAATATATATTTGATGAAGGGAGGGAGCAAATAGTTTAAACCTCATTATCAAGTATACCTAATTCATGACTTAAAAGCAATACAAACACGGCCCTAAAATATAATATGTAGCTCCTAATAATTGCATATTTTCTACTCGTATGTGCTCTGATCATGAATTGGGAAAATTCATTAACAACATATTGAATGCATATTATTTTTACATTACATTTATCAAGGAAGGTTTGTTTCTTACCGAAAACCACACAGACACGAAACATTTCATTATGTACTCAACAAAAATTTTATTATTGTTTGGAAAAATACTAGAACTTACATAAAGCCCTAGGACTTTTTTTGCAGTTGTGAACTATCTTATATATGCCATTTTTCACGTTTTCGATTGGCTAATATGGATGGAAAGTAACCTGTTTTGATTATTTTCAATCATTAATAAGAAAATTGATTCTGGTTTCGCAAGAATTAAATATTTTCTGCTAGAACTGTCCTATGGTTTTTCATGCTGGAGGTCTGGGATCAAATCCTAGCTTTGGCACTTTAGAAAATGTTTTTCTCAGAGGTACTGTGCCTTGCGGTGACAGACAAATCCTTCAAAAGTATCTCTTGTGATGATTAAGTGCGCTTCATCTTAGACCTTAAATCGTTGGTCCCATCTATTTCTGCTGGCTGGTTGAGAGTTATAAGTCATATAAGTTGTGTAACAAATTCATATATTCATAAATTACAAGAGACGAATCTCGTATTAATGTTATTTACTATTCCATTCTTTTACAGGACTGCAGTAGCAACAGTTGCAGGAGATCGAAATTGAACTGAAAATGCATACCTATCACAAACTCTTGACACATACTGTATAGAACAAGTAGAATTTTGCTAACTTGATGACGGTGACCGACGTTGAAGTGTTTTAGATGACTGATAAAAATTGTACTGACTAACCTTATGGTTTCGACTAACTCTACTGTATCGAATGTATCGTCTTTAACCGTTGGTAAAGCAGTAGAGGCAGAAGGCAGCCATTTGATTATACAGATTGCACTACTTTTTTTTCATCTAGTGGTTTTTTATTTTAATGGCGTCAGTTTTTTTTAACAATACCGATCACAGTTTTACTGAAATATCTTTGATCCGCTTGCGGCAAACATATTCTTTCAAATGATATAAAAATAAGTTCTCAAATGCAAATAAAAACATTCAAATTACTAAAAGAAGTTAAGTTGACATGTTTAAAGAATTGTTGTTATACAAAAAACAATGAATATTTGCTTAGTTTTCAAAACTTCAACGAGCGGTAGAGCCCCAAAAGTACCCTCCAATTTGTATTTTATTATTTCTCCTGTAATATGCTGTTCAATACGCAACTTTTGAGGGGTCTTTCATTAAGATACTCCGAAAAAATTTTTGACGTGACACCCTACCCCACATGTGGGGCCCGTTTGAATTTACCTGGGGCACATTTGAATGGAAGTATTTATAATTATTTTCAGCAGTAAATATTATGAGTATAAGAGCATATATCTATTGAAGGAAACGATAAACAGTATAAATAAAAAAATTATGTTGAAACCGAATATAAAAAATACTTTAATATAGGATATTAAATCTTTTTAAAGGTGTATACCACTAGTTAAAATGTAGACTTTTAGAAATAAATAGATTAAAACAAAAAGTCTCTTTGAAGCTTTAATTTTAATGGCTTCAACATTCCAACTGTCTTACGAAGAAAAAATTTAAAAAAAATTTCAAAAACTAGTTTTAAACCTGTTGAAAGGTGCCCCGACCGTTTCATACAAAACGTATAAAACAACATTAAACTCGGCCATAATTATTATAGATGAACGTAAGAGAGGCACAACAAAATACATAGTTGACGTGTAAAGATATCGGCATTCTCATGTTTAAAATTAAGTTTACGCTTTGAAATATTTATTTTTAAAGATTTTACTAGCCATGTTCAAAGGTACCCCGCGTTGAAACGTGCCGCCCTCTCGCCTATTCGGTTTAAAATTTTTAAACGGACTAATCGGTAATATTCACTCACTTAAACCGACGCGACGTTAACTAAAATTTTAAACCGAATGATCGGTTTAACTATGATAAACCTAGTCCAACTTAAACGAGGCATTTTCGTGTCGTTTAGATACGGTTTAAATGATTTTAGCTAATATTCAAAATTGTATTGGTTTATTCAGTCAGTGCAAAATATTCAGTCAAGCAGTTAGAAAGCGGAGCGTCACTGTCGGTGACAGACAAGCCAGTCGTTAAAAGCTGCACCGTTCCAAAAAACAGCATGACTGTTGAAACGAAACCAAACATTATTTATTAGTGTTTTGAAAAACGGCACCCCACCGGTCTCCAAAACAGTAGCCATCAGATATTGATCGGCAAGTTTTGTAGGTGTCTTTTTTTGTTGAAGTATCGTTTTCACAATTCGAAATCCATTCGTTGCTGATAAAGGGAAAGAAAAATAAAAGAGAGAAAAGAAAAATACAAGAATATACAACTCACTGGTCAAGTGGTTTACTGCCACGTCTGGTGTTGCATTGAAAATTCGGGAGATTTCCTCCCACCAGCGTGTGCGACCGTACAGTGTTATATAGTATTGACGTCACTGGCCAAAATAAGGTCACACAACAAATCAGTTTTAAATTGAGTAAAGCGTTTGGCCCGATTTGAATTCTCAAATGTATTTGTACTTAAACTAATAAATGCAAATTGCCGTTACAATTCGGAATCAATGTAATACGAATATTGTCATAAAATTGTCAAAATATGTCACGATACAAAATTTTGCATATTCTGTGGTATATACACTGTTGTTCAAGTTTAAGCCCTGTGCGCTGCTGATGCGAAACGAACAATTCCGTACAAAAGTGAATCAAACGAAAAATATCGTTCTCCTTTTTTTTGTGTACAGTTCAATGAGTGAAATTGATAATTGTAGCTGATTATTTTAATAAGTATCCGCAATAGTTAGTACAATTTTAGAATCCTACGGCAATCAAATTTGAAGTGAAAATGAATTTTGAACAGTAAAATAATTCTGAATTACGCATGTGCAGTGCATACCTAAACCTTTTATGAACACATTATAACAACGCATTATACAACTGAAGGACAAAATTCTTAAAAAAAAAGAAAGTTGAAATCAGTTTTTTTTGTTGGTATAGATAAAGGTACCTACGTATTTATATAGGTAAATACTTTGTTTCACAACAAGAAAAAAATGTCATCTCGTCAAAAATAAAAAGTCATGTTTCAATAGAAAATAAGTTAGTTCATTTATCAAAATCATATATTTTAAGTTATGGTAACCCTTAAAATATACACAAATCATTTTGTTCATATTAAAATATGGCTGATGTTATTTTCTTGCTATTTTGATACAATTTGAATTGCATTTTAAATTTCTTGGATTAAAAAAAAATAATGCTTCCTATTTTAATCAAATCCAAACAATTCAAATTTAATACTTTTATGAATTGAAAAAATTACGGATTATTAAAATAAAAGTTTGCAGAGTTATATTCTAATTTTTAGGTATATCATTCTAATATGAATGGATTACATTTAAATCAATGAAATTCTTTATTCCTGTTAAAGTACGTTCAATGCCATTATGTATGAAACTCGATTTCTTTTGCATGACCACCACGGGCACGCTTGCAGAAGTCCAGACGCTGAAACCAATTTTCGACGGTTTTCAAGCATAAATCGGCCGATACTGCTGCAATTTCACGTTCGATATTCGTACGAAGTTCATCAATCGTCGCTGGCTTGTTGGCATAGACCATAGACTTGACGTAACACCACAGGAAATAATCTAACGGCGTCAAATCGCACGACCGAGGCGGCCAAGCGACTGGACCATTTCGTGAGATAACACGTTCTCCAAACTTGGTTTCCAATAAATTGATTGTGACATTCGCTGTGTGGCTTGTGGCGCCGGCCGTCCTGTTGGAACCATATGTCCTCCAAGTACATATCATCCAATTGGGGCCAAAAATATTCGGTTATTATTGAACGGTAGCGATCCCCATTCACAGTAACGTGCCGGTCTTGATCATCACGGAAGAAGTACGGCCCAATGATGCCGGCCCATAAACCACACCAAACCGTAATTTTTTTTCGGGATGCAATGATGACTCATGGAGAACGTGTGGATTGCTGCCTGACCAATACCGCATATTTTGTTTATTGACGAAGCCATTCAGCGAGAAATGAGCCTCATCGCTGAAGATGATTTTTCGATGAAAATCCGAATCATTTTCAAGTTGTTGCTCAGCCCAATTCACGAACATACGACGCTTCTGGTGGTCAAGCGGCTTCAGTTCTTGCGTAAACTTAATCTTGTAAGGATGTAGGCCAAGATCTTTACGTAAAATTCGCCACAACGACGTCACAGAGATGCCCAACGCTTGAGAACGACATGTGAGAGACACATTTGGGCTTTCTGCAACTGAAGCCTCAGCGCAGCAATATTCTCGACACTGCGGGCACTTATTTATCTCACTGGCACTGGAACATTTTGTACTGTGCCTGTGGATTCAAATTTGTCCACTAGACGCTCAATTGTTGATCTGCTAGAACGATTATGACGACCATAAATTGGACATAGCGCTCTTAAAGTTGAGGCCACTGACTCCGAATTTCGGTAGTAAATTTTAATAATTTCGACTCGTTGTTGGCTCGTATGTCTTTGCATCATGAAATGGCAAACCTTACTGAAGAGAAATGTCAAAAGAGCGGCAAGAAATATGGCGTCGTTTGCTGTCCCTGTTGCTCTACTTTTGTAGCGTCCCTTTTGAAAAACCCTTTACATTCCAATCCTATGGATTTAATGCTAATCCTTTTGGTGTTACAAATAATAATTTTAATACAAAACTATTTGAATTGAATATAAAATTATTACAAAAATTGTTTTATGCTTACAGAATACTAAGACGTAATACTCTATGTGTTACACACTCTTGTAATACGAAAAACGTAAAAAGAAATATCCTAACATTTTTAACGTTGTGCATAATTATTACATTTCTTTAACTGGGGCTGTAATACAATTTTTACCAATTCGTAATGTAGTATAACTCAAAATATGTAGATATTATTGAGTATAATTTTAGACTTAGTTTAATTTGTTGGCATGTTGGCATGACATACAATAAATTTTTCCATATTTAAATTTAAACCAATACTTGAATTGTATTGAAAATATTTTTGATGTGTAAACAACTATGCTGGCCGTAGAGTGAAAAAAAAACGTGAAAGTTCGTGTGCAACGTTACGTCGTGCAACGTTACGGTGTGGAACGTTACGATCTGCATACTAGGATGGGTGCGTTCAGTGAAAAAAATCTTAAGATCCCCTTCAAGCAAAAACAAGTCCGTTTTGGATCCGCGCACGTTGATGTTTACACATATTAACCGTGAGTCCCGGCACTCACACAATTTTTTTTTTCTTTTGCTTACGGGTTGGAATAAATTTTAAAATCAATAGCATTACTTCTGGGAAATTTAATTTCATGTAATCCTGACACGAATGCTTTTTATGAGACTTTGTCTTGAAATATAAAGGGTCCGCCATCTAACGTTTTTTTTTTTTCAACTGTGTTTATTTCGTGAATGGTAACACTTAGCTCATGTCTGATTCGACAGATAATTAGTTTTATCCTTCCGCTGAACGAATATGGTTGTGTATACGCTTCCCTAACTGGGCCTGCGATCGACTTAGAGAAGATGCCGATTTTGCCAAAAAAAATCATCTTTTCAGATGAAGCTCATTTTGATCTTGGCGGGTAGTAAACAAGCAAAATTGTCGCATTTCGGGCACAGAAAACCCGCACGCATACATTGAAAAGCTGATACACCCAAAACGAGTCACTGTTTGGTGCGGATTTTGGTCCAGAGGCATAATTGGGCCATTTTTCGAAAATGAGCAAGGAGTGGCCGTTACAGTCAATGGCGATCGTTATCGGGCCATGTTGAACGAATTTTTGTTCACAAAAATGGAAGAGGAGGATATTGGCAACATTTAGTTTCAACAGGACGGTGCTACGTGCAACACAGCCGAAGCTACACTCGATATTTTGCGCCATTTTCAAAAAAAAAAAGGAGTTATTTGACGGACCCTTTAGTATGTATGTGTTGTATTTTATTCTTTTTTATCATAAATCAAGGAAGTATTAAGCATTTAACTCCAATTATATTACTTCCTTGAATATGCAACACAATATACCTAGAATAAAAATACAAAAACCTAAAAAAAGGTTTTCCCAAATTTTTAAATTGGTATCAACGTATGATAAATGATTTAGAGCCGATTTTTCAATCATCTGTTAAAGAGTCTGTTAACTGTCAGAGGAATAAAGTTATTTGACTCTTAAACGGTCAGATAATAGCATTGAATTTTTCAATCAAAAATAAACACTCAGTTAATTATTCTATAGAATAATTAGAGATGATGTCAAATTAAAAAAAAATATTCAAATCGAAACGTCACTTATTCTCGTATTTCGTGTTTATTTACTATTTTGTACCATTAGTTTGCATTTGAATTATATTTAATAAAGTGCATTTTTTTACATTTTATATGGAAAATAAAAAAGATTATAAAAAAATAGTTATGTGGGTTTCGTCATGCGTCCGTCGGCATCGGCGTCGGTCGGCCTGTGCGTGCACTGTTGTTTGAGCTAGAGCCTAAACGGATGGACCGATTTGCTTCGAATTTGGTACAGAGCATTTGTATGTGATTCCCTCGAGTTTGAATAAGAATTTTTGTTTTAGCTCATCTAGAACGGGTAGGTGCCATACAAATAAAAAAAGGCTTCAACGATTTTGAGTAAGCTTCGTACCTGTAATAAATACATACATACATAAGTCAATTGTAAGAAAACTGCATTTCAGGTTTTTGCCAACAATTCACATAACGGAATTAGGTATTTATTTTACGTTTTTTAAGAAATTGGTCTTATTTTTGGGTAATTCAAGTAGGTAAATCTCTTTGATAGGTCTACCGATTTTTATAATTTTGCAATCTGGTTCTTCTTTAATATTAAAAGCAATATGAATTGAAAAACAATTTTTTTGACATTTAATTTATTTATTCCTAAGAATAACTCCTTATTCCGCTCTCAAACGGGCAGATAACTTTATTCCACTGGTAAAAGATTTATTCCTAGGAATTAGTTGTATCTGATTGTTGAAAAACTGATTTTTTTAGTCTATCTGAAGAATAAGTACTAACTGATGGCTTAACTAGCTATTGAAAAAACTGGGCCTTAATGATATAATAATTTTGCCCTGAAACTTACATTATCTCGCACTCAATAACTGAAATAGAATTCTGTGAAATAGATGGAAAATAGTAGTCGTTCTATTCGTGTAAACGTAAGCGATCAAGGCTGCTGAATTTGCTAGACAAACCACCACTAAAGCCCAGTTTTTCAGTGGTCAGTTTAACCAGAGTTATTTAACTCTAGAATTAAATTATAACTGAGGAATCAGATTTTCGGTGGAGAATACAAGCGGGTCGACTAAATAAACTCAACATGCATTTGTTAAGGGTCGATCAATAGTCACAAACCTTTGTGTTTTTTTTTTTTTTTTACAAATTATTGCTTAAAACAAATGGTAATCAAGTATAGATATACTCTACAAAAAATTCGTCAAAGCATTTGACCGTGTAAATCTTGGTGTGCTTTTACAAAAGCAATTGAAGATGGGTTGTAATAGCTCGTTTCTCGATTGGTTAAATTCGTACCTCTCTAACAGAAAGCAAATTGTCGTGACTAGTGACAATTGGACAGGAATCAAGTCTTATTAATGTGAACTCAGGTCTTCCTCAAGGTAGTCACTTGGGGCCATTGCTCTTCCTTTTATCTATTAATGATTTACTTTCAGTTTTTAGAAACGCTTTTTGTCTAATGTTTGCCGATGATGTTAAATTTGTGTATGACATTCCCTCTATATTAGACTGCCAACGACTTTAGACGGATATAGACTAGCTATTTGAATGGTGCAAATACAATCACCTTAAATTAAATTATTCAAAATGTAAACTTTTCAGTGGAACTAGATCACATATCGACATTAACTATATTTACCGAATTCACAGGGATGCATTCTCCAAAGAGTTGAATTGGTAAAAGATCTCGGTGTACTTGTTGACTCTAAATTAGACTTTCGTGTTCGTGCTTATCTTGATTTTATAGTTTGAGTTTCTAAGGGAAACTCATTATTTGGATTTCTAAAACAAAACGGTTCCGATTTTAAAGATATTTACCCAATCAAAACATTGTTTAATTCACTAGTACTTCCCTATATTGAATAAAGTTCTATAACATGATTCCCTTTCTCCGCGGATGGAATACTACGAATTGAGCAAATTAAAAAAAAAATAAAATTCACGTGATTTGCTCTTTGCACTTTGAACTGGTCAGTCGAAAATGCTGAATTATCTTTCTAGATGTGCCCTGATTAGTATGCAAACACTTGAAGTCAGAAGAAAAGTTGAAAGCATAATTTAAAAAAAAAAAATATTCTTTCAAACCTAATAAATTCTTTTGAATTATTAAATCTTATAAAGTTTTATATCCCTCATGTATTTTCTAACTTAACGTAGAATAATGATCCACTCGAAATTCATTAGCGGCAACCCTGTTCATATTTGTATTGATTAATGCTTATATTAGATTAGAGTGCTAACAGAGCAGTTATCACCGAAAAGCAATATTAATTTGTGATATGAATTTTGTTTTTTTTTTTATTCTGCTATTACTTTTATTTCATGACCTCGATTATTTTATTAATCGCCTACCCCACTATACACACATCGCACACACACAACCCTCCAATCCCTCAAATAAACATAAACTATGCGACCCATATAATAATTGAGATGTGGAAATATTTTTATTTTCAACCCAAATAAAACGCGTTTTGCATAGAATCAGATTAATTTTAAGCTAAATGAACGACAACAATGATATTTTTAATGAAAAAATACTTCACCGCGAAAAAGTGATCAACGTTTTTTTTTGTTTATTTGATTATTTTTTTTTTTTTTTTTGTGTTGAATTTAAACATTATTTATTTAAACCACACTGTTGAAATAACACCGAGAATATTATTTGAATTTATGTTGCAACTATAAATTTAACTGAGAGATAATTGATATTCGATTGAATACACAAATGCGTAAACAAGGATTTGGTTGAAAAGTTCCGCGATAAATCAAGGGAAAATGCGTGGAGGAGAAAATTAAGATAAATTGTTTAGTTTAGATATAATATGTATAATTCATATTTTGTTTTAGTTAAAGGCTACACATTTTTTTTATCAGATCCTTTGATAGAACAAATAGCCACAGCTAAGCCATATATTGTGAATGTATTTAGGTATATTATTGACGAATATATCAATACAAAATCAAAGCCCCTTCAGGCAGGTTTCGTCCTAAAAAAAATGCTAAAATTTAGACAATTACTGTACACTAATCAATAATTTGGCATTAAACAGGGCTATTCATTTAGTGGTTTCAAGTTGGCAGCGCTGGCATTTGACACCTGTCAAACTCAGCTGTCATTTGAAGTGCCATAATATTAGGTGAATGTTTGCCATTTACGATAGTGGATCGCTAAACAACGCGTTCAAATTATTAAAACTTACAATAAAAGTGGTGATTCAAACGTAGCCACTTTTCGCGCACTACGCGATGATTATTATCGTCATAATCAACCGACTACGCAAGCAATCGGTAAAACAAAACTGTGAAGAAATTTAAAGAGAGAGGAAGCGTTACTGATGTTGTAAGGCCTGTGTATCATCGTAATTCATACTCAGTCGAAAGTATTGCTTCTGCAAGTGCAAGTGTTGCTGATGATCTGAATTTATCGATTTCCCGGCGTTCGCAGCAATTGAACGTGACGTTGTTGGCTTTCAGTCCTTAAATTTAATGTAGGTAAAAGGTGTTTTTTTAGACGTGTGGTTTTCAAGAAAAAATAAAACGCATATAATTTAACGTTAAAGCCAAGAAATTTAGCTTTGTTATAAAGATAAGGGTTTGCCATTATGTTTTAAAAATGATTTCAGTTAATCGGCCGCCACAGCTGGCTCGAATAAATTCCAGCCGAGAAACCCAATTTTCTACAGCTCCAATTGTTGCGCGCGATGGTGGATATACTCATTCGAGTCCTCTTCGATACTGTGCTCCACAGCAGCAATAGCGTCTTCGGTGTGCACTGTACGGCGTCTCTGAGGATGCGCATTATCCACTAGAGTAAACGTGGTGTGAAAACGATCCATGGTTGCTCAAATTATCGACTCTGCTGGGTGATTATGCTGCCCGAATATTGGACGCAGCGCATGATGCGTGGCGCGAACCGAAACATTATTTTGGTAATAAATTTGCACAATTTGCAAACGTTGTTCAGGAGTAAGTCTATTAATTATGAAATGGCAAACCAAACTGAGCATAAATCAAGTGACAGCTGTCAAAAACATCAACTCCAAAAAAAGTATTGCCAGATTGAAAACTACACGTCTAAAAAAAACACCCTTTACATACTCTCACATATCATAAAAGGTCATTCATTTTTCAGTTTCGAAAGTAAAGCTTAATAAAGCACACACAGCGATACATTTTTGATGAAAATATTATTTCATTATAAAGTTTGGACATTCATATTAAGTGTGAAATCAATATCATATAAATGGCCGCCTCGGGAAGATTCGCAGCATGCGATTCTTTTGAGGTAATTTTTAACCACTTTTTCGCACATTTCGGGCGGTATCTCGGCCATAACTTGAGTATTGTTGGTTTTTAATGCATCTAGAGTTTGGGGATTATTCGAGTAAATACGGTCTTTTGTGTAGCTCCACATACAAAAAATCTAGCGGTATCAAATCGCATGATCTCGTGGCCAATTGACGTCGCCGAAACGATAAATTACGCGACCATGAAAATTCTCACGCAATAAAGCCATGCTTGGTCGTGTTGTGTGACTTGTTGCCTCGTCTTGTTGGAACCACATATAGTCCAAGTCATGATCTTCAATCGCACCGGCCAAAACATCGGTCACGACTCTTTCAATTGCTGCGAACGCGGGGAAATCGATAAATTCAGATCATCAGCAACACTTGCACTTGCAGCAGCAATATTTTCGACTGAGCATGAATTACGATGATACACAGGCCTTACGACATCAGTAACGCTTCCTCTCTCTCTTTAAATTTCTTCACAATTTTACTGATTGCTTGCTTAGTCGGTTGATTATGACGATAATAATCATCGCGTAGTGCGCGAAAAGTGGCTACGTTTGAATCACCACTTTTATTGTAAGTTTTAATAATTTGAACCCGTTGTTAAGCGATCCATTATCGTAAATGGCAAACATTCACCTGATATTATTATTCAACAGTCATTTAATATTGTTGCTATTTAGTCCTGAAAGTTAAAGTATTTTGATTCAAAATAGCTTCTAATGACCTTTAGTCCCTTAAAATTGTATTCATAACGAATAAAGCTTTGGATTATGGTTGCGACCACCGCACATTCCCCATTATTCCACCACAATCTGCGGGTTTCCATAAAGTCACATAGTACCTACCTTGCACTCAAATTACACTTACTTACTGTAGCACCACCTTACAGTCCAGGAGTGACCAGGGTCAAATAACACTGCATATAAGAAATTTATAATTAGTACCTACTTAGTTGAGGTTATTAATTGGTTTCCATAAGAATTCGTCCCATACCTACATACAAATTGGTGAAGGTATAGCAAGTAATAGACATAATGAAACAAACATTTATATTGCGTGAACATTCTTTTCTCACATTTTTACCCATCAGACTTCAATCATTAGTAAAAATTCCAACCAAAACCTAACATTGTGAAGGTGTTATACATACAATTCACGATGTATAGTAGAGTAGGCATCTGTATTTATTTATTCACACTAAATTTGTGTCTCATTTGGAATGCAATCAGAACCGGGAAATACAAATTCCTTTCGCATTCGTTTATAATTAATTCCCCCACATTCTCAATTACTCAGCCATCACCATCACAGAATAGCCATGTTCAAAATATAACAACAAAAAAATACTTCTTATTCAAATATTTCCAACAAATCCAACCCCAAATAATACTACTTATCTATTTATCGACTTTATAACATAGACAACTATACAGCACCAGCAAGCCACTTACCTTGTGAAAAGCTTTACGGAAATTTTCCGACAGAAAAGCATAGAGTACGGGATTGATACACGAGCTCGTGTATGCCAGTAAATGTGAGATTATTTGCAAAACAACCGACCAGGTGGAAGTGGCATGGTACAAATCCATACTCTTCAGAACCATTATAATCTGAGGAAAAATTAAACAAAAAAAAAAATAAATTAAATTATTTTTCTCGCTAATTTAAACTCAATGTAAACATTTTAATAGCCAATTATGTATTTTTGAGGATCTTAGAAACTCAAATATTGCCCACCTGTATTGGCAGCCATAGTGATGCGAATGCAATCACCACGACAACTACCAGCCGGGTTACACGTTTTCGGCCCCGTTGGGACTCCTCGGACATCTTAACCCCGGCACCCTGCCGCCAGAGGCTCGTTATCATCCGGATGTAGAGACCGCTAATTATTATCAGTGGCAGAAAGTAGGAGGCAATCATGAATGTAATGTGATATGTCGACCATGAGATATAATCGTTCTTATCATTAAATCGACACACCAGCCATGGATGAGCCTCGTCCGCGATTTCCTGTAAACACAAATTGGCAAAAGTTATAAAAATTAAAATTAAAAAAAATATAAAACATTTTTTTTTTTTATAGAATCAGCATGGTATTTGAGTGTGAATTTATGATGTTGGTATAGGTAGATTTGTTTAACACACTCGTAGGCTCGCAATTAGTTAATGGATAGGCGGATATAGAGCTGTTAAATCGACTTTAATCCGTTAGTAATTTGGCTATTTATCGAAATCACTTGCAATTTATGGTAATAAGAGTTCTCCTTTATGCCAAATGGATTCTTTATATAGAAAAACAACTTTTCAATATTAATCAATTGGACTCAATTGGTTTGTAAATATTTGAATTCTGATTTAGATCAACTTTAAGAGGTATTTCGATTTTGAGGTCGGAAGCTATATAAACACAACAGAATCTAGCAGCAAATTGATAATGCGGGGCTTACAACTATCGTTGTTGAAACATAACCGCATTTGAAACGCCGCCGATTTCCAGCTTGTTAGACATTTAGTACAGTTCTGCTTTTTAAGCTTTTTAAGCTATATTAATATCTTAAGCGTGAACAAAAGGACTTTTTTGGCTATTCCATATATTCCGCGTTCCGTCCCACAGCGTAGGTTTGTGTTGCAATCTGTACGTTGGCCTACAATCTCGACTAATTTAAGGATTTGCTTAAACTTATGACACATGAGAATTGTAAGTGGAACAATAGACGTGGCAGTAGAGTGGCATTAGACATATTTGCCTCAACAAACAAGCTTCTTTAGCCAGTTCGGTTCATGTCCTAGCAGATCAACAATTGAGCTTCTAGTGGAAAAATTTGAATCCAGAGGCACAGTAAAAAATGTTCCCGTGCCAGTGAGACAAAGAAGTGCCCGTAGTGTCGAGAATATTGCTGCCGCTAAGGCTTCAGTTGCAGAAAGCCCAAATGTGTCTCTCACACGTCGTTCTCAAGCGTTGGGCATCTCTGTGACGTCGTTGTGGCGAATTTTACGTAAAGATCTTGGCCAACATCCTTACAAGATTAAATTGACGCAAGAACTGAAGCCGCTTGACCACCAGAAGCGTCGTATGTTCGTGAATTGGGCTGAGCAACAACTTGAAAATGATTCGGATTTTCATCGAAAAATAATCTTCAGCGATGAGGCTCATTTCTGGCTGAATGGCTTCGTCAATAAGCAAAATATGCGGTATTGGTCAGGCAGCAATCCACACGTACTCCATGACCCATGAGTCATCATTGCATCCCGAAAAAAATACGGTTTGGTGTGGTTTATGGGCCGGCGGCGTCATTGGGCCGTACTTCTTCCGTGATGATGAAGACAGGCACGTTACGTTCAATTATAACCGAATATTTTTGGCCCTAATTGGATGATATGGACTTGGAGGACATGTAGTTCCAACAGGACGGCCGGCGCCACAAGCCACACAGCGAATGTCACAATCAATTTATTGGAAACCAAGTTTGGAGAACGTGTTATCTCACGAAATTGTCCAGTCGCTTGGCCGCCTCGGTCGTTCGATTTGAAGCCGTTAGACTATTTCCTGCGGGGCTACCTCAAGTCTATGGTCTATGCCAACAAGCCAGCGACGATTGATGAACTTCGTACTAATATCGAACGTGAAATTGCAGCAGTATCGGCCGATTTATGCTTGAAAACTGTCGAAAATTGGTTTCAGCGTCTGGACTTCTGCAAGCGTGCCCGTGGTGGTTATGCAAAAGAAATCGAATTCCATACGTAATGGCATCGAACGTACTTTGGCAGGAATAAAGAATTTCATTGATATCCAAAACCGTTTTTGTTTTATTTAAAAAAAACTTTTGTAGCGCTCTTATTGAAAACCCCGATATATAAATAAGTTCCAGTGAGTGGGAAGAAAGTCGTGAAGACGAACTCTATAGGAATTTTGTGAGGCGCTTTAACAAATCCTACAGCAGAGTTATGTGACCAAAATGAAAAATCGAAATTCTTAAGTCTGATGTGTGATTTTTTACTTGCGAATATACATATTAGTAGGTACCATATGGCAAGTTATGGATTCGTACACAAAAATAAACTCGAAAATTTGATCAAACTTGACATTACGATGATAGAGAAGACGAAAAAAGCGGGTGTCGCAAAAACGCCCGTCTGTCTGTCTGTCTGTTCGGCTACAGCCTAAACGGATGGTTCCATTTTCTTGAAACTTTGTACTAAGCGTTTTTTGGATATTCCCCCCACTGGTTTTTTTAATTTTTTTTTATCACCAAAAATAACGGTACCTCTCATACAAAATTTTTTCGGCAAAAATTAAAATCTTATTTTTCTCAAAATCGTTTCCACAGATTTCAAAAAAAAAAAACTTTAATAAATTAAAATTGTTATACGCTGCCATTTAAAAATATGGTAATTATTTTTTTTTTCGCTTTTCTCGAAAACGATTTAACTGATTTTGATCAAATTTTTATGAAGAATTATTGACACATTCTAAATAATATTGTGTACCATTATTTTCAAAAAGATATTTTTTGGATTTTTAAAAAAAGTCTGAAATTTTCTTTTTGGAAACTCAATATATAAAAAACGACTTCGTTGATTTTTATTTAACTTGGCAAAAAGCAATTTTTTAACATTATCTAGAAGATTTTTTAAAAACATTATTTTTATAACCAAAACTAACGGTTACTCCCATACAAATATTTAAACATCATTAAGGAAAATATTTTTTTTCCAAAAAATACTCTTTTACGATTATGATAAAGCATTTAAAATTATTAAATGTTACATTGATCGATAATTAACAGTATCTACCTACCTGTCATAAAAAGGGCTTTTTATATTTTCGACTATCTCATAATCTGACTTACTGAATAAAACTTAATTTTTTGTACAGAAGCTTGTAATAAGTTTAAATAATATTGCATATCAAAACTTTAAAAAAAATATTTTTAGATTTTTAAAAAATATTTAAAAATAATTTTTTTGAAAATTCGATATTTCTGAAATGGGTGGAACATTTTTTTTGTAAAATTCAATTTTTAACTCAGCATTAATAAATAATTAAAATTGGATTACCAATTTTTTTAAAATTTCTTTCTTATTCTTTCTTATTATAGGTGTGTTTTGTTGGGTTCAAAACAGTTTCAGGAGTATTTTAATCAATTTCTAATTTTGTTGATTTAAAGAATTTACCAGTTTAAATAATATAATTTCCTTGCATGCATATATGCAAATCGGGTTCATATTGTTAATCTTTTGATACTCATATAATGCCTATACTGCCTATTAACTTAACTAAGATTTGACAAATGGATAAAATATATGCTCCCACAACTAATTTATTTTAGACTTTAAAACCACAGTGTGATCGCATATAAGAGCAATTTCGTGCGACCCAGGCGTGCATATTTTTTTGATATAGGCTTAGGCTTAAATTTACTAAGCTTTGAAGAAACGTACATAAATGTATTATGGTGGCACTTATTGTACTTGGTACATATATGAAGTACCATAAGGAGTATAAATAATTTTGAATTTGTTAAACAATATTTACCTCGTTGAAAATAAAAGCAAATAGGTAACGTTGTTTTTATGTATTTCTTTATTTAAACTTCATTTTGTAATCGAATACTACTTTCTGCGTTGTAACTCACTTCACGTTATGAATGGCTTAATTTGTAAAAATTCTCTTAGTCCAACACATACAGAATTTTTGTATTCGAAAACCACCGTTTTACTTTTATCCTATTCGACTCCATAAATAGCATTTTTTTTTTAAATGACCATTCTAACACAAACAGGATTTTTTCAAATCGGATATCTCTTTTTTGTATTTACCCCACTTTACTCGTTAAATATTGTTTTTTTTTTTTGAAAAAAAATGTCCCAAAAGCCAGCCACTACAAATAACCTTTCAAACACAAAGAATTTTTGAAATCGGATACCACTTTTCCCTTTTACCCCGCTGCACCCTATTAATACGAAATTAAAAAAAAAAATACCCCTTAAGCCATCCTAGCACAAAAAAACGAAAAAGTATTTCTTACATTTGTTTTTTTTTTTATTTTTACCCTAATTCACCCTACAAATAACAAAATTTAAAAACGAATATCCCTAAAAAGCCACTTCATAAGAAAAACCTTTTAAACAAAATAGGATTTCTGAAATCGGGCAAAGTTTCTATTTTTAGCAATTTCACCCTACAAATCTCAAAATTAAGAAAAACATATCCTTTCAAACGCAGGTACAGTTTTTTTTTAATCAGATACGTCTTTTTAATTTTACCCCATTTCACCCTACAAAGTGAATTTTTACTCGTACTTTTTCAATATTTTCAGCATATTCAGAAAAAACTTGAGTATTGCTTATAGGTAAATGTGGAGTTTTGCTCCAAAAACTTATCTAGTACTATAAGTTAAAAAAAAAAAAATGTATCGAAATTTAATAAAACAAAATTTGTAAAAGAAAAATTTCCTTAAGTTGCCCCCATACCTTCAAGGGCCCCCAAATGTCTAAAGACGCCCCTGCTTGCGTCAACTAAACGAGAGATCAACCGAAAACTTCGTCGCTGTCTGTGAGAGTCCGTATAGTTCTTCGAAAACGGCGATGTCATTGCCATCAGCACAGTGTTGCCAGATTAAATAAAAATCTCCCCCCAGAAAAATTTAGAAACCCCCCAGATTACCACATTTTATCAACAAAAACCCCTAGATTTTTTTTCAACTTTTTATTTTTTTTACAGCTCCTAAATTTGTTTTTATTTTTAAATTTAAATTATTCACACAGCTACAATAAAAAAAAAAAAAACATTTGTAAAAAAGGTACTTAGTAAAAAAAGAAAATTTGTTTAGGGGTTTCGCCACAATTTCTGAGTAAAGTTCTGATTATTTACTCGGCATTTGAATTATCCGCTTATTAAATCCTCCCAGTAACAAACTTAGCGTTTCAAATTTTTTTTCGAAATAATAAATGTATGGGTCAATTAGATGTTCCAGTTTTCCAGACAAAGCAGTTTTGACTGATGAAAACCGGAAAAAATAATTAATAATATTTAAATTGCCAAGTAAATTTGCTAATCGACACTTCAGTGGGCCATTAAAATACATTGAACTTTAATTATAAGTTATACTATTCAGATATTGTGAAACATAAGGAAGGTTGATAATTGACTTGAAATTGCTTTTATCAGACATTGTGAAACAAGCCCTTAGGTTCAGTTTTTCAGTGCGCGATTAAAGTTAAATCCGAGTTAAATCATCATATTTGGTGGGTTAAGTCAGGATTAGCTGAACAGATGCTTTTCATGTTTTATGCAACGAGTTTGTTTAGTCATTCCGCATACATTCTCCACCGAAAAACTTTTTTCTCAGTTCATTGTGGGTTAATTTACTTCTAGAGTTAGCTAACTCTGGTTTAACTCACCAGAAATAAATATGAAAATTGAATTATAAAGGCATTACAATTTTTTGCACTTCTTTAAAAAAGTTCTAATACATTATTTTCATCTTCGTTTTGGTTTTCGCGTCGGTTTGATACATCTACTCAATTGTGAACGTTTTCAGCATTTCTTCTGTTGGTGTAAAATTCTGACACCCATAGTGTAAGGAATATCTAACTCGTGGAATACTGTCAGCTGTTTCAATACCTATACGATTTCTCAACTATTTAGTTCTGAATTAATCCCCCCAGATTTTCCCCCAAACATCTCGTCCCCCCAGAAAACCCCCCAACTACAAAAAAGCCCCTTAATCTAGGGGGAAAACCCCTAAACTGGCAACCCTGCATCAGCATCAACGGATAGCGCTACCGATTGATGAATCAATTTTTATTGGTTCCAATTGGATAACATAGATGTGAACGACATATGGTTAAGACAGATCGGCCGGCGATACGTACCACACAGCGAAAGCCACCAGTCTTCTATTTCAATATCTACCCGCCCTTATTGAAAAAAAACGTATATACAGGGTGTCCCGAAATCATCGCCTCAGAAGAAAACCATAAGTTCCTCGTTTTCGCTTCGTTTTCGACTTACTTAACGGTTTTTATGATTTGTATTCTATTTTCCTTTGACTGGCTCTAACTTTGCCAAACTACAACCGATTTTAATTTTTTTTTATTTAATCAAGAACGGGTTTTCCGCAATTTATTATCAAACTGTTTAGGCTGTTTTTTTTTTTTGACTTCGATATGATTTGTTTCACAAAAACACGTAATTAAGTATAATTTTTTTGTTTTTATTATGAAAGCCTAATATGTTTTCTTAAAAATACTTTACATTTTTTTATCTAAAAATACATTTAAAATAATTAAAAAAAAAAAAAACAAAAAAAAGGAAATGCAAGAAAATATGAATATTTGAATAAAAATGAATAAAAAACTACGCTGAGCGTTGGATATGTTAGCATTGTGGGATATTTGAACACCTTTTGTCAGAAACTTCAAACAAAGAATTGCTTTTATGTAATTTTCTACTATATTTTGAATTTCCTTTTTTTTTTGTTTTTTTATTTTTTTAATAATTTTAAATGTTTTTAAAATTGAGGGAGGACCAATTTTCTAAAAACTGACTTAAAATTTAGAAAAAGGATTTAAAAACAACGGCAACACTTACAATACAAAATTATATGTTTTCTGAAAGCCAAACACTTGTTCTATTATCATTTGTTTCAAGATAGTTATTTGTGTTAATAGTTTTTGAAAAAAAATACTTTCAAACTAAATTGGCTTTGATTATTTGATGTCCTTATAAATTCTTAATCGATCACTGAAAACTAGATAGTTTTATATGTCTTCTAATTTATGAGAAAATTGATAATTACCCTAACTATTTACTTTTTTATTAAATTTTTTTTTTTTTTGGTATTTATGTAAGCTTTCTTGCTTACAGTGCTAGCACCCAGCATAACGGCGCGATTAGTACGAGGTTGGGTGTATGAAAGGTATCTTTTTCATTTGAATGCATGCCGCGCCGCGCGCCGTAAAGCTGGGTTCTAGCACTTTATTTAAACATTAAATTTTGCATACACCTAACCTCGCACATACCCCAAAATATATAACGAGCCCAAGCAGGAGGTTTTCATTACATATCTCACTTTTTAAACGCAGCCGTAATGCTGGCAATGCAACCAAATTAAAAATATCTAAAAAAAAAGTAGTATCAGTAATTTTCAATTTTCTCAAAAACTAGAAGACATAAAAGCTTTCGGTTTTTTTTGTTCGATTAAGAATTGATATGAGCATGGAAAATTTAGTTTTCCATTTCACAATTTTGAGAAAAATTGATCCGAACATTTTTTTTTTTGAGTTTTTTTTATCAAAATTTTAAGTTTGAATGCAAAGTTTTACAAAACTTTTAACACTAATAATATAATTTAAATGTAGGATTAAAAAACAGACTTTTGTCTTTTAAAACCATTATTGTTTTGCATTTTATGCATTACCGTTGTTTTTTAATATTTGTTTTTCAATTTAAGTCGTTTTTAAACGGGGTACAAAATGTCTACAAAAATCAGTTATCAAGTTTCGGCGCCCCAGTTATCGTACTATAGTGCCGAAATTTTTTTTGCAACTTAGACTCAGGAACTAGCCGCAAATTAAATGTTGCATATAACAACATTGCCAGATATCTCTATAATCTTCAACGTATGACCACGTATCCTCGCTAAACACCTCTAAACGGCTGAATAGTTATGTAGTTCATAAGCATTTATGAAGCCACTATTCAACGTTGCATAAATCCTAATTCATAAAATATTTCCCTACACATTATAGTTATAATGCGCTTGTGTCAAATAAAGTACCAAGAATGGAAAATCTATTACGTTTTACTGCCACAATTGATTGACAATACTAAGCTCTGAAAGTGAAAAATCAATAAAAGAATTCTGCTGCGCCGATTGGATTAGTTTAAATTTCTTTTAATATTACTTATGTACCTAACTATTCTTATTACTGTTTCTTTTGTGCCGTGTTAGCAAATATAGTTTAATATTTTAGAACAAAAAATTCAGTGTTTTTATTGAAATAATTGTTCCATTCACTGACAGTGCGATCAAATTGAGAAGAATATAGCAACATCTATTAGGGTGGCACTTATTTTGGTAGTGTTTTTTTTTTTTTATTTTTTCTGTGTGTCCCACTGAAAATAGTCAATAAACATTAATTTCGGCATACATCTAAGTACATGTATATTATAAATAAAGAATTTCCATCAAATTTTATACTTTCACCGACATTTTAAGTAAAAGTCGGAAAACTGCGTGCATTTTTAATGAAAAGTTTTAACTTCTCGGTGGAATACGTCGCCCTTAGCCGATTTCAAAAAAAAATTTAACAACATTTTGGTTTGTAAATACAAAGTAGCTTCATAATAAAGCTTGATCACTTTCAGGAGGGAACAAAAAAGATATACAAGCATTTCCAAAATATGCGCCACCCTTATAACATTGTATTTTATTCTCGAATGTGTATGAGTCAAAGTGACATTTCGATACTCAAACATCCTTATGTATGCACTATATTCAACCTCCAAACGCGTTTAGCTTCTTATGCATCTATTCAACGTTGCATAAGTTTTATGAATAACATTTTTGCATTTAGTTGAATTATAAGGAGTGAATAGTTCTATGCACTCGCTATGATGCATTTATAAATTCGGCTGTAAATACATTGTTTAGTTACCACACCAAGCACTCGAAAAAAAAACCGAAAACTAAAAGTCATAAAATATTTTTTAAATCAATTTGATTTAAAATTAAAATTAATTAATGGATTTCTGTCTTTAATATAATTTCTCTTGCTCTATCGCTTTGAACCATCTTATGCAAAACACCCTGTATTCTCGATGTTCCCCATAAAAATATCTTTAATTTTCATTATTAAAAAAACCATCAAAACAACTCAAATTATTTCCTGCATTTTTGCACCAAACATCTTCAGCAGCCTCTCAATTCTCTATTGTCTTATAATACCTATTGAACAATGAACAGGTGTATTTCTTTCAACGATTGAAAATCCTTTCAATATGAATATTTTATTACCTTTAGACAAAAAATAAACAGTAGTAAATGAATATTTTGCCAAATTATACCAAGTTTACATTCGCAAGTGTTAACTGAGATTAATTGTCTGCGCTGCATTCGAGAAAACTTTTAGAACTTTATTTCAAATTGATAAACAAAATTCAATGTACAAACAAATTTCTTCAAATTTATTATAAACAAATTATACAAATTATAATTTGTTATTTCTCTGTTTTATGAATAGCTGTGTATGTGTGTGTTTTTTTTTTGTATTATTTAAATTATATTTATATAGATAAAGCGTTTTGCTCAACACAAACACTCGCAATGGTAAATCGTGGAAAATGCTGTTTTTTTTTTCAAAATCAAATTTATAATTAAAATGCGGGAAGAGATTTTATGAAATAACAAAATTAATGTTTTTAGAGATGTGAATTTCATGAAATTAAAACTATTCCCCTTCAGGTATATTACAATTTACAGTAATGTGAACCAAAAAATTACCCTCGTAATAGGTCGTTAAAAAATATTCGTTATGTTTATGTCAACATCGATTTGTGGTTATTTTTGTGTGATAATAAAAAGTCCGCCATCTAACGTTTTTTTTTGTCAACTAGTGCTTATTTCGTGAATGGTAACACTTAGCTCATGACTGATTTGACAGATAATAATTAGTTTTATCCTTCCGCTGAACGAATATGGTTGTGTATACGCTTCGCTAAGTGGGCCTGCGATCGACTTAGACAAGATGCCGATTTTGCCAAAAAAATCATCTTTTCAGATGAAGCTCATTTTGATCTTGGCGGGTAGTAAACAAGCAAAATTGTCGCATTTGGGGCACAGTAGAAGACCCGCACGCATGCATTGAAAAGCCGATACACCCAAAACGAGTCACTGTTTGGTGCGGATTTTGGTCCAGAGGCATAATTGGGACATTTTTCGAAAATGAGCAAGGAGTGGCCGTTACAGTCAATGGCGATCGTTATCGGGCCATGTTGAACGAATTTTTGTTCACAAAAAGTGAAGAGGAAGATATCGGCAACATTTGGTTTCAACAGGACGGCGGCGCTGCGTGCTACACTCGATGTTTTGCGCCATTTTCAAAAAAAAAGAAGTTATTTGTCGTACCCTTTATTATAATTTTAGATATTATTCGAAAAAATTGTTTATAATAGAATTTCATTTATAACACAAGAAAAATTATCGGTTTTTCAGCATGGTTTTGTCGCAGGCAAATCTACATCAACAAATTTAATGATTATGGTGAAAGACATTATATCTAACATGGAAAAAGGTTTTCAAACTGATATCATCTTCACCGATTTTGCAAAGGCTTTTGATAGAGTAAATCACAAAATCTTACTTCATAAGCTTTTCTGTTTTGGTATCCACTCATATTTATTAATGTGGATTAAATCTTATTTGACTGGAAGGGTTCAAATTGTTAAAATTAAAGACTATAAATCTGATGACATAGATGTCCTATCGGGTGTACCCCAAGGTAGTCACTTATGACCACTCCTATTTCTTCTCTTTGTCAATGACATTCCTACTTTCTTCCAAAACTCATCCTGTCTCCTTTTTGCGGATGATCTAAAACTCTATCGAAGGATTTCCAGCAATTCGGACTGTACTCTGCTGTTATCAGACTTGGATAGATTGGCCACTTGGTGCAAAGCCAACTATCTTGATCTTAATGTAGCTAAATGCTAAGTTTTATTTTGTTACAGAAACTTAAATCAAATAATGTTTGAATAAAGCGTCAATAATATCAATTTAAAAAGAGTGATATAAAAAATAAAGATCTGGGTGTGATTCTGGATGTCAATCTGTCATTTCACCCTCATTTTGACTATATGATTAACAAAGCAAATTAGATGCTGGGTTTTCTTAAAAGAAACACCAGAGAGTTTAATGATTCGTACACCCTTATATCATTGTATAATTCATTGGTAAGATCCGTGCTGGAATACTGTTTCTTAGTTTGGAATCCATATTATTCAAATTCATCAAAAAGAATAGAGAACGTTCAAAAAAATTTTACGAGATATGCTTTTTTTAAATTGAGATGGAGGATTCCAAGACCTTCCTATGAAACCAGATGTTTATTATTTGGAATGAAGTCTCTTGAAACTCGCCGGAAATATTTTTCAGTAATGTTTGTCAGAGATAATAATATTAATATATAATTTATAATATATAATATATATATATATAATATATATAATAATTGTAAAAATCGCCATTTTAAAACCCTCACCCCCACCACCGGCGCCAAAAAAAACCTGCCAGACTTTTGTTTTCAATATCACCACGCATACACCTACAAACCCTCGTACTCAATTTTTGGTTATATTTCCAAACCAAAAATATGTTGTCAGCTCTTAGACTATATAGTTTTCCACGTCAAAGGAAAGCTGTATCCTGTATACAACAAAATACAGGTTTGTCAGATAATTACCATTTTTATATTTTACTAGGCAGGGCACTTTGAAAAAATAGAATCATTAATATATAAACCGCACCCCCCCCCCCCCCCCGCTCTTCCTTGGTGCCTACCGTGTTGGCAGTTAAATGAGTGCCATTTATTGTTATACCGCGCAAATAAGTAACCAATTCAGTTTTTTAAAAAAAATTGTAATTTTTGGGAACGATGGGAATTCATGAAAATGCTATTTTCGATAATGCCAGATGTATCATTTATACCAATTTATTTCCACTCAAACTTTATTAGAAATTAATTTATTTAACAGATCATTACAACGAACTTTGTTGCTACTTCTAACACACATAAAAATAAATTGATATAAACATCTTTATCGATTAACCACACACGAGATAACAAAAAAAAAAAACCATTTCCAAATTTGAAAAACGCAAACTAAATACCAAAATGTTTTTAAAAAAATAAAACAGCAAGTTCTTAAGAGCTTTTTTTTTTAAACACGAGCGCGGTGTTTACGATGTGATTTTAGCTCGCAAATATTTGATTTCTTAATTTTTAAATATATCGCGCACACAAAAAAAAAAACTACATCTTCAGCCTTAAAAGATTTATTGATTTTAATCGGTGAAATTAAATCTAAATGTGTACTAAAAAACTGTTTGTAGATGAGCATGTTAACCTAATTCCCGCACTGATTTTTATTTTTGAGTGTGTTTTTTTTTTTGTTAATGGGGGGAAGATTTGAGTTCAAGGGTACTGTTTTCATTGCATATAATTTTTTATTTTATCTTCATGACGGATTTCGGGCTGCAGTATTAAAAATTAATTGAACGAGGTCTTAATTTATTTAAGACTTTGTTGAAAAGTTAAGACATAAATAGAAGAGCAAACCAGCTGCTTAAAGTTTAAAATTAAAAATTAAGTAAATACAAAAATAATTATTTGAAAATAATTCAATTTGTTTGATTTTGGAGCAGAATTTTCACATAAAAATAACGATTCAGGTTTTTGATCTGAAACAATTGTTTACTAAACGACCTTGATTGCACTGAATGTTTCACATAGATGTGTCGATGTACATTGTACATATTTGTGTACAAACTTAACAAACATAAAGAAAACAATGATTGTTATAGGTTGGTTGCATAAATAATATTGTATTTCTTATGTGAGGTCAGTCTTTTTTTTTTTTTTTTTTATTAATTAAAATTGTGATGTGAATGAAATGTAGGCAGGTAAAGTATTGTTTTATATGTTTTTATTTTATTTTATCCTCTTCTTTTAGACCGAATGCTACAAAGGGGTTTTTCAATAAGGGCGGGTAGATGTTGAAATGTTATAAAGGCTCCGCCTTTTTTTTTTTGAAAATGGCGCAAAACATCGAGTGTAGCTTCGGTTGTGTGGCACGTAGCCCCGTCCTGTTGAAACCAAATGTTGCCAATATCCTCCTCTTCAATTTTTTGAACAAAAATTCGTTCAACATGGCCGGATAACAATCGCCATTGACTGTAACGGCCACTCCTTGCTCATTTTGGCCCAATTATGCCTCTGGACATAAATGCGGGTTTTCTGTGCCCCAAATGCGACAATTTTGCTTGTTTACTACCCGCCAAGAAGCTATCTTAGGTCCAGTTTTTCAGTGCGAGATTAAAATTAAACCAGTGTTAAGTCATAAAATTTGATGTGTTAACTCAGTATTAAATGAACAAATGCTTTATATGTCTTCCATCGAGTGCCCACCAAAAAACTGCTTTCTGAGTCAACTGTGGCTGAATAATTGACTTCTAGAGTTAGCTTACGCTGGTTTAACTCACCACTGAAAAACGGGGTCTTAGGAGTCAAATCTTACTCAATTCGTGTCTATTTTGCACTGGCAACGACAAGACTTTTATTTAAATCGCAAGTGCGCGTTCAGTTTAATTTGATTCCATTTGTTCTATTTAATGGCTGATTTCCAATGACGCGTTCGCGTTAGTGATGCGTTCGTATACGTTTACAAGCATTACGGACGCGTCGACATGATAGAAGACTAAGAGAATCAGCTGATTAAAAAGAATTGCAGTGTCATTCTGCAAATCAAATGTTAAGGTCTTTAAATTTAAAATGAACAACAATAAATCAGTTGTCGAGAGTAGAAATAGTTGCTTAAGCAGTCTTTGCTGCTGTTTCGGCCTATGAAGAGGTTTAAGAAGAAAAACCAAAACGGCGTTGGTAGGTTCCGGAGTTCCATCTTAGAATAGATGAAGGATTATCTGCCTTAAATTTTGATAAAATGAAAGCAAAAGACCCGGAACATTTTTTTTTTCAAAACAACAAGGATGTGTCGTCAACCCTTCTACTCATGCTCCTTCACTAAAATAATACATTTCTCTTCAAAAGAAATCTTATAAGACAATTTTTATTCTATAACTTCAAATTTATGTACAAATATTTCAAAATCTAATTATATTCTTACCTCTTGAAAACAAATTCAAATTTTTTTGAACACACACAAGATACATATTAACTAACATTACTGTCAAAATGCACGCAGAAGCAGAAATTTTTCAACTTTTGCGTTGAGGTCGCTTATGTTACGTTGGTTTGTGTACCTGCTAATAGATGCCAAATCGTAACATTATTGTCCAACGCGTCATTGTAAACACTTTACATAAATTTCTATGTCTGAACTTTCGCGTTGACAGAAGAATCTTTCAAAGCGACGCCCAACGTGGCATTGGAAATCAGCCATAATTTCGCAACTAAACCATTCACATTTAAAACCTAATTTAATCTAATTTCTGGTTCCGGCTTTATTAAACACCGAGAGTCGCATTCGCGGCTGCGTCTCCATGAACCTGTTTAGATTAGGAAGATTGAGTAAGGACTGGTGAGTCTCATCGTGTTTACATTAGAAACTTTGAGCCGCCTCAAAGTACATTAAAACAACAATAATTTCAATATTTCGCACATTAAAACAACAACAAATGACACTCTTGAGTCCGGTTTTTATGTTTTCTTCGTGCCCCACGAGGTCCCTCACCCCACACTTATCTTGCCTACAAACTCAATCTTCCCAATCTAAACAGCATCCATTGTATTCCCTTCAACAAGATTTTATGTATTTTAACTTTGACAGGTGCGAACGCGCGTTCGAAGGCGCTTCTATTGTGTTCAGCCAGTCACTCCTTTTTCTTGGAAAAGTAGTTTTCGTTTCAACCAATTCAGATTTGGGTGTCAGACCTTAAATCTTACTGGCAAAAAGAACAGAAAAAGTGATTTTAGTTTGTTTTGTAATTGTGTTAGTGCCACTTTTGAAATAACTATGATAAATGTCACTTTTCTTTGATGTGTGTGCAAGTGCGTTTGAAAATTTATGTATATCTTGCTAAAAATCGAGATCTGAAAAATCGACTTCACAGTGCCTACGTTCTGTAATGTCGTTTTCGAGTGGACGTTCGGAGCTACTCCTTTTTCACTCCTTTTACTCCAAATTTCCCATTTTAGATAGGAATGGAACAGTTCCGAAATCCAAACGAAAACGACATTACTCTCGCATCGATAAAATCAGTCGAGAAACGATGAAAATTGAAACAAATCGTATGAGCTTTGTTCCATTTTCCATCGTTTCTCGACCAATTTTAACCATACGAGAGTTACAGAACGTAGACACAGATCTACAAAAATTCAATTTTTTTGGTCGAAAGGAAAGGAAAAACTTGTTTAAAATAAAAAAAAACATCGAATCTTTTGGTCGAAACTTTAACCACATAAGAAAGAGCATGTGAGGTGCGGCAGGAATTTTCAAAAAAAAACATTAAATATACTTCTACCTCACTTGGCAATATTAACAATTGAACGAGATTTTTAACAAAGAGATTTAAAAAAAGAATGATTCACAATGCGCAAGAAAACGAGACGTGATTCACTGCCCCAATTCAATGGCACGAAACTTTATTTAACAAAATATTTGTAAAGCTTCCTAATTTACAATTATTTAATCTATTAATTTATCGTAACGTGACGATGTGAAATGCTTTATAATGTGTATCCTCGTCTTAGTTTGAAACTAATTTAGCAAGAACGACGAGATCTCGAAACACTCACATCTCGTTTTCTTATCGCATCCATTGTTAGTTAGTTAGTTGAGATTTGTCAGCGGTCTTATAGGGCCCATACACACAACACTTGTGTGCACACCCGTGTCATGACACTTCCCTATACACATCACACCAATGGTGACACCGACACAAAAAAAAATGAAAAATGTTTGATTTTTGGTGTCGGTGTCTCGATTGGTGTGCACACAAGTGTTGTGTCTATGGGCCCTATTAGGATTCCTAGTAAATGGCAATGCTGATCTATTATTGTCAAATGTCAATAAGATAGGTTTGTTTATTTTGTGTTTTTTTATTTAAGGTAAATTTATTTGTTTATTTTAACAAGGAACATAGTTAGTTCATATTTTATAAGTAAAATTGAAAAAAGTGAACTATGTTGTTAAGCATTAAGTATTTAATAATTTAAATACAAAAATGGCCCAAAAATATTTTTGTTTGTGTTTTTTTTTTTAATAATGAAAATGTGGTTGTTCTTCGTTGTATTTAATTTTAAAAAAAATCTATTTTCATGCGTTTTTTTTTTAATGAAATTATGTGTTTAAATGTTGTGCCGGTTAGTTTTTGTGGCTCCTTTGCTATAAAAAAATTTCGGTATAAAAATGTTTTTTTTTTTTTAATATTGATTGGCGGGTAAAAGTTTTTGTAGAGAGCTTATGCAAAATCACGAATTCTGTCGGTTTTTGACAGATAAAGTGTTGGTTTGACATGTCAGTGACAGCTCCAAACGAAAATTTTTACCCCCAACTCCAGAAAAAAAGTTTTACTTCAAAAAACTCAATGGCAGATACTCGCAGACTTAAAGGATATTCGAAAAATTGTGTACCTAAACAAACACAGCCGCGGTAATGCTTTGTAATAAAGGGTTTTCCAATAAGAGGCGTTATTTTGATATTCAAAGAAAAATGGCATTTTTTGAGATAAATGATCGGATGTTTATTTCATTATAAAGAGGAAGGTATGCCGTTAATAATGGAACACAACATCAGCCAAATGGCCGCCACGACCACGCTTACAGGACCATATCCTTTTCATGAAATTTTCCATAACCAAATCGCAAAGTGGCTGCCCTATGTCCTCGATAGCCTCACGAATTCCATATTTGAGGTCTTGAATCGAGGTTGGGCTGTTGGCGTAGACCTTATCTATCACGTGGCCCCAAAGGAAGAAGTCGCAAGGTGTTAAATCACAAGATCTCGGTGGCCAATTGTGATCTTCTCTTCGAGAGATAACACGGTCCGGAAACCGGTCATTGCTTGTGTGGCACGTAGCGCCGTCTTGTTGAAAGTAAACGTTGTCCAGATCAATACCATCCAATTCCGGCCATAAAAAATCATTAATCATCTCTCGATAGCGCAATCCATTGACCGTAACTGTTGCTCCAGCCTCTCATTTTCGAAAAAGTAAGGTCCAATGACCCCGCCGGACCATAAACCGCACCAAACAGTCACGCGTTGAGGATGGAGAGGCTTTTCAACAATAACTCTTGGGTTTTCCGAGCCCCAGATGCGATAGTTTTGCTTGTTGACGTAGCCTCCGAGGTGGAAATGGGCCTCATCAGTCAAGATGATTTTTCGATGAAATTCCGGATCATTTTCATGCATTTCAAGGACCCAATCAGCAAAGACACGACGTTGTTGATGATCAGCCGGCTTAAGTTCTTGTGTTAACTGAACTTTATAAGCCTTAAGACCCAAGTCTTTATGCAAAATACGGTGTAATGACGTTTGTGGAATGCCTAATTTCAAAGAACGACGAGGAATGGACAAACCTGGGTTTTCTTCAACACTTTGGGCTACAACAGCAATATTCTCAGTTGTTCTTGAGCGACGTGCTCGGGTTTTATTCTTCACATCACTAACTTGTCCCAACAGCTCGAATTTGTCCACCAATTTCTGTATTGCGGTCCGACAAGGTGCTTCACGACGACCCAAAAATGTTTTAGTTTTACGAACCGTCTCTGCCAAATTTTCACCATTTTTATAGTGAATTTTAATAATTTCAATGCGTTGTTGAAGCGTGTATCGTTCCATTTTTATTAATGTCAAATGTCAAAAAATGACAGCTTCAAAAGTGACAGCTACCAAAATAGCGGGTTATTCAAAATAACACCGCTTATTGGAAAACCCTTTATAAAGTGCTTGTTCAGTGCCTAATTTTTGATTTTTTTTGTATGTATATTTTTTATAAAAAGCAAAAGTTTCATAAACACATAAAGCGAAATTCATTTTGTATACAATAAATATATTGATTAGTGAAAAATAGTTTTCAAGGTCACGCATGTGAGAAACTAGACAGGTAAGACGTGCTGCTATCTTTGTTGCAAGTATTTAATCAAGTCAAACAGTAAAGTGCTGCCCTCTGTGCTGTATATTAAGAAGTATACATACAAACATAGGTACACAATAGCAAAACGGCGGCAAATCAAAAAAAGATCGGTATTATTTGATACATTGATGGAGAATTCCAGTAGTACCGCCCAAAAAAGCCTCTGTACGTCTCACCGTGATGTGTTTAGTGTTACGTTCTGACTTCTGACCATAATGGAAACACCATTGTGGATTATCATTATCATCGCTCAAAATCCGTCAATTCTGTTTATTGACATAGCCTATAGCCATTTAACAAAAAGTGTCCTTCATCACTTAACACAAGAAAAAAATCGTACTGGAGGGGGTCTATTCTCCCCCGTTTAGCCGGGAGGAGAATTTTTAGAAAAAAAAAAATAAGGTAAAACATAAACTTACAATGCCATGATACACCTTTTTGTAAAGCCAGAAATCTCTTCTTTTACTCAGCTTTTAAATAAAGTTGTTTTAGTGAACAATTTTTGAAAAATTAACTAAAAATTAAAAAAAAAAAAATTTAAACTAAAATTGTAAACTATTTTTTTTTTTCAAAATTTTACGTGTTTGAGAACTATCTTTGTGTTCAAAATTCAATGCTCTTATAATTTTTTAGTCAAGCCTTATAAAGAGGTATTAAATAGCAATGGCATTGTAAGTATTACCGTTGTTCTTTAATATTTTTTTCTCTTATAAGTCAATTTTCTTAGAAAATTGTCCCTCCCATACGATTTTATTCATGTCTCGACCCAACTTACACGCTCTAGCTTTTTGCCACACCTTCTACGAATCACCCTGTATATTCATGATGAATTGCTTAACCAACCAAAATGTCTTCAAATTCAAAACAACCGCGAACTGTCAAATTGTCTGTCACAGAAAACAGTGTTGCCAATTTAGTTTGTAAAACTATATTTAAGCTGCTGTTTATATTAATGTAGATTTACATTTTTTTCATCATAAACATTAAACTTATAAACAGTTAGATACAAAAATGTTTATATTATTTCTAAGTGTTAGATTTGATCAAAATCATTAGATATATTTTCACAAACCCAAAGAATTTTACATGAAATATGTTTAAAATCAAACTGACGTATAGGTATGTTAATTTTTTTAAGCAATTAAATTGTAACTTTCGAAGGAGAACATGTTCTACCGTAAACCAATCAAATATGCATCATTTATAATTAAATGAAAACTCTTTAGAAGGTTAAATACAAAATGCAAAATGCCAATTTTCCATAAGCGGCAATGTTAACAATTCGAAATAAATAGATATGAGCTGAGCATGATTGTAACTTGTAACAACAAGTGCTTAGAACTCACCTGTAATGAATGTGTAAAATATACCGGGACCGAGGCCAGAACTATCACCGTCCACACTGAAAATATGGCAATTTTTGTAATCTTCTCCGTACGTATCGCCCGTGACCAAATCGGATGTACAACAGCTAAAAATCGGTCCACCGACATCAACACAAGCGTATAGATGCTAACCATTACAGTTGCAACAATCAAATACTGAACAAAACAACACCACGGTTCGCCAAATGGCCAAATGTAAAAAATATAATCGCTAGCCGTGAAAGGTATGCAAAATATTACAAACAACAGATCCGCAATTGCCAAATTCATGATGAGCAGATTGGTGGTGGACTGCATCAGCGGATTGGCCAAAACCACAAATATCACCAAACTATTTCCCAAGAATCCTGTGATTGCGATAAGTCCGAAAAACACCGGCACTATAACCGTTACGAGGTCTTCGATTTGGCTGTCTACAATGGGGGTGGCGTTAAAATTCTCGGCGTGGATGGTGCTGAGGTTCATTTTGCTGGCCGATTAGAATAATTTTATTAACGGGCGTTCTGGTGGGGCGGGCTGGCGACTTCAAACCGAAAATGTGTAATAAATCAAAGGGCAGACAGAGCCTCAGATTCGGACATTTATACGTTCTCTGATAAATTTTCACTAATTAGGATCTTTCAGGCTGTAACTCAGATAGAATTCATGGAATTCAGCGATATGAATTTTATATTGGGAATCAATTCAAATCAAATATTGTTCACTTTAACGTTGAAATCGCGAACCACTTCGTCCGAACATAAACACAATCGTACTATTTTACCAATTTCGATAGTTCAAAATATTTTTCACGCTCCTGAGGTCATCACACACGGTCGGATTTTTTCGGAATGCTTCCATTCTGTCGATTCGCCATGCCTTTGTTTCAAACCATTGATCTGTATGCAGAGATAAATAAAAACACTCCACATTGCTTGATTGAGGTATTTTTTATTTTTTTTTTTTTAATTTTCTAAATTAATCAATCACATGAAGCAATCACAGAATCAAGGTGAATGGGAGCTGTTGAATGAATTAATTTATTATAATCATCAACAAACAAAACCTGTACATGAAAATTGAAGGCATTTAGGAAAATAGCAAATAAATTAATAGGCCTACCAAAAAATTGTGTGCCATAAAGTTTTGGTTTGTTGGACTGGTCTAGTTTCAATATTTCAGCAAAATCGGTTCTGTATAACTATAAATAAAGACTCGGAAATAATACGTTCAGCGTCAAAGCTATTTATGTTGCAGGTACGATACCCAAAAGTGAGACAAAGGCGTGTGATGGATGGATTTTCTTACATTCCATTTTTTCCTTGTTTTACTTTTTCTGCGTTTGTTATAATAAGTTTTCTAATTAAAAAAAATTAAAATATCTTTTATATCGTGGAGTCTTCACTATAATACAAAAAAGGAGAAAATCTGAAGGTGTGATGTCTATAGGTGACATTATAACGGGTGTTTTTTTTTAGAGGTATAGAACTTTAAGTTGGCAACACTATTTTAACTGGCGGCCATTTTGTCAGCTGTCAAATGATTTATTTTTTAGTTTGGTTTGGCATTTTAGCATGAATAGAATGACGCCTGAACAACGCTTCCAAATTGTGCCCAATGGGCCCAATTGCCGTTGACAATTGCAGTTGATCCCAATTTTCGTGAGAGGATTTTGTTTAGCGATGAAGCTCACTTTTAGTTGAATGGATACGTCAATAAACAAAACTGCCATTTTGGAGTGTAGATAATTCTCAAGCCATTGTTGAGACGCCATTACATCCAGACAAATTGACAGTTTGGTGTGGTTTATGGGCTGGTGGGGTCATTGGTCCTTACTTCTTTAAAAAAGATGCCGGCCAGAGGGTTACATTTAATGAAGACCGTTATAGAGCCATGATTAATGAATTTTGATGTTGGGGAGCTGTGGTTTCAACAAGACGGCGCAACATATCACACAGCTCGTGCCACAATTGATTTATTGAAGGAAACGTTTGGTAACCGCACAGTTTCACGTTACGTATACCCGTGAATTGGCCTCCAAGATCGTGCGATTTCACACCGCTTGACTATTTTCTGTGGGGATATGTGAAGTCGCTAGTCAACGCCGATAAGCCCGAAACGATTCACCACTTGGAGGACAGCATTCGCCGCATTATTGCCGATATACGGCCACAAATGTTTGAAAAAGTCATCGAAAATTGGACGTCCAGATTAGACTACGTCCGAGCCAGCCGTGGCGGTCATATGCCAGAGATAATATTTAAATTATAATGCCCGAAGATTATCTTTCGAATAAAGTAAATTTCATTTCAATTTAAAAAAGTTATTTTTTTTTTATTCCATTTCAAAATTCTATACCTCTAAAAAAACACCCTTTGTAAAAGGCCAATTCATCGGTCCAAAGCGTGAAATTAACTGTTCACCAAATTGTTCTCGCAATAAAGCAATTCGTTCATTCATTCATCCAGGCTGTGTGGCAAGAGAGTTGCCTCTTGTTGTAACCAAATGTAGTGTCGAGATTTACGAACTTAATTTGGGCTCAAAACCAACCCGAAGAGGTTCCAATGTGCGTGAATTTAGCACCGCCATTCTTGATTTTCAAAAAAAAAAAAAAAACGTTGTGCTGTGCGTTGTGGCTCAACTTGAGCTGCATAGTCCCGTATTTAAAAAAAAATCATATAAAACGTATAGATTTTAGAGGCTAGCCGTTTTTTTTTAGCGTGAAGTTATAGCTACGTCATTTCTGGTTTAAAAAAAAAAAACAGTTGTTCTGTAGTGTGCTCAACTTGTGCTGCTTTGTGCTGTAAATATTTTTGCAAAATTTGCAGTTTTGCTAATTTTGCGGATGAAATTTTTGCAAAATTACGAAATTCTTAAAAATCAAAATTGTGCTGTTTTGTGCTTAGTTTGTGCTGCTGAAAGCTAATTTTTTTGGTTCTTAGGACTAAAAACTGAGCAAAAATATGCATCCGTTGAGTTTGTAAATTTGCGAATTTTTCCAAAATATTTACGGCACACATGGCAGCACAAGTTGAGCACATTACAGCACATTTTTTTGAAATCCAAAATGGCGGTGCTAACTTCACGCACATTCTAGAGCAGCCATTAGATCCAGATACAGACGAAATTACTGTTTTGCGTAGTAGCTGATTAAATCATCGGTTAATATTTTGTTTTTAAATTAGGCTGCCCAGGACATAAATATGAATGGTGCCAGTTATCACACCATATAACAGAATATTTGCTCTCTGAAATTTAAGCCAGGAATCGACCTCATCGCTGAACGAAACCTTAGTCGAAAACATTGGATCTTATTGAAGTTTTTCAAGTGACGATTTGGAAGATCGACCAGCTTCAATTCTTGCAGGAGTTGAATATGTATGCTTTAAAAATAAACTCCTTATGCAAAATATGGAAAGTTGTTACATAGCCCAACTGCTGAGAACGGGCGGCCGGCGCACAGTAGGGCCCGAGGTGGACAAAATCGGTTTTCCGAATGTGCTATTTTTCGATTATAGCTGATTCATTGTTGTCACAATATCTGGCCACACCAAGGATTTGGTCCAAAAAATAACCAAAAACCACAAATAAAAGTAGGCCTAAAGTTAAAAAGAATGCATTGCAATAGTAAAATCATACAAAAAAGTGTTTTGAGTGCCTTACAGCCCTAAAATGTATAAGAAGAAGTAAGTAGACGCTGCAGCGAATTTATTCCACACGAATCTGCTTCACATGGTAATTTAGTTAACTTTTATTGGGAATCTGTTCCATTTTTAAAAGTGGAGTTGATTTCCACTCAGAGAGAGAATTTATTACATATTAAATTGCGAGGAATATTTTCCCACCTGGAATTGGAGGGAATATCGATTCCTTAAAACAGAAAATTGGGCAACACAAACTACTGCTGTCCAAGAAACCTGTTGACATAGGCGCCTGCCTGGCGACTAAAAATCTCCAAAGCGAAGCAACGGAGTTGCGTGAGTGGGATGAGCAACTGAAAAAAAGAGTTTAAATCCTTAGAATCTGCGCAGCCGGCCACCCAAGGTACTGTTATCAAAAAAACTGTTTTGTAGCATAATGGAAAAATATATTACAAAATAGCGTAAAAGAAGTTAATTCTCACGTTAAGTGGGATACAACTCCACGTTTTAAAGTAAAGTTCTATCTGACTAAAAAGTGTAGTAAATTTTTTCTCTGATGGTTGGGAATGAACCCCTCTTTGAAAAGTGGAAAAGATTTCCACCAAAAGTGGAATAAATTCCCAAGTGGAGCTGAGCCCTGTGGAATAAATTCCCTGCATAAAGTAGACAGTGGAATAGATTCTCACCAAAAGTCGAATACATTTCCATGTGGAGCAGAGTCCTGTGGAATAAATTCCCTGCACCAAGTAGATACCGCTATAAAAATAAGCTCCGCTTTCCTTCCGTAGAGCAACACATTCATACATAGGTAGTTATATTAATGTATTCACAGAAAGACTTGCCCCTTAGGTGTTAACACAGATAGAAATACAAGAACCGAGAAGCGAGACGGTTTAGATGAACTTTTGTGCATATAAGAGGGCGGCAATCAGTTATATTTTTGAGAAAAATTTTAATAGATAATTTCTGTTAACTTATATCTAGGAACTTTTAATAATGGTAAAATGCAGGGTATAGAAATGCTCGCTCATTAGCGCTCATTTAACAGCTCTCTGCTCACGAGCGTGAATATTTTTCACAAACTCTTGAGCGTGAGTGTGAGCCGTAGAATAAAGAACTGCTCACTCAAGAGCAAATTTCAAAAGAGCAAAAAAGACAAGGCTCACTCACGAGCATAAGCAGTTTTGAGCAACTCGTGAGTAAAAGATGAGCGTAAAAGATTTTTCTAATGCAACTGCAATATAATGAATTTGTTTCCTTTTTTCAAGAAATTTTTTTATCTACCGCTCACTGTTTGTATGCATGAATACTGCAGTAGATAGCGCTTATAAAGGGTGTTTTTTTTTTAAACGTGTGGTTTTCAAGAACAAATAAAACGCATATAGTTTAATGTTATGTCCGAGAATTTAGCTTTATTATAAAGATACGGGTTTGCCATTATGTTTTAAAAATGGTTTCGGACAAGTGGCCGCCGCGGCTGGCTCGAAAAAATTCCAGCCTAGAGGCCCAATTTTCGACAGCTCCAATTGTTGCGTGCTGCGATGGCGGATGGACTCATTCGGGTCTTCTTCGATACTCTGCTCCAAAGCAGCAATAGCGTCTTCGGTGCACACTGTACGGCGTCTCTGAGGATGCGCATTATCCACTAGAGTAAACTTGGTGCGAAACCGATCCATGGTTGCTCGAATTACCGACTCTGCTGAGCGATTATGTCGACCGAATATTGATTTTGGTAATAAGTTTGCACAATTTGCAAACGTTGTTGAGGAGTAAATCTATAAATTATAACATGGCAAACCAAATTGACCATAAATCAAGAGACAGCTGCCAAAAAGACCAACTCCGAAAAAAGTATTGCCAGATTGAAAACCACAGGTCTACAAAAACACCCTTTATAAGAAACTCGCTTATTAGAAAAAAGTCGGGTTTCAGACACATAAATTTAACTTTTTCCATGTATCTTAAAGGATTTTCAATTTTTTTCTTATAAATATAATAAGAATATGCACGCTTTTTGTTTTTAAGTACTTGAGAAATTATTGGAACAAACTGGCATTCATCACGAAAATAGTTCTGAAACAAAAAAAAGTATGAGCAATCAAATGATCCGAAGTGTACGTATAGTTTATTTCAAATAGGTGGATAGATATTGTTGTAGATTGTAGAGATATGTACACATTATTTGGCCGTTGCGTTGTCTACCTGTTGTCTGCTACTGCTGTTGTATTAGTTGTTCTGTGCAATTACGCAAATATACAAACCGAATGGTATACGTATATAAGGTACTGCCAATTAATCTATGAGGCGTGCGGATAGCTTTCTGGGATTTAAATTGAAAAAAGGATTATGCAATGCAATTTCACGGAAAACCGATGCCATCACCTCTCACCTAGAAATGGAAATTGCATTCGAATAAGCATTCACAGCCTCGCACCAGAGCATCAATGTTTGTTTTTCAATATTTGTTGGTTTCAAGGCTTTGTCCATGAGCTTCGGATACAGCAGTTTTGTTTTCGAAACACTTAGCTATGTACATACTAGTATCTATGTACGGTACGTAAAGCTTGAAGATCTATTTGAGTGCTTTATGAAACACCATTCGGATTGCGGAGCATAAGTAAAGGAGAACTTAGTTTATGCGCACGTCCGTGGGAATGTAATGGCTATGAAATTTGCAAACAAAAATAAACACAATTTGGAGAGATAAAATGCACGTAAATTACCCACTTCCGCTGGTAGATCATTTTTTAACATTTCAATGGAGAAGACATTGTTTATTAGTTCGTTAGGGTACGATATAGGAAGTTAAGATACGAATTTTCTAGCATCAACCTCTTGGCAGGGTTGCCACATCCTTGATTCGAAGTTTTTTTTTTACATCAACGGTATCGGTGAAGTCTTTGCGGAAACTGACGGAACATCAGCGTTTTCCTACAAACGGACGAAATTGGCAGATTCCAAAACTAAAAATTTCCCTATATAGGTACCTATATATGCAAGTACTTATGCACCTCGTCTTTACCTACACTGCGATTCGCATAAGATGCTACAAAAAGCTATATTAGTCCATTGAAAGTTACAACATATTGGCCGAACCTTGCATTCAGTACAGGATATAATTTTTTGTTTTAATGTGTAGGGGGGTCAGTGTCAGTATTCCATTTGGTTTTTGAGGTTGAAAGCCTTCATTGGGCCGCCATCTTGGAAAATCTGGTGTAAAATTTGTTTTGGCTATATTTTGAGAACCATGGGTCTCACAGAGAAAATATTGATGCCTTTTTTATAGAAAATTGAACTTCCTACAACTTTAATCGAAATATTTTTATCAAAAAATTGAAAATAAAAAAGTTGTAACTAGAAATACAAAAATTTAAACAAAATACTATAAAAAAAGTTATATCCTAGTGTGAGCCCATTGCAACGTACAAACATGAAGGAATTTACAAAATTAATGTAGAAAATTGTTCGCAATACAAAGATCTGCAAAAAACATCTGGAGCGTTTTTTATAACCCCTTAATGATACCTATTTTCCTTCCAAATGTTCGTCTGTTTTTAATTACAACTTTTATTTTCAATTTTTGGTAAAAAGTTGTGCATCAAAGTTGTAGGTAATTCAATTTTCTTTAAAAAAGGTACTGACATTTTTTTAATAAAATTATTTAAAAAAAATTGTAACCCCTTAATGATATTTTTCGTTTCGTCTATTTTTAGTTATAACTTTTTTATTTTCAATTTTTTTGCAAAAAATCTTAACTAAAGTTGTAGAGAATTTAGTTTTCTATGAGACCTATGGTTTTCAAGATATAGCCAAAACACATTTTACACCATTTTTTCCAAAATGGTGGCATTATTTAATGCTTTTGTCATTTTTACCCGCCCCATCGCTAAACTTTCATATATTCCTAAAATCTTTGAAAGTATTTTGTATGAACTCATAAGCTTTCGCTGTAAGTCTCTCATTTCCCCCAGACAACACGGTTTCCTTAAATGTAGATCTAAAACCACTAATCTTGTCGAATTTGTATCTTTTACCCTCTCCGCTTTAGAGAATGGAAATGAAATCGACGTTATTTCCACAGATTTCAGCCTTTGATAAAATTTTGCATAGACTTCAAATTGTCCTCTCTCGGCTTTGAACCTTTATTCTTAAATTGGATATCTTCTTACTCAGAGAACCGTTACTACAGCGTGCGCTTCAGATCGGCCCTTTCGAATCCTTTCCTTGCTACCTCCGGCGTTCCCCAAGGCAGCCATTTGGGTCCCCTTCTTTTTATTCTTACTATTAACGATATAGAAATGGTAATCAAACATTCCTTTATCTCACTTTATGCCGACGATGCAAAGTTTTTCAAGACCATTTCGTCTTCACGCGACACAACGCTTATACAACAAGACCTCGATAAATTTTCAGTCTGGTGTCTCAAAAATTGCTTAGAGCTTAATATTAACAAATGCCAATCAATCACCCTTTCTCGTAAACGCATCAAATCTCCTCCTCGTATCTACTTCCTTCATAACCAACCCATCTCAAACCATTTACATTCGCGATCTTGGCCTCCTATGTGACCAGGAACTTAATTTCCTTGCACATATACATGACATAATTCTGAAAGCCAACTCAGCTCTTGGCTTTGTCAAAAGGTGGTCTAAAGAATTCTCCAACCCCTATGTAACAAGGTCGCTGTACATAACAGTTGTTCGACCCCTTCTCGAAACGCTTGTCAAGCATGGTCGCCTTATCAAGATATTCATATATCAAGAATTCAGAGCATTCAACGCCGATTCCTTCGATTTGCTCTTAGAGGCCTTCCTTGGAACAATCCTTTAACCCTACCACCTTACCGTGATCGCTTACAATTAATTAACCTGATTTCACTCGAGACACGAAGAGAAATATCTGACATTCTATTCATTCACCATCTCCTTTCTGGTTCTGTCAACTGACAAACTCTTTACAATTCTATCTTTTTCAATACTAACCCCCAAAATTTAAGAAACCCTCGCCTCTTCTACTTGCCTACCCACGGCACCTAATATGGCTCCAACGAGCCTTTAACTCGAATGTTGCGAAGTGCTAATTCGAACGCAAACTTTTTCGACTTTAACCTGAGCAACTCCAGTCTTAAACTCCGTTTACTCAATCCTTCCCCCAATACATCCCTATCTTAGCTTTAAGCTTCGTAATTTTTAAGTTAGATTAAGTCCTATAAAAGCCGAATAAATGGGGGTTTCGCCCCCACCTAAATTACTGGCTCCTCTAATAGGGCAAGTATTCGTTTGCGATGCTTTAATCAAAACTAACATTACGATGATCGATTAGTTTGAAAAAGTGAGTTTCGTCATACCTTCCGTTGGTCTGTGCGTCTATATGTACGTCTGTGGGTCTGAGACTTCGTGCGTCCCCTGCAATTTGATCCAGAGCTTAGACAGACTTTAAATTTGTTGCAGAGGATCTGTATGTGATTCCTAAGAAGGAAAATAAGAACTTTGGTCTGTTATTATATCAACGTACATAATTGCAAGAAAACTGCGTAGAAAACTAGTGGATACAAACCTTTTTTTTTTAAATAATCAATTTTTAAAAGAGAGTTTTTTTCTTCAAAATTTTAAGTCGGAAAATTATTTTTTTTAAAACTATTCCCTAGAAAAAATTTATTTACATAACAGACTTGAAGAATGGGTTTCTGGCCTTAAAACAAGGAAATGACTCTAGATATTAAGCCAAAGTGTGGCAGTATGGCAGTATGGCAGTGTGCCAGTGTTTCGGGTATCTTGGTATCTTCGGCTTAAAGTCTGACAATGTAACAGTGTGATACAGTCGGTTAGTCTGTTTTAAGAGCGACAGTGTAACAGTATAATAGTAATTCCGAAGATGATATAACTTTTTTATTTTCACTCACTCAAATTTTTTTGTTTTGACACTGACACACTTTGCTACTGATACACTGTCAAACATAAATCAAATATTCCCACAGTTCACTGTTAAACTATAACGCTGTTCTGTTACACTGTCACAGTGCAGCACTGTTTAACTATTATACTGTTACACTGTCGCTCTAAAAATAGACTAACCGACTGTATCACACTGTCACAAATTGTCAAACTTTAAGCCGATGATACCAAGATACACGACACACTGCCACACTGCCACATTGTTGGCATGTCTAGAGTCGCAACCTTAAAACAAATGTACAGCATGACATTGTATTAGGTGTTGACGTTTTTGTTGATTTTTTTTTTTCTCCCTCTAGGCGAGCTAAACAACGGAGAATATACACGCCACTCTGGAAATATTTTTTTCTAGTCTCGACACCTACATCCCTTGTTTTTTGTCGCATCTTATGCAAAACACCTTTTACATTTATTTTTAAAGAGTTGTTTTTTCCATGAATAAGAATGTATTTTGTAAAAAGCTGGGTCGCCTGGCTTCGCACAGGAAGACAAATTACAAAAATATAAACAAATATTTAAACTAATGGGTGATTTTTTAAGAGGTTTAGAACTTTTTTTAAAAAAAAAACACAAAAAATTCGAAAAAATGAATGAAATATTTATTTGAATCGATAGTTTGAACCTTGCAATTTAATGTTTAAAGATAATTTCATGCAAATGTTGACCGTGGCTGCGTCTCAGGTAGCCCATCCGCTGAGTCCAATTTTGGCATACTCTTTCACACATATCGGCCGGTATCTCACGAATGCATGGATGTTGGCTTCCAGTGCGTCAATCGAAGTGGGCTTGTCCCTATAGACATTAGCCTTGACATACCCCCACAAAAAATAATCTAATGGTGTCAAATCGCACGATCTAGGCGGCCAATTGACCGGCCCGAAACGTGAAATTATCACCAAACTCGCCTCGCAATTGCGCCATTGTTTCGCGTGCTGTGTGGCATGTGGCACCGTCTTGTTGAAACCACATATCAATGAACTTCCATTTCGGGCAAAAAAAAGTTTGTTATCATCGCTCGGTAGCGTTCACCATTGACAGTAACGCTGCGATTCGCATCATCTTTGAAGAAATAGGCCCAATAATGCCGCCGGCCCATAAACCGCACCAAACAGTGGCTTTTTCGGGATGAATTGGTAGCTGTTGCAATGCTTCTGGCTGATCTTCACTCCAAATGCGGCAATTTTGCTTATTTACGTACCCATTCAACCGAAAATGAGCCTCATCGCTGAACACAAGCAGCGCGTGATGAACATTTCGAACCGAGCACGAATTTTGATAGTAAAATTCAATAATTTGCAAGCGTTGTTCATTTGTAAGACGATCCATGGTTAAATTGCAAACCAAACTGAAGCTGTTTGACAGTGACACAAGGTACTAAACACACGTTAGCTGTCAAAACCAGTGTTGCCAAAACCAAACCAGCTAAAAAATCACCCGTTACTTTTTGTAATCGAATATTACATTAATATTATTATTATTCTGGGTCTTAAACCACGTACTTTCCCAACACAGAAAGAATTTTTGTAATCAAAAACCACTTTTTAATATTTATCAGTTATCTCATTTCACTCATATCAATTTTTTTTTTTAATAACCTTTCAAACACAAGCAGAACTTTTAAAATCGGATATCCCATTTTTTTTTACTCAACGTCACCCTATAAATAAAATTTTTTTGAAAAAAAAAAATTCCTAAAGCTATACCCTACAAAAAACCTTTGATATAAACATACATTTTTATCCCATTTTACCGTATAAGTACCAAATTTTTGGAAACAACACCAAAAGAAATTTCCCTAAAGCCATTTTCAAAGAAAAAACCTTTTAAACAAAAAAAAAAAAAGAATTTCTTCCATAAGACAAAGCTTTCACTTGTACTCCATTTCACCCTACAAATAACAAAATTAAAACATACAAATTAAGGAAGCCATTTCTTAATAAAAACTTCTAAAACAAAAAAATGAATTTCAAAAATTGGATAATTTTCTTTATTTGCACACCATTTCATCATATACCCTACAAATAGCAAAACTTTGAAAAAAAAGAGTAGCCTCTATGTTCATTGTCATAATCCAAGGAATCTTTTCACCAAGTTTCGTGAAAATTAAATAAGTGTTTTAGCTGGTATAATGGAACATACAGACAAACACAATTTCACATTTAAATAAATTAATTAATTATTATTAATTAAAAATAATATAATAATAATAAATAAATATAATTAAAAATGGATAGTGGTGTGTTCGGATGCTTAAAACTTGAAAACGACTGGACGAAATTGGATACTTCCTTCTGCGGGTTTGTTCGTAAAGGTATGGAATAAAATAAAAGCTGACAAATTCTCAACAGGTAGCGCTATAGGTGCAAATTTCGTTTTTCAGTCCAATTCAATTACCGTTCAACATGTGTCGCTGTAGGCGGTTAGGATATGACTTTTGAGATATTCTTTTCAACTTTTGTTATTTATAAGGTGAATAAATAAATAATAAAAAATAAAATAAATAATTTACCGATTTAAGAATTTTTTTTTAAAGGTTTTTCCTAGGAAATGGCTTTAGGGATTTTCTTTTGCAAAATTATATTATTTGTAGGATTTACGATTTTTTATTTGTTTAAAAGGTTTTTCTTAGTATTTGTATTTGTATTTTGTATTTATTGATTTCAAAACATAAATATATTAAAACATAGTGTCTTTTTTGTTATGCTTTGTACAATTTTGGTTAATAATTATAATTAAAAAGAAAAGGATTTCATTAGAAAAAAGAGTGAAAAACAAAAATTAAAAGGTATTTAAATTTTAATTGTTAAATTTACTATAAATGAATGATTTTAGCTTCTTAAGTAGATCTTTAAGGATTTTTCAAAGGACTCGCTGTTATTTAGTCTTCGCAGGTTGGCAGGCAGAGAATTCCAGAGACCTACCGTGTGCACAAAGAACTGCCGTTTAGAGTTAGAGTATTTAAAGCTAGGTGTAATGAATATTTTACTTCTTTGTGATGTCGGAAAAATAAGTTTTTCAAAAAGATACTCAGGATTTTTATTCTGATTCAGCTTAAATAGGAAACCTAGAGCTTGGAAATCACGATATTTACTCAAGGGCATATTAAAGATACTATTTGCATACCTAGATACATGGTCAATACGATTTAAGCCATAAACAAAGCGGGCAATATTGTTAAAGGCCACATTTAGTTTCCTGTTACTACTGCTGTCTAAACAGCAGAAAATCAAGCTACCATACAGCAAAATGGGAAGAACAAGTGTTTTGGCTATTATCAGTTTTGTGTTCGTAGGCAGACAGCTACCAGTAGTATGAAGAACCCGCAATGCAGCATATGTTTTACCCAGTGCACAAGAAAACAAGTAAATAGCTTTAAGGATATCCTTTTCCAAATTTTGTTAGTTATAGGGTGAAATGGGTTAAAAATAAAAAGATTGTTTTTTAATGGATGGCCTCAGAGATTTTTTTCAGAAAATTGGCATTAATAGGGTAAAATGGGATAAAAACGAAAAATGGCATTTGATTTCAAAAATTGTTTTTATGTTTGAAAGGTTATTTAAAAAAAAATTCCTATTTATAGAGAGTAACATCGTCCAAAGACCAGCTGTGTTGCGAAATTTCGATGTGGTGAGCGAGACCTGAAGATGAATCTTCACGTGTTGAAGCCTGATTCCCATGGAGAAATGATAGTAAACCCAGCGTTATGCTTAGTGGGAAAGTCTTCGTAGGAAAGTCACGTAGTCACGTTTCTACATGTAACTGGACGATCTTTAAGCTATGTACAGGGTGTCCCATAAGAAATAGTTCAAACTGAAACTAGTTTTAGGCCACGTCATGATCTCTTAGAATTTAGTAACTTTGTCTATACCGAACCATAACGGTTTTCGATTGACGTCTGATTTATTTTTTAATTTGGTCATTCCCTCCTTAATTGATTTTTGTTTTTACATTTGTTTCACTCGAATACTGTCCAATAGCGAGATCAATAAATTATTGTCATTAAAATATTTTTGATTTTCTGCATCAATTTTTTTAAAGTTACTAAATACTGAGAGGTCATAACCTGGCCTAGCACTAGTTTCAGTTTGGAAAAACGAGGTTGGTGCTAAGCAATTTACATGTGAAATACAACAACAGCTTATTCCCTGCGGGCTTAGCTAAGTCCAGAGTATTTTTGAGGCTTAGCTTTTATCCCAGAGAAAACTGGGATATCGAATATCAGCACCCAAAATGTGGGATATTCGAAAAAAAGTATGAAAGTAATTGGTCAACTTATTGCAGTAATTGGTCAGCCATAGGTTTTATTTTATGAATTTTAAGCATTTTTTTCAATACCACAATCTAAAGTATAAAATTTTTAAAAAAAAAAATCTGAGGAATTTTTGAAACTAGTCGAACTTTTATACGAACCTTTTTGAACAACCTTAAAATGAGGTGCTAGACGTCGCTGATGACCTTGAAAAGCGTAAACCATTAAAAATATTCTATGGCTGATAATTTTTTTTTAAAATATTTTAAATTTTTTTAAGAATGGCATGCATTTTTTGCGAATATCCCATATATGGGGATCTAAGATCGCGGAACTAAAAAACTGTGTTACCAGCGCGAAAAACGTCCCTGTTATCGATAGTTTGTGGGGAACTGTAAACATATTTCTGTGATGGCAGCGTAACTCCCTCCAGGATCACAAAGAACGACAAAAACTCTTTTTATTAATAAAAAAAAAAAAAAACGAATGTGGAACGAACATTTTTGTTTGTATTCAAAGATTTTTTAAATAAGTATCTAGGTATCATAAATTTTTTTAAGTTGAACTTTTTACAAGATTAAGATTTTATCCAAAACGTGTTGCTGCTGATTTATGTGGTGAAAAAAAGAGACTGCATCAGCAATATTGAAAGAAAGCTTTGCAACATTACGTTACTTTCGTTTTGCTTGCTAAAGTCATGCACCTGTCCCCTAGATTGGGGTTTTTTCATTATTGCCTACACCTTCACAGTTTTTTTTTCCATTAATCCTACTGCTTAAATTTATTGTTCGGCTCTTTTGAATCGCAACTGCAACACTATCGTTGCTGCCGCTCGACGGAAAAACTAAACAACTGAGATGGAACTCCACGTCGGCATTTGCTCATTGTAACAACGTCACTCAGAGGATTATCTAGACACAGTTGAGTGTTTTCATGAAGTGATTTGCCACCCATCCGCGTCCATCTTTTTGAATGGTTACATTCCCCCCAGCTCCACTGCCGTGCGCTCTGCCATTAGCCAGCAGCCACTGACTGTCAACTTGATGGGATTTTTTTACATCGACACTCAAACAAGCACCCGTATCGGATACCAGACGGCCATCTTTTCCACTGAGAAACCAATGGCTAGCAAACGCCATCATAGCAGTTTTTAAGGACAACATCTGCGATCGTTCCGGATGGGGCCGGAACAGTTTTCAAGCACTTTCCTATATCCAGAACTCAATTTTCCAAATGCGATGTAATCTGCGTTCGGCAATCTGCAAGGAAAACACATAGAACCGTACCACCCGCCGCCGATGAAATGATGAAGATCTGGAGGGAGGGAGGACAGCAAGGAATTTTGACTTTGAATACTCACTTTAGTTCCTGGAAAACCGTTTGCAAAAACCATGAAAACGGGCGGCACTGTAAATCCTTTTTCATACTTTGAACTGGGATCGGCCGGCGTACGGTTGTGCTCGTGGCCTCCTGCTGATGATGCCAGTTCCTCACCAGCATCACCCGGCCTCATCCACGACGTAGAGAAAAAGTATTTATACTCGTCCAGCCAGGAGTCGGCAATGACTTTACGATTTCTGGATTTTACGAGTTCAAGACAAAGACGGCTCCTAACTTTGTACTTTTTATCTTAATCTCTATTTTTGTTTACTGCCAAAATTTACCTTAGCAGCTCCGGCGGGTACTTGGTACATGACCCACCCGGCTACAGGGCACAATCTCAATTTGGCCACCACACAGCCACATTTTTATGGACATTTCAATTGACTCGCCACCCCACACCTGTCAGCGAGGACAACAACATTTTTTTTTTTTTTTTTCAAAATTCTATACACAATGTTTGTTTTTGAGTTTAAATCCATGCTGCGCTGTTTCACTGAGGAAAACAAAAACACCCCTTGAGTGCTTCTGGTGCAGCAACAGCTTTTTACAAGCCTTGAATCCATTTAATTTGAAAAACCAATTTCGGGATATCATGAAGACTCCACCGGCAAACGTTGGACTCCTGAAAATAAATCACCCGTAAAACAGAAGCCCCCAGAGGGAGGAAGAGGCCTCTCGCAAAAAGAATATTATGTTCAATGTTCATGGAGAGGAAAGAATGTAGTACAGAAATATAGACAGAGATAGATAGTTTTGGCTAACACAAAACTTCTTTGAACATTGACAATTACGTAAATGGGTCTGATGGATGGTTTTTAGCTTCGCGCTCCTCCCCGCCCATCGGTATCCAACGAAAGTGTAAATTCCAATCGAATCTGCCTTTGAGATCCTTTGAACTGGCACGGTATTGAAATGTTGTCGCATCAATGCTATCCAATACCGGACTTACGGCCATGCCTCGGTACGATCCAAGGCGTTCCAACAATTGTTCCATCCAGCCAACGTTTACCTCCGAATGACTATATCGAGGAAGACAATGTAATCACCGGTGGCAACTTTTGCTCCCAAATTACGTGATTCAATCAGACCGTTGTGCTGACGATTGCGGTGAGGTTTAATAAAAGCTCCCAAGGGCAACTTGACCAGGTCGGAAAGGGCTGTTTCTGAAATGAAAAAAAATAAAAGGTTTTTGCCATCATGAACTGATGGGTACTGCGTGAAATTATTATGGAAAATGGGATATTGGAGTGCTGATGTAAGTTGGCAAATTCATCTTTGATGTGTAACAAAGGTGTGTGTGTGTATAATGATGGAGGCTATGAGGTTTTATGTTTGGTTATAAAGTTTGGGACTAGATAAAAGATACAGCATTAAATATTACACTGTTTGTTTTGAGGAAGCCTGAAGGATACTCAAAATATGATTGAAGGGTGATAGTAAATTCACAGAGATTTTTTATCTCTTCTCTTAGCTTAGCGTTTTTAAGGCATTCTTAGCAACTTCGACTTCAATGTATCTTGGAAATGTATCTTGCAATATATTTCAAATTCTTTTTACAAAATTAGGATAACTTGATTCTTGTAGTTTAGTAGAATATGGGGTAGGGGACTTCCCGCGAAATTTTGCTGACAGTTTTTAGGTGTTTTGGTGTGAGATTTTTTTTGCGATTTTTAAAAAATATTTTCATTGAAAAATTGAAGTAGAATTAAAAATAAACTTATCCTAATGCTTGTAAATATACATTATTTAAGCGGCAGTTTTCCTACCTGTGATGAAGCCTGATGGGTGACAATAACTTATTGCCCATGGACGAAAGATGGTGTTTGTTTTTTTATGAAATCTTACCTAATTTACAAAAAAAAACGCATTTATCAAAAAACTTGATTTAATTACACTTCTTATTGTATACCAAGTGTGTTAAATTGTACCTATATTGTAACAGTACCTACCATTCTTCAATTGGTTCTTAAAACTTACTTCTGAACATTTGGAAAGGATTACAAAGTAGGTAACCGATGGTGTTAAGACAGCGGATGGACTGGAGACTCACACGTCATCTACAGGGTGATTTGCATAAGGTGTGACAAAAAGCTAGAGCGTGTAGCTTGGACTTAGGCAAAACAAAAATCGTACAAGAGGGGGGGGGATCTATTTCCCCCTGTTAAGGCGGGAGGGGCAATTATCAAAAAAAAAATAACGGTAATACCTATGGAGTCATGCTATAGCATTTAGAAAAGCCAGAAACAGATTCTTTAAAATTAATTTTCAAAGTCAAAATTTTGAAAAAAAAAATTATTTATTTTTTTTAACAATTTTTTTTCCTCAAAATTTTACGTAATTAAGAATTATTTTTTTGTGTAACATTCAATGCTCTTATTAATTTTCAATCAAATACAAAAAGCCGGATGTCGTAATATTTTGCAGTTTTTGAGAAAATCAAAAATATCAAAAACCACTTTTTTCTAAGAAAAACTTTTTATTTTAGTTTTTACGTTATTGGATTCTTAGGTGAAATTACGAATGAAAGGATTAACTTTCTTTTTACTATTTTTTTTATTATCAGTCTAATCAGTCTAAGTAAACAATAAAGTGATAAAGTACTGGATTTACCGTATTTCACACCTGCGTGAGATCATTGGGTTAAAATTGACTTGCAATTTTTTTTATTACGGTGGGGTCGGCTTGGCGACGCGACGGGGTCTACCTGTTGAGGTAAAGAAAAAAACGTTTTAAAACTTTTAATTTACGTAAGTACACTTGACATTTCATAACAAATATAGATACAGGTTGATTCGCATAAGGTGTGACAAAAAGCCAAGGCGGCGTTAAGTTTGCTTTGTTACAAGATACAAATCGTATGGGAAGGGGGAGGGGGTCTATTGCCCCCGATTACCAGGGTGGGGCAGTTTTCTAAGTAATTTAATGGAAACAGAAAACAAATACAGTCGACTCTCCCTAAGTCGAATTTCTCTCTAACTCGTACTTTTTCGCCATATCTTAACATTCCCTTCAATTTTCCATACAAATACCATTCCCTAAGTCGAAATCCCCCTAAGTCGAACCTCTCTCTAACTCGAACACATTCTCTTGATTACTGGCATTTTTTTCACACCTTAAGTCGAATTTTGTTTGGCAGAAACAGAATAAAAAAACATAAAATTCGTATTTGGATATAATTATTCCTTTTTCGTGACCTTTTTTTTTTTTTTTTTTAATTTATATACTAATCCTAAGCGGGCTTTAGGTCTTTCTTGATTTATCTCTTGATTGTTATCAAATAGACGTCATACATATAATAATATGTATTTGGATATATGTATATATTTAACTACGAACCATCAAGTACCTACACACTTCAATACCCTTAAATATGTAGGTATTTGTAGCATCGCGTGTGTCATCATCGTCTGTTTCTTCCTATTCAGAAGATGTTTTTATTTTTTATTTTATATTTTTGTTTTGTTTCGACGAGTTCATGAGTCCTTATTTTATTATTAGTTTTTTAAATAAGCAAGAAGCTATATTTTTTTTGTTAACTTTTTGTAAGTAGATATGTACCTTAACCTTTTTTAATTAAATATAAAAAATAAAAATATTTCTCTCTATAACTCGAATTTTCCCAAAACTCTCTCTTACTCGAACAAATCTTGGTATCCCGTGAAATTCGACTTAGGGAGAGTCGACTGTAATTACAAATTTACGGTAACACTTACAATGCCATGTTATACTTTTTGTAATTTCTTTGGAATTTCTCTTCTTTTAATTTTCAAACATAGAATTTGAAAAAAAAAAAATTAATTTTGTTCAAAATATTATGTTATCAAGTGGTAATTTTATTTTTAATATTGAATGCTCTTATTAATTTTAAAATCTCTTCTAGTTCATTAAAATTAAATTTCTTTAATTTGACTCCAATCCGTTGGTCTAAAGATCCACTACATATCTATGTAATTAGTAGGTACTTCTACTAAGAAGATTTAGTTATTCTCAATTTTCGCAAAAAGTACAAGACATTGAAGCATCCAGTTTTCTGTTTTTGAAAACAAAAATAGAACTTAATCAAGTAAAATTAAAAAAAGAAAAGTTTGAAATTTTCTTCAATTTTTGAAAAAAATTTGAGTTTGAAAATTAGTATTTCAAAAACTGTTCACTAAAACAACTTTATTTAAAAATACAATAAAAGAAGAGATTTCTGGCTTTTCAAAAAGGTTAAGCATGACATTGTAAGTGTTACCGGCGTTGTTTTTTTAGGTCAAACCTTTACATGTTTTAGCTTTTTGTCACACCTTATGCGAATCACCCTGTATTATTGTGAAATATTCAACTTAATTGGATATTAATTTTTATTTTTATTATTATTTATTGTACTATTCATACTAGAATGTCAGTTTATTAGACTTGACCATTCTTTATTCCGTCAATTTCATTGAATTTTTGAACAACAACAACAACTTACAAATGAAATTGACGGAATAAAGAATGGTCAAGTCTAATAAACTGACATTCTAGTATGAATAGTACAATAAATAATATTAATAACTTAATATAGTCTGGTCTGTTACCGATCTTCCAACCTCTCTCCCTTTGATACGTACTACGAATTGTAGTCTTTCGAAACAAGGTATGGAGAAAAATGGAGGCGGAACAAGGTAGCATACTTAAAGGCGCTTAGAAAAATGCTGATGCTCCAAATGCATATAACATCCCATTTTCGATCTGTGGTCTCAAGTGGCGGAATGCGTAGTGCATACGGCTGAGACTGAGCAAATTTGATATCGTGGGTTCGATCCCTATGTCAGGCATGTAGAAAGTTTTTCATAATAAAATTGGATTAAAGCTCAGCACCACTAATAAGAGGAGACTGATGATAGGTGGCTTGGCACCCCTTGAAACAGCTGTATCTCTAGCCAAAATAAACGAATTATAAATTAATTCGTAAACAATTGGTGGTAGCACCTTTAAGTTGTTGTTGTTGTTCAAAAATTCAATTTTTATTTTTGTTTTGAGCGCCATCAATCTGAAAACTGCAAAAAAATTTATCTGCGTACCTTTCTCACTGAAGAAAAATATGTGTGAAACTAATTAACCCTCAATATAACGCTCATTATTGCAAAGAAGAATAATTATCAGGCTTTTCAAATGTTGCATGTTTAATGTGTTAATTCGTGAGTTATGGAAAGACTTGATATTTTATCACAAACATTTCTTACCATCATCACTAAAGTCACCAATAACAATTATTTCCTTTAAAAATCGTTCAGAACTTCTCTGCAAGACCGAAACTATTGTTCGCAAAAGCGTAGATCTCCCTTCATTTCTAAACGCGATTATCACAGATACTTTAGATTTTTTCGGGAAATCAAATAAACGTTCCTTGCATCTGTAAAATAAATGAAATGCAAATCAGTAAATTTTTTATTTTTTTTTTAGCGAAACAACATCAAAGAAGAGCCTCACACTTCATCACGCGTATCTGGCAGCTCACGAAACGCTCCAATTGCGTCACTGATGTATATGTCAAAAAAATAAACATCACTCTGCTTCGATGTAGTAAATCATTGGATTGGAGATAAATCCTTCGAATTCTCTCGAAAGTGCACTTAAGTTGCCAAGGATCTTAAGTGTAGGTATAGAAAAATGTATCAAATTGATGAAAAAAACCTTAACCACCTGAGATTAAACACCTTACTTCCAGTTCACCGCTATTCAATGTGGCGCTGGGTTGGGATTCACCTTCTAGTTGCACATTGATTTGAATAACAAAGAATACTGTGCTGAGTATTAAGACCAAGAGTAACAGATACTTTTTATTTCTATTGAATCCAGCCATTGAATTTGGTAGAAGTGACAGAAAACAAACAAAAAAAGAAAAAAATTAAACGTGGATCTAATGTTCCATAACGACGCGCAGTGACTACCTGATGGGGCTACGTGTTCGAGACGGAATCAATATTTTTTGACATACATTTTAACCAGAGCGATATCATATCAATGACGAAAGATATAACTTTGTTTCTTAGATAACGTGACGTGCGTCGGTTGTTGTCAGCATACCGATATAGTCCATACCTAGATTGCAGCATGTTGACAATATAATACAAATTGGTGCCTTTGTTTTTGGTTCGACCAAAAATACTAGTATAAATAATTAGCATTGAAATGAGAAGCAGAACATTGCCATCATTACATTCCTACAACGAAATGTATTCGTTAGCCAGATTCAAATGAATCGGTGACATATTTGCAATGGAGCATGAGATTTGTTGAGGTAGATTTACCTGACAGAAATCCATGCTGCTCAAAACAGATATGTTCCTTTATATTAAAATAAAGATGGTCTTTTACTATAAGTTCAAATAGTTTAGGGATTGCAAGGATCTTAGAAATCGCAAGATAGTTTACAACCAAATTTTTTGGGCCAGCTTTGTAAATCGGGCATACATACGAAAAATTCCACTGATTCAAAAAGAGTCCAGTAGAAATTGATTTATTAAAAATAATCGGAAGCGGGATTGATAAAGAGAACTGACATTGCTTCAGAACAAAAGATGGAAATCCATCAGGACCAGGATGCAAGCTAAATTTTAACCTCGAGATGCCATTTAGGATATCGGATTCAAAAAGATTGAGTGTTTAAATATTAGCATTACTGATGGAATAGCTTTCTGTTTGATAATTGTTTAATGAGAAATGGTCAACATAAACCGATTTAAAGAAATGCGAAAAAAGTTTACATGAACTCCGTAAATCATTTGATGTTTGACCATTGAACTCCATATTTTCCTGCAAAGCAACAGATCGTTTTGGATCACAAGAAATGCGGGTTTGAATGTTTAATACAAATTGTGTGTGTATAGATACTTATTGAGAAAATCTTATTTCTTTCGAAACTGACAGAAAAGCTTCCTGTCAGTTTCGGAATTTGATTTTCTGAATTTTTTAAATGCTTTATTTTTAATATTTTTTAAGTTTACTAAGCGTTTATTAGACCAAGTAGTTTTAAATGATCTCCAAGTTTTTCTTTTTGGATAACATTGATTTAAACCGATCGAAAAAAACATCTACAAACTTATTATACGCACCTTGTAACGGTAAATCAGAAAGGATCTGCGTCCAGTTAGTTGATGTTATGTAATTATTTAGTGCAATGAAATCACCTTTGTTGAAATCCAAATATTCATCATTTGATAAGAATAAAGAGTTTTTAACACATTTTTCGAATTTTAAAATTGAGCATATTGCAACATGATGGATTGAATTACTAATCAATGGGAATTCAACTTCAAAAATTTCAAAATTTATATTGTTAATAAAAATTAAATCTAACAATCTATGCAAGGAATTGTGAACATGATTTACTTGAATAATATCCATAGAAAACATAGAGTCAATAAAACTAGGTATATTCATAATCTTTTTTCATGTTATAAGGAATAAGACATTTATCTTCGTTTGAATAATTCCATGTTACATTACCTAAATTGTTTGTAGTGTAGCTTGATCCCCAATCATATTCATTAGTCCGTTTGTGTTCGGCTGACCGTTTTTTGGAAAGTGTTTCAAATGATTTACGGAGTTCATGTAAACTTTTTTCGCAATTCTTTAAATCGGTTTATGTTGACCATTTCTCATTAAACAATTATCAAACAGAAAGCTATTCCATCAGTAATGCTAATATTTAAACACTCAATCTTTTTGAATCCGATATCCTAAATGGCATCTCGAGGTTAAAATTTAGCTTGCATCCTGGTCCTGATGGATTTCCATCTTTTGTTCTGAAGCAATGTCAGTTCTCTTTATCAATCCCGCTTCCGATTATTTTTAATAAATCAATTTCTACTGGACTCTTTTTGAATCAGTGGAATTTTTCGTATGTATGCCCGATTTACAAAGCTGGCCCAAAAAATTTGGTTGTAAACTATCTTGCGATTTCTAAGATCCTTGCAATCCCTAAACTATTTGAACTTATAGTAAAAGACCATCTTTATTTTAATATAAAGGAACATATCTGTTTTGAGCAGCATGGATTTCTGTCAGGTAAATCTACCTCAACAAATCTCATGCTCTATTGCAAATATGTCACCGATTCATTTGAATCTGGCTACCAGGTCGATTCTATCTACACAAATTTTTTCAAAGCATTCGATACAATTTGTCACAAAATTCATACAACTAAGGTTCAAAATTTTTGGTATTCATGGCGATTGCTTCTAAAATGGATGTCCAGTTACCTTAATGACAGAACGCAATGTTTAAAAATAGGGAATTTTATCTGAAATACCATACACGTTTCGTCTGGGGTTCCTCAAGGTAGTCATCTTGGACCACTTCTTTTCAATATTTTTGTAGATGATATTTCATTTCTTCTTAAACATGCCTTATGTTTCACGTATGCTGATGACATACAAATTTTTATGTGCATCAAAAATTCAAAAATAGAAATGATCATCAAAATCTTCAAAATGATTTAAATAATTTAGCTGTTTGGTGTGAATATAAAAAAATGTATTGAATATAAAAAAATGTGACACGCGAGAATTTCTCACCGATACATGTAATTGCTGACATCGAGCAAAGCATTAGAACTTTTGAAGATGAGAGGGAAAAGGGAATAACCAGATCTAGAGTTACCAACCGCATTTTACAACACAATATAGAAGAATAAAAAATACAACAATAGAAAAATGCATACTTAAAATACATAAAGATACGCAAAAATTCCTCAGACAGTACAAAAACGAAATTATTGTCACCAAGGCAGATAAGGGCAATAAAACTGTTATTATGTATAAATCTGATTACTTTAACAAAATGTCAATACTACTCGAAGATAAAAATATTTACAAAACAGTTAGAACCGATCCAACACCAAAACTTCAAAAAAACCAATAACAACTTAGTAAATGAACTTTTCAAAAATAATTACATCGACCAATGGCAAAAGCATAGAATGTATTCTTCATCATTTTCATTTTATAGCTCATCGTAGTTTAGTCACTCTGATATACAACTACCAAATTTTCCAACAGATTCTTGATCGCAAATTTGAGATTCGTGATCTTGGAGTCATTTTTAATCCAAAGTTGTCATTGCTAGGGCAAATTCTATACTTGGCTTCGTCAAACGAAACTGCAATGAGTTCTCAAACCCTTATGCCTTAAAATCGGTGTATATGTCTTTAGTTCGTCCAATTCTTGAATATTGTTCAATTGTATGGTTTCCTTCTTCTTCTGTTGGGATAGCTCGAATTGAAAGAGTTCAAAAGGCTTTCACTAGATTTGTGGTCAGGCAACTTAAATGGAGTATAGATACTCCTTCATATCCATCAAGGTGTGATTTGATTGGACTCGATTCCTCACAAAAAAGGTGTTCTGTTCAGTGTGTGTTGTTTGTCCATGATATTTTCTCATATCGTATAAAGTGTCCACAGATTCTGACATACTTTGAGATATATATTCCGGAGAGAAGATTACGACTACGTCATTTTTTTTAACAATCCAAGACATAGATGTAATTATGGCTGCAATGAATCACTTTAATAACTAATGAACTTGCTCTATAATGAACTTGATCTATCAATAAACAGATTGGAATTTAAAACTAAACTACAAAATATTATTCATTAGCTTAAAGTTATACATAATATATTTACATAGTATATTGAATTGTTTGTAATCTGTAAGATTTATATCAGTAGATGAATAAATAAATAAATAAATAAATAAGTAGTTTCAGTCTAAAGAACAGTAAAATCTCTCTAAAGCTGATAGAAGCATTTTCAAAATAATTGCCTAGTAACATTTAGTTTTAATCGGTTTGCTCAAATACATAATTCCAATGAAATTTTGAAGTTTAAGTTTTCCCTTAACAGTACAAAAAAGTTTGAAATACAGCAAATACATACATAGAGGATTCTTTATTTATAATCGTTAGTTACCTACTATTTTATCTTATGATATGAATTTTGATTTTTAATTATAAAGGCACCATTACTATGGGCTTCATTGTGTTTTTAAACAGAATGGCCCAAAATGTATCACCCTGTTGGTAGATGCTATAATTTTTGCAAATGGTGGCAACTGCATGTCAAGCCTGATTCACAATGCGGCGAGGACGTGAGTGTGAAGCGAACTCGTTGTAATTGAATGAAAGCATACCTGGGTATGCACAATGCGGCGTTTCTCGTCGTCACGTCACGCCAAGAATTCGAAAAATTGAAAAAAAGACGCGACGTGACAGCGATTTTCATTTTTGCTAATTAATTTACAGATTTTTCAAAGAAGAAATGATCAAATTTGTATTAACAAATAAATTTATTGATAAATCTATTGTTTTGTATGTTATTTTGTTTCTTTTTAATTGATTTTTTTTTTACAAAAATTAGTTTTTGTCGTAAAAACGCTCGTTGCATTGTGAATTGGGCGACGATTTTGTAACTAGAAAAAGACGTCGCATTGTGAAACAGGCTTCAGTTTTGGTTTGATATTAATTTGAAGTAAACAGATGCAGAATAGGTACATGTCAACATGGAACGCTAGATTCCTCAAGACCGCGTTGTACCTACTAATATACTTGGTTTCTGGTTTTGGCGGCATATAATAGCCGGCAGGACCACCCGACTTGACCACTCCAGAGTTCTTTCTTTAGGGGTTTTTGAACTAACGTACTCTGGAAACTCTTTAAGTTTAATCGGTTATTTTCTACTTATCCATTACCAATTTATAACTTTATGCTCAATCTGTATTTTTACTTGCGATATAAACTATTATTATTTCCCTCATGACGTCATTGTACTGACTGCAAAATGGCTGAATTCATCATTTGGTGATGTAGAGTTATTTGACAACACGTATCAAATGTTTCGACGTTATCGACACTCTCTTAATGACTCTGCTACTGTTGGAGGGGGTTAATTTATGGGAGTAAAAACATCTTTTATCAGTTCACTTGCTGCTGATTTTTTTGCAGTCCTCACTTGAATTGTTATGTGCTAAAATAAAAATATCATCTGGTTACTTTTATGTGGTTGCCACTTATATTCCACTTAACTCTAATTGTGGTTTTTACACAAATTTGTACAATTCCTTGGAAATGTTATGTGAGAAGATTGATACAACTGACGAAATCATTGTAATCGGGGACTTTAATCTTGCTAACTTGGAATGGGATCCACTAACGAGGATATCTTCTTTCCTGTCAACGCACCCAATATAGGGTATCCGGCTGGAATTTTTCAACTTTAAATTGCGATTATCGAGCTACTAGCGGGTTGAGCTATGCAGGAGGGGTATCATTCAAAGCGCAGGATTTGCAGAATTGTTAATCGTCATGAGTCACTGGTCGGGAGCGCACCACGCGTTTGCGGTGGAGCTGGTACATGCGGGTCACGCTTTTTGTACTCATTTTAATATTCGTCGACTAAGGGATGGACCGAGCACGCAACTTATCTGGTCGTTGGTACAAAGATTCAAAAAATGTTATTTTAATCAGCTGTTTAGCTTACTGATTGCGCAAAACCGGGATACCTTGTTTTCAAATTTAAGCTTAGATGAAATGATTTGGCGATTATATGAAATTTTGTTCGATTACTTCCTAGATAGCATCTAACTACGTGGAATGAGACAATTAAGTAATATCCAGCCATGGCTTGATTCGAATTTGAAAAATACAAGAAATAAGGCCTGGTTGAGATTTAATCAATCGAAGATTGACGAGACATTCAGAGATTAACAAGAGCTGCAAATCGACTTTATAAATTATCCAAATTTTCTGTACTCCGAATTTATGTATTTCGAAAACTGAACGTGAACTTAAACTTAACCAGCAAAATTTTCGGATATATCTTAATAGTAAACGAAAATTTGATGGTTATCCGGCTAGTATGAACTATCATGATTCTTCAAGTCACCATCCAGAAACGATATCTAATAATGTGTGCACTTGAAGACTTTTCTTTAGTACTTCTTCTTCTTCTAACACTCAACAATACACAGTACACACATCTTAATTTAGTAAACTTTTCGATTTCTGAATAATCTATACCTACATGACAATATTTTGAAACTCTATGAATATTTAAGCTCTGGCCCGGATGGCAGTGGCGTAACTAGGATTTTGCTCTGGGGGGGGGGCAACAAATTTTTTTAGATGGAACAAAATATAAAACAAAATATTATACAGGGTGATTCGCGTAAGGTATAGCAAAAAACTAGACTGTGTAGGTTGAGTAGAGAAAAAAAAATTTTAATTGGTATTTTGTATGGCTCCTGGGGTGGGCAATTGCCCCGTTTGCCCCCCCCCCCGTAGTTACGCCACTGCCGGATGGTGTACCATGATTAATGTTTAAAAAATGTGTGCCTTATCTGTCTTATCCGTTATTTTTTCTTTTTCGAAATTTCCTGCTCTTTGGAAAAATTCATACTTAACGCCAATTCATAAAAAAGGTCCTAAGAATCTAATAACAAATTATCGTCCTATTGCTAAACTATCTGCTATTCCTAGACTGTTCGAGTCTCAACCGTCACTAATTTATTATAATTCTCCACATTTTGTATAGATACTTTTGAAAACCACTCACAAGAAGATTGCATCTTTACAGACTCTAGTAAAGCTTTTGACAAATTAAGTCACAAGATACTTTTAGGTAAATTAACAAAAATTGGACTTAACGATCGGTTTGTTTTGTGGATATCTTCTTACCTAAAGGAAAGATTTTATTGTGTTTTATTCAGAAATAACCGTTCATGTGAATTTAAAGTTAATTCTGGTGAACCCCAGGGGAGCCGTCTTGGTCCTTTACTGTTGAATATATTTATAAATGACCTCCCTTCTATATTCAAAAATTCTATGGCAGTAATTTTTGATGATGAAGTTAAAATATTTAGAACAATTACCTCCATCAAGGATTGTGCAAGGCGATCTTCAAAGTTTTTGGACATGGAGCAGTTATAACCGTTTATTTCTAAACATTGACAAGTGTAAGACAATGTGTTTTTCACGCAAACATAATTTTTTATTCATTTATGACTATCTTTCAAATTCGTCGCATTTATGTTGAGTTTCTAGTTTCTCTGACCTTGGAGTCTTATTAGACACAAAATTATCATTAATTGATCACTATAATTCTGTTGTAAGCAAAAATCAAACAAAATACTTGGTTTCGTCAAAAGATTTTCCCGTGAGTTCCGTGATCCATATATTATTCTTTATGTTTCATTTATTAGGCCAAAACTTGAATACCGTTGCGTTGTCTGAGCACCATGCTACTCTATTCACATAAATAGAATAGAAAGTGTCTTACGTGTTTTTTTTTGCGTGCCCACAATGCAGCTGTACAGCTTTCTGACATTCTGGCTACAAAGCACTAATAGCTGCAACATGAGGAATTGAAAAGAGCTTGAAAGTCATTTCAACCCCTTCTTATATATCCTATTGCTATACTTAAGAATTAATTTCTTGTTATGAAACTCAAATTCGTCTCATAGCATTTTTATTGTAAGAGCTAAGCATTTTTTAAATTTGAAAGTACTTAAATCCTATATCTAAGTCTATTTAAGTCTTATAAGTATCTCGTTATGAAATTAAAACTCGTAATTTTTAGTCTTTATAATCCCATAATAATACTTCAATGAGACTATTCATAAATAAGTTTTTTTCAAGATTTCAATAGGAGCTACGACGCCAGCTTTGAATATCAAACGAACAGATGTTATAGTTGAATTGTACAGTGCGTTCTTTTTGTTCACAAAACTTGCTTCTGTTCATGTTTCTATCGGATTGGTTATTTGATTGGTGGTGGCAGATGTAATTTTAGATTTCAAGGAAAAGTTTGATTCTTTTCGTTGCGAGCAAGTTTCTTTGGTTGATTTTTTGTTCTCTTTGTTTACCTAATTTCGGGGCTGTAGAACTGGAAGTAGTGAATTTGATCATATTCATAAATATTATAACAACAATTTTTAGCACCGAAATATACTAAACAAAAAGCACACACTTCAAACTTAAGGTAGTTAATATTACGTATATTAGTGTTATTAAAAAGAGGAAACAATCTGCCGAAAAATCGATCTCAAAAGCATTATTTTGATAGAATTGATCGAAACAACCTTATTAATTGTACTAATGGAAATTACCATGAGTATCACATAATTTTTATGGTTTATATTATACTGTTGTTGCATTGGCTGTCATCAGCTTTGGAGTGATTTAAATAACACCAAGCTATATCCAGTTAACTTTGATTGTTACTTTATTCGAAAAATTATTAGGTTATAATTTTGTTCCATTGTTTCAAAATGTTAATCTAACACAACTATCGATTTTTTGCTTTCTCATTTAAATTTCTTAATAAAAGTTGGCAATTGCAATAAAAAGGAACGCCCCACAGACAAATGTGTTTCGTTTGAAAGTTAAATGTCAAATTTAAGTCCCATAACAGCATTTTAGTTCCCATAAGAAGTACTGTCTCTCAGAGAAAATTTATATTTACTGAGAGCGACACTTCTTACGGGAGCTCAAACGTTCTAATGGGACTACAATTTGACGTTTAACATTCAAACGAAACACATTTATATGTGTTGCTTTCCATTTCATCATCATCCAAAGATCTCATAGAGATGTTAAAACAAGAGTTAAAGTATCAATCAATAGCAGCCATGTTGCAATATGAACAAAATGTTTTCATTATATTTTGAGGGTTACCGTAGCTTAAAAAAAACATTCTAAATAAATTATCTTATTTGGTTTTCCATTCTGACCAAAACTTGTAAAAAGTTTTATAGGTCACATTCATCTTGTTTTCTCTTTTTTGTTGTCGATATTAGTTGTATAAAAAATGGTTTTCTATAACTTAGTATACAGCTTCTATACCAGAGAAGAATGAGCGGGGACATTCTTTTTTGCGTTATGTCATTATTTAAAATTTGTGACAGCAGTATATTAACACGACACAAGTAAAATTGCATCTTTAAAAATCAGTTGTTTTTGTCAGTTTTTAATGACAAATATGTTGGAAGATTTCAGATAATCTTAATAATGAAAAAGCGTCATAAAATTTGTGGCTTCCTTTTTGCTTCGCTTGCTAGAAAGTAGTAGGACATTAGTTGACAATATTTTGAAGAGAAATATTGGAAAGTTGTGATGCTTTTTCTTCGTGGCTGAGGTAAGCTCACCGGTGTCCAGGGTTCTTCCCAAAGAAACAACGAAACTTGGGCTTGGAGGGTCTTTAACTCCGAATGAAATAGTTTAATTTCCTTTGATTAATTTAATTTTCATTAATTTTTATTTGGTCGAAATTTATAACATGGTATTTCATATAACTTGGTTAACAATAGTCTGTCTCTTAAGATAAAATAACACGGTATTTCATATAATACAATATTTTGTTATCCTATATAACTAACACGGTATTTCATATAATGTGTCCCCAGCACGCAACCTGGGGAACGATACGGTCGGAAACTCTCGGAGGAGAACCTTGTCCAGTGAACTTCTTGAAGAGGAGTCCAAAGGAACAAAACGGGGTCGGGGGTCCTTATCGGAAGCCCTATGTCCCTTGTAAACAACCTAGAGAACAAAGCGGTCGGAACTCACGGAGGAGAACCTTGTCCAGTGAACTTCTTGAAGAGGAGTCCAAAGGAACTAAACGGTCGGGAACTCTGTATAGAGACCCTTGTCCCTAGCACACAAACTAAGGAACAAAGCGGGCGGAACTCACGGAGGAGAACCTTGTCCAACGAGCTCCTTGAAGAGGAGCCCGAAGGAACGGGTCGGGGATTCTAAAAGAGAACCCTTGTCCTTAGCACACAACCTAAGGAACAAAGCGGGTGGAACTCACTGAGAAGAACCTGTCCAATGAGCTACTTGAAGAGGAGCTCAGAGGAACAAAACGAGGTCGGGGGTCTTACAAATAAATAATACGTAATAATACCAAATAATAAAATAATAATTTCTGTTATATCTAATGCCCTACAATTTTATAAAAAAAGTAAGATTGGCTTCTCAACTGCGTAAACTCTGCTAAACAATGCCTATCTGTCACCGAACACCCTATATCCTATAAAAAGGCTTTTGTTGCGTCCGATCTTTGATTCTCTATACACTAGATTGGTACCCACACTTGGACGAGAAAGAAAGATAATTTTGTTGTTTTCTTTACCTCGCCTTATAACATCTGCGGCTCTAACATAGTGTGAACTATGAAAATTAAATAGTAAATTGGTAGGAGTATTTCTAAACTAAACTGGTAAACTATTGACGTACACTATGCATGGGATCGTATAGCTAAACGATTAAGGTGCCTGCAGGAGTCGTATATAGTTGCACAGTAAATTGTGCTTTTATGATTAAGGTATATGTATACTGTATAACTATAATAATATGATTAAATTTACATGTAGGAATTGTAACGCTTCATTACAAAGTTTATATGCTGCATATATATAACAAACTGGTTGAAATCGTAGACAATTAATTCGCATACTAACTATAACGATCAAAAAAGCCCATTAATAATATTATAGGACAAAGGTTTTTGTTTTTTAATCTGAGCTGCATTAGAACAAAATAATCTCTTAGTTTTTTTTCTGGGTGTGGGGAAAAAATCACTAGGGGCGGCAAAAACTGAGTCTGCCCCGGGCGGCCCTAACCCACGCTACGCCACTTGTATTTGGTAACACCTTACATTCAGAAAGTCGATATAGTTATGTGGGCTGCAACGAGCTGTGGCAACGGCATGTACACAGTAATGAATTGCGCTACCAAATGCGGGTAGACACTTTCCATTCGATTTTTGACAACTATCACAGCTGCAGCTCCAGTTCCAGTTGCAGCATTCTATTGTGTTCAAGCAGTTACTCTGTAGTAAATACGTGCCGCCAAACTAATCGCACACACTTTTACTTGGTCTAATTGTAAGTAGATATAAGGTATGGCAAGTATTGGTTTTGTGTAAAAATAAATATTCGAGGTTATAATCAAAACTAAAACAACCATAATCGAGAAGTTCAAAAAATAATAATTTGTATTTTTTCCAAAATGGCGGCTTTTTCGTCATAGCGTTCTGAAAATGTATATTATATTTTTTTTATTTTCCTCTTTTCGGTGTGAAAAAATAAGCTTTTCTTGTACATTTGTATATATGTTTCCTGGTATTTTTTGACAACCTATGCTAACTTACAACTGTACTACTTTACAGTCAAAACAAGTTAGTTTGTATGGAATATGTAGGTATTTTTCCCAAACAAAGAAAAGTCAACCGTACCCTTACAAAACAACGCTTTGCCTCACATCTATCTATCAACCGAATACTACAAACTGCTTTGAATTCTGTTCATCATTATGGTAGAGTTGTGTATTTTGGCCCCTTGGGATTTTTCAATGCGAGAACTTCTATCTTCTGAACAAATCACCTTACTACTACAACTGAAAGTGCCCAAGTGAATGAAAAAACAACAAACACCATCAATTTATTTCAACAACTGTTGTAGGTACCTTCTTTGTTCAAATTCAACCAAGCACATGGAAGCAACAGCTCTAATTTTAATTGCAAACTTAAAGCTGTATTCAAAGGCTTAAACTTCAAGTTGAAAAACTTAAAACCATTTGAAATAGTCCCTTAAATAAACCCTGCTCCACACCGGCCTCCACCGGCCGCCCGACTGCTGCTGCTGCCGGCTTATCCACATCTTGTTGGAATAATGATCTACTTTCTTGCTCTAGTTTTGGTGAAAAAGAAACCTTCCACCATTCACTGCAGCACACAACAAGTTTATAATTTTTGAAATAACTCCCTTGAACTCTGTAAAACTATGAACAATTGCACAATGACCATCACCTTAAACAACACCACCATCACCATCACCATCACCACCACCATCTCCTGAACTCTGCAAAGAGACCCGTTTGTACCGCATGGAAAGGACTTAAGACGATTTGCAAAGTCCTTGAGGAACAATTTTAAAACAATTTCGATACAAAAGTGTACTTAAACAATAGTTTGGCAAGAGAGTCGTCTGTTGGCCGACTGAAGCATAATAATCCCGGACAGCTTGCTCACCTGGCTTTGGCTTCCTGTCCAATGTTTGGGTGCAGAAGGAATGGCATGGCGTGGCGTTAAAATTAGCTTTTTGTTTTCGGTCTTATGATGCTAAACCGGATTGATGCTCATGCTCATGGCTAAATAATTGCTTTTCACCTCGAAAATTTGATCTTTGTTTCGGGAATTCGCTATCGAGAAATATAATTTTCAAGTTCAAGCCAAGATTTCCACAAGACCACAACACAAGACACAACAACTACATATTTGCGAAGAAATAACTCAACGGGATATTTACACAATTTACTATATAATTTGAAGTCTTTGAAAGAATTGCTTTCTTTGAATTGGGCGATTTCCATGTTTTGTTTGTTTTTTTTTTTTTTTTGTCGAAACAAAAAAACTAGAGTCAAGGCAAAGCATAGTTTTTGTCTCATTGTCAGAAATATTTGCTTTTGCATGATTTAATAGCTTGAAGCAAATCACTATAATGCTGATGGTGATGGTGATGTTGATGGTGTTGTGAGGCAAGGAGTTTTTGTTTAGACAAAGTTTATGCACTTTGTGTTGAAGAGGAAAAGTTCTCTGCAGAATCATTTTCCATAATAGCGAAGAGTGAAGAGATGTGAATGTTTTCTTGCACTTCTTGCACAGCAACGGCACATCGCATATGTTAGCTTCTTGAAAACAACAAACTTTTCTCAAGGATAATTGTTTCTCTCACCTTTGTGTGTGATGCTATCATTAAGGATTATGCGTGAGTGCCTTTGGCAGGGCGGGGTGTAATATGTGTAGCTTTGGTGCATATAAATTGTAAAGCCATTCATTTGGGATGCCCAAAACGTGCCTGCACTTTTGTTCAGTTCTCTCTCCTTTGAAAGGACAACATCAATACTGTTTTAGTTTCTTTTTTGTAATTTTAGCTTTTTGCAAAACGAAATATAATGAAAAACTGGATTTGTTTAAGATTGCACTTCAAAAATTAATTTAAATAAAGCGTTTTCCAATAAGAGGTGTTATTTTGAATAGCCCGCTATTTCGGTAGCTGTCACTTTTGAAGCTGTCATTTTTTGACATTTGACAAGTAGAAACTGCGCCATTAATACAAATGGAACGATACACGCTTCAACAACGCATTGAAGTTATTAAAATTCACTATAAAAATGGTGAAAATTTGGCAGAGACGGTTCGTAAAACTAAAACATTTTTGGGTCGTCGTGAAGCACCTTGTCGGACCGCAATACAGAAATTGGTGGACAAATTCGAGCTGTTGGGACAAGTTAGTGATGTGAAGAATAAAACCCGTGCACGTCACTCAAGAACAACTGAGAATATTGCTGTTGTAGCCCAAAGTGTTGAAGAAAACCCAGGTTTGTCCATTCCTCGTCGTTCTTTGGAATTAGGCATTCCACAAACGTCATTACACCGTATTTTGCATAAAGACTTGGGTCTTAAGGCTTATAAAGTTCAGTTAACACAAGAACTCAAGCCGGCTGATCATCAACAACGTCTTGTCTTTGCTGATTGGGTCCTTGAAATGCATGAAAATGATCCGGAATTTCATCGAAAAATCATCTTGACTGATGACGCCCATTTCCACCTCGGAGGATACGTCAACAAGCAAAACTGTAGCATCTGGGGCTCGGAAAACCCAAGAGTTATTGTTGAAAAGCCTCTCCATCCTCAACGCGTGACTGTTTGGTGCGGTTTATGGTCCGGCGGGGTCATTGGACCTTACTTTTTCGAAAATGAGGCTGGAGCAACAGTTACGGTCAATGGATTGCGCTATCGAGAGATGATTAATGATTTTTTATGGCCGGAATTGGATGGTATTGATCTGGACAACGTTTACTTTCAACAAGACGGCGCTACGTGCCACACAAGCAATGAAACCATCGATCTTTTACGGGAAAAGTTTCCGGACCGTGTTATCTCTCGAAGAGGTGATCACAATTGGCCACCGAGATCTTGTGATTTAACACCTTGCGACTTCTTCCTTTGGGGCCACGTGAAAGATAAGGTCTACGCCAACAGTCCAGCGTCGATTCAAGACCTCAAAGATGGAGTTCGTGAGGCTATCGAGGACATAGGGCAGCTACTTTGCGATTTGGTTATGGAAAATTTCATGAAAAGGATATGGTCCTGTAAGCGTGGTCGTGGCGGCCATTTGGCTGATGTTGTGTTCCGGCATACCTTCCTCTTTATAATGAAATAAACATCCGATCATTTATCTCAAAAAATGCCATTTTTCTTTGAATATCAAAATAACACCTCTTATTGGAAAACCCTTTATATAAAATTGTTTCGACACGTGTTGAGAAAGAAACATTTTCTTTAAGTAACAAGTAAATATCTTTACAGAAGAGCTAGGTACAACGTTTCTATAATTTTGCGTATTGTCAAAAAGGGAATATAACGGCTCAGCAGTTTCAGACCGGAAATGAAAATGTCTGCTGTATAATGATGGTGGGATCTGGGTGGATTCATTTTGAGCTAAAAGGTTGAGGAATCGTATGGGTAATGAAACAGCTGACAGTATTCTACGAGTTAGATATTCCTTACATTCTGGATGTCATAATTTTACACCAACAGAAAAAATGCTGAAAACTTTCACGAATGAGAAGATGTATCAAACCGACCGCAGTTTTTCGGTGGAGGATGTATGCGGAATGACCAAACAAACTCGTTGCATAAAACATCAAAAGCATCTGTTCAGTTAATCCTTATGATTTAACTCGGGTTTAACTTTAATCACGCACTCAAAAACTGGACCTAAGGGCTTGTTTTACAATTTCTGATTAATGTTCTAAATAAGCAACTTGGAACTTATTAGTCAATTATCAATCTCCTTTATGTTTAACAATAGTATAACTTATAATTAAAGTTGAAAGCATTTTAATGGCCCGATGAAGTGTCGATTAGAAAATTTACTTTACACATACAATTATTATATCGAAAAATTGTGAAACGCTAAGTTTTTTTCACTGGGAGGATTTAACTTGCGGATAGTTTGAATGTCGAGTAAATAATCAGAACTTTACTCAGACATTGTGAAGAAAACCCTAAACAAATTTTCTTTTATTACTTACCCGGAGGCCACACGAGCCAGTACTGGCAAGCAAGTTGCAATACATTCACATTTTTTCACTAACACATATAAACGCAAGCAACTTGCTCGTCAACTGGCTTGCCTTTTTCGAAGCCAGTTGAAGAGCCAGTAGAGAAGCAAGTAGGGCGTTCATTTTTTACACTATAGTCAACAATCATCGTTCCTTTTATTTAAATTTCTGAATTAATTAGATTTTGTGCAAAAAATAAGTTAAAATAAATTTAGTGTGGAATTTGATTGCATTTTAAAAATGTTAAAATTCACTTTCGTACGAAACTTGACATTGCTTGACAGAATATTTGACATTTGCGAATATTTCGTTACAAATTACCAAAAAGCTCTAAAATTGCCCTTTTCAAAAATAAAATTTCAAATTATTCGGATATTTAGAGGTTTTTTAATCCATTGAGATCGTAGACATCCTTTAATGGAATTTGAAAGTTTATGGCTTGACAGATAGGGGACAAATTATATTTGATCCTATCGTGAATATTTCGTTCCAAATGTCAACCGATTGCCCTGAAAATGCATTTTTCCGGAGCAGAAAAAAAATGGAAAAAAAATCGGATTTTCAGAGGTTTTTTAATCCATTGACATCGTAGACATCCTTCAATGCAATTTAAAAGTTTGTGGCTTGACAGATAGGGGACAAATTATATTTGATCCTATCGAGAATATTTCGTTCCAAATGTCAACCGATTGCCCTAAAAATCCATTTTTCCGGAGCGGAAAATAAAATGGAAAACAATTCGGATTTTTAGAGGTTTTTTTATCCATTGACATCGTATACAACCTTCAATGGAATTTGAAAGTTTTGTGCTTAACAGACGGATAGCTAACAAAATGTATTTTGACGTCTGTAGTTTTTTTTTTGGAACATGAATTTTAGTTAGAGTATATGTTATTCCCTCTTATGTTTCGTTGTCCATAATTTCAATTATTAAAGTTCGTTAACCATTTTTGCATTTTTCTTTAATATTCTTTAAAAATGTATTTTGATTTTTTCAATCCATTTTGTTTGAAAGATCAACCAAAATTGTTTACTATAGTAGAGAAAAAGAACGACCTACTTGTAAGCAACTTGCTTGGCAAGTGGAGTGCCACCTACGTCACAGCCATTACACAGATACGAATTTGGCAGGCAATGTATGAACCCAACTTGCTGCCAGTACTTGCTCGTGTGGCCTCAGGGTTAGTGCATTTTATACAAGTGTTTTTTTTTTTTATTGTAGCTACTCAAATATTGTGAATCAATTAAATTTAAAATTAAAAACAAATTTAGGAGCTGTGAATAAAAATAACAGTTTTTGTTTATAAAATGTGGTAATCTAGGGGGTTTCTAAATTTTTCTGGGGGGAGATTTTTTTTTCATCTGGCAACACTGATTACATCCTTTTTTCACCCCCGCCACTGTCTATTAAATTTCATACAAATCCCGAATCGGCGTTACCAATGAACTTCGAAAAGAGCCAATCTTTGGCATAAGAAAATATTAATTTAAGTTTTTTTTTTGTGAAATTATAGTTCACACTCGGTTCAAACTAAATTATACCTAGTATATAAGAGACCTTGGATGAACACCAGAAAATCGTTCCACAGTCAAACAGGAATCAACGATAAACTAACACTAAAAACGAATCCACTTTACGACACAGCTATCAAATATAGCAACAACAACTGCAATAGACAGCATTCGATGTCAAACACTTAACCCACTAAACAATAACAACAACAATACAATAGAAGTACCTCCAACTATAACAACAACAACAACAATAGACAGAATTTGAAGTCAAACAATAAAATAAAACAACAATGCATTTGATGAGCTTCAAACCTGCATATGAGCCAGGCAACAATATCGAACACCAACCAACATCAACGCCAAAGCTCCGAAAACTTACATGCAGCCAGTCATACGTACGCCCGCGCCCGATGATGGATGAAAGAAGATCCGAAACGCGTCGCACAATCTTGATCTTTTAATAAGTTGTGAAAATTATTGTTTTTAAAATAATAAATAAAATTTAAAATTTTAATTATTTTGTTTTTTATATTTGTTTTTATGTTTTTATAAATTAATATACCACAACCGGAGACAACCACACCATGCATTCAGAGTTTGTATGCTCACAGGCAACGTCTTAGAAAACGTCTCCAACGGATCCATCGAAGAGAATTGAACACTACAAACAACAACTACCAGACAGTTTGGAATGAGCTGCAGCAAGTAAATATCATGTTCCGGAACTCCATCACACACCACAATAACATACAATACGAAAAAAGGCTACAAAGTATCAAGCCAGGACCCGATGCCTTCAAGAACATAAACAGAATCATTGGCAAACAGCCAAAAATGCCTGAGACCATCATTTGGAACGACATCGAGGTGACCTCAGCCAAGGAAAATGTGGAAGCATTTTCGAACTACTTCGAAGGAAACTTCACACCGAACCCACCTACCAACCCAACGTTTCTGCAAGAAGTCGAGGCATCTGTCTAACAAACCCTTCAGCCAAACCCGCATAGAATCAGCTTTGATGACACCAATCCAGCAAGTGATCCCCCAGACAATCCATATCTTTGCAATTTAGAGGACGTTGCAGAGATCATCGGCAATTCCCAGCCAAAAAAGTCAGCTGGACCAGAAGGTGTCTCCAACTATATCTTAAAAAGGCTTCCACATGCAGTGATGATTTTCCTCACCATCATCCTCAACAACTGCATCAACAACGGCTACTTCCCCCAGAAGTGGAAAGAAGCGAAAATAAAAAAGGCGCACAAAATGTCATCTCCAATTACAGGCCGATTTCCCTCCTCAACAGCGTCAGCAAAATCCTGGAAGAGGTCTTGCTCAGGAGGCTCAAAAAATACTGCAATAACAATAACATCATCCCCGACATGCAGTTTGGCTTCCGAGAAGGCCACTCAACGCTACACGCGCTGATAAAGTTCCAGTCCGACGTCACCATAGCACTGAACAGCCATCGTGTCACCGTCGGATGCTTTCTGGATGTCGAGAAAGCATTCGACAGCGTATGGATAGAAGGCCTCATCCATAAACTTAGACTACTAAGACTACCTTCACCACTAACAAAAATACTTTTTTCTTTTCTTTCTTTCAGAAAATTCTTCGTCCAACTGGACACCATCAAAACCATCAAAGCCGGAGTCGCCCAAAGATCAAAGCTGGGACCCTTCCTCTACAGCCTGATGATGTCAGACCAGCCAATGCCAACTGATTGCGAAAACCTGCTCTTCGCTGACGACTCATTGACATACGCCTCATCCATATCACCAGCCATAGCTGCCAAGAAAGTTGAAGCCCACGTCACCAGACTCTTCGAGTACTACCAAAAGTGGGGAATCAAAATAAATACCAAACAAAACGGAGCTCGTTTGCTTCAGGAGACCGTCCAGCGATGGCAACCGCTGTCGTACTGCAACCGCCTGCAGAAATCTGGTCGTGAAGCTTCCCGATGGATCGACGATAACCACCAAACCGAACGTCAAGTACCTCGGGGTAAACTTCAATGAGCTGATGAAATTCAACCCACATACCAGGAAAGTGCTGAAAAAGGCCAACTTTGCGTTCCATCGCCTACCCCCTATTGCTCAAGTTGAGAAATGGAATAAGCCAGCCAACGAAACTGCTTATCTACAAGCAGTTGTTAAGACCTGTCCTCAGCTACAGACCTGTCCTCAGGTACACCATCTAGAAGACAGCGATGCAGAAGCTCCAACTTTTTGAAAGGAAAATCCTGAGGATAGGCACCGGGCATGTCTTTGATCGACAGCGACAGAGGTATCCCAGCAACCAGCGAATTTACGACGAAGCCAAAATCAAACCACTTGATCAATATCTGATGCAATTAGCAAGAAGGTTCATGGAAAACACTGCCAACCACCCTAATCCGCTGATGAGAAGGATGACCAGAGAGTGGGCCGAAAAACATTTTTTTTCGAATTTCAAATCGTAATACCGCGGAAAACATGCGAATTGGGAAGACCAAGAAAGATTTTAAAAATAATCAAGATCGGTTAATATCTTCCGATCGCGCATGCACTCTGAAGTTTGGAAATTTTTTGAAAAAAAGGTATTTTAAAAAAAATTTTAACCACCCTAACTTTTATTAATTTTTGAATATAATAGTTGCAGGCGACTCATTTATGAGCCAGATATGAAGTAGGAAAAAGAATGGTTCAAATCATTTAAGGACTTCCGATCGCGCATGCGTTCCAAAATTTGTCGAATACTGCAAATTTCTTATTTTTACGATATTTTTTTTTTGTTATTTTATTTTTATTTTGACTTTTTTCATTCTACGCGTTGTGAATGTTTTTTGCAGTTCTCGCGTATTACTAGTGTGGTAAGTGTTTGAATTTAGCTTTGGTTGTAATATTGATTCTGTGTTGACATATTATTTTATATAACTTTGTGAATTAACCGTTATACTATGGCTGTGTCCAAAACAATAATAACCAGACAGGTATTTGATTGTCCTTTATTCGGTGCACCGAAAGATTTTTCAATAAATAAGCTCCCTACTGGTATCGACATGATTCGATGTTGTTCACAGCAAAGATTTGAATTGGCTCTTAAAGCAAATAATACAAAAGTTCCTTTTTCACAAGTGTCCGGCACAGTTGCTAAAAAAATAATTGATCTGTATCTAAAAGCATCCATACCAACGGTTACGAGTAACAGAGTCGTTCAACTTATAAAAGTTTTCCATGACAAATACTATAACTTACGAAAATCATACACGCGGGATAAAAACAAAGATTCTTTCAAACATAAAGTTAATGAATTTAAAAAAAAGTGTTCTTTGCTTTTCGACATAGCAGCTTGCAAATGCCCCATTATTGTAAATTGCATATGTAACAAAACCCCTGACTTGTGTAAATGCCATATAACTGTCAATTGTGAGTGTGAAAAACAAAACAAGATACCTCCTATTGAACTTCGATTTATTAACTCAATGCGAGTTCACGGAATCGGGAAAATTGGAAATTTAGATGTGACTGAAACAAAAAAACTTCATGCATCGCTAAAAAGACGATTGCGTGATCAACGCTTAACTTCGAATGATACATCGAAAGCCTCGTTGTCGACTTCAACTGCAAACCTTGTTGAAACTGATGTTGATGATGATGACGAAGACGAGTATCCTTCAAGCAATAAAGACAAAAGTTTTGAAATAAAAGGAAATGCTACCTCCCATACTTCACAGATGAGAATTCGGCTAAAATCTACAGCTATAAATAGCAATCGTTATGGAGTTTCTGACCGGGCTACCGCTGCAATTGCATCAAGTGTCTTGCACGACTTTGGGTTGATTACTGATGCGAACGTTTCTCAAGTCATAGACAAAAACAAATTGAGAAGAGAAAAACAAAATGTGAGGACCGAATTAAGCAGTAAGTCTGTTCAATTTTCACTACGCGGTCTTTATTTTGATGGAAGGAAGGACGACACGTTAGTTGTAGATCTAGTTGCATCGAAAAGGTTTCGTAGAGTTACAAAAGAAGAACATTATTCTCTTATTCAAGAACCAGGTTCAGTTTACGTCGGCCATGCTACACCAAGTTCTGGAAATTCTGAGGATATATTCGACTCTACTGTTTCTTTTCTGTCAGCTCGTGATATATCACTTGAAAATTTAGTTGTCATAGGATGTGATGGAACTGTCATTAATACTGGTTGGAAAAACGGTATTATTCGCCGAATAGAAATACATTTACGAAGACCTTTACAATGGGCAGTTTGTCTTCTGCATTTTAATGAACTTCCTTTTCGGCATCTATTCCAATACTTGGACGGTAAATCAACAGGTCCGAAATCTTTGAAAGGTCCAATTGGTGAAAAACTTGTTGATTGTGAAAAACGCCCAGTTACTTGTTTTAAGAATATAAACTGCCAGATTCCTGATATAGACAGAAAAATATTGAGTAAAGATCAACAATATTTACTTGATATTTCTATAGCAATAAAGTCTGGAATCTGCAGAGAAGATTTGGCTGTAAAAGATCCTGGTCCCTTGTCACATTCGAGGTGGTTGACAACAGCTAATCGAACTCTAAGGTTGTACCTAAGCGAGGAAGTTCCAACGCAACAACTTCAAGATATAGTTGTATTTATTTTAAATTCATACATGCCAATGTGGTTTAAAATTAAAAAAAGTAAAAACTTGACAGAAGGACCAAAACTTGTGTACCAGTCAATGCAATCTTCAAGGTACCTCCCTGAAGATTTACGCAATATCGTCAATCGTGTAATCGAAAGAAACGGATTTTTCGCACACCCTGAACATCTAATGCTAGCCATGGCACTAGATAATGAAAAAAAAATAAGAGAACTCGGACTTCGACGGATTTTGAAGGCAAGGCAGTTGGACAAGAAGAGAAAAGTAATAAGAAGCTACAAGCCACCCAGACTGAATTTCAATGCCCAAAACTACACAGAAATTATTGACTGGGTGGATTGTGACTTATCATCTCCCCCATTGTTGCAAAGTATAACTGATGAGGAAATAATTTCGTAGCTTAAAAGTGACTCAGTCCCTAAATGGAAAACTGATTTCCCAGTTCACACGCAGGCAGTTGAACGTTGTGTAAAACTCGTTTCGGAAGCCTCTTCAAAAGTTTGCGGGGTAGAGAACAGAGATGGGTTTATAAGATCCACCTTGATGTCAAGAGCAGCTATGCCAAATTTTTCGCATAAGACAGAATTCAAAGTTCCTTCAGCTCAAGCAGAATGAGAATGAATCGTTCAACATTGACCATAACTTTGATCAAACGCTCAATCAAAACATAATTTTTTAAATAAAATATTCTTTCCTTAAAATTATTATTTATTGTGTAACTGAACTTATTTCTTAATTTTAAACCTTTTTTTTCAAATGGAAACCAGGTAGATACGAAGAATGAAATTCTTAAGTATTATTTTTCTTTAAATATCATCTTCTTAAATTTTTACTTTTTTCGAAATTGCATCAACTTTGACGTTCTTGCGCGAACGGAAGCCCTTAAAATTTTTGAACCATTCTTTTTCCTACTTCATATCTGGCGCATAAATGAGTCGCCTGCAACTATTATATTCAAAAATTAATAAAAGTTAGGGTGGTTAAAATTTTTTTTAAAATACCTTTTTTTCAAAAATTTTCCAAACTTCAGAGTGCATGCGCGATCGGAAGATATTAACCGATCTTGATTATTTTTAAAATCTATCTTAGTCTTCCCAATTCGCATGTTTTCCGCGGTATTACGATTTGAAATTCGAAAAAAAATGTTTTTCGGCCCACTCTGACCACTCAGGAACGACATCCAGAGCCGAGGTACCTAAGTGCTTTGGACATAACCGTAAGGATCCCAGCCGACAACGAAGAAGCAGTTCCATTCTACGCTGACACGGGGTCAGCCTACCACCGTGGCTAAACACCTACCAACACCCAACCAACTCTGAACCCACCAACTGGACAACCAGGACGGAACAACCCGAGAGAAAAACCAAGCCAACATATTTTTAAATTTCTTACCCATTTATTTTAATATTAATATTTATAAAAACAATGTCAATGTATAAGAGTTAGGCCCCCCTATGTGCCAACAAAAATTTAGTATTAATCAATATATCTTTTAATTTTAAGTTTCTCAAATTGTATATAAAGTTCAATAAAAAACCTTGAAACCTTGAAACCACCAGAAAATCGAGCTCTGCCAAAGTAGAAATAAGTAATTACCAATCACTATTACTTGGTGAGTCTACATTTTGAAAGACTTAGGGTCCAGAAAGGACAGTAGAAGCCCAGGTTTTAAGTAGTTAGTTAGTGACGTTTGCTATCTCAGACAAGTGTTGGATAAACATCGATAGTCTATCGATAGTATCGATAGTTTTTTACCATCGATACTATCGCCGATAGTTTAAAACTATCAATACTGTCGAAAAAATAAGCCTTAAATATATTTTCTTTGAAAGCAAAGCACTCTCATTTACTTTTTCCTCTTTATTAAAATCAGAATACATAGATTTTTATAAATTTTAATTTTTTCACCGAAAAAATTATTATGTAGTTTTGAAGACTGTTGTTTATTTTTAATTTTTTTGTTTTGATTAATTTCTTCAAGTTTTCAACTTAAATTTTTTTTTTACTTCACTTTAAAAACCTACACTAGGCCCATTTACACGGGGATGGAAATTGAATTACAGTGAGAGATTGCAATAGAACTGTTATAGTTTCTGTTTTAACTTTTTTTTTTTGATTTTCTTAATAAAGTGGAGAATTTTGGAACTGAAAAGAAATAGGTAATTCTCATTACTAAATTTATAAATTCTGATGGAAAGTTTTGACCATTATGCATATTCTAAATTTTCGAAGGATTGAAACATTTTCAGGGAAATTTTGTTCACTATTAAGGATTCTGCTATCACTATCATTAAGGATTCTGCTATCACTATGATATTACCTTATGGTTATATTTCACTTATTCAAACAAGTAAAAAGAGGTACTCGATTTTGTAAGGATACTATTTTTTAACTAGACAAGTACACTTGTGTATTAAAAATTCATTTTTCTGTTCAATTTGCTCAGAAATAAAATAATAAGAAACTATCGATAGTATCGGTACTATCGATAAGTTTTGCGAACAACATCTATACTATCGATAGAAAATTTTTTTATGTTTATCCAACACTATCTTGACTGTGAGTTAGAGACGTTTCCTATCTCAGACTTTAGTGACGTCTGCTTACTGTGCTTTATATAAATCTACATATAGCTATAAGAAAATAAAAGAATTGTAAAGAACCAGCGATTGATGAATAAAAACAACCTCGAATACACTAAAATTTGTTGACGAGCATACCTCAGCCTATGGACAGAAGGCATCTCACCCTGCTTAATTATAGTTGATCTATGATCACAAAGTACTAAATATTATAGTATTATAGATCAATAGTATTATAGTATCACAGTATTATAGAACAAACAGTTTTTATAAAATAACAGTTTTAAAGTAAATAGTAACAGTAATATTATAGTATAAAGTATTTACAGTAGTGTAATTATAGTATAGTATAATATTATAGTATTGTAGTACAATGACGGTATAAAAGTACTATGATATAATAGTACAGTAGTATTCTAATAGTATAATAATATAGTATAGCAGTACTATAGTTTTTAATTATTATAGTATTAAAGCATTTTAGTAATAAGGTATTATATTGTATTATAGTGGTATTATATAGTAGTATTATAGTGTTATAGTAATAAAGTTTTACAGTACTATAGTATAATACTATAATAGTACTACAGTACTATAATATAGTACTTGTGTATAGTATTAGAGTATTGAAGTGTTAAAAGTGTTTTAGAGTTATATAATTATAATATTTAGGTGGAGGTATTATAGTCCAAACAGCGTTTAATAGCCTTTAGTCTACAAAAACTGGCGTTTCGTCATGGTGATTTCCCTCGGACTCATCGGTTGACTAGCGAGGGCCTCCTGTTAATGCGCAACGGGCGCATAGGGATTTTCAGTAACTTTTAGTGCCATTTTACTTAAGCTCCATGACTTTGTAGACGAACTCTCTTTATTTGTAGCTCCTTGAAAAACGGAAGATACTCCAGACATATTTTATTACAGAGGTAGGTACTGTTTTTGCGGCCCAGCACGGCCATGGCCCTGCACGCCGATGGGTATACCTACCTATTGGAAAAAAAAAACTGTTATAAATTGCCGTTTCTCTAGTTTCGTCCAAACAAAAGCTCTTACCTGCACATTTAAAAATTAAAGTTTTTTTTAGACACAAGTATTACGGCGGACGAATCCAAACAAGAATCTAAAAAGGATTGCACTTTGGTTTGCATTAAAATAGCGTTAAATTATGATTTTTTTATATATGAAACACCTTATTGACCACAATGAATTAAAAAATAGAATTAAATTATTATTATTATCTATTGTATCTACTATTCATACTAGAATTATGTCAGTTTATTAGCCTTGACCATTCTTTATTCCGTCAATTTCATTGAATATAAAGGGTCCGTCATCTAACGTTTTTTTTCAACTAGTGCTTATTTCGTGAATGGTAACACTTAGCTCATGTCTGATTTGACAGATAATTAGTTTTATCCTTCCGCTGAACGAATATGGTTGTAAGATGCCGATTTTGCCAAAAAAAATCATCTTTTCAGATGAAGCTCATTTTGATCTTGGCGGGTAGTAAACAAGCAAAATTGTCGCATTTGGGGCACAGAAAAGCCGCACGCATACATTGAAAAGCCGATACACCCAAAACGAGTCACTGTGTGGTGCGGATTTTGGTCCAGAGGCATATTTGGGCCATTTTTCGAAAATGAACAAGGAGTGGTCGTTACAGTCAATGGCGATCGTTATCGGGCCATGTTGAACGAATTTTTGTTCACAAAAATTGAAGAGGGGGATATTGGCAACATTTGGTTTCAACAGGACGGCGCTACGTGCAACACAGCCGAAGCTACACTCGATGTTTTGCGCCATTTTCGAAAAAAAAAGTAGAAGTTATTTGGCGGACCCTTTACATAGCTATATCTCTAGCCAAATAAACGAATTATAAATTAATTCGTAAACAGTTGGTGGTAGCACCATTAGGTAAGTTGTTGTTGTTGTTCTAAAATTAAATTAATTGATAATAAACAAAAAATTATTTTATTAACTTTTTATTTTATTTTTATTAAAATTGAATGTATAATATTTCGAACCGATTGTAGTTCATCTTCAGCAATACACTGATTTGGCAAATAAAAAGAAATATTATTACGAATCAGAACAATAAAACAGAATTGAAGATAACTCTACATTTAACGATAGAGTAAGAGAGACATTAATTTAAACTTAACTAAACAAATGAGACACAACACAATATTGCCATTATCACTGGTCAAAGTGTTGTTTCCTTTTTGGATATGAGGCTTTCGTATGCACAAGATCATGCAAACCATATGTGCAAGATCTGCAAATGCACAGGTCCCAAAAGTCTGGGAGGCGAATTACCAGCAGCAGGAAATTTAAATCTGATCTTGCGCAAAGAAATATGTAGGTACTGCCATTTGCATTTTAACCAAAAAACTTGTTCAAATAATCCCTGTGCTAAGTAATTCCTCGCACACTTATTAACATCACTTTCACTGTTGCATTCAAGGAGAATTTAGCTCAAAATATCGTTAAATTAAAGATCACATTCGAATCACGCATTGAAATTCTATCTCCTGGGTAATGTGGAAAAGTCTCCTGCATAGGTTTCAGTGTATGGATGCAAATAACGGGTTTTTCAATAAGAGCGCTACAAAAGTTTTTTTAAATAAAACAAAAACGGTTTTGAATATCAATGATATTCTTTATTCCTGTGAAAGTACGTTCGATGTCATTATGTATGGAACTCGATTTCTTTTGCATGGCCACCAAGGGCACGCTTGCGGAAGTCCAGACGCTGAACCCAATTTTCGACGGTTTTCAAGCATAAATCGGCCGATACTGCTGCAATTTCACGTTCGATATTCGTATGAAGTTCACCAATCGTCGCTGGCTTGTTGGCATAGACCATAGACTTGACGTAGCCCCACAGGAAATAGTCTAACGGCGTCAAATGGCACGACCGAGGCGGCCAAGCGACTGGACCATTTCGTGACACGTTCTCCAAACTTGGTTTCCAATAAATTGATTGTGACATTCGCTGTGTGGCTTGTGGCGCCGTCCTGTTGGAACCACATGTCCTCCAAGTCCATATCATCCAATTGGAGCCAAAGATATTCGGTTGTCATTGAACGGTAGCGATCCCCATTCACAGTAACGTGCCGGTCTTGATCATCACGGAAGAAGTACGGCCCAATGACGACGCCGCCGCCGGCCCATAAACCACACCAAACCGTAATTTTTTCGGGATGCAATGATGACTCATGGAGTACGTGTGGATTGCTGCCTGACCAATACCGCATGTTTTGTTTATTGCTGAAGCTCTTCAGCCGGAAATGAGCCTCATCGCTGAAGATGACGTAGCGCTCTTAACGTTGAGGCCACTGACTCCGAATTTTGGTAGTAAATTTTAATAATTTTGACTCGTTGGCTCTAATATCTTTCCATCATGAAATGGAAAACCTTACTGAAGAGAAATATCAAAAGAGCGGCAAGATATATGGCGTCGTTTGCTGTCCCTGTTGCTCTACTTTTGTAGCGTCCCTGTTGAAAAACCCATTATAAAAAGTGGCGCTTTCTACAAATCTTGGATAGGGCGCAAGTTTGGCTGGGCCCGGCCCTGGCTATGATGGTTTGTAACGTTTTTTTATTAATTTTACATCTTCTAATTTAATATTGAAGCGTTCAAGTGAATGTGTGCAGCTACCGAAAATTTGTTGTCGACATATCGATTTGTTTCGAAAAAGAACAAATTCTGAACATTTTCCAAGTAACTTTTTTTTCTAAAACTAATTTTTCAAAATTTATTCGCAAATTTAGGTGCACATTGACTTAGAAAATGTTTCAAAATCCAAAATAAATAAAAAAAAAGGAGTTCTGATTAGTTCAAACAAACAAAGAGTTTTGAACATTTTCAAAATAACTTTTTGGAAAATGTTCAGAACTCTTTGTTTGCTAACTGGAACTCTTATCAGAACTCCCTTTTTTTGATTTTTAAAATTATTGGTTCCAAGTCAAAGGGCACCTTAAACTGCCCTAACTTTCCAATTTTGCAGAACTCTTTCTAAAGCCCATCAAGAACTCTAGAACTCTTGTTTTTAAGTTGAAAAACATGCTCAGAACTCTTTTTCTCAAAAAAGTCCTTGCTGCGTGAAGTTAGCAAAAAAAACTATTTTGTCGAATATTAACACTTCATTCGCCAGAACTATTGAAAAAATGTATGAGGAACTCTAGAACTCTTTGTTTGCTAGCGGGAACTCTCATTTTTTATTCAATTTGAAACAATTTGTTTACTTACTTCACAGGATACAATATCTACAGAAAATTATCCTTCGGAACACATCAACAAACTGGGTTTAATGTACAATGAAAGCTGGTTTGAGAACAAAACATCGGTACGTTTTCCAGTTGAAAGCCAATGGCTTCTCTCATTAGGAAAAAAGTTTGCTTTACCGATAAATAAGACAAATTTCTCACCAATACACATAATTGCGGACGTGGAACAGTATATACAAGTGACTGACGAAAAAATAAGAGAAGTTACCAGACATAAAATTGCAAATAGAATTGGGACATATAAGAGAAAACTAAAAAGCAATGAAAAAGAGAAATTCATTTTGAAAACTTACGAGAAAACTCAACGACTTATTCGAAAACATAAGAATGAGATAATAATAACGGAAGCAGATAAAGGGAACAAAACCGTCATCATGTACAGAAAAGAATACAACAGTTAAATGCAAGACTTATTACAAGACAAAACAACATAGAAAACAATTAGAATAGACCCGACAAATCAACTACAAAAAACTAACAATGCCATCGTAAATGAACTACACAACCAAAAATCCATAGATAACCAAATGAAAAAATCTCTCACCTGCTCTGTAGCTTCAGCACCTATTCTATACGGATTACCAAAAGTCCACAAACAGAATCTTCCACTTCGTCCCATCGCCTCATCAACAAATGTACCTTGCTACCATATGGCCAAATATATCGGCACAATTCTTAAACACTTAACATCAGATGTGTACAATATAAAAAATTCTCAACAACTGAAAGAAAGACTAGAAAACATCATTTTGGAGGAAGACGAGATACTTGTTTCTTTTGACGCCGTATCATTGTTTACGAACATACCAATATACCTAGCAATAAAAATTATAATGGCAAAGTGGGAAAAAGTACAGGAACACACAAAAATTTCTAAAAAGCAAGTTTTAAAAATTCTCCAATTTTGTCTAAAAGATAACAACTATTTCAAATTTGAAGACACATTCTTAAACCAGGTATTTGGAATGCCGATGGGCAACCCACTGTCACCCACCATTGCCAACATAGTACTCGACCATCTTTTGGACGACACTACTGAAAAAACTCAACAAAACAAACACAAAAATTAAATTCATTGTCAAGTATGTTGACGACATATTTGCAATAATAAAAAAACAGGATCAAATTGTAATAATGAACACGTTAAATGAATACCACGAAAAACTTCAATTCACAATTGGAACAGAAATAAACAACACTTTACCCTATTTAGACACGAACTTACACAGAACGGACAACAGAATTATTATGGACTGGTACGCGAAACCAATGGCTTCTGGAAGAATGATAAACTTTTTATCAACACAACCCATGAAATGCAAAATAAATAGTGCCAAAAACTTAATCAATAAAATTATAGACATCAGCCATCCACAATTTCATACAAAAAACATCATCAAAATACGAACAATTTTAAAAAAGAAGAATTTCCCAAACAAAATTATAAACGAGCTTATAAATGAAAAAAAAGTTTTCTAAACATATTCCTCAAAATGAAATAAGAACAATAAATGGTCCTGGCAACACCTTTTACTCTACTGCCTATGTACCTGGTTTGACAGATAACAAAACTCTATATAACATACTAGACATTAAAAAAGAAGAAACAGCAAGAGGTAACATAATATTCGCACACAGATCTAACATGACACTACGAAACATATTCACAAACACTAAACCACGAACAGCGACGAAAAACCATCATAATGTTGTATACGAAATACAATGCAAGGGTTCAGCCAACGAAGCATGCAATATGGTGTACATAGGAACTACCAAACGACTATTATCAACAAGACTGACAGAGCATCAAGCCGACGTACCCAATAAACGATCATCAACAGCTTTGGCACAGCATATAATGGACCATGGGCATACAGCTGATTTTGACAACGTAAGAATACTCGACAAAGAAAAAAGAGAAAACACACGATACACACTGGAGAGCTTACGCATTCAGCAAAAGCTCAACTTTACGATGAATACCAAAGAAGATAAAGACGAGCTTAGCGCCATTTACACTAATGTGATAAAGTAACCCACCTGTGATATAAGTGTTTTTTCTGTTTGGTCTTGTTTTTTGTAACAAATTGTTTTAAATTATTTATTTATTTAATTTTAAATTTATTTCATTCCGTTTTCAATAAAAGTAATTAACATCAATGTAAAAATTAAAAATAACAAGTAAGTTTTCCAAAAAATTCGTTGCATTTTCAAAAAATTCAAAAAATCTAATTAATATTGTTTATTTATAAAGTTTCAATAAATTGTGACCCCTGAAGAAGTTGAGAATTTTCAACGAAACGTAGGGTGAAATTGTGGAATTGTTTTAATTCGCATACTAACTAGAACGATCAAAAAAGCCCATTAATAATATTGTAGTACAATTCGAAAATTTGATCAAAAAAATATAGAAAAGGTAAATTTTTCATTTGACAATTTAACTATTAAATCTTGAACAAATTTTGGACAGCACTATTTGTTGTAGATGTATGCAATTCTCTTTGTTCATATTTAGGTTCTGTCATTTAAGTTTTTGAAATTTTATCAAAATTATTATTGCACTTCTCCATGACATTTTCTTGAAAATCTAACCAAGCCAAAAATTCGTAGTTTTTTAAGTTTTTGGTGATTAGAGATGTCAATAATAAATTTCTAGTTCGAATTTTATTAAGTTGTGCGTAATGGTGTTTTATCTCTATATTATATTATTATTTTTCTCTCGAAGCCAAGTTTTTCAGCAAAAAAAAATTTCATAACCAATATGAAATGCCAATATTTTAACAGTTAACTGAGCATAGCAAATGTACGCCCACCCACACCTATGTAAATTATAATATGTTGTGTAAAACAATATCGCATGTAGTATATGGCATCAATGAAACATTAATAAACTGAAAAAAGGTCTTTCCACACATTACCATCAGCAAGCCGCATGCAATTCAGTTTATTTGGGCCATTTTGTTTGACTCAATATAAATTCGAGAATTTCTCTCACATCTACCTCCGCTACCGCCCAGCGTCGGTCGGTCGGCCACCGCATTGCCACATCACCCCCTGCTACACTGTATAGTTATAATATGTGAAAATTTCAAGGATCATTGGTTACCAAAGTGTTTGGTTAACCACATCAAAATCGATTGGGACATGAGTAACTATGGCTACCCTCAGGTTATATGGGGTTGCAGACGACCATATCACTTCGGTCGGTCGGTTGGCATACTACTGGGAAAACATATTCGTTTGGAAATTTATGAAAATCGTCGAAGACCGACCGCAAATGATGTGTGAAATTACCTTCAATGGCATTATACAAAAGAAACCCTGCAAACTTGAAAACCATGCGGAGCACCAGTCATCAATAAAAATGCATCCTCCGTTGATGCCCGGCCAGGACCCTCATCACTAATCATTTTAAAAGTTAAGATTGTTTTTTTTATAATATGAATTGAGAAGGGAGTTGCCACAGAGACAAAGCATTTGGTAATGAATTAAATTCCAATCAATTTTATGAACCGTACTTTAGGGTGATTCTTTGCAATTTCAAAAATGAGGTGAATTCATATAAGAATGAGGTACGCGGTGTAGACTTTTTTTTTAATTCTTTTTCTTTTGAAAGCTTTTGATGTAGGTGAAGTTAGCATCGGATTTAAGCAGCACACACAAAGCACAAAACAGCACAACTTTGATTTTGAAGAAAATCGTAATTTTGCAAAAAATCTCATCCGTAAAATTTGCAAATTTGCGAACTTTGCAAAAATATTTACGGCACAACGAAGCACAAAATGCGCATATTACAGCACAACTGTTTTTTTTTTGAAAATCGAAAATGGCGATGCTTACATCACGCACGTATACATTTTTGTCTGCCATTGAATGACAGAAATCCATTTCGTGCATGCATACAATTTTTTGCATGCAAGTAACTCCTACCAATAACAGATGGAGTCGTACAAGGGTCTATTCTTGGTCCTACCCTTTTTTTGGTGCACATAAATGAATTAAAATAATAAAGATGTGATGCTTTTTTCTTAAGGCTGATGTAAGCTCGTCGTAGTCCAGAGTATTGCCGAAGAAAGCAAGTTAAACTCGAGTTAAGAAATAACAACTCCATGTTATTAATCAATATTTATTTTACAATTCTTTCAAAACTTAAGCTAAATAAGACTGTGTTTCATATATTGCACAGCTTTTGGTAGAGTTACAGAAGTAGACTCGGCCCAACATAGTCATTTAGAAGAATTTTTATCAGGGACTAAACAGTAGGAATCGGAGTCCAGCCCAGGGCTAATCCAGGGGAAAACTAATACACACATTTTAATATGAAAAAGATTAACTCTACACGCATGTCCAAATAAAGCAACCAAAAGAGTAGCTAGAACCTTATTCCTCAGTACGATTCGATAAGATTCGAATTATTCGGTTTTTCGTACGTCACCTTCATCATCGTCGGCTCGACAACCGGGGTCCGGTCCTGGCCTCCTTCAACAAGTCTCTCCACCCATCCCGGTCTCGAGCCGCCGCCATCCAGTTGCGCACCCCAAGGCTCCGGGCGTCCTGGTCTACGCCATCTCTCCAGCGCAAGCATGGTCTACCACGCTGTCGTCTACCATAGAATGTACCACAAAGAACTTTCCGAGCAGGTTCCTCTTCGCTCATGCGAGCTAGGTGACCTGCCCACCGGAGTCTACCGAGCTTAATTTTTGTCACGATATCTGCTTCAAGGTAGATTGCGTACAATTCATGATTGTACCGTCTCCGGAATCGTCCTTCCTCACATATGGGGCCAACAATTCTCCTAAAGACTTTTCTCTCGAACGCGGCTAAGAGGTCGGAGTGCCTTTTGCTAAGCACCCAAGTCTCGGATCCATATGTGAGTACTGGCAGGACCATGGTCCTGTACAGCAGCAGTTTTGAAGTTATGGTGAGATTTCTGGATTTGAAGAGCTTTGACAGACTATAGTAGGCTCTGTTGGATTTGAGAAGCCGCCCGCGTATTTCTTCTTCTATATTGTTATCGGCTGCTACTATTGACCCAAGGTATTTAAAGGATTGCACCAGGACGTCACCTTGTCTGGTTATATTTCTTGCCAAGAGAAAGTGTGAACTCTAAAACTCACTAGAAAAATGTACTTATTTTGAATAATGACGCTGCACTACTCTGTTTTCATGAACAGTGTTGTGCACGATACTCTTCTGTTGATATTGATTCGGTAGGTGAAGGGCGTGGCTGGTGTATGTTGTTCTGATGTCGGTAGTAGGGCTGCCACTTTTTGAAAAATTTTCCGAAATAGATTTGCAAAAGAATGCAGTAGATTCAGTGTTTTTGCAGTAGATTTATATTTTATAGAATCAAATTTTGTTGGGTAAGGTCTTGAAAATTCTCCTCAACGTCGTCGACTCTGTCAGTAAAAAAACGCTTAATTTTAAAAATCCAAGGAAGAAAATCTGCCTGCCGATTATAATGTTAAAAGTACTTATACATAGAAATGTAAACTTTCAAACTTGATCAACACATTGATTTTCCTCTTCTGCAGTCCATTGTTATTTGTGAATCATTACTTAATAAATACAAATAAACTTATTTGTATTTATATCAATTTTCAACCACTTAAAACAATTTTACCTTTTGCGCGCAGATTTAGTTAAAAACTTTATCCATCCTTTCCCCTTTTCTTACAATAAAAAACAGAAAACAAACCCAAATAAATAAAAACGTTGCGTTGACAGATTTGCTGTGACAGCTGTCAATTTCCATCAAAACAAAGCCGATAACCGAAAGTCTAACGCATAAATTAAAGGGTGGGGGGTTTCATGAAGAATGATAATGACTGAATTCAATGACAGAACTGAAATTTTTTTTCGTAAGAACAAAAATACAATAGATATGATTTAAAGACAGTAGATTTATTTTTCGAAAAAAAAGTGCAATAGATCTACTGCAATTACAGCACAGTGACAACCTTGGTGGATAGGTATATGCTGGATGAATGGTGGTAGGGAGCTAGGTTAGGTTAGGTTGTTGGGCTGGAAATTGGTGTTGTTATTGTCACACTTAATTCAATGTAGATCCATTGTGCTACCCATGAGTGTAATCACTTTATTGTGATAAAAACCTATGGGTTCTTTAATCAGTCAAGCCATTTTGAGGCATTGACGAAGTTCAATATTTTAATTTCCGAAATATTTGATAGATCTTCTAGATTATCAAAGAAGTAACTACCAAGAAATTTCTTTCTTTGGTGGCAGAGTGCAGGGCAATGACAGACAAATTGCGATGTGTCTTCATGCACCTCTTCATCACCACATCTCCTACATATGTCATCTGTACTAAGTTTCATTTTAAATTTATGATATTTTAGTAAATTATGTCCGGTGATTTTGCTCGTAAGAGAACGAAGGGACTTCTTACTAAGTTGCATAATTTTTTCTGTTCTCTGCTTATTAAAGCAAGGCCATATTTTCCTAGTAGTATCACAGATTCCACTTTTCAATGGATTTCTCTAGAATTAATTCTGAAATTTTCTGTTTAATGTTACAGGGCGGGATGTTGACCAGCTCTGCTTGACAGGCGTCAAGCGCTGATCCCTGTCTTGCCAACTCATCGGCATTTTCGTTGCCCGGTATCCCGCTGTGTCCCGGGACTCAGCAGAGTCTAATATTGTGCTGCGCGCCAAGAACCTTAAGCTCTTCGCAGCAGCAAGAAACAAGCTTCGATTTAATCACATTGGCAGAAATCGCTTTTATTGCCGCTTGGCTATCAATGTAAAAGGTGATATCAGCCCGTGGTATCGCCATCATTGATACCTGTCTAGCAGCTGTTGTCACTGCCAGGACCTCCGATTGGAAGACACTGCTATAATCTAGGAGTTGTTTAGCTCAAGAGGTTCTGAGAAAAAGCCTGCACCAACACCCGTGTCCATTTTGGAGCCATCAGTATAGGTCGCTATTGCGGATTCACTGGTGTAGGGTTGGTTGTTCAACCATTCTTCTCTGCCTGGAAAGGCAATTTTAAATGGTTTATGAAAGTCAAATTCGGGTGTTTTATAGTCTGTAATGATACTATCAATCGAATATTTGCGAAGAATCTGAGCATGTCCTTTTGTGCTGTTTTTCCAGGAATTAGTCTGGCTTAGCCGTAGGGCGCTATATGCTGCGGATTCTTGTACGAAAAGATCTAGGGGTTTCAGGTTGAGTATCGCCTCCAACCCTGCAGTTGGAGTGGATTTCATGGTCCCTGTAATCCCAATGCACGCAAGTCTCTGTACTTTTGTCAGAGTTTTGAGGTTTGTGCTTTTTTCAAATTACCATAATTTAGTATTGGTCTAATTATTGCCAAATACATCCACCTGATAACTTTTGGACTCGGTCCCCAGGATTTCCCAAAGAATCTGTTACAAGAATAGAATGAAATCATTCCTTTTTTGGCTCGTTCCCTAGTGTTAAGACTCCAGCTTAGTTTCCTATCTAGAATCACACCAAGATACTTTGCCTTATCTGAAATCTTCAGAGGTGTGCCTTCAATTGAAGGAATTCTGAAGCTTTGTTTTATTTGTAAAAAGGACTAGTTCTGTTTTTGACGGTTTAACCATCAGGCCACATTTCTTAGTCCATCTATTAACCTTAGAAAGGGCTTATTCGATCTGTTCGCTGATAGTGGATAAGAATTTTCCTGTCGCTAATAACGCAAGGTCGTGAGCGTAGGCTACTACCTTTACTCCACAGTGTTTCAGATCGAGTAGGATTGTGTTCATAACTAGAACCCAAAGGAGTGGTGACAGGACCCGCCCTTGTGGGGTACCTCTGGATGTGGTTACTCTCATTTGTATACCTGCTAGTTCCGAGTTAATTTGCCTGTTTTTTAACATGCACATAACCCAACCTATTATCGAATTATCAACCTTAATGTCTACTAGAGCTGCTTTTACTGCTTCAGGAGCTGGTGTATACGGTGTTTTTACTGATGTAGGGTGATGGTTTATGTTTAATAGTCGGTTAACGGTGAATGATCAGCAAAACAGTATTTATTATTTCGGGTGGTGGACGCTGGACGGTTGCTATATAAGATTTCAATAGGTGAGGGCGAAAGTGTAACGCTTCTTAAAAAAGTGAAGTAAAATATCTTCGATTCAACTTTATGCTTTTTTGAAAAAGTGCATACCAGATCAGCAAATTTGTACACGCAAGCAACAATAAGTCGAAAAATTTATTTATAATTTAGGCCAGAAATAATCAGAGTGAACATAGAGTGGATATAAATTGTTGAAATGCTGAGATGGTTAGATGGCACTTAATTCGATTGCAGCAAAATATTCATTTCTGAATGGTTGGTATAGCCATAGTTTTTTTGACTTGACTTGACAATCGGATCTGTTCTCAAATTCATGTACCGAATAAAAAAAATCGGCTGTATTCTAGGTATATATCTACTTTTTTTTCCCAAACATGCGTATTATGTTAAGCCATTTCATTTCGAGATAAAAATTCACTTTTAGGTATACGAAACATAACAATGCTTGACAGATAGGGAACAAACTATATTTTGACGTTTGTGAATATTTCGTTACAAAAGTCACCAGAAAGCTCAAAAATTGCCCTTTCAAAAAATAAAATCTCAAAATTTTTGTATTTTTAGAGATTTTTTTTTAATCCATCGACTTCCTAGACATCCTTCCATGAAATTTGTCAGTTTATTGCTCGGCTGATAGGCAACAAAGTGAATTTTGACGTCTGCAGAATATTTCGTTTCAAAAAACACCACATATCTTAGCTATATCCTTCAATAGAATTTGAAAATGTATCTCTTGACAATTAGGGGTCAAATTATATTTGATTGTATCGCGAATATATCGTTCCAAATATCAAAGGATTGCCCTGAAAATGCAGTTTTCCGGAGTAGAAAATAATATCTCAATATTTTCGATTTTTCCATAAGTTTTTTAATCCATCGACTAGTAGACAACCTGCAATGAAATTTGACAGTTTTCTGCTTGATAGTTTACATTAGCCACGATTGGCGTCGGAATAAATTTCCTTGTTCTGAAAAGAAGAAACAATCTGTCTTGAATTCAATTTGAACTAAAAGCGTTCACACTTATATGGAATTGATGTTCAATGGACATTAACTATCCTGGGTGTAAGCCACATGCAAAAATGAACCTTCGAACGCATCGGAACCCATTTTAAAATATAAAACTAATGTAGGTTTTATGGGAATAGACTTTTTCAAAAACTGAGTCTCATCAATTGGTGAGTCTAGAAGATATATGCAATAAAACCTGCATACATAGGCGCCCGGAGGTAGGGGCAAGCGGAGAACTCGCGCACACAACTTGTTTTCTACAATTTTACCCCGTACCTATTGGAAACCCCTGTATACGTTTTGAAGTGATTCAGTAAAAACACAGTTTTAATATTTTCAATGATTCAACCTCTTTCAACTCAACAGCGGCAACTCTGGTCTGAATAGTTTACACCATCGAACAAGTAACAACTTGTACTGGAGTGTGTAAGGTTTAGTGTTTTCTCCTCACAAAAAGAAACCCATAGCCAAAGGCCCCATCTAGTTAAGGGATTTTCCATTAGATTAAAATAATTAAATTAGTTGGTCGCTGATGAAAAGGAACTTGTAAATTGCAAGGCTTCCCTTCTTTTATCTATAGATTCATGAGGAACTATAGGTACACTCGTAACAGGTCACTTATAATAAAGCTAAATTTGGTATTTCATATTTTGGAACTTGAACATTTTTAGTATGAAATTCTCCTATTTTATAGACGAAGGATTGCCTCTCAAAGGATGCAAGAACAGAATCCATATACCGATGCAAGAGGACCGAGAAGAAACTATGTTGCAACAGGAGGAAGTGCTCTATAGTGTATGGTTCGATGCCACTATATGCACCCTCAACAGTAAACAATACACAAATAGGAAGTTGTATTGAAAATTTAATTTTGGGATACCAAAAACAAGCTGGACTATAGAGAGGAGAAAGATGACTTTTGCCATGGACCTCTGTGTCGTTGACTTGTGTTGGTTGTTTCTTTGCTTTCCAGTGTTGAGTTTTTGAACTTGCTATTGCTGGGCGAATCCTTGGGGCATTTTATTTGAATATGGGCTCTGTTTATATGGATATAGACGCAATTAAGATAAGTGAATTACTGAAACCAGAAAAGACAGTGGTTCATACCTATACACACACACAGCAACGACTAGAGAATAGAAGAGAACAATATGAAACAAAGGGACTATTACAAAATTAGCCGGGTAATTTGCAGCGTTATGAAGGGGGTTTGAAGTGAGCTGTATTTATGGATAAATTTGTGTGATACTGTGAAATTAAATCATTTGAAATTTAATACCTAAAATAAATGAAATAAAAAACCTTCTGAATAGTGCCACCAGGGGCGTATAAGGTATACCTGTTGATAACCAGAGCGAAAGGTTCCAGTGGCGAGCGCCATTAGGGGCCTAGTACCTGGTGAATGGTGCCACCAGGGTCGTAATCCTTCTGAATAGTGCCAACAGGGGCGTAGTTCCTGATGCTAATTCGAGTAAAAGCCTGCTGTATCGCGTACCCTAGTACCTGGTGAATAGTGCTACCAGGGGCGGAGCGTAGTACCTGTAGGTTCTCCTACAGATTTTAAATTGAAAGAAAACCGGAGACTAGAACCAAAATCCAGAAACGGCAACACGACCAAGATCTATGAACGTAAACAAACAGATACCCGTTACTGGTACCGAACCTGGAAATTTTGGCGCCCTAATTAAAATAAAAAAAATTGCACGACTTGATCGCACGAACTTGCTTTTGTGGTTAACAACTGTGTGTAACCACACTTTGAAGATTCATGATTTACATAATGGGTGGTCCAACCATGATGCACGATGTTAATTGTGAGTCACATCTTAACGTCAAGTTTTTGCCCAACTTAATTTGACATTTCTTTGTTTCAGTGTTTGACAAATTCAACCATGGAGAGGTACGCAATTGAGCAGCCCGTTAAGATTGTTGAAGCCTTTTACGAACATTTCTTTGGTCAGCACACTTTCAAATCAGTGGATTCGTTAGCAAGCAGAATTGCCCCCTTGTGGCAAATGAGAATCCGTGAGTGATTTTTTTAAAATGTCTTTTATGGGCTGGCGGCCTCATAGGGCCGTACTTCTTCGAAAATGAGGTCGGCCAATTAGTTACAGTGAATGGTGTTCGCTATCGCGAGATGATAACGGACTTCTTGATAACGGACGGCCAGAAATTGAGCATATGGACCTGGACGATATGTGCGCTTTTAACAGGATGATGCCACTTGCCATACAGCCATCAAAACAATAGCTCTTTTGCGTGAGAAATTCAATGGTCATGTTATCTCATGTCGTCGTGGCGATGTTAGTTGGCCCCCACGATCATGTGATTTGACACCGTTGGACTTCTTTCTTTGGGGATATTTAAAAGAAAAAGTGTATACGTCAATAAGCCAAGAACAATTCAAGAGCTAAAGGATGAGATAATTCGGCACATTAACGACACTGAACCTAAATTATGTCTCAGAGTCATTGAAAATATGGACCATCGGATAGAGGTATGGCACCGAAGCCTTGGCGAGCATTTGGCCCATATTTTGTTTCACACATAATTGTCATAGGGTCTTATATCATAATAAAAAATATTAAGATAGTTCTATAAAATTGCTTTGTTTTATTTACAATTAACATCGTGCGTTTTCGTTGGACCACCCTTTATTTAACGAGAAAATATTAAAAGAGTCAAAAGTACCTATCCACTAAAAAATTGATTTTTGTTTTATACATATTTTTTTTTTGTTTATGAAACGATTTTTTTTTTCAAAATGTTAAATTGGAATATTGCTTAAACTATTAAGGTGCTAATTTATTAAAAAAAAAACGTGGAATACCTAGTTAATTTATGCGAATTTTTTGAGAAAAACCTGAAGCGCAGTTTTCTTAAAATTGACTTGGTTATCAAAGGTATACAAAGTTTAATCAAAGCTAAAACAAAAATTGGAATTTCCCCTCTAGGGAATCACATTAAAATTTGAAACAAATCGGTCCACCAGTTTAGGCTCTACTTTATATTACAGTGCACGCACAGAAGCACAGACGCGCGACTGACCCACAGACCGACGAACGGCATAACGAAGCCAACTTTTTTATACTTCTCGATTATAGTAGTGTTAGTTTTGAGTACAACCTCAAAATTTCATGCTGATGGCAATTACATCGTCCTTTTCGAAGAACTACGGACTCTCACAGACAGCGACTATGTTTTCGGTTGATATAGCGTTTTGTTGACGCAAGCCATAGGATTATATAAATCACTGCATTGGTTGTTTCAAAATTGGCCACCAAACTTTGAATAAATGACTTGGAAGGGGCCAACAATGCGAACCGTAAAATGGGGCCACGTAATTTGGACGTGCTGTTCAATTGTTTAACTTGCCATGGTGATTTGATATCATTAACCGAATAATAATCAACAGATTTGACCAGATGTCACGAAAATGGCCGCCACATGCCACCAAAATCTACCCACGCAAATTGTCTCCCATTACGTCAATGGAATGACCATAAATCGAAATATTTTGACTGCCTGTTATTTTAAGGTAAATTGATAAATAAAATATTAAGTTTTTAAGGCTTAAACATGATTTAATCAGATTTGTTGACTTTTCTGTCCTAGAAACTCCATTTCCATTGCTTCTAGGTTTTTCTACCCCGCATTTATATTTCGAAAATTCGAACTATACTTACGTTCACGCACTCTGCGAAACATATCGTCATCGGTAGAGAAAAGCTTAGCACAGCTTTGAAATATATGCGTACATGAACATTCTTCAATTTAATTTAATTTAAATTTAGGTGGGGGCAAAACCCCCATTTATTCGGCTTAATGCAAGCTTAATCTAACTCAAAACTAAGGACTTAATCTAACTTAAAAATTACGAAGCTTGAAGCTAAGATAGGGATGTATTGGGGGAAGGATTGAGTAAACGGAGTTTAAGACTGGAGTTGCTTAGGTTAAATTCGAAAAAGTTTGCGTTCGAATTAGCACCTCGCAACATTCGAGTTAAAGGCTCGTTGGAGCCATATGAGGTGCGGTGGGTAGGCAAGTAGAAGAGGCGAGGGTTTCTTAAATTTCGGGGGTAAGTGTTGAAAAAGATAGAATTGTAAAGAGTTTGGCGGTCGACAGAACCAGAAAAGAAACGGTGAATGAATAGAATGTCAGCTATTTCTCTTCGTTTCTCGAGTGAAATCAGGTTAATTAATTGCAAGCGATCACGGTAAGGTGGTAGGATTAAAGGATCGTTCCAAGGAAGGCCTCTAAGAGCAAATCGAAGGAACCGGCGTTCAATGCTCTTAATTCTTGATATATGAATATCTTGATAAGGCGACCATGCTTGACAAGCGTTTCGAGAAAGGGGCGAACAACTGTTATGTACAGCGACCTTGTTACATAGGGGTTGGAGAATTCTTTGGACCACCTTTTGACAAAGCCAAGAGCTGAGTTGGCTTTCAGAATTATGTCATCTATATGTGCAAGGAAATTAAGTTCCTGGTCACATAGGAGGCCAATATCGCGAATGGAAATGGTTTGAGATGGGTTGGTTATGAAGGAAGTAGATACGAGGAGGAGATTTGATGCGTTTACGCGAAAGGGTGATTGATTGGCATTTGTTAATATTAAGCTCCAAGCAATTTTTGAGACACCAGACTGAAAATTTATCGAGGTCTTGTTGTATAAGCGTTGTGTCGCGTGAAGACGAAATGGTCTTGAAAAACTTCGCATCGTCGGCATAAAGTGAGATAAAGGAATGTTTGATTACCATTTCTATATCGTTAATAGTAAGAATAAAAAGAAGGGGACCCAAATGGCTGCCTTGGGGATCGCCGGAGGTAGCAAGGAAAGGATTCGAAAGGGCCGATCTGAAGCGCACGCTGTAGTAACGGTTCTCTGAGTAAGAAGATATCCAATTTAAGAATAAAGGTTCAAAGCCGAGAGAAGACAATCTGAAGAGTATAAGTCTATGCAAAATTTTATCAAAGGCTGAAATCTGTGGAAATAACGTCGATTTCATTTCCATTCTCTAAAGCGGAGAGGGTAAAAGATACAAATTCGACAAGATTAGTGGTTTTAGATCTACATTTAAGGAAACCGTGGTGTCTGGGGGAAATGAGAGACTTACAGCGCAAGCTTATAAGTTCATACAAAATACTTTCAAAGATTTTAGGAATATATGAAAGTTTAGCGATGGGGGATAGCTTTGAAATCAAATTTTGGACCTTTTTTCTGAATTGGGGTAACAAAAGAGGTTTTCCATATCTTAGGGAATTTTCCTTGAGATAGAGATAAACTAAAGATTTTTGCAAGGGATTGACAAAGTGTTGAGGAGCATTTTTTTAGAAATATGGCAGAGATACCGTCAGGGCCAGGAAGAAATTCATTGTTAAGTTGAGATAACTTATTTTGGATGAGATTATGTTCAAACGATTATTCAGATTGAAAAATGCAACCCCAAATTATGCCATCTATGTGGAATCCGGTATAACGCCTTTATACACTCAAAATCTTAAAGCCAATTACGAATATTTAATACGAGTGATGGAAAGAAGTGGAACGAGTCTGCACAAAACTATCTTGGTAAGACTACTGCAAACCAATGCCAAAAAAACTAAATCAACATAAGTACTGGCATAGGAGTATATAAAATAAAATTCAACGATTGTGATAAATATTACATTGGACAAACTGGCAGGAATTTTAAAGAAAGGTTTTCCGAACACATCCCTAAACAAAACACAAAATCTAACTAAGCTCTACATCTAATGGAAAACAACCATAACTACACAAATCTTGACACAAACCTCAACCCAATGCATCTTTGTAAAAAAAGGAATATTATTGTATGTATTAGAGGAATTCGAAATATATACAAATCAAACAAACAAGAACAGGACAAACTTCTCAACAACAAACAAGAGCGCTACAAAAGTTTTTTTTTTTAAATAAAACAAAAATGGTTTTGGATATCAATGAAATTCTTTATTCCTGTGAAAGTACGTTTGATGCCATTATGTATGGAACTCGATTTCTTTTGCATGACCACCACGAGCACGCTTGCAGAAGTCCAGACGGTTTTCAAGCATAAATCGGCCGATACTGCTGCAATTTCACCTTCGATATTCGTACGAAGTTCATCAATCGTCGCTGGATTGTTGGCATAGACCATAGACTTGACGTAGCCCCACAGGAAATAGTCTAACGGCGTCAAATCGCACGACCGAGGCGGCCAAGCGACTGGAACATTTCGTGAGATAACACGTTCTCCAAACTTGGTTTCCAATAAATTGATTGTGACATTCGCTGTGTGGCTTGTAGCGCCGTTGGAACCACATGTCCTCCAAGTCCATATCATCCAATTGGGGCCAAGAATATTCAGTTATCATTGAACGGTAGCGATCCCCATTCACAGTAACGTGCCGGTCTTGATCATCACGGATGAAATACGGCCCAATGACGCCGCCGGCCCATTAAATTTTTTCGGGATGAAATGATGACTCATGGAGTACGCGTGGATTTCTGCCTGACCAATACCGCATATTTTGTTTATTGACGAAGCCATTCACTGCTTTTTGCCAAGTTTAATAAAAATCGACAGAGTTTTTTTTTTTTGAAATATTGAGTATTCAAAAAAAACCTTATTTAAAAATCCAAAACATATCTTTTTGAAAATTGTTGTATAAACATTTATTTAGAATCTATCAGTTCTTGATCAGAATCAGTAGAACCATTTTCGAGAAAATGTTTCTTTCGGAAGTGCCATTAATAACCATTTTTCAGAATCATTTTTTTTACTAAACGGCAGAAAATCTGTGGAGTCGATTTTCAGAAAAAAATAAAGATTTTCCCTTCTGTCCAAAAAATTTTGTATCGCACGAACTTGCTTTTGTGGTTAACAACTATGTGTAACCACACATTGAAGATGCATGATGCATAAAATTTATCGAGAAATTAACGGCCAAATTATTCACTCCATTCATCCAGATTAAAAATTTAAATCCAGATGTAAAGCATACAAATTCAATGTAAGTACATCTGGATTTAAGTTTTAATCTTTATGTTTCTAGTGAGTAATATGGCGGTAAATGATAGAAATTGATTTTTTTTTTGTTTATAAAAAAATTTTTTTACAAATTTTTGAATGCATTATTGTTTAAACTATTGAGAAGCATCTGATTGCAAAATTATAATAAAATCAGTCTATCGCAAAGATATACGCGAATAACCCAAAACTAAGACCATTTTCTCAAAGAACGTTGAATACCTATTTCCGTTATGTGAATTTTTTGAGAAAAACCTGAAACGCAATTTTCTTTTAATTGACTTGGTTATTACAGGTACAAAATTTTATTAAAATCGTTGGAGCAGTTTTCGAGAAAATTTGAAAAATCCAAAATATTTGTATGGCAGCTACCAATTCTAGATGAGCTAAGAAAAAAAATCGAATTCACCTCTAGGGTATCACATAAAAATAATCTGTACCAAATTTGAAGCAAATCGGTACACCGGTTTAGCTCTAGCTTAAATTACAGTGGACGCACAGACGTACAGACCGACGGACCGCATGACGAAACTCACCTTTTTGGACTTCTCGATTATCGTAGTGTTAGTTTTGATTACAACCTCGAATTTTTTTTTCACACGAAACCAATACTCGCCTTAAAGAGCAAGAAAAAAAAACTATAGAAGGAAGAATTATACCTTCGCAGTTAAGTATTTTCGTATTTATTTTAACAGCTACTATTTTAATACGTAGATATAGCAGGTACTGCATTGATTTAGAGTAATCACTAAGATTTTGGTAATAAATGTTTCGATATATTTATGTGGAAATAAAATATGATATTAATTTTTCTTTTTCATTTTAAAATGTGTAAATAGTTTTATATGAGGCGGAGAACTTTAAATTGGCAACACTGTGTTCAGTGACAGACGGTTTGACAGTTGTTGTCGGTTGTTTCTTCTGCAAGTTTGGTTTAGCAATTCATGCCAGACGGAGCAACGTTTGCAAATTGTTTAAATTTATTTTGAAAAACATATGTTGTACAATTCTAAATGAATCACACTTTTGATTAAAAAGCAAAGATAATCCACAAGCCATTGCCGAAACACCAATACTTTTAGAAAAAAATAAACCGTTTGGTATGCTTTATGGGGCAATGGATACATATGACAAACATAAACAAAAATATTAATAATATATTGTTACAGATCTTCGATTGATAAAAAAAAAAGCTTAACAATTTATTTGTACTAATTCATTTATTAAATTAAAAAGAAAAGAAAAATAGAACAATTCAAGTGGGTCGAACTCGTGACTTCTTTCTTCTTTTTTTTGACAGCTTCATGAAGGCAGACGTCATACATCGTGGTTATGTTGTCATCTTGAATTTAAGACCCTGCTTAGGGTCGTAACAATATAATAAAATGACGGACAGTTGACTGGCCACCTAGTTCGTGCGATTCGACGCAATTACAATTTTTTTCTCTGGGGATTTGTTAAGTCGCATTTCTACTCTGATAAAACACAAACACTTGAGCACTTGGAAGCCATTATTCGACGCCTTATTGTTTGTTGAAATACAGCCTGATTTACTGCGAAGAGCGTGTGAAAATTCAACCTCCAGATTACACCATTTAAGCACGAGCCATTGCGGCCACATGCCCGAAATCATATTTAAACATTAGTGCCATAAAATTTTTTGTCAAATATAGCTAATTTTATGGAAAGAAAAAAGATTTGTCCGTAGGTTTTTTCAATTTAAAGTTCTCTGTTTCTATAAAGAACACCTGTTGTATTTCAATGATTTTCTAAAAATGGTAACTCTGGCCAAACTAAAACGTCAAAGTTAAAATCACATATAAATCTTTTATTAGGTTTATTTTTTTATTTTTAATGGGCTGCAGACGAGTAATCTCTAAATATAAATCAGTCTTGAATTGTACATACGATAACCCATATTTAAAAAAAAAAAACATTCTTCAATACTACTACCATATGTTGGCTTTTCAATTTACCTATTTTGGTTAGTTGAATTTTTAAACGAAAACCTGACACTTTGAATATTAGATGGTGAAAGATCAATCAAAATCGTAGGTAACTAACTCAGCATTACTCTTAGCAAAAATGACATCCTAAGTGGTCTAAAAATAGACTACATAAGCTTAAAAATATTTCAGGTTCGTCAAAGAAGGGAGTAATATTTTTATTTGATAATTCAGGTGTTTAAATTTCCCCACCAAATTAAAAATAACAATAACGAAAGAGAAAGAACACCCCAAGATGGAAAACAACAACACCTCTTACCACAGTAGGAAAATTAATATAAAATTCTTATCTTTTAGAAGGAAGCATGTAAATTTGGCATCAGATCTTTTTTGACAACTTAAAAAATTATTTGCAACAAATTTTTTGAAAGTAAAGGAGCGATTTTGTTTTCTTATATAAAAATAGATTCCACAATACCGGATGTGAAGCGTAAAGACTTTCATTTTAAACTTTCGTAAATCCCATCCTACTATACGGTCGTGTCGGTTTGTGTATCTGATGTTTAATATGGGTATTGGGGATATGGCGATACATTATTTAGCTGTGATTCATTTGTGGCTGTATCCTGTTTCGGGGAAAATGATTTTTTCCCTGTTCATGATTTATTATGAAGTGTAATCAGAAAATGAGTAATTTAAGGTGGTTTTTAGTAGGATAAGGAGCAAAGCATAAGCAAACGATGGCAGGAAACTTTGGAGTGCTACTGCAAACTTTTTTGACATATTTTCTGAAGGTTGCCATTAAACACTTATATACAGAGAGAGAGAGAGAGAGAGAGTGAGTGTGAGTGACTTTGACCTTATAATTTAAGCCTGCTGCAGCCAGCTGTTATGTTAAAGGCTTTGTATGCAAAGTGCTTAATGTATTTTATTTTAACTTTAGTGGATTTATAGGGTGAAATGCGGGTAATTAACTTATATGTACCTATAATGTATTCGGTATACGACATAATTTAAGTTTTATAAAAAAAAGTTAAGTAGGTGGTATATATATGTACATATTTTCTTTAGAATATTAAAAATAAATTAGTTAAATGAACAAAAGTGGTCTCCACCCAAGTTACAAGACCTTTTTGTGTAAGGTGTTCTTATTTATCAATTAATGACGAAGTAACTGGACTATTGGAAATCCAAGGCTAATGAAATTTGTAAGTCATTTTAACATTAGCAGAATAAGTACTTTGGGAGAAAGCATGAATATTGAAAGTAACATTAGATTTTATTCAACGAATAAATAAGTAAAGGGTCCGCCAAATAACTTCTTTTTTTTCTTTGAAAATGGCACAATGGTTGTGTGGCGTAGCGCCGTCCTGTTGAAAACAAATGTTGCCAATATCCTCCTCTTCAATTTTTGTGAACAAAAATTCGTTCAACTTGGCCCGATAATGATCGCCATTGACTGTAACGACCACTCCTTGCTCATTTTCGAAAAATGGCCCAATTATGCCTCTGGACAAAAATCCGCACCAAACAGTGACTCGTTTTGGGTGTATCGGCTTTTCAATGTATGCGTGAGGGTTTTCTGTGCCCCAAATGCGACAATTTTGCTTGTTTACTACCCGCCAAGATCAAAATGAGCTTCATCTGAAAAGATGATTTTTTTTGGCAAAATCGGCATCTTCTCTAAGTCGATCGCAGGCCCACTTAGCGAAGCGTATACACAACCATATTCGTTCAGCGGAAGGATAAAACTAATTATCTGTCAAATCAGACATGAGCTAAGTGTTACCATTCACGAAATAAGCACTAGTTGAAAAAAAAAAAAAACGTTAGATGGCGGACCCTTTATTACGCACAAGTTGAACGAAATTAAATTAAGTAGATGATCGATGAGACCAATAGTTAATTATTTATGAAAGTTCATAAGCGAATTGATGATAATGATGTTGGCACTAAGTGCAGCAGGTGGAGATATTGGATTGGGGGACTCTGGGCCACCTTGAGAGTCTCTGATAATTTGTATGATTCTTGTTGTTGTTTGGTTTGTTAAGATTGCTTCTGAGTTGATATTCGATTTGTTTTTATGGATCTGACTAGAAATTTCGTACTAATTTGCGAAAGTGATGAAGTGAAATATGATAGTGATGGACTACGAGAAGAGCACTTGTCTAATGTTGACGGAGCTTGATTAAATAAAAGTTATCCTTTTGGAGCTCGTGGCGTATGCGAAGCTTTGGAATTCGGTTGAGGCGGGAAAAGCAAATGATCGGTTTTAAGCAGCAATTTTTTGTATGATTCGATCTGATCGTGTGCTAGTTCAGACACTCATGGAGGTGCCAGTGGCATAACCATGAATCGCTCAAACGATTTCCGATATAAAACCTATGGCATAATGATTTTATTTAATATAGATAATTGAAATAAAGCAGTTTTACCTATACCGATGGTACTTAGAGTACTTTTATTCCAATAAACTTACCTTTGTTTGGTGGTTTGGAGAATAAACAAGATGATTTTGGTTGTTGTCGCACTGGATTTGGATTCTTGGAGTGAAATTAAGATCAAATCTTAGCGTTGTCTCACTTTGTAAAAAAGCGATGACCCCAGTCGATCTAAACTTCGCTACTATACTCTGTCCAACAAAAATAGGTAGTACACGTCTTATGGGAAAGCTTTTTCAAAATCATTAGCTTGCCATATTTTTGCACCATATTAAATTGAAATAACTCCTCTACAAAAAGTGTTTACCGGCCCGTGAATTTCCAATAGTATCTGGCGGTCAGCCATCAGCCGAATAGGGGGAATAACATGTAGCATACGAAAACATGCACGTGCCGTAACTATTCGGACTGGTGGAAGTGTGATCATAGCCACTTCGCGGCGGCCGCTAGAAACAAGCCTTTAAAAAGGTTTGGCTAATATGATCAGGCTGGTTCCACAGGTTGGCAACAGGTTAATTCCCTGTTCCGTAAAACTAGAAGAATTACGAGACCAACAACAAGCCTCGGAAACGGACTGATCTCACGACGACAACCCACGCAAAGAAAACGGAATAACGATTTACGAATTTTCTTATGGAACGTACGATCGCTCTATAGAGCTCGAGCTGCTCAACAGCTAGCCGATGCCCTGTCAAAATATTTATAAAGCTGACATAACAGCACTTCAAGAAATAAGATGGACAGGGAATGGTGTTCTACAGAAGAAAGATTATGACTTATACTACAGCTGTCATACAAAACACCATGTGCTCGGGGTAGGCTTCCTAGTCGGCGAAAAAATGAAGTCTGCCATCATCGGCTTTAACGCTATAAGCGAAAGGCTATGCACCCTTCGCGTGCGAGGCAAATTTAAGAACATCAGCCTCATTAACGTTCACGGACCTACGGAGGAGTCCTCAGCCGAAGAAAAAGAGACTTACTACGAACAAGTCGAGAGGGCCCTCAATGCCTGTCCAAGGTATGACGTAAAAATCATCCTTGGGGATTTGAATGCAAAAATAGGTCGGGAGCCGGTATTCAGGCATTACGCAGGCACCCATAGTTTGCATGAGAACACTAATGACAATGGACTTCGAGTCTTAGAATTGGCAGCATCGAAAAACATGGTCGTTGCGAGTACCAGGTTCCCGCGTAAAGATATCTACAAAGCCACCTGGGTATCACCTGATGGAGTCACTCGTAACCAAATTGACCACGTGTTGATAGACCGTCGCCACTACTCGAACTTGATGACGGTACGAACGTACCGAGGTGCCAATATCGACTCGGATCACTATCTTGTTGGTATGGTATGGCCGATCAGGTTCGAATCAACACGGCTGCTCTGCGCAATGAAAACACCAGTAACACCTTTGGTAATGCGTTAGGACTCGCCCTAGAACTGGGTAGAGTAAGTCCTGGAGCCAGTATGCTGGGCGTAGATGAGAAGTGGACACGCCTTAAGAATACTGTCATTAGTACTGCCAACTCCATCTTAGGCAGCAGTCGTAGAAATCGGAACGACTGGTTTGATGATGAATGCAAGCTAGCGACTGAACGTAAGAATGTTGCGTACCGAGCAATGCAACAATCTCATAGAACGCGGGCACGCGAAGACGAATATAAAGAGCTCAGAAGAATTGAAAAACGGCTTCACAGACAGAAGAAATCAGCCTGGGAGAAGAACATAATCTGTGAAATAGAGAAAAGCCGAGAGCGAGGTCCGCACCAGGCGCGGAAGTTCTACCAATCCGTCCGAAACATGACGCAGTACACACCACGCTGCACATACTGCAAGGACGGAGAGGGAAATCTGATCACCGATCCTCAAAGCATACTGGAGCGATGGGAAGTGTACTTCAATGAATTGCTAAATGGTCAGCTCACTGCAGAAGTGGAGGCTCCACTACTTCAAGAAGAGTACCCTATGTTGCCGCCACCAAGCATAGAAGAGGTTGAGAAGGCTATAGGCCGGCTAAATAAAAACAAAGCCCCGGGAGCCGATGGTATACCAGCCGAACTATTTCAACACGGTGGGCCAGCTTTACGTCAAGCAATTCATGAGATTATAGTGCACGTGTGGGAGCATGAAGAAATTCCAGAAGACTGGCGAAAAGGTATAATTTGCCCCATACATAAGAAGGGAGATGTCAATGTCACAACGTGCAGCAATTATAGAGGTATCACGTTGTTGAGTACCACCTATAAGATACTCTCCTCTATCCTACAAGACCGGATAACTCATCCAGATCGAGCAGGCGGCACAAAATCTGGGGCTGCACATTAGTGAAGGTAAAACAAAGTACATGGTGGCGTCGAATGCGAGAGGAACAGTTGGTCAAACAATCAAGGTAGCGGAGCACGAATTTGAAGTGGTGCAATCCTTTAAATACCTTGGGTCAATAGTAGCAGCCGATAACAATATAGAAGAAGAAATACGCGGGCGGCTTCTCAAATCCAACAGAGCCTACTATAGTCTGTCAACGCTCTTCAAATCCAGAAATCTCACCATAACTTCAAAACTGCTGCTGTACAGGACCATGGTCCTGCCAGTACTCACATATGGATCCGAGACTTGGGTGCTTAGCAAAAGGCACTCCGACCTCTTAGCCGCGTTCGAGAGAAAAGTCTTAAGGAGAATTGTTGGCCCCATATGTGAGGAAAGACGATTCCGGAGACGGTACAATCATGAATTGTACGCAATCTACCTTGAAGCAGATATCGTGACAAAAATTAAGCTCGGTAGACTCCGGTGGGCAGGGCACCTAGCTCGCATGAGCGAAGAGGAACCTGCTCGGAAAGTTCTTTGTGGTACATTGTATGGTAGACGACAGCGTGGTAGACCATGCTTGCGCTGGAGAGATGGCGTAGACCAGGACGCCCGGAGCCTTGGGGTGCGCAACTGGATGGCGGCGGCTCGAGACCGGGATGGGTGGAGAGACTTGTTGAAGGAGGCCAGGACCGGACCCCGGTTGTCGAGCCGACGATGATGATGATGATCTGGCACAGACCCAACGTCATATTCTAGGCACATCTGAGTGTGCACTTAATTGCTGTCGCCAATGGCAATTCGCTGCTGATTGATGTGCATTCAGAGTTACCCTCGTCAATTTGGTAATTCGTTCAGCTTTTTTTCCTTGAGTTTCTGTTAAGGTTCTTTTGATTTTCGAGCTTTAAGAAAAAGCTTTTAATGATGAGTGTTATCGTGTACACTGCGACAACCCTGTGAAAGCTTTAATCAAGCACAGATTTATACAATCCACTGTAGCCAGAATGAGAGGCAAACGTCCTATTTTGCCTACACTGCCAATTTTTGTTGGACAGAGTATAGGTAGTTAAAAAAAATATTAATTTCTCATTGTTTTTTTTTTCCTCCTTTTATTTTCTTATGGCAAAATTAGAAATTACCTCTTGATTAATCAATCGATGGCTTAGTTCGATTATTGTCGACCTTCAATTTTCTTTTATGAAAATTTGATTATGGATTGTATAAATAAAAAGCACACTTAATTTAGAATACTTCCCCCTTTTTTTATTTTTTTTTACATAATTTAGGTATTAAAAACTCTATTATGGAGATTGAGGCGTTCTACCTTTGGTGAGAGTTGAAGTTGAAAAGATCGATTCACGGAAATGAAATATCCTTTAAGCTAGAGATTTCAAGGTTGTTCGAATAAGGAAATGAAAAGCTCGAAATTTTCGCAGACCATTTTAGACCATTTAGGCTATGTTCGATGGTGTGGAATTACGTAACAGCTATATTATTGACTTTTTCAAAACTAGTTTTATGACAGAACTAGTTTTAAAGATGTTTGGAAATGGACAAATCGGTTTTATTCAAAAATATTTTGACACCTAAAACTCGAAAACTTAAAACTAGCTTTGAATAAAACTCTAAATTCATAAAACCGTGCAAAATTTAAGACTCCAAACTTCTATAAAACTAGTTTTGCTATTGAACTACCCAAGCAACACATAAACTCTTGAAGTGTTCTCCAAACAAATTGATCAGCTCTTAACAAACTGTTAGTTCAATCTTCTTAATACCACTACACTTTATGATCTGTTACTTTGCTCTAGAAAAGTGTTGTTTGTTTTAACTATTACAAAAACGTCTTTTAAACATCTTGAATATCTTCATGGCAAATGTGTTTATATTGACTCTCTGTAGATCCTCTTTACAACATTTTTAAAATGAGTTTGTTTAAATAGCGCAAGAGTATATTTCTTATTACTCTTTCAAATACATTTCGAAGATATTTTGCGGATGTTATTCCTAAAATGTCTTTATGAAGGCTTAAAATTGTGTCTTTAAGTAGAATTAATAATCTCTTTTGTTTGAAAAAAAAAAGTTTTTGTGTCATCTGACATTTGTGAATTGCGCTTTTCTTATTTTCTTATTTACTGTACATATGTATGCTATTAATTTGAAAATTTAAAGAGCTTAGGGAGCTGCAAGAGACTTAAGACCAAAAATTGCTCATCAATTATTTTAGTACGCGAATGAAAATAGTAATAGATAATTGCTTATAGTTTTTTTTTCTTTAACTCTTTGTTGACACTCAGTTGACACTTTCATTGTCTCTCTCTTCTTTCAATTTGATTCGTTTGATATCTTATCATGAAGTCGTTAAGAGGTTTCTGACTCTAGAGAAATGTGATTATAACACAGATGTTTTGACGACATCTTAAGAAACTCTTTAAACGGTACTTAGTTTATACAAAGTTACACATATGTTTTGTAAAGGGTGACATAGGTAAACGTGTATTTTTAATACAGTTTTTGTATGTTTTATTATTTTAATCAAATTTATTATTTATTTCAATAAAAATTTCCAATGTGCAATTTTACATAGGTAGATATATTATGTAGGTAGTGAAATTTTCTTAAAAACTGCGGTGTTTGGACAGATTTGGATCGAAAAAATATTGTTTATACCATTGAATAAACCCCGTCTGTCTGTCCAAACCAGGGTAATAGGGAACTAAGCTAATTTTTCAACCATCTGTTACTGTCATAAAACTGACGATGAAAATATGGCAAAGCGAAAATATAAGGCAATATTTTTTCTTAAAAAAAAATAACTGCTACATTTTCATTTTTAATGTGAAATTTTAATCATGCAACTTTTTAAGGCTTCAATTTAACCAAACGCTCATTTAATTAATATGAGAATAATTTATCCAAAACCCATTAAAAGAAAAATAAGACATTTAGTGCCTACATTTCATGAGGCACCCTGTAGGAAGGAATATTTTGATACATGCCCAACAAAATACGTTCGCCATATTTATTTCGTTCAATTGCGAAAAAAATATTTATTAAATACCTAGTATTCAATAAAGTACAATTACATGTATTATGCCTACACTTTTATTTGTTTAGTAACACTGTGGGAGATAATAATTCATACAAATATGTTTTTTCTTTTGTTGTCAGTGAATTTTGTATCATTTTCTTGATTTTAACTTGTAAATACTTTTTTATTTCAAGGCGCGTTTATTCTATGTGGGGTAGAGTATGCGATTTTTAAGTAAATCTTTTCTTGCATTACAAAATACACATCGTAAAAGATTTTATAAAATTAATTGTAAATCTAACCCTACATGAACATAAAGAATTTGTCATGGCTTTACTTTTTACTTTAAAATCATTCTATTTCATTTAAATTGTTATAAAATTGTTTTTGTGTAAAAGAGAAAGAAATTATTCTTTATATTATTTTCTCCCTCCAAGTTTACACTTTTGACTTCAAAAAAAAAATCTTCAAAACCTCTTGAGAGCATCTTTAAAGATGCGTCAAAAAAATGATCTCTATAAACTCTTACAAATACTTTATTTAGAACTCTTCGCTCCATACAATAGGCTCCTCCCCTTTAGGCCTTTTTGGGTCTTAACGACCTCTTCAAGATTGTGTAAAGAGTTGAAAGATTTTCGAAAATAGCTTTTAGAGATATCTTGAAGACTCAATTGTGTCGCTTGGGTAGTTTTGAAACAAGTCAATAATATGGCTGTAAGTGTTCAGCTCAACAAAAAAAATGTATTGTGTGTGGAATTATTATTGGGGTTTCACATCGACCTACACAGCCCACAGTTCTACGGCCGGCGACGCCGACGAATTAGATTAACGGAATCGCCGCTCTATTCTGGGCATTCCTCGACAGTCTAGAAAGAGGCTCAACGCAACGGAGTCCAAAACAAAAAAAGTTTTTGACTGTGCTGCAAAAGAATTCTGACAACCTCAACTTTTGGATCCATTTTGTGCGCAATGAAATCGTCGACACATGCAATTTCCTGAGTTAGACCACCTATCAGATCGTTGGTGTAAATGCTGAATAGAATCAGCGAGCTTTCTATTGAAGACCATATTTAATATGAAATTTTGCCATTTTTTTAGTTCTTTGGATTCTGGGATTGTATTTGTTTTTACTTTGGCGCTGTATGCTTTGATATTTTAGTGTTCAGCGCCATCTATCGACGAAATATGGATATATACTTTTCTCTTTGAAAACTTCTTGATTTTTTTTTAATTTTTATCAATAAACGTTTGTTGTCCTGATGCAAGCATTGTTCCTTTCTCCCTATATGTAGCTGTTTCTTATAGCTCTTGGCTAAATTTCGTTAGAGAGTTTGTTGTTCCTTGAAAAAAAGTTGTCTTCATTTGCAGTTTTGGGATCATTGTATCTACTTGATGCTTTCTTCTAAATTGCGATGAAGACTAGCAATTGTCAGTTAGGTCGTTGGCCATATCCATTGTCCAAATCCAATATCCATGTTGATGTTTATTGTCCATGTTACTGATATCAACCAGAGCAAAAAAAATATTTATATTTAGATACATTTTATTTCCAAATCATGCTTTTCAGCACAATAACCCTGAGGATGATTTTCACATATGTACATACATATGTACGAAACAAGTGCACAAAAAGTAGCACAAAAGTCAGAGAATATTTTTATTTAAACAAAAAAAAAAAACAAAAACGGGTAAAAATGAGAACAATTTCAACAAGAGGACAAAATGTCACACAATCTTGCAAGGATAATGTGTCATACAAATGTTTTCATACATTTTGTTTATTTTGTTTTGTGTGTGTCTGTGTTTTTTTTTTTTTCATATTTCCATTTGGAACAAGATAATAAAAGGACGACGCTGAATATCATTCATTTTAGAAAATTGTTCCAGCCATATAGTGGGACATAGTTAATATCCCATTCCCAGAGCCTGTGGTAATGGTACGGTGGCAGTAGAGGATACATAAATGACTGAACGACAGGACCGGATTGTTTAACAGCAACAACAACATTAGGTATACTACCAGCTGAGCGATATAGAAATAGTGTGGCATAGGTAGGGAATCGTAACTAGGGAAGGGAAGGGAGAGGGCTTTGGTGCGATGATGGTAAGCAATATATGGAATTTATGAGAACGTTTGATGTTGCATTTCGGTGTATTTATTCTGTTGGTTGGTTTCACACCAACAACGCAAACGTGTTCTAAGGATCTGCTATGCATAAAATGAACATACGTCAAGGATCTTAACACACACAAATTCACATAAGCGATGAGGATGAGAATGAGGATGAGGTTGAGGTTGAGGAATATATGTTTTTCAGTCTGCCAGAGACGAACCAAGGAAGCCTTACATTGCGTTGATATATTATCCTTGCATAATGGCATGGCTGATGGTTTATAAGTCAGGACTTTGTCCTTTTGGCTGTCTGCACTGTATATTGTTCTATGCTGCTGCAACCACACCATCCCATAACCACATCGCAAGAGTTCTTCAAGTTAAAGCGAAGCATTATTTATTTAAACTGATGCAGGTATTGTTTTTTTGCTGCCTCGAATAACATATATCCGTCTTTGGTTCCTTATATCCATCCTCTCGCGGTACCTCTACTATGTGTTGTGTGTGACTTTGGATTTTATAAACTTTTTTTGTGTTATGTAGTAAAAAGAGGTTTAAACATACAAAAAAAAAAAAAAAAAAATACAAAACGTGTGGTAATTGAGTACCCGACTCATTACTGAAATGAGCTACAAATGAGATTTTGCTAATGAGTTTGGCATTGTGGAAGTCGTAAATGTTTTAGCTGCTGATGCTGTAAATGTTGCTCATTAAATTCGCGCACATAATAATATTTTAGAGCGCACATGAGGGAGTACTACATCAATGTTGGAGGTTTTAATGTTGTAAACTTGGCCTTGATGATGAAAAGTAATGGAAGCATGAATTGCAGCAATGTGATTATAATAAAAAAAAGATTCTTCAGAATCTTGCTATAGTGTTTCGAAATATAGGTATGTTTATTTATAGTATATGCGGGTACGTGGTGAGTGTGTTGAGTAATCTTATTCTTAACAAAATAAACACACTATTACAACAAGTTAATTGCTTTCTATTCTGTTACCCGTATAAGGAAAAATCGAAGAGTGGATTTAATTATTTTTGAGAAAAAGTATATCTGGTGTGGCAAGGAGATTATTATCCTTAAAGACACAACATAAAAAGATTGCATTCAAGTTGGAATTAAAACCCTACAGACCTTGTGTTTAAAATTAAAAAAAAAAAACTTTTTGAATGGTCAGAATTTTCCATATTTTAAAAGCTATTTTTAGTACTTTTACACAGCTGTTAGTTTAACAATCTCATCTTAAGCGGGTTTTTTGTCTTGAATTAATGATTGGGATAATTGCACTGTAACCTTAAAGTGTATTGTGCTTCCACCTAGAGCTCGATGATCTTGTTCATTCTAAAGCTTTTACTCCAGATTTACACCTTTAAGGAATTTGAGTATCTGGAGTACTTTCAGAGAAGGAAATTCGCTGCCTTCTACCTGGTATTGCCCCAGGTACTTTTTCATTTGATCCATGAGTCGATCGCTTTTGCCTAGAATATTGTCCGGGGGCGATTCCTTATATCAGGTTTTTCAATAAGAGCGCTACAAAAGTTTATTTAAATAAAGCGAAAACGGTTTTGGATAGCAATGAAATTCTTTATTCCTGTGAAAGTACGTATGATGCCATTATGTATGCAACTCGATTTCTTTTGCATGGATACCACGGGCACGCTTGCAGAAGTCCAGACGCTGAACCCAATTTTCGAAGGTTTTCGATTATAAAACGGCCGATACTGCTGCAATTTCATTTCGATATTCGTACGAAGTTCATCAATCGTCGCTAGCTTGTTGGCATAGACCACAAACTTGACGTAGCCCCACAGGAAATAGTCTAACGGCGTCAAATCGCACGACCGAGGCGGCCAAGCGACTGGACCATTTCGTGAGATATAACACGTTCTCCAAACTTGGTTTCCAATAAATTGATTGTGACATTCGCTGTGTGGCTTGTGGCGTCGTCCTCTTGGAACCACATGTCCTCCAAGTACATATCATCCAATTGGGGCCAAAAATATTCGGTTATCATGGAACGGTAGCGATCCCCATTCACAGTATCGTGCCGGTCTTGATCATCACGAAAGAAGTACGGCTCAATGACGCCGCCGGCCCATAAATCACACCAAACCGTAATTTTTTTCGGGATGCAATGATGACTCATGGAGTGCGTGTGGATTGCTGCCTGACCAATACCGCATAATTTTGTTTATTGACGAAGCCATTCAGCCAGAAATGAGCCTCATCGCTGAAGATGATTTTTCGATGAAAATCCGAATCATTTTCAAGTTGGTGCTCAGCCCAATTCACGAACATACGACGCTTCTTGTGGTCAAGCGGCTTCAGTTCGTGCGTCAATTAAATCTTGTAAGGATGCAGGCCATGATCTTTTCGCAAAATTCGCCACAACGACGTCACAGAGATTCCCAACGCTTGAGAACGACATGTGAGAGACACATTTAAGCTTTCTGCAACTGAAGCCTCAGCAGCAGCAATATTCTCGACACTACGGGCACTTCTTTGTCTCGCTGGCACGGGAAAATATTGTACTGTGCCTGTGGACTCAAATTTTTTCACTAGACGCTCAATTGTTGATCTGCTAGGACGATTATGACGACCATAAATTGGACGTAGCGCTCTTAACGTTGAGCCCACTGACTCCGAATTTCGGTAGTAAATTTTAATAATTTTGACTCGTTATTGGCTCGTATATCTTTCCATCATAAAATGGCAAACCTTACTGAAGAGAAATGTCAAAAGAACGACAAGAAATATGGCGTCATTTGCTCTCCCTGTTGCTCTAGTTTTGTAGCGTCCCTGTTGAAAAACCCTTTATTTATTACAGAATATGAAAGTAGGGCTGCTTTCTAGACCAAGAATATTAAGGTGTCTTCTGAGTCTGCAGTGGCCACTGAGGAGACCCGTAATTATTCTATGGTTGTTTCTACTTAAATTCATGCAGTTTTTGAAACGATCTTGGTTATAATTCTCAAGCAACAGTTTTGCCTGCATAAACTTGGGGAGTTCCATCCAATTTTAGGATCTTTTGACTTCCTCTGTTTTTGGATTTCGTTTTTAATAACATTTTCTACTTTTCCGCAACAGGGCTCAGGCCCACTCCTGTTTCTGCTAGAGAGTCTGCCTTCTCATTACCCTGGACTACTCCGATTTGGCCAGGTACCCAATGGAGTGAGATATTATTGTACTTGCCAAGTTTGTTGAGCCTATTCACACACTCCCACTCTAGCTTAGAGCTGATGGCGTACGAGCAAAGTGCTTCGAGTGCGGCTTGGCTATCTGTCTATTGAGTGCGCTAAATTAAATATAAAGTAAAATTGATTTCTCCTGTCACTATGGGAAAAGCCGAATACAAAATCAGAGATAACAGTTTTTTTTTTTTTAAAAGTAAGTCATAGTTCAATAAAATGCGCGAACTTTGCTCTTGTTGATCAAGTATTGAACAAATTAGAGAAAATGGTAAAGAAGCATGCAACCCGTTGTTTAATTGCTGAAACAACTCCTAAAAAGTTTAAATCTAAAAATAAATAACGCATCGTGCCATCTGACTTCCTGCTACAAAAATTTAAGAATCAAGTTTTCTTAAAAAAATATTTTGTATATATAAGATCACTTTAACATTAAAAAAAAAATTGGTATACCATTTTAAGTTTTTAATGCGCAGTCAAATTATACAATTTTAAAAATACGGGACACCCTAATGTGCAAACATACACACATATATCTGAAGTAAGAAAAAAATGTGAGAAAATTTCCACTAATATAATTTCTAAACCAATTGTACACTGGGCGTATACTTATTTTGGTTGTTATTTAAATTTAATTCAGAAGACTTTTGCTGCATCTTTTTATTTATTAGTTTAAACAAAAAGAATTCGCATTAAAATAACAGAAACTATTATTATCAACAATTTTATGTTTTGAATATAATTTTTGCTGTGCGACACTGTAGCCGAGATATTCGTAAAAAACTAAAAAAATACATTTTCTTTGTTAAAAAAGTGGCTGGTTAATGCAAATTTGGTTTTAGGCTATTTAAATAAGCCCCATCTATTGATGTATTAAATAAAAAGTGGAGAGTGCATATGCGGAAGCCTATCGCTCCACAAAATTCGTATTTAGCGCAGACCAACAGCAGTTATAAGTAGGTATGGGTACCAAAAATAGTCTGAGAGACTACGCGAACAATAGAAAAGTGAGTTTATTTTTAACGAAAACTTCCCCTCACACCTTTGGTAAATGGGCCTTAGGTTTAGTATAAAATATAAGTAACGACGGAAGTGAAAACAGAGTCTTGCAGAGGAAAAGGTACCAAGGAAGATAACGAAACTGCAAAGCAGTTATTCTTAAAAAACGAAATCATCCGCCTATAAGGGATTCATAAAAGAAGATTTTATTGTAAAATATAATTTTATTATTATTTTTATTACAATCCATTAAACGCTACATAAATGTACAGTATAATATATAAAGAACAGCACTATAGCTACCAGGGCTTGAGGCTTTAAGATAAAAAAAAAATATGAATATAATAAGTACGTATAGAAAAGAAACAGTTAAGGGGGCCCAAGTAACATTTTTCCTCTCATAAGATGCTCCGAAAGCGCTAAAAGACTTATTTTAGGGAGCTAAATGCACTCTTGAGGAGTTCTTCTAGATTCTTATAAGATTGTTAAAAGCCTTAAATGGCCTTGTTATGGGAGCCTCTTGATCCTATAGGAAGAGTTTTATTCTTCTTATGCGATTATAGACGCCGCTTTGTAAATCTAGTAAGGCTCTCTGAACTCTTCCTATGGGAGTGCGTCTCTTCCTACAGAAGTTGTTAAAAAGAGAACGAGTGTGTGTAAACTTAAAAAAAAACATATATCTTTCGCATTTTTAATTTCTTTTTTTGAAGAAGGTAGGCGAATAGTTTTTATGTGTGTTCGTGATTCTCTCATGTCAAAAAATAATGTGTTTTTGGTGCGAGTATTTATCTCACAAGTTAATTGACGTAATATATTTGTAAAAATCATGGCGTATGTAGGCTAAATTCTTGGTGCAATTAAAATTGCATCTACTAATTTCCACATTTTGCTTCGAAAAATAACAACGCGCTTCCAAAATTATGTATATTTAAAATATTTTGTTATTAATTATAATCTTATTATAGGGTTACCATTAATATTTTTTTAGGTGCAAAAATCACCAAAGTATGTTTTTATACAATTCACAAAATGCGATCATTCATACCATATTTTTTTCCAATTATTGTCATTATCGTGATTTTATGACAAAAATTGGATCTAGAGGTGTAAAAAATATGACGCTTTTTCATTATTAAGATTTTCTGAAATTTTCCAATATATTTGTTATTAGAAACTGACAAAAACAACTGATTTTTAAAGATGCCACTTTATTTGTGTCGTGCTATTAAACTTATGTCACAAATTTTAAATAATGACATAACACAAAAAAGAATGCCCCCGCTCATTCTTCTCTGGTATATACGTAGTAGCTGTATACTAAGTTATACAAATCCATTTTTTATATAACTAATATCGACAGCAAATAAGAGAAAACAAGATGAATATGACCTATAAGACTTTTTACAAGTTTTGGTCAGAATGGAAAACCAAATAAAATAATTTTTTTAGAATATTTTTTTTAAGCTACGGTAACCCTCAAAATATAATGAAAACATTTTGTTCATTTTGCAACATGGCTGCTGTTGATTGATACTTTAACTCTTGTTTTAACATCTCTCTGAGATCTTTGGATGATGATGAAACGGAAAGCAACATAGATAAATGTGTTTCGTTTGAAAGTTAAACGTCAAATTGTAGTCCCATTAGAACGTTTGAGCTCCCGTAAGAAGTGTCGCTCTCAGTAAATATAAATTTTCTCTGAGAGACAGTACTTCTTATGGGAACTAAAATGCTCTTATGGGACTTAAATTTGACATTTCACTTTCAAACGAAACACATTTGTCTGTGGGGCGTTCCTTTTTATTGCGATTGCCAACTATTATTAAGAAATTTAAATGTGAAGGCAAAAAATCGATAGTTGTGTTAGATTAACATTTTGAAACAACATTTTTTTTTTCGGCAGATTGTTTCCTCTTTTTAATAACACTAATAATATTAACTACCTTAAGTTTGAAATGTGTGCTTTTTGTTTAGTATATTTCAGTGCTGAAAATTGTTGTTAAAATATTTATGATCAAACTCACTACTACCAGTTTTCAAGCTCCAAAATTAGGTAAACAAAGAGAACAAAAAATCGACCAAAGAAACTTGCTCGTAACGAAAACAATCAAACTTTTCTTTGAAATCTAAAATTTCATCTTCCACCACCAATCAAATAACCAATCCGATAGAAACATGAACAGAAGCAAGTTTTGTGAACAAAAAGAACGCACTGTACAATTCAACTATAACATCTGTTCGTTTGATATTCAAAGCTGGCGTCGTAGCTCCTATTAGAATCTTGAAAAAAACTTATTTATGAATAGTCTCATTGAAGTATTATTATGGGATTATAAAGACTAAAAATGACGTTTAGAGTTTTAATTTCATAACGAGATACTTTTGAGACTTAAATAGATTTAGATATAGGATTTAAGTACTTTAAAATTTAAAAAATGCTTAGCTCTTACAATAAAAATGCTATGAGACGAATTTAAGTTTCATAACAAGAGATTAATTCTTAAGTATAGCAATAGGATTTAAAAGAATCTTATGGGAATTTTTTTCAGATTTGAAGAGCTTAACTCCGGGAGTTTGTAAGTTGGGAGGGCGGTCGGGAGAGGGCTCAAAATGATTTGAGATCGCTTCCGACCGCCTCGAAACTAAAATGAGGCTAAAGGTACCTATTATTTATATACTATTTAAAAGATTTAATTTTATCAAAAGAATATTTACATTTTTTATGTTTTGTTCTGAAGGAATCGTAAGAAGAGTACAAAAGTCTTTGTTAAATAACTCGTTTGAGATTTTCTTAACATAATTGCAATATAATTTAAGAATTTATTAATTAATATTAATTTTGAAGTTCGATGAGAGATCTATTAAATACTAAAGGTATTTAGTTAAACTCTGGATCCGACGAGTATACCTCAGCCTATGAAGCCAAGGTATACATGATAATTATGAAAAAAAATGTATTGAAGGTTTAAATGAAACAACAACCACTTAAACGACCTACCACCAAGTCATTATAGCCTGGAGTTATAGCTATTTCATGGCTGCCAGGCCGATCATCAGACTCCTTTTAGTGGTGCTTAGTCTAAAAATGTATTTCCCTCTCACTTATTTGATTAAAATGGTCTAAGGCTATAGCTTATTTACAATATAATTAAATATAAAGGTTCTTCCAAAAGGGACTTCCGAACTTTGACAGTTGATAGCGGCCATATTGTTGAAGCTACATCATTTTCTGTCAAATTGGCTGTCATTTATTCAGTCTGTTTTCGCCATAATCGTCCTACGAAAAGGACAATTCGCAGTGTGTTGCATACATTTGAGTCCACTGGTACAGTAAACGGTCAACAAACACGCGCTAGTTGACGAAACGCAAGATGTACTGAAAACATTGCCGCTGTCCGTGCCATTGTCCAGGTGAACCCGAGGCAATCGATTTCGCGTCGTTCATAAGAACTCATCTTTCCGCTGACCACAACTTGGCATCTTTTGCGTCATGACTTTGGCCTGCACCCGTACAAAATTCAACTGACGTGTGTCGCTGAATGGCCTCTGAAGCAGTTGGAAACTGAGCCTAATTTTCAACAAAAAATCATCTTTAGCGATGGGGCCCATTTCTGGATGAATATGGGTCCTTTGGTCCATATATCTTTGAGAACCATGTTGGCCAGGTCATCACCGTCAACGGCGAGTGCTAAAGGTCGATGATTACGAACTTTTTTTGGCCTAAATTGGAAGATATGGACACCAACGGTATATGGTTTCAACAGGACTGCGCCACGTGCCACACAGCTTACGCCACATTGGAAATTCTGCACGAGAGATTCGAGGGCATGGTTATCTCAGGTGGAGGTGATGTGAACTGGTCACCGCGATGGTGCGATTTGACCCCGTTAGTTTTTTTTCTTGTGGGGTTTTCTGAAGTCGCAGGTCTTTGCAAATAAGCCACAAACCACAGCGGCTCCATACATAATATGGTATCCATATAGGCCTTTCAAATGAATAATGAATTTCTATGATATCTCACCCACACTTTGTCTTATTTAAATTTAAAGATTGGAATCACTTAATGAAAGACCCTGTACCTATAACAAGCATCAAAATATTATTCCAAACGAATGGCGGTATAGCATGCAGCGTTTTGTCCTTGGGAGCAAGATCTCTTTTGACTGTTTCAAACATTTCTCCGCACCTTGAACATCAATTCAATTAACATTTAGATTACTTTTTCTATTTCGTAAACGATTTTAGTTGTTTTTTTTTTTTATTTTCTTCGTTAAATCGAAAAAGAAATCCTTTTGCTCGTACATTGTGTCCTAAGTTCGTCACATAGGTATTCACAAAAAATAATAAACACAAAAATCAAGTTCCGCCTCTTTGATGTTTTGCTGGTTCGATTTTCCATGCTTAAGAGAGATGATTTCATTTCACTGGAATTCAACTTGGTACACAGATGCTACGGCTGCTCCAGCTCCTGGTCCTGGCTGCTATGGTTAGTGTGCAATTTTGTGAAAGGATAAACACACTACACACACATTCTGCCCATAATACTCTCGGGTTCCGCGTCCCTTCTCCCAATATCGCATATTCCTTTGCAGAGTTCTCTCACTCGGAGGGCTTTAATTTATTAAAATTGTATTCACTTGGTGATGCACTTAGGAAATTGACAGAGATGCATTTCGTTTGCTATCAAATCGAATCATGAATAATATTGAACTGCTCTCAGATTCGAAAGAATAAATCAGGGTCCCTGGCCTTGGGGGTGTTCTTTCATGCTCTCTCCCTCTTTCTTCCCCTCTGTCACCATGCTGGGACGTCGATTGTCATTTTCGATTGAAGTGACGGAGTTGTCTTCTATCGATCTCTTTTCCCGTTCTTTCCGCTTTCTTCAGCTTAAGTTGTGTTTTGTGTTTGCTCCTCCATGAGTGAGCGATTTGCCTCAGGTGTCGCTTAGTTCATAGAGTGTTGGTAGTTCTAAATGTTCAGTTAGAGTTTGAAGGAAACGATTTTCTCCTCCCTCAGTTTTCATCTTTGTCATTCAAAATAATTTATCGTTTATTTTTTTGTTTGTAATTAATTTTCGAGCAAAAATAAACTTAAACCAAATTGAATTAATTTCTTTCACTTAATAATTTTAATCGCTCCAAAGGAAGAGAAAATATTTAACAAAAAAAAAATCGCTTTTTAAGTTTTTCTTACTTGTTATGTAGTGTGTTTGCCCTGGCTTAAACCGAAAGGGAAGAAAATTTATATTTCATCAACCTAGAAACCTAGAATGTCCTTAGAGAGAGAGAGAAAACAGAGTTTACAGTACATTTTTTGCCAACCGGAACACTGATAGTAAAAAAAGGGTAGGAAAATTTTGCTTTGTTTTTTCTTTATTTTTTTGAAAATGTAAAATAAAGACTTGAGTTTCCAATTCCTTTAAAGTTTAGAAAAAGAAATTCATGGATTAAATATTGAAATGAAGAGCAAAAAATTTATTCTACGTGGGAAATAAGCAAGCAGAACTTCATCCTGTCTCGGTTTGTTTATGCCCACAAAAAAGAATTTTGAAGTAAACTTTTCTCTCCGGTGACAGATTTATGTTTTTGACAGTTTTTTTTTTTTTTGTTTGTTCTTTTTTTAACTTGAATACTTTTGAGATAAAATAAAGAGAATTTTTATGAGACATTGGTATATATTATGTGGAGGACTTTTCTATGTGGTTCACTCGAATATAAAGGATTATTTCAGAATGGATTTTAAGATGACGTAGCAATATTCTTGGCTGGACAGAATCACAAATGAAAGGCGCTTGACAGTCGAAACAGTAAAGTGAACGAAGTATATGAACTTCGGATTGATCTGAAGATATGTTGGATTTATTAATAGGACGGATTCTATGAAGTCTGAGTTAGTTTTTTTTTTAAATTGAAATCCTGATTGCTATTCACGATCTACATTTAACTTCTCAAACTTAAAACCGCATTCCTTGCGTTTTCTTGCATTGTTTGTGTTTTAGTGTTTTTGAATATTTTAAATGGCTGGTGAATTTAGAGTAGATTTTAGTAACATTCGTGGACTAAGGAAATATTTCTATGCTGCGTATGTTTATACTGTGCAAAACAGGTCAGCTGTCTGGGCACTGAGTGAAACCCAGATAGGTGAAGATTCTGACCATTCAAAATTTAATCTATATGAGTACAGCTCTTAGTGCTATTATTCTTTCCCCACCATGGTTTCGCCGTTTATATAAAAAATGATGTTGCGTTTTATTTATAGAAGCTCAAATTTGGACAGAAATTCAACTTTTAACGAATTTGATGCTCTGTCCGACTCCATTCAAAGAATTGTTATTATCCTCACATTGAAATCGTCATTGCGGGCGATTTTAATGTGCACAATTGTAGTTGGCTTCGCTTTTCGGGCCAGACAACACCCGCAGGAAGGTATGTTGAGGCCTTTTCTGAGTTAAAACAACTGACTCAGCTTGTTGACGAGTCAACTCGAATACCTGACGTTGCAGGTCAAACCGCCAACACTCTAGACTTGTTTCTTACCTCTGACCCAGATAAATACACTATCAATGTATTATCGCCTCTAGGCACGTCAGACCATTGTGTCATATCTGCGAATTTCTTGTGCCAAATAAACCAAGTTAAAGAAAAACTCCCCAAGAGAACCGTTTGGCAATTCGAGAAAGCCAACTGGGACCTTCTCAATGATTTCTTCAGGAACTTTAACTGGTTACTATGCTTCCTCGGTAGTGACGTAGAAACTAGTGCAAAAATGATTACAAATTTAATTCTTTTTGGAATGAGATATTTTATCCCAAATAGGGAAAAATCTATCAAACCAAAAGAAAACTCATAGTTTGATTCGAGCTGTAAAGAGAGTTAGAGAAGTAAGTTTCCGAAGTTATAAGGCCAACCCCACTGAGGAAAACCGGAATAAGTTCAAACAGGCTAGAAAGACCTGTAACGTCCATATTCGACGAACCAAATTTTTGCATGAGCAAAAATTAAGACAAAAAATACTACAATGTCCCAAAAGTGCTTTTGAAATATCAAGTGCAATAATCTTACTTTCACCAAAACGGTGTAAGGATTTGTTCTACTGTTCGGTGAGATATACCTTCAGATCACCAGCGGACCTATTGCTACGAAAGCCATACTGCCGGTCATTTAAAAGCTTTCGTGTTCTTCAAGATATTTCTTAAGCTGATGATTAATCAGCGTTTCCATGAGCTTGGAAAGAAGGGACGTATATAAGTGCAATTGGACCATAGTTAGAGGGTGAAGAAGATTCGCCTTTTTAGGGACGCTGTTTTCCATCCACTCGGAACGAGTCCAGTAGAGTTTGGCATAAGGCACTCTTATCGAAACTGCGTGCTTTTGGTTTTGATGAATCTCTGCTTCGATGGATTAGAAATTACCTTTCGGACCGCTCAATACAAGTCGTACTGGATGGTTTTAATTCTGATATTCATAAAATAAAGGCTGGTGTGCCCCAAGGCTCCGTTTTGTCTCCGCCTCTCTTTTTAATCCATTAAATTGTTTTGCTGACGACAGTACCCACAGCTTTTCATATTCTAGAGTCACATCCTTGTTCTTCGGATGGTCATTAAATTCTGATCTCGACAGCATTGTCCAATGGGGAATCAAAAACCGCTTAGAATTTAATGCTTCAAAATCCCAATTCTGTCTCTTGTCGTTGAAGCGGAACCCACCCCCCATGCCGCTATCCATGAGCGGTACTTGCATTGAAGAAACCGAACAGCTTTCAGTTCTGGGTATGTGTATCACAGACCACCTTTTGTGGAATGACCACATATTCAACGTCTCCAAAAATGTTGCCAGCTGCATTCACGGAATCACGGAAATGGCTTTGAGAAAAGTTATTATCTGGGCTTCTAATTGTGGCCTAGATATTCACCAAAGCAAAACGAAATTATACTTTGAACTAGAAAAACTTAAATTCCCCCCAACGATCCAACTCTGTCACTTTAATCCAGTGTAAAATATCTGGGCGTAGTTCTCGACCCTAAATTATACTGAAAATTAAACATTGAAGAACGGGCTAAGGGGCCTACAGTCAAAGATGATACTATGGGGTCGTACACACCACTACAGAAGTAATACGTCCGATCCTCATATATGGATCGATTATTGTATAGTGGCCGGCTCTAACCATGGCGCAAAACATCAATAAGCTTAAAAAGATTCAAAGGATAGCTAGTTTTGGTACCACAGGGGCCTTAAGATCTTGCGCAACGGATGTCTTAAGAGTTTTTCTGCAGAATTACTGGCTATAAGGGAAGCATGTAAAATTCTCAAACAAGACCCAAACCTAAAACGAAATACAATTCTGACAGGGAGTTATGCGGCTACATCATCCTCCAAATTAGTCCGGACGAGCTCGCAAGCCTGAACGTCAATCTTAGTGCCATCACTCTTATCTGGGTAGCGGGTCACTGTGGTATTGAGAGAAATGAGAGAAAATAGTTTTCATTCCTCTCGGAGTAATGAAGGGCAATACACAGTCAATTTTTCTCACCGAATCCAATAGTAGGTTTAGCAGTGGCTTTATTTAGAAAAATGTGGCCCATCTATAATAAATCGCAAACAGAAGATACAATTTGCAGAGCAAGGCAAGACCGCCAGGGTCGTTGCAACACGCACCGGGCACTGGCCTATAGTTGAGCATGCGGCAGGAAAAGAAAACATTAGTTTACTTCCTCTTTGAATGCCCTGCCCTAGCCCGTTTTAGGATACAATCACTTTTAAAGACTTTTTTTTTGACGACTTTGACGAACTTTCCCAACTCTTCTTAGTGGTGCTTAGTCTATTACGTTCAATTTTAATTTTGAAAAAACTTTTTGCCCAGCTGAGAGTTGAACATAGACCAAGCATCTTCAGAGCCAATCGCACTACGCATTGCGCTACCAAAGTCACGTGATCAGGTCCAACTCCCCATTCCATTTGCTTAAAATAAGGTGGATGCCCATGCGATCAAAAGCTTTTTCAAAATCTAAGGCCGGAATTGTAGCAAAGTTACGAGCTGTAAGCGCATTTGTGACAGCATCATCATTATGAAGTAGAGTATCTATGCAACCACTTTGTGTTGAAAGCAACTTGAAAAGGACTTAAAATTTTTTTGAACTCTACAAACCATAAAATTCTTTAAACAATTATTATTTTTTCGAGAAATTTTGATAAACAGGGAAGCAATGAAATTGGCTGATAACCACATTTACACTTGCAATAAATCCATTGGGCTTAGGGATGGGGATATAATGGTGGTTATACTTTCCAGCTTTGACGCATGATATACCTGTGCTGAATATGCTGTTAAAGAGCGATATAAGGCATTGTTTTTGGCTGAATCGGGAAGAATTTGTATCTTAGGGTAAGAAATTCTATCTCGTCCTGTAGTTTTTTTGTATGAAATATTTATAATCTACTAGCTGGCCCGACCGGCTTTGCACGGGTAGAGAAACATAGGATTCGCATAAGAATTACAAAAGAAAATCTAATTAAATATTTAATCTAATTTTTGAAATTGAATACTACTTTATGGGTTTTAACCTGATTCACGTTATGAATGCCTAAATATGTAAAAATATGATCCAACCTTTAGTACTTTCGCAACAAAGAACGAATATTTGTAATCAAAAACCCTTTTTTCGTATTTATCCCATTTTACTTTATAAATAGCAATTTTCTTAGTAATCTTTCAAACACAAAGAATTTTTAAAATCAGATGACACTTTTTGGTTTTACCCAATTTCACCCTATAAATGCCAATTTTCCCAAAAAAAAAAATCTCATATCGTATTTTTTTTTATTTTTGACCCATTTCACCCTATATCTAAACACCAAAATTTGAAAACAATATCCCTAAACCTTAAAAAAAAATTCATAAATTGGGCAATTATTTTATTCTTACCCCATTTCACGCTACAAATAACAAAAGTTGAAGAAGAATATCCCAAAAGCTATTTTCTAACCGCCCACGGCGCCACCTGTTAAACGGGAATTGAATTAAACCTTTGTATATAGAACCTATAGAACTACCACGAGACTGATTTTTTCTTCTTTATATGTGGCCGTTACGCGGCGCTGGGCTCGTCGATTAGTTGGCAGTGGTGACTTGAGACAGAAAGAAAAAGTAAGAAGTAAAATAAAAATAAGGGGAGTAAAGGAGATAACTAAATCAGACATTTTTGCCATGACAACGACCAGAGAATAATCGCTATATGTTTACATTTGTATGTAGGTATTCTATCGTTTATTATGTTTTACAAGGAAAACTTGAGTAGGTAGGTATTTGAATGTATAAGAATTAATTTTGTTCCTATTGCCAGGCTATGGGCATATGTTTATATATAATTACTTTATGATTTTATTTTTCAGCACAATTTGAATTTGGTTTTTAATTTCCAGTTTTGATTTTCGTTGATTTTTAAAGCAACGTTGTTAAATTTCACTATCATCATCATCGTCGGCTCGACAACCGGGGTCCGTTCCTTGCCTCCTTCAACAAGTCTCTCCACCCATCCCGGTCTCGAGCCGCCGCCATCCAGTTGCGCACCCCAAGGCTCCGGGCGTCCTGGTCTACGCCATCTCTCCAGCGCAAGCATGGTCTACCACGCTGTCGTCTACCATAGAATGTACCACAAAGAACTTTCCGAGCAGGTTCCTCTTCGCTCATGCGAGCTAGGTGCGCTGCCCACCGGAGTCTACCGAGCTTAATTTTTGTCACGATATCTGCTTCAAGGTAGATTGCGTACAATTCATGATTGTACCGTCTCCGGAATCGTCCTTCCTCACATATGGGGCCAACAATTCTCCTTAAGACTTTTCTCTCGAACGCGAAGTAGGTATCTATTTATGTAGGTAGGATTGTTAGATTGAAAAAAAAATTGAAATGAAAATAGGAATACATATAGGCAATTAAGCAAGAATCAAATGTTTTTTTTGGAAAAAAATTGCATCAGCAGACAATTTTACAAAAATTAAAAAAAAAATTAAATTTGGCTAATCAATTTTGAAAATCCATTGAAATGCACTTAAAAAATACTTTAAAAAAATTAAGTACATTTTTTCCGAAAAAAATAGTTTATTATTATTATTTATTGTACTATTCATACTAGAATGTCAGTTTATTAGACTTGATTATTCTTTATTCCGTCAATTTCATTGAATTTTTGAACAACAACAACAACTTAAAGGTGCTACCACCAATTGTTTACGAGTTAATTTATAATTCTTTTATTTTGGCTAGAGATACAGCTGTTTTAAGGGGTGCCAAGCCACCTATCATCAGTCTCCTCTTATTAGTGGTGCTGAGCTTTACTCCAATTTTATTATGAAAAACTTTCTACATGCCCATCATAGGGATCGAACCCAAGGATAAAGGCGCTTAGAAAAATGCGCTTGAAAAAATAGAGTGCCGATCTGCATCCCACCAAGTGCACACCTGCGTGTATAGTCTGTGAAAGTGAAGTCAAAGTCCCCTCTTGCTGTGTTAAAAAAATCTGTTTTCCCTGTCTTAAATTATATATTCCATCATTAAATAATATGTGTGTATAAATCAATATAAAAAAAACAAATCCACCTCCAACCCATTAACAAATCAATAATCAAATTAATACCAAAATCTAAATTCATAAAATCATCAGTCGCGCCGCGAAAAAGAAAAAACAAATTAACAAAAATTAAAGTGCAATAACAAAATACAACAACAAATCACCTATAGCAAAAAAAAAAAAAAAAAACCAATATAAACCACAACATAGCGAGCAGTTATCCTAACCTTCCTTTCCCCTTCTCAACCCACAGTTGCGAAGTTGAGCATTGCATGTACTGTGTGGGGATTCCCGCACACTGCATGTAATGTTCAAGCTATGACAACGGTGGATGGATGATTGATTTATTGTTCTGAATATCCAGGGGCGGATCGTACATGTTGTCACTAAGGCATAACACTAGTGGTAATATGTGTCGAAAAGTTTTTTGGTGTTTAGATTAATAATTAATTTAGATTAATCGTCTGCTTAGGTTTTTGAGTTTTTGTTTTTACAATGGTGGGTAATTTTAGAGTTGATTATTCTAACATTCGGGGGCTGAGAGCGAATTTCTGTGCCGTGTACGTCTATACTGTAGTTAACAGGCCAGCTGTTTTGGCGCTGAGTGAAACTCAGGTAGGCGAAAACACCGATCATTCGGAATTTAACCTGCATGGGTATAACTTAGTGCCATTATTCTTCTCCCATCACGGTCTCGCGATTTATATTAGGAATGATGTTGCGTACCAACTTCAACCACAATACGGTCCCTGTGTGAACACAAATTTCAACTTTATGTGGTTTAAATTTTCGGTTAATAAGCGCATCATACATACCTGCTTCATTTATCGAAGTCCTAATCTGGACAGAAATTCAACTTCTAACGAATTTGATGCTCTGTCTGACTCCATCCAAAGAATTGTTTCCCATTACCCTCACACTGAAATCGTCATTACGGGCGATTTCAATGTACACAATTCTAGTTGGCTTCGCTTTTCAGGCCAGACAACACCCGAAGGAAGGTACGTCGAGGTCTTTGCCGAGTTAAACCAACTGACTCAGCTTGTTGACGAGCCAACTCGAATACCTGACGTTGCAGGTCAAACCGCCAACACTCTAGACTTGTTTCTTACCTCTGACCCTGGTAAATATACTATCAGTGTATTATCGCCTCTAGGCACGTCAGACCATTGTGTCATATCTGCAAATTTCTCGTGCCAAATAAATCCAGTTAAAGAAAAATCTCCCAAGAGAACCGTTTGGCAATTCGAGAAAGCCAACTGGGACGGCCTCAACGATTTCTTCAAAAACTTTAACTGGTCACTATGCTTCCTCGGTAGTGACGTAGACTCCAGTGCAGATATGATTACAAATTTAATTCTTTTTGGAATGAGAAATTTTATCCCGAATAGGGAAAAATCTATCAAACCAAAAGAAAACTCATGGTTTGATTCGAGCTGTAAAGAGGTTATCCGGGTTAGAGAAGTAAGTTTCCGAAGTTATAAAGCCAACCCCACTGAGGAAAACCGGAATAAGTTCAAACAAGCTAGAAAGACCTGTAACGTCCATATTCGACGAACCAAATTTTTGCACGACCAAAAATTAAGGCAAAAAATACTACAATGTCCCAAAGGTAGTAAAAATTTTTGGTCATTTGCCAAAAAAATACGAAATACTACATCGTCTTCGGTTCCAACGCTCGTCTTCAATGACACCCCTGCTGTTAGCTCATTAGAGAAAGCCAATTTGCTTGCAGCACAGTTTGCTGTTAATTCGACGTTGCCAGTAAGTGTTATGACTCCTCCTGTACTTGAGAGCGCTAACGATTTCATGGGACGAATCTTCTTTCGCACTCGTGCAGTTGCAAGAGTTCTTAAGGACCTTGATGTGCACAAATCCGCTGGCCCGGATCGTATCCCTCCTATTGTTCTGAAGAGGTGTTCTTCTACGCTGGCAAAACCACTGCGTAAGCTTTTCCATCTGTCCTACTCTACTGGTCTCGTTCCGAGTGGATGGAAAACAGCATTTGTCCAGCCTGTCCCTAAAAAAGGCGAATATTCTTCACCCTCTAACTATCGTCCAATTGCACTTACGTCCCTTCTTTCCAAGGTCATGGAAACGCTGATTAATCATCAGCTTAAGAAATATCTTGAAGAACGAAAGCTTATAAATGACCGGCAGTATGGCTTTCGTAGCAATAGGTCCACTGGTGATCTGATGGTTTATCTCACCGAACAGTGGAACAAATCCCTACATCGTTTTGGCGAAAGTAAGATTATTGCACTTGATATTTCAAAAGCGTTTGATAGAGTTTGGCATCAAGCTCTCTTATCGAAAATGCGTGCATTTGGTATCGATGAATCTCTTCTTCGTTGGATTAGAAATTACCTTTCTAACCGCTCAATACAAGTCGTATTGGATGGTTTTAAGTCTGATATTCATAAAATAAACGCTGGTGTGCCCCAGGGCTCCGTTTTGTCTCCGACTCTCTTTCTGATATTTATCAATGATCTTCTGTCTGAAACTTCTAATCCATTAAATTGTTTTGCTGACGACAGTACCCTCAGCTTTTCATATTCGTTTCTAGAGTCACATCCTTGTCCTTCGGATGTGGATTTAGAGCGGCAGCGTATGATAAGCTCATTAAATTCTGATCTTGATAGCATTGTCCAATGGGGAATCAAAAACCGCGTAGAATTTAATGCTTCAAAAACTCAATGCTGTCTCCTGTCGTTGAAGCGAAACCCACCCCCCATGCCGCTATCCATGAGCGGTACTTGTATTGAAGAAACTAAACAGCTTTCAGTTCTGGGAATGTACATCACAGACCACCTCTTGTGGAATGACCACATATTTAACGTTGCCAAAAACGCTGCGAAGTGTTTAGGCTTTCTTCGGCGATGCAAGAAATTTTTCTCTCCTTCTGATCTGGCTATAATCTACAAAGCCTTTATCCGTCCTAAGCTTGAGTATAACTCCCACATCTGGGCAGGTGCTCCTATAACTCACTTGAATCTCTTGGACAGAATTCAAAATAGAGCTTTTAAAATGATAGGTGATAGAAATATAACAGATACAATTACAACTCTGGAACACCGCCGCAGTGTTTCATGTCTATCTTTATTCTATCGCTATTTTTACAAACAGTGTTCTAGCGAAATAGCCATTTGCATTCCTCCCCTAAAACAATTCCACCGTAATACTCGCGCTTCTAGGAATGCACATAAGCTTACCCTTGAGCCCAATTTCGGACGTACAGTCAAGTACAGAGATTCTTTCTTTAGCCGCACAACTCGAATGTGGAATGCTTTGCCTAGCTCTATCTTTCCCTCCCATTGTAATATCCAGAAATTCAAAACCAATGTGCATCGGTATCTCCTACTAAACCCTTCCCTATTTTCCTAACGCTCGCACTATGTTTATCATTATAAGGGTAGTCATAACCCCTTGAGTGCGCGCTTATAATAAAAAAAAAAAAAAAAAAAAAAAACTAACCTGATTTAACATGATATCACAAAAAAACCTTAAATAGAGCCTTTCTAATTTATTTATACCTATGTATTTACTTAACTAAAATCTCAACGGAAAACCTACCTAAAAGCGTATAACATCCTTCGCTATACAATTCAGCCAAAAAGTATTCATTTAAAACAATATTATTATTCTAAGTGGTAACCAAGTTTGAATAATTTGCATGCATATTATAAATTTCCTCTATTCCCACACTACGTCACAGGCAAAAGGCAAAAGCCAAAAAACCAAGCCTTCTTTGGAACAATATTTATTTTCGTTCTTCCTATACCCAAAAAAAAACAAACAAAAAAAACATTTTCCCCTTTCTAAAGGGTTTTCCAATAAGAGGTGTTATTTTGATATTCAAAGAAAAATGGCATTTTTTGAGATAAATGATCGGATGTTTATTTCATTATAAAGAGGAAGGTATGCCGTTAATAATGGAACACAACATCAGCCAAATGGCCGCCACGACAACGCTTACAGGACCATATCCTTTTCATGAAATTTTCCATAACCAAATCGCAAAGTGGCTGCCCTATGTCCACGATAGCCTCACGAATTCCATCTTTGAGGTCTTGAATCGACGCTGGGCTGTTGGCGTAGACCTTGTCTTTCACGTGGCCCCAAAGGAAGAAGTCGCAAGGTGTTAAATCACAAGATCTCGGTGGCCAATTGTGATCACCTCTTCGAGAGATAACACGGTTCGGAAACTTTTCCCGTAAAAGATCGATGGTTTCATTGCTTGTGTGGCACGTAGCGCCGTCTTGTTGAAAGAAAACGTTGTCCAGATCAATACCATCCAATTCCGGCCATAAAAAATCATTAATCATCTCTCGATAGCGCAATCCATTGACCGCAACTGTTGCTCCAGCCTCATTTTCGAAAAAGTAAGGTCCAATGACCCCGCCGGACCATAAACCGCACCAAACAGTCACGCGTTGAGGATGGAGAGGCTTTTCAACAATAACTATTGGGTTTTCCGAGCCCCAGATGCGACAGTTTTGCTTGTTGACGTAGCCTCCGAGGTGGAAATGGGCCTCATCAGTCAAGATGATTTTATTCTCAGTTGTTCTTGAGCGACGTGCACGGGTTTTATTCTTCACATCACTAACTTGTCCCAACAGCTCGAATTTGTCCACCAATTTCTGTATTGCGGTCCGACAAGGTGCTTCACGACGACCCAAAAATGTTTTAGTTTTACGAACCGTCTCTGCCAAATTTTCACCATTTTTATAGTGAATTTTAATAATTTCAATGCGTTTTTGAAGCGTGTATCGTTCCATTTTTATTGATGGCGTAGTTTCTACTTGTCAAATGTCAAAAAATGAAAGCTTCAAAAGTGACAGCTACCGAAATAGCGGGCTATTCAAAATAACACCTCTTATTGGAAAACCCTTTTTAATAAATGATAAAAGCAAAAAGAACCCCTTCCTCTGCAACAAAACCAAATCCCATTCATAAAACAAAAAAGCACAAAATTGTTACTTCCTTGCCTCCCTCTAACTTTCATAAATCTAGTGGGCTCTCATTTTTGTATTAAAAAACTATTCTCCTTTGTTGGAGAATTCAAAGCCTCCACTTTCCCTTGCAACAACTGTTGGCAACATTTGCTTTATGTGTCGCCGTATGGTAGCGCGTCGGTCGTTCGTCGCCACGATTGGACTATAGATTCTAAATATATACAAAGATTGAACTGAAAAACGAAATTCACGCCAACAGCCCCACCTGTTGAGAAGTTTCCGACTTTTCTTTTTTTCTAAACCTTCGCAGAGCAAATTGGATGGTCTAGTCGTTTTCAAGTTTTAAGCATCTGAACACACCACGATCCATTTTTATATATAAAGATAAAGTGGGGAGTATACATTTTGTTTCAACTCAACTCCCCGTTTAACGGCGGCATTTAACCTTGAATAACTTTTGCCGCTATTTGGCGATGGAGTTTTTAGTCAGTATTTCTGATACCAAAGTACCTAAGGACAATTGCGTTAAAAAATTTTTACTTGAATTTTCTTAGAAGCAAAAGTACATTTTTCCTAAATCTAAGAGAAACCTATTTTCGAAATAACTGATTATATTCACTATACAAACCCGACAGAAGTCTTTTCATACGCATCTCGCCAATTTCTTCCATGTTTCATTTCGGATCTTGAAAATATTCATTTAATGGTTAGGGAAAGGAAATCCAGAACCTCTTGTTGTTGATTTTTTTTTTCTCTGCTGTTGTGTTGTTTTTGGTCACCATTAACGATGTTTGCTGGAGGAAATCATATAAATCCCTTATATCCATTAAATAATAAATCACCTTTAGGTTGTTTACGCACTTAGAACGTAACTTTATTTTTATTCATCGATATACATAGGGAACTGTTTATCTCTAAATGTGTGAAGGCTTAAGCCTATTTCATTTTTGTGTTGATATTATTATGTTGAAGTGTGTATAGATATAAAAATAAGGATAAATATCCAGAGTCCTTGAGAGGAGTCTGATTTGAAGAGTTATGGGCTATATGAAAAAGGATACACTTGTTTACATAACGAATCAGCGCCCAAAGGTAGTCAGTCTACTTAGAAGACGTCTAGCAGCAGATAAAATAAATAAATATTAGATTTCTGTTTTGTCATCCTTTGAAAATATTATCCGACATTATGTGGGTCATGTATATATATTTATTCTTATACATATTATACACAGTATGGGTAAATATAATATCTTTATGAATTTGGAAAAAAAAAAAATAAAATGGAGCTTTGTAAAAGGTAAGAGCCATTGATTAAATGAAAATAGATTTCTATGCCTATACCTACCTATACGTACCTAAAGCTATACCAATGTTAATAATATAAATAAGATAAGCCTATAGGACAACGAAAGCAAAAAGGATTGATTTTTTTTTTGTTGTTGCTAAGTTTACCGCAAAGGGGTTTTATTCATTTTAAGAGTGCTTCTTGTTCTTACAGAAAGGGGATCAAGTTTAGGAAAGAAAAATTACGGTTATTTTTAAAGAAAGCAAAATACATCAACCCTCACGCAATAACAAAAAAGGAAACTTTAACAAACCATTTGCAACAAAGGTATTTCTCAGAGTTGGAGAATGGAGGAATTTAAATGGAAAATCAATTCCTTCTTAAACTTTTTCCTTGATACATTTATTTCACTTCCTTAATTTTCATACACGAGTTCATATAGCCTCTTCAAAAAAATAATATAAAGGTGGTTTCGTAGGGTAAATAAATCTAATACGCAACCTATTTGTATTAAGTGGCTTTCTAAGACCCTGGTTTTTTGTGTGGGTTGCCTACCAAATGTTGACAGCTAAAATCTCGCTGTCAACAGTTTTCTTGAACAATGGTATGCGAGATTTTTATCATCGATACCAATTTGGTTTTTCTAGATTTAAAAAAAAAATTCAAGACTTCGTTATTCGAGGTTTTGATTGTAGGAAAAAATAAGATATACCGATGCAACGTTTTTTTAATTTGATTCCATAAAACATTTTTTGTAAAACTTCCTCAAAACTCTTTCCGAAATTATTCAAAGTAAAGGATCAGACATTTTTCGGTTTTGAAAGTAAAGCTAAATAAACACACACAGCGATACATTTTTGATGAAAATTTTATTTCATTATAAAGTTTGGACTTTTCCATTAAGTGTGAAAAACAATATCATTCCAATAGCAACCTCGGGAGGATTCGTAGCATGCGATGCTTTTGTGGTAATTTTAACCACTATTTCACCACATTTCGGGCGGTATTTCGGCAATAACTTGAGTAATGTTGGTTTTTAATGTGTCTAGAGTTCGGGGATTATTTGCGTGAACACGGTCTTTTCCGTAGCCCCACAAAAAAACTCTAACGGTGTCAAATCGCATGATCTTGGTGGCCAATTGACGTCGCCAAAACGTGAAATTACGCGATCAGGAAACTTCTCACGTAATAAAGCCAAAATTGGTTGTGTTGTGTGGCTTGTTGCCCCGTGTTGTTTTAACCACATATCGTCCACGTCATAATCTTCATTCGCAGGAAAAAAAATCGGTTATCATTCGACCGATTGCTGCGAACGCCAGGAAATCGATAAATACGGTTCATCAGCAACACTTGCAATTGCAGCAGCAATATTTTCGATTAAGCGTGCATTACAATGATGCACAGGCCTGTCAAATCTGTTGTTTATTATTAAGTAACTGATGCCAAATCACCATGGCAAGTGACATCCAAATGATAAAAATTTATTATTAAAATCTCTTGTGGGCGTTGCGCCCATTTTACGGTTTATATGGTTGACCTTCTCAGTCAACTATTCAAAGTTTGGTGGCCAAAATTGTGTCAAACGATTCAGTGAACAATCAGCCAAGCCCGTACGTCAACGAAACGCTAGATCTACCGAAAACATCGCCGATTTTCGTGAGAGTGCGGACTTTATCCAAATGGCATTGCCATCATCACCATCAAAGGAGAACCACCCTAGCAATCAATGATAAACAATTTATCTTAGCCCAAATTGTAGGACATCCATCATGTGAACGACATGTGGTATAGTGCTACGTTTAACACAGCACACGACAAAATGGACATTCTGGATTAACGATTTGAGGCTGAGGCCTGAGGGTAATGCTAACTCTCGCGGAGGTGACGTGAATTGGCCACCAAGATCGTGCGATTTGACCCCGTTAGACTTTTTCTTGTGGGATTTTCTGAAGTTGCAGATCTATGCGAATAATCCACAATCCTCTGATGCTCTTAAGGTGAACATAACACAGGCCATCGCTCAAATTCAAACGAATCTATGCGGAAGAGTCATTGAAAATTGGATCACTAGGATCCGTACCACCTTAAGTAGCCGAGGCGGGCATTTGAACGAAGTCATATTCCATACATAATGAAATAGAAAAAAAAGAATTTTTCACACACAGCTTATTTTATTCCATTTCAACATCTAACCGCCCTTATTGAAAACAACCCTTTTGATGGAGGTACCCGCACATATCCACATTTAACTACTTTTTTGCAGATTGAAAAAAAAAATATATTTAATCAGCAAAACCAATGCGAATCGACCACAAATAATTATCACACAAATTAATTGGTAATCAAATCATTAATTACATGATAACCACTGCCAAGGTATTCTGGTAAAATGCTTGAATCGTATTTTCATTTAGGCTTGCATTCCAGATGCATGGCTCAGACCGAGTCGTGTTGTTCATGAAACTCATAAATAAAAATAAAATTAAAACTGCATTTACGAGTAGCCATAAGCAGGTATAATAAATTTTATTGATTATGAAGTGAATTGGTGCTCACAAATTCTGTAAGGATATTTTTATTTATTTATTTTATGTCATATCCTTGCTGAATGCAATGATGACTGGGCAAATCAACGGAATAGAATATATAACTGTACAGAAATGGGATTAATATTTTTGAATGCTAAAAAAGAACAAAGAACTCAAACTTATTTTGAAATTGTGTTTTCCATTCATGAAGCCTAAATTGTTGGTACCTGATGTTGTTAGGGTAAAAGCGGGAGAGATGGAGCAGCGGGGGAGATGGCGCAGCTTTAATATCAGGTACATTTATTATTCAATCAAACCCCTTACACCCTTTTTCTATTCATTTTATCTCTTCAAATCGAAGTAGTCTGTTTTCTATGGTTTGTGTGTGATGTAAAAAAAGAAAAAAATATTACAACAAAAACAAGTAGAGAATTTTTTGGAAAAATTTTCGTGCGCCATTTTTTTCTTGATTTTTTTTTTTTTATTTCATTGGGTACTTGGATGCCTATGTTACAGCAATACATACATACAAGTATTGGCTATAAACTTTGATAAAAATCTAGCTGCTTTTTTTGTATTAAAGATTTAGTGAAAATGAGAAAAAAGGGGAGATGGCGAAGTTTTTTGAGGGTGAGATGGCGCATTACATAGAACAATTTCCACTTCTGTCTACTGCGGCGGTACACCACCTCACCCGCTAAAGTTTTTTTTTTATGATTGAAACTTATAGGGATTTCCATTGGTTAATTCAGATTTCAATTTAAAAATTAATTTTTTTGTAGTGAATGGAACACGATTTCAAATTGATTTATTTTTGCAATTGTATTTGAGTAATTTCGTTTCTGTGCCAATAGGTATTTAAAAAAATCTTCATCCCTTAATGCAGAAGAGAAAGATGCGCTTGATAAAAATGCCGATTAATTTTAAACTCTCCCATTCATAATGAGCGATTATTTTTCACATATTTTGAACAAAATTTTCACTTCTGAAATAAACTCCAAATCTCCATTGCAAATAATTTTCAAATGCAAATTATATTGGTGATAGCACAGGGAATCTCCCAAAAATATTTAAATCTACAAAATTGATTTTAAATCCTAAATAAATCAATTTATTTTTCCCAGCAATGAAACTCAAAAATGGTCAAAATCGGCTTCTTGAGAGATCTAATAAATAAAAAAAATAAATTGATTTATTTTACCAGTGGAAATCCCCATTATAGAGTGGAGATCAACAACTCGTCATCATCCGAAGATTAATTATGCATCCATGATGATTCCGAAGACTTCGGCCAAAACAACTGCGTTGATTTCGGAGAGGAGTACACTTCCACAAAAAATGATGAGTTGTTGCAGTGTATTTTGTGCCACAGATGGGCAGGGCACATCATTCAAGCACTCATGCAAATTGTGCTATCATAAATAAGCCATCTCACCCACCAGGGTATGCCATCTCCCCCACGTTATAGGGGGAGACGGTTTCTTTTAATACTTTTTTATTTGTTTACTAAAAAATATTTATACTATTTAGAAAACTTTTTAAACACAATAGTAAATACATTATTCAATAAAGAATATATGTTTATAAAATTAAAAAATAGAAATATTGTCTATTTTAGATGATATTGGAAAAACAAAAAAGGTATGCCATCTCTCCCGACTTTACCCTACTTTTACTTCTATATTCAGAAGTATTAAATATCAAATCCGACACCATGTCTTGAAAAATATACCTTAACTCATAGGTACTGTGATGATTTTTTGTCGAGGCTGGGGTCAGCTCATCGGTGATGTCCAGGGTCTATCCCAAAGAAAGCACAAAACTTGACTTTCAAATTCGGATTCAACGCTTACAAATTAGATTTATTTCCATTTTAAGTTTTTTTTTTTAATAATTCAACTATATGCCTGTAAGACCTAAGGTCTTTTTAAATGCAACCTGAATTGCACGGCACTAGTTAGAAGGAATAGAAGGATAGGAAAGAATTTTTGTTGGCACAGTGGACTGAGAATTAAGGTATTGATTGTCTCATGGAATCCCACTGTTGGCGTCGTATAACTGGGGGAATATAGAAAAGAATGCTGCCTAGAGTGGGGCTCGAACCCACACCTCTAAGTTAGCAGTCAAGCACTACATCCACTGCGCCATTGCCACCCGCAAAGTTTATAATAAATGTCTTTCTTAACAACTTACAGAATATTTCATAAACAAAGTAATTCGGATGCCTAACAATAATACAACATAGTATTTCATATACTTACATAAACTTTACCAACAAATCGACTGGTCTAGTCCATTTCAAGCGAACTAAATTCACGGCAGGATTTGGTTCTTATTCGAAGAGGGATTGGTAAGTTGCCTGCGTCAAATGACAGACTCGGTCCATTATTCAAAATTGACCACAGACTAACCTTTTGGGAATCGGTCCCCCTTCTTAGCAAAGGACTCAAGGCCCTGCCTGATCAACGGATAAAGTTGACCCAATGAATACGTTGTTTCAACGGATTGGAATTTCAAAATTGTTAGAAGAATAATTGTCGTTTTGCTGCCGCATTTTGGGACCCTACAAAAAAGTACGTTGAGGCAGTACATTTAGTTTATTTAGTTCTTACATACATTAATTTGCAGGTACCTACCTGTATGGTCGTCACTTTTATCGTACACAATATTGGTACGAGGAATATTATTGAACATAATATTTACAATTTGCCCTACACGTCTAATATGGTATTATGAAAAATTTAAATTATCAATATGTCATCGGCAATATCACTTATTCGTTGCATGGTATTATCAGAAAATTTATTTCGGTAAAGCTTTCAAGCCTTAAGTATAATTTCAAAAAATTTTGTATGGAGCTTTCCTGTTTTACCAGTGAAAGCGTCTCATGGTAGCTTGTTAAAAGCTTTCTCATTTGCATTGCATTCTGCTTTTAACGTTGTTTGCGCTGGTGAAGAAATTTACAGCCGAATTTATAAATGCATCATAGCGAGTACATAGAACTATTCACTCCTTATAATTCAACTAAACGCAAAAATGTTATTCATAAAACTTATGCAACGTTGAAAAGAGGCATTAGAGGCTAAACGCGTTTGGAGGTTGAATAGTGCATACATAAGGATGTTTAAGTATCGAAATGTCACTTTGACTCATACACAGACGAGAATAAAATACAATGTTATAAGGGTGGCGCTTATTTTGGGAATGCTTAAATATCTTTTTTGTTCCCTCCTGAAAGTGATCAAGCTTTATTATGAAGCTACTATGTACAAACCAAAATTTTGTTAAATTTTTTTGAAATCGGCTAAGGGCGCCGACGTATCCCACCAAGAAGTTAAAACTTTTCATTAAAAATGCACGCAGTTTTCCGACTTTTACTTAAAATGTCGGTGAAAGTATAAAATTTGATGGAAATTCTTTATTTATAATATACATGTGCTTAGATGTATGCCAAAATTGAGGTTTATTGAATATTTTCAGTGGGACACACAGAATAAATAAAAAAAACATTGCAAAAATAATTGCCACCCTAATAGATGTTCCTATATTCTTCTCAATTTGATCGCACTGTCAGTGAATGAAACAATTATTTCAATAAAAACCATGAATTTTTTGTTCTAAAATATTAAACTATATTTTCTAACATGGCAGAAAAGAAACAGTAACAAGAATAGGTACATTATGCAATATTAAATGAAATTTAAACTAATCCAATCGGTGCAGGAGAATTCGTTTATTGACTTTTCACTTTCAGAGCTTTGTTTTGTTAATCAATTGTGGCAGTAAAACGTAATGGATTTTCCCTTCTTGGTACTTTATTTGACACACGCGCATTATAACTATAATGTGTAGGGAAATATTTTATGAATTAGGATTTATGCAACGTTGAATAGTGGCTTCATAAATGCTTATGCACTATATAACTATTCAGCCGTTTATAGGTGTTTAGCGAATTCTAATAAATTAGGCTGTTAATGTTTGTTTGTTTTTCAAATACTAAAATTCCGCTTGTCCTTTAAATTCAGAATTCAGATGTTTCTTCGTTGTCGGATAAACACCTGATGCTGTTGCTATTCCCATTTGTCGAAGATTAAACGGGTCGCTAAGTTTTGTATGTGCTCAACAGATCAAGGGTGTCCTATTCTAAGAATGTTGAAAAAAAACAGGTCTGTCAGTCTGTGTGACTAGCAGAGCTGACGCCAAATAGTGAGGCCATGAGATGAAACTTGTATTAGGCTCACGTCGATCACGTTTAAATTAAAAAAAATGTCTGTACCTATTGTCTCACGCTTTGAAAAAAGACTGAAATATCAGCGCAGTTTTGTCACCTTTTTTGTGGAAGATATTTAAAAAACTAGACTTTTGAATCTGAATCGGCTACATCCCAAGTAACATTTTTCCTCTCATAAGACGCTCCGAAAGCTCTACAAGACTTATTTTAGGGAGCTAATTGCTCTCTTGAGGAGTTCTTCTAGATTCTTATAAGATTGTTAAAAGCCTTAAATGCCCTAGTTATGGAAGCCTCTTGATCCTATATGAAGAGTTTTATTCTTCTTATGCGATTGTAGACGCCGCTTTGTAAATCTAGTAAAGCTCTCTGAACTCTTCCTATGGGAATGCGTCTCTTCCTACAGAAGTTGTTAAAAAGAGAACGAGTGTGTGTAAACTTAAAAAAACATATATCTTTCACATTTTTAATTTCTTTTAGAAGAAAATAGGCGAATAGTTTTTATGTGTGTTCGTGATTCTCTCATGTCAACAAATAATGTGTTTTTTGATGCGAGTATTTATCTCACAAGTTAATTGACGAATTATATTTGTAAAAATCATGGCATATGTAGGCTAAATTCTTGGTGCAATTAAAATTGCATCTACTAATTTAAACATTTTGCTTCGAAAAATAACAACGCGCTTCCAAAATTATTCATATTTAAAATATTTTGTTATTAATTATAATCTTATTATAGGGTTACCATTAATATTTTTTTAGATGCAAAAATCACTAAAGTATGTTTTTATACAATTCACAAAATGCGATCATTCATACCATATTTTTTTCCAATTATTGTCATTATCGTGCTTTTATGACAAAAATTGGATCTAGAGTGGCACAAAATATGACGCTTTTTCATTATTAAGATTTTCTGAAATTTTCCAATATATTTGTCATTAAAAACTGACAAAAACAACTGATTTTTAAAGATGCCATTTTACTTGTGTCGTGTTAATATATTGCTGTCACAAATTTTAAATATTGACATAACACAAAAAAGAGTGTCCCCGCTCATTCTTCTCTGGTATAGTAGCTGTATACTAAGTTATACAAATCCATTTTGTATACAACTAATATCATAAGCAAATAAGAGAAAACAAGATGAATATGACGTTTTGGTCAGAATGGAAAACCAAATATGATAATTCAATAAGAATATTTTTTTTTAAGCTACGGTAACCCTCAAAATATAATGAAAACATTCTGTTCATATTGCAACATGGCTGCTGTTGATTGATACTTTAACTCTTGTTTTAAGATCTCTATGAGATCTTTGGATGATGATGAAGTCCCATTACAACGCTTGAGCTCCCGTAAGAAGTGTCGCTCTCAGTAAATACAAATTTTCTCTGAGAGACAGTACTTCTTATGGGAGCTAAAATGCTCTTATGGGACTTAAATTTGACATTTAACTTTCAAACGCAACACATTTGTCTGTGGGGCGTTCCTTTTTATTGCAATTGCCAACTTTTACTAAGAAATTTAAATGAGAAAGCAAAAAATCGATAATTGTGTTAGATTAACATTTTGAAACAATGGAACAAAATTATAACCTAATAATTTTTCGAATAAAGTAACAATCAAAGTTAACTGGATATAGCTTGGTGTTATTTAAATCATTCCAAAGCTGATGACAGCCGATGCAACAACAGTATAAGATATACCATAAACATTATGGAATACTCATGGTGATTTCCATTTGTATAATTAATAAGGTCGATCGATTCTATCAAAATAATGCTTTTGAGATCGATTTTTCGGCAGATTGTTTCCTCTTTTTAATAACACTAATATACGTAATATTAACTACCTTAAGTTTGAAATGTGTGCTTTTTGTTCAGTATATTTCAGTGCTAAAAATTGTTGTTATAATATTTATAATCAAATTCACTACTACCCCGAAATTAGGTAAACAAACAGAACAAAAAATCGACCAAAGAAACTTGCTCGCAACGAAAACAATCAAACTTTTCTTTGAAATCTAAAATTACATCTTCCACCACCAATCAAATAACCAATCCGATAGAAACATGAACAGAAGCAAGTTTTGTGAACAAAAAGAACGCACTGTACAATTCAACTATAACATCTGTTCGTTTGATGTTCAAAGCTGGCGTCGTAGCTCCTATTAGAATCTTGAAAAAAACTTATTTATGAATAGTCTCATTGAAGTATTATTATGGGATTATGAAGACTAAAAATGACGTTTAGAGTTTTAATTTCATAACGAGATACTTATGAGACTTAAATAGGTTTAGATACAGGATTTAAGTACTTTCAAATTTAAAAAATGCTTAGCTCTTACAATAAAAATGGTATGAGACGAATTTGATTTTCATAAGAAGAGATTAATTCTTAAGTATAGCAAAAGGATATATAAGAATCTTATGGGAGTTCTTTTCAGATTTGAAGAGCTTAACTCCGGGAGTTTGTTAGTTGGGATGTTTGCACTAAAAACTTCAATCGTATAATTTTAGAACTGCTGAGAGCCTTAGAGCTAGTGCTGTTAATTTTTAGATTAATCTTAAATTTAATGTTAAGACTAATAAATTATTATAAAATAATAGACAATAAATAATTTATGAATACAACTTTTGGTTTTTAATCTTTTCTGCCGAAATCCATAGACCACCGAGACCCTCGTCAAATTTCGATGCAGAAAATGTGGACTCGTCTCAGTCTCGGTCTCTTTACGTGATCTCGTCTCGGATGATTTTGAGGTTAGTATCATCTTTGGTCTCGATACCTTTTCATCCATGTGCGTCCATAGTGCTATGAATTGTAAGCTATAATTTAAAAGAAAAACAGTCGTGGGGTAAGCAAATATTTTTATTTAATCAAATGTTCAACATATACCCTAACAAGCACCCTATATATTTGATATAGAATAAATTCATTTAAAAATTAAAATGTCCCTCCATTTAAATGTAGTTAACCTCTCAGCTCTTATTGTCTAACCACTTAATTAGTGGCACCAAACCATGATGCAATATACATGCTATACAAACTAATTCCTGACAACCCTTAAAGCACTTAAAACTAACAACGCCAATGGTCATTAATTAGAGGGATATATTAAATGCTATTCAACTTCAAAAATAGCCAATTAAAATAAACACTGGGCGCGGTGATACCATCACCGTCAGTAGGTACACTAATTTGATGACTAGTTGCTGCTGGTAACAACAACTCTATTTAATATGACCTCGAAAAAGCATTATACCTCTGACCAAACCGATTTAGTGATATGTTTAGAGGAAAACCCCCTACAACGAAATGGTGTCAGTTACACACTGTTAAACCAACATAATGGATTAAAAGTATTGATTAAATGGTAAAAGTCTGTATCCAAACTGCTGCGTACTGCTAGTTTCACGAATTTAGGTCCAATCCATTTTGAGAGACATTCATCGCCACCATACCCTTCCCTTAAAAACTTAAGAAGCCTCGAGCTTTTGTCCAGAAAGTATATGCGGGAACAGACCTAATCTCTTCGTGGAACTGTATAGAATGTTTTGGCATGGTGTGTTCCACTCGTATTTGTCTGCCATTTTCAATCATATTTGTTAGTTGAAGCATCCTTCTCCTGGACCTATAGCTATCCCTTCGGAGAATTCCCATCATTGATCAAAGTTCATTTTTTTGTTTGTTATTGTTGCAAACCAAAAATGTGAGACGTATCGGAACAAAAGTTTTTTGTGAAATGATGAATTGCCTGCAATGATGATGGGTTGTGGGAATTGACCATAATTTATTTCTTGTTTTGAAAATATATCTCTTCTATGGCCTTGGTGTTGATTAAGTGGAAATTTTGGTATTTTCAAAAAAAACTTTGTTTGTTAAGAAGGTAGGTAGCCGGTAGCCCTACTCATACCTTTTTTGATATTTTGTTAATTTATTATAAATTTAGATTTAGGTTGAAGGATTAGATATCTATATAGTGTTTGTGCTTTATGCCAAGTTTTTGAGAAAATATAGAATTAAAGCCTTTGGTTCTACTACCTTAGTATTTTTGTTTTTTCATTTTAACGCACCTGATTTAGTTGTATGAATCATCGCTTTAAAGGTCACTTCAGCTTCAACATTTACAATGACACAATTGAGTTGAGAATGTATTCCTGTGTCAAAGTAGGAATACCGTTGAGAAGTTTTATCAAAAATAAAAACTCTAAACGTTACAAGTCTGGAACCGAAGCTTGCAAGGACGAACAAGACAAGACCATATCATAGCAGGGTCGCAGTCAATGCTAATAATAGCCGTGTTCCTTTGGATGTGGTTAACTACGAGTAGATGCAAATGATAATCTAGTACTACCAACCACTTTTGCTCTCAGTGCGAGTCGATGAGATTTCTGGGGAAACCAATTGTGTGCTCTCATTCAAAATGGCTATAGAAAAGTACTTATGAGACTCATGATATGAGTATAGTTCGTCATACCTCCAAAGGATCACGACTAATGTGGGAAAACCATTTCTGTTAACCGTAAAACTGCAATAACAAAACGAATTCTGCTCTACGACAGGTTAAATCAGTCAAAAAATAAAATATGACAAAGATTAACAATACAATCCATCCAACCTCGACAAAGTGAAAATCAAATCTAATAAAGCTGCTGAGGGAGAAGACGGCCTTTCTACCGAGCTGGTCAAAGTAGCAGGCGATGAATTGGTTAGGAGTATGCACCCAGTTCACTTGTAGGAAATTTCTATAGAAATGGTGAATGGAACCACATAATTCTATCAAATAAGGAGTGTTTCTGATTTGCGCAAACTACAGAGTCGTCCTAGTCATCAGTCTCCTTAGCCGTGTTCCCTTGGAGGTGGCGAAGTACATATGAGTACTTTGCAAGCCATTTTGAATGGAACGTACAAAATTGGTTTTCCTACAAACCTTATCAACTCGCAATGAGAGCACGAGTAGTTGGTAGTACTAGAATATTGTTTGCATTTAGTCATTTCTGAGTCCGTTCTTCAACTACCTGAAAGTAGCATATGAATAGGTATGGGTTATTAAGTAACACCCTCTATCAATTTTAAAGCTGGATATAAAAGCTTTTATAGAGAAGAGCAAGCTCAAGCATTTGTGTAGGATGACGATAGAGAACGCACGCTGCACGCAAAACATCACTGATACCTTTGATACCACCTAGGGTATCACAACGGATCTATTTACATAGATCTAAGTTTGACGGTATCAAGATCAACTGTCAGCCCTTCTACCTAACCTAACCTTGATACCACCAATAGTTACACAATCTTCCAAAGCTCGTCCATTCACTCTTATACGCAGACGATATTGACACAGGTTTATTTACATAATTAGAAGAACTTGGCGGAAGTTTGATGTCAGTGAATAATTGAGCTGGGAGCGGCGAATATGAGAATAAGAAGAAAAATATAAGAGAAGAAGAAGTTGATGAAACAAACTTTCATGCTTGAGCGAAAAGCATTGGACTTTTAGGAAAAAGAAAATTTACATTTATTTATTGTAAAAGATGTTTATTCGTTGAATACTTAACGAGAATTAAATTATGAAAATATTATAAAGGGTCCGCCAAATAACTTTTTTTTTTGAAAATGGCGCAAGACATCGATTGTAGCTTCGGCTGTGTGGCACGTAGCGCCGGCCGTCCTGTTGAAACCAAATGTTGCCAATATCCTCCTCTTCAATTTTTGTGAACAAAAACACAAACACACATGGCCCGATAACGATCGCCATTGACTGTAACGGCCACTCCTTGCTCATTTTCGAAAAATGGCCCAATTATGCCTCTGAACCAAAATCCGCACCAAACAGTGACTCGTTTTGGGTGTATCGGCTTTTCAATGTATGCTTGCGGGTTTTCTGTGCCCCAAGCGCGACAATTTTGCTTGTTTACTACCCGCCAAGATCAAAATGAGCTTCATCTGAAAAGATGATTTTTTTGGCAAAATCGGCATCTTCTCTAAGTCGATCGCAGGCCCACTTAGCGAAGCGTATATACAACCATATTCGTTCAGCGGAAGGATAAAACTAATTATCTGTTAAGTCAGACATGAGCTAAGTGTTACCATTCACGAAATAAACACTAGTTGAAAAAAAAACGTTAGATGGCGGACCCTTTATATCAAAACAAATATTTCAATGAATATGGTTTGGAATGATTAATTAAATTTATTATAAACAAATGATAAATTAACAAGTAAAATTAAGATTTAATTGTAAATAACATGTTGTTTTTAATATCAGCTGAATTGGATGTTGATGGTAGAGTTGTTACTTTTGATGAATTCGTATAATGTCTTCTTGTAACACGTAGGCTGGTTTTATTCGATCAATTGAAACTTTCATTGTTTGACCATTGATTTTCAAAGTTGCGGTCTTTTGGTCTTTGGGTCTTTTACGAATAGAACCAATTTTCAGAAATGCATAGCGACAGTTTGTGAGGTCTTTGAAAATGAATGTTCCAGGTTGAGAATGTCTTGAGGCTGAGAAAACTTGTTGGATCTTCCAGTGTTTGATTTTCTGGCATTTGTTGTAGCATCTCTCCAGGTAGTCGAAGTGTTTTTCCATAAACAATTTCTGCCGGTGTTGCGTTCATATCATCTTTGAAAGCCGACCGTATTCAAAGCAAAACTAGTGATAGTGCTTCAACTCAATTTTCTTTCGTATGGGCCATAATAGCAGCTTTTAATTGGCGATGAAAGCGCTCGATCATTCCGTTGGCTTGAGGAATGAGGATGCCAACTCATCGTGAAATGGAGTTCAATACCAAATAGTTTTGCGATATCTCTAAAGCTGTATGAGGTGAATTGAGATCCTCTATCGTTGGTTAACTTTTGCGGACAACCAAAACGAGATACCCAACATGACAGAAATGCTAAAGATACAGCTTCAGCAGTGATGGATTGGATAGGACACACTTCGGACCAACGTGAGAACCGGTCCGTAAGAGTTAGGCAATATCGAAAAGAGTTTACTGGAGGCAATGGTCCGATGACATCAGCGTGTACATGCGTAAATCGCCTTGATGGTGTTGCAAAATTTCCTAATGTATAGATTTAACATGGAGAGAGATTTTTGAACGTTGGCAAGATAAACAAGAACGAGCCCAAATTTGACAATCTTTACGCATCGAAGGCTAGATGAAACGGTCGCCAATTAATTTGGAAGATGTTCTTACTCCTGGATGGCTTAGGTTGTGCAGTTGATCGAAAATCTGTCAACGATAAAATTTTGTTACAAAAGGTCGTGGCTTACCTGTAGATGCATCGCAGTATAAAAACATTGATGTGCCAGGTAACAAAACTCTTTTTAGGTCGAGCGATGTGGTATTTTGTTTCAGTAAGTCATGAAGTTCTTCATCTCTATCCTGTGATGCAGCTAGTGTTTGATGATCTACGGTGGAAGATATTACGCGAAAGGGCATCAGCAACAATATTTTCAGCTCCATTGATATGTTGAACGTCCGTACAAAACTCAGCGATGAACGATAAGTGATTTAATTGAACTGGTGATAATTTATCCCGCTTTTGTTGAAATGAGAAAATCAAGGGCTTGTGGTCAGTAAAAATAGCAAACTGTTGACCTTCTAAAAGATGGCGAAAATGTTGTATTGCTAAATATATAACAAGAAGTTCTCGATGGTAAGTTGGCCAGGAATTTTCACTTGCGGATATTTTCTTTGAGATCATTTTTGAACAGGTATAATACAACAAAAACTTCGGATCCTACTCTCTATATCTGGATCTATATTAAGAATCCGAAAATTTGTTCTTACTCTTGCTCTGCTCTTGGCTTCTCATGGTAAGGTAGTTTGAAATGTAAGTTAAAGAAAACAGACAAACGATATATTATGAAACACAACTTCCAAATAAGCTAATCACTATTCATTTGACATCGAAAAGATTGTTATCATTTTGTTCAATATTCATTCTACAGCAATCAATTGAATGAGATCTTTTGGCAATTCAAGCATTATTTGCATTGTTTTCGCCTTCCATAAGCTTTAAAGGCCTTGGCCCCATTCGACTGTATAGACAATATCTCATTATTATTTACTATTTATTGGAATCAAGCTAATTAATATCTAGCGTACAATATGTTTCTAACAATAATTATAAATTATAAAATGTTCTTTTAAAGTCAGCATTTGATACATTATAAAAATTAATTAATAAATTATGATTAGTGTTATACAATTTTAACATATTATTGAAAGGTGAACTCCGTTCGTAGTTGGTACGATAGTGTGTTATGTGTATAGGGTCAGGTGTACCTCTTAGATTACGTTTTGGAACATTAAAGTTAACGCGGGACAAAAGGTTCAAAGAATCAATATTGCCATCAATAAGTTTAATAATAAAAACAAAACATAAATCTGAACGTCTACTCTCTAGACTAGGTAGGTCAATGAGTTTTAGCCGGCTATTGTATGAGGGAAGATTTAATGGCTTCTGCCAGCCTAAGCCTCTAAGAGCAAAATTCAAGAATCTTTTTTGAATTCTTTCAATTCTTATTTTATAGCAGCTGTAAAAGGGCGACCACACTTGGCAAGCATATACTCTATGATGGGTCTAACGAATGAGACAAAGGGTTGTTTAATAACATAAGGGTCAGAAAACTGACGTGATTCCCTTTTTATCCATTCCAATATTGAATTAGCCTTATTGCAAATCACATTAATATGTTGCGTGAATTCAAGTTTTTTATCAAACAAAACACGAAGGATAGATACCTCATTTACATTACACAACAATTATTATTGATGGACAAAAATATAAAACAAAAAATTATACAGGGTGACTTGCATAAGACGTGACAAAAAGCTAGAGCGTGTATGTAGGTTGGGTTGATACCAGAAAAAAAATCGTTTACCTAGGAGGGGTCACAAAACAGAGGGTAATACATATTTAAAATGCCATACTATACCTTTTTCCAAAGCTTGAAATCTCTTCTTTTATTTTCATTTTAAATACATAATGTTGTTTCAGTGAACAGTTTTTAAAAAAATAATTTTCAAAATCAAAATTTTGAAGAAATTTTTTCTTGAATTTTGTCCAATGGTTTTACTTATTTTAGGTATTAGGTAGGTAGTAAAGTAGATTTAGTTGCTTTTAATTTTCTCAAGTACAAGACATTTATAAAAGCATTGAAATTATAAAACAAAAATACCAACATTTTGAGTTTTAAAATTAATTATTCAAAAACTGTTCACTAAATCAAAATAAAACAAAAGAAAGAAGGAGTTTTAAGTTTTTGACTTTGAACTTATCAGACAATTGAATGGTAAAAACGGAGGTAGTACCTATAATTAACAAAGTGAAATTTTGAAAAAAAAAAAAAATTATTAAAAATAAAATTAATTTTACAAAAAGTAGATATTTCCTCAAAAAATTTGATTAAAAAAGAATGTTGATAAATGGAATTTCAGCTTTAAGAAAAGTTATAACGGAATAAAGTAAGGGTCGGTGTTGTCTTTGAACAATATTTTTTTATTTTAAGACTCTTTTTCATAAAATTGCCCCCCTACTCCATACGATTTCTTTTTTTTTTGTTTTGAACCACCCCACATACTTTAGGTTTTTGATACATCTCATGCAAATCACCCTGTAGTCTGTATATCTGCCTATAAAAAAAATTCTTGAAGCAACAAAGAGATCCAGGACAGTTATTGAGTACAGGCTAGTTATTAGCGTTACGTAATGGAGGAGTTCTTTTTCACAGTTTATGATAAAGTGGTGTCATTGGAACAATTTCTCAAAATGAACTAAATATCAAATATTTGAATAGGTATTTTGTATGGTTCTGTGGGGGGGAGGGGGGCAATTGTCTCCTTTGCTTCCCCCGTAGTTAGGCCACTGCCGCTATAGGCCATGATTTCGTTCATTAATTGAACAAGCATGATGTTCAGGAGCTGTGGTTTCAACAAAACGGCGCAACATGTCACACAGCTCGTGCCACAATTAATTTATTGAAGGAAACGTTTGCTAACCGCATAGTTTCACTTCACGTTACGGACCCACGAATTGGCCTCCAAGTTTTTCGTGAGTTTTAACGCCGCTTGACTATTTTCTGTGGGGATATATGAAGTCGCTAGTCTACTCCGATAAGCCCGAAACGATTAACCACTTGGAGGAAAACATTCGCCACGTTATTGCCGATATACGGCCACAAATGTTGGAAAAAGTCATCAAAAATTGGACCTCCAGATTAGACTACGTCCATAATGCACAGGGCCCGACCAACCATATGTGCAAGATGTGCAAATGCCCTGGGCGTACAATTCTGGGGGTGCAAGGAGCAAGAAAATATAATCTGATCTTGCGCAAATCAATATATACTGCCATTTGCATTATATACCAAAAAACTGGTTCAAATAATACCAAAATAACATCCATCCTGTGCTTAGTTATTTCTTGCACACTAACTAACTTCACTTTTATTGTAGATCTCACTAGACCTACGCATTGAAGGTCTACCTCATGGGTAATGTGGAAAAGTCTTATGCATGTGGATGTATGTATGTATGCAAATATAAAAAAGGGCGGTTTCTACAAATCTTGCACAGGGTGCAAGTTTGGCTGGGGCCGGCCCTGATAATGCCAGAAGATTATCTTTCGAATAAAGTAAATTTAAAGTCAATTTAAAAAAATATCATCTTTGTTTTATTCCATTTCAAAGTTTTATACCTTTACACCCTTTGCAAAATATTATTGTATTACAGCTCAACTTGTCAGGTTGAAGTGCAATGATCATAAAATCTGATATAATAATTTTTTTAATATTTTCTGAATTTAAAAACAAAAGATTTCTTGACTGTCAAATTCTTCCTTCCGACTTTATATTAAACTATCGTAATTCTGGGTACCAATACATTAAAAATATAACTTTATTTCAGTTAAGAAACTGTATTAAATAAATCACTTCCTTGGAAGCTCTGGAACTTGCACTTTTCCCCATAAAAAAAGAAATACTACAAAAATAAGAATTTAATGCAATTTTAATCCAATCAGTGATATAGTAAAGGGTTTTCCAATAAGAGGTGTTATTTTGATATTCAAAGAAAAATGGCATTTTTTGAGATAAATGATCGGATGTTTATTTCATTATAAAGGGGAAGGTATGCCGTTAATAATGGAATACAACATCAGCCAAATGGCCGCCACGACCACGCTTACAGGACCATATCCTTTTCATGAAATTTGCCATAACCAAATCGCAAAGTGGCTGCCCTATGTCCTCGATAGCCTCACGAATTCCATCTTTGAGGTCTTGAATCGACGCTGGGCTGTTGGCGTAGACCTTATCTTTCACGTGGCCCCAAAGGAAGAAGTCGCAAGGTGTTAAATCACAAGATCTCGGTGGGCAATTGTGATCACCTCTTCGAGAGATAACACGGTCCGGAAACTTTTCTCGTAAAAGATCGATGGTTTCATTGCTTGTGTGGCACGTAGCGCCGTCTTGTTGAAGGTAAACGTTGTCCAGATCAATACCATCCAATTCCAGCCATAAAAAATCATTAATCATCTCTCGATAGCGCAATCCATTGACCGTAACTGTTGCTCCAGCCTCATTTTTGAAAAAGTAAGGTCCAATGACCCCGCCGGACCATAAACCGCACCAAACAGTCACGCGTTGAGGATGGAGAGGCTTTTCAACAATAACTCCTGGGTTTTCCGAGCCCCAGATGCGACAGTTTTGCTTGTTGACGTAGCCTCCGAAGTGGAAATGGGCCTCATCAGTCAAGATGATTTTTCGATGAAATTCCGGATCATTTTCATGCATTTCAAGGACCCAATCAGCAAAGACACGACGTTGTTGATGATCAACCGGCTTGAGTTCTTGTGTTAACTGAACTTTATAAGCCTTAAGACCCAAGTCTTTATGCAAAATACGGTGTAATGACGTTTGTGGAATGCCTAATTCCAAAGAACGACGAGGAATGGACAAACCTGGGTTTTCTTCAACACTTTGGGCTACAACAGCAATATTCTCAGTTGCTCTTGAGCGACGTGCACGGGTTTTATTCTTCACATCACTAACTTGTCCCAACAGCTCGAATTTGTCCACCAATTTCTGTATTGCGGTCCGACAAGGTGCTTCACGACGACCCAAAAATGTTTTAGTTTTACGAACCGTCTCTGCCAAATTTTCACCATTTTTATAGTGAATTTTAATAATTTCAATGCGTTGTTGAAAGCGTGTATCGTTCCATTTTTATTAATGGCGTAGTTTCTACTTGTCAAATGTCAAAAAATGACAGCTTCAAAAGTGACAGCTACCGAAATAGCGGGCTATTCAAAATAACACCTCTTATTGGAAAACCCTTTATATATAATAAATAAAAGACCTTTAAAAGCCAGAAGCTTGCGGTTGAGGCTATTTGTAAATTTAATTTTTAATCTAATTATTATTATCAATTGACACGGGTTCATTTCATTTCAGCGACTGAGTTGATTAATATTATTCAACACAGCTTAAAAAAAAGTCAACAATGAACAAAGGGTAAATTATGCAAATGACGAAAAAAAAAAAATCAAAGGATGAACAGGAAAAAAATTAATATAATAACAAAAAAAAAATTACAGTGCATTGATTATTTTATTGTTCATACTCGTATTATAGTATGATGTATATATGCACTGTGTGCATATTTTTTTATTTAAGTATATTTACACTGATATCAATTTATCAGCTTTTTAACCTAAAGCTGTATATTTTCGAGATTAACAATTTTTTCCTCTTAAACCTACGTATACATAAAACATTTATAAAATTTATTTCACTAAATTTAAAATAATCCTCTTCTCATTAAAAATACAATTTTTCAGTTTATTTAAATTGTTTTTGATTCATATTATCGAATATAATAATAATTATTAAATTTTTTGTTTCCCATAGTGAATTAAATTTATAAGCAACTGTGTTACACGAACTTGTTCTTATAGAGTATCTTCTTACATCCTTACTTACTTACGACCAGAATTTACAAAAATGATGAAAAGGGTTCCGAACTTACGAAATTTGACAGTATTGTTCGTATAGTTTTTTTTTTAGTTTCTTTTATTATTTTTGTTTCTAAAAATTAAAAAATTTTGTTTTGCAAATAAAATAATTATTATTTTTAAATAATTTTATAAATTAAATACCCAAAATTGGAGATACACCAATTTAGAACAAAATATGGCAGTTAGAATAACTGAGCATGATCTTGTTGAAATTAAAGTATAACTTTACCTCTTCGTATAGTGTTCTATGTCCATTCTAATTAAAAGTTTATAAATAAACTCGCTGTTACCCGCCCGCTTCGCTGGGCGTAAATTTAACTTTAGTAATAATTTGTTTTGTATGATTTAAAAATTTCCCATATCGGTGATTTTCTGTTCATTCAATTTCTCAGGACAGTAATTCACAATTCAGCAAAGTGTCTTTCTGATAGTAAAAGAGTTTCGATGCAAAAAGTAAAAGGTCGGGCTTATATGCACAACTCACAGACTGGAATTTAAAGAAAGAATTCGAAGATAAGCCAATACTCAAAATTAGTCGTGTTATGGGGTTTTCCATTAGTAAATTCAGATTTCAATTTAAAAATTGATTTTTTTGCGTTGCGAATGGAATACGTTTCTGTGTCAATATTTCAAAAAATCTTCATCCCTTGATGTATTTTAAAAGAGACAAATAAGCATGATGAAGTTACCGATTCATTTGAAACCGCTTCTCTTTTTTATGAACGATTATTTCTCAAATATTTTGGACACAATTTTCACACCCGTAATAAATTAACCGAATCAAATACCGCTTTGGAAACTAACTGCAGTAAATTATGTTGGTGTTAGTATATGGAAAGGTAAAATAACCGAAATCTGCTTTTTGACAGATCATAATAAAAATAAATTGATTTATTTTAACAACAGAAAACTCCATAAGAATTCATCCTTTAAAATTTTGTTTTAATAAAATTTGTTTTTAAACAAAACAATTCAAAAATTAAACTGACAGGCAAATCACTATAATTGACGTTTTGTAAACTCCAGTTTAATTTTTCCGGTGGCACAACACCTACGTTTTTTGCCTCCATTAAATTTCAGAGCAATGCTTCCGCTCACGAATGTCACGAAATAACTAATGTCGAATTTTTTCTTCGATTCTGTTCCGAATTTTTTCTAAACAAAATTGATTCTTTTCTGTCAAAACAAATCTTGCATTTTTATCAAGATTTCTTACCCGTTAGCACACACAGTATTAAGAATTCATTGAAAATTGAAAGTCGGGGAGTTATGGGAAGGAAAATTGTTTTTTTTTTCGTCGCAACAGATTCTACATAATTAAATAAAATATTCAACAATATTTTCATTGAATATAAATATAAAAATAACTAATTGCAGCCCGAAGTAACACACACACAATCACACAAAAAAAAATCGATTCTTTTACGAATTCATTTCAATTGACAGAAACAAATCTATTCTGTTTAGAAAAAAATCGATTCGGTTTGTTTTTTTTTGATGAAAGGAATTCGCCATAAATCAAAATTCAAAAATGAGATTTCAGATATTTTGCTCCGTCAGAAAGAGATTAAGTAAATATATTTTTTTCTTCAGTATTTTCACAGCAAAACTTCGATTTCTGAGATCTCAGTATAGCGTGCTTTACTTTTACGTCCAACAGATGGTGTTGTGTTTAAAACCTATAGAAAGACACGCGCGTATGCGAATGCAACGTTGCGTTGAGTCAAAATTCCAAAGCAATCGATAAAAAACTTTGGGAGGTCTTTTATTTTGAATGCAAATATGAAATTATACCTCTGTTTGATGGTAATTTACATTCGTTCCGCAGCAAGATCCAATGTCATCAAGGTTCACATATGAGCGAAGTCCCCTTACATGCATAGCAAAAAATCAACAACACAAGTCTCCTAAAAATTCCGATAAGTTTTTCTTGAAAAGCTTATATCTTCAGTTCTTTTAATCGGACCGTCATGATAAATGTCTTAACACTTAAGGAAAATGACAATGAAATGAAAATGAATTTAAGCGATAATGCTCCTGAAAAAAAATTGCTATTCTATTCAACACCCCACCCCCACCATCGGCCGCCGCCAAAAAAAAACCTACCAGACTTTTGTCTTTGATATCACAACGCAACCCTCGTACTCAATTTTTGTACATATATATTTCCACAAAAATTTTCTGTCAGCTCTCTTATATTATTTTATTTCATTAATTTTTTGACAATAAAACTGAAAATGTTTTCTAATAAATAAAGTTCCTGTATTGCTTATACATATATCAGTATAGCGAGTGTTGTTTTAATGCCCAACATATCCCGCTGTATTTTTTTTCCAAAAAATAGTATATATAAACACGTGCGTATTCGAATGCAATGGTGTGCCAAAATTTCAAAGCAATCGGTTAAGAACTTTCAGAGATTAGCGATTAGGAACAAACCAACATTTACATTTTTATTTATATAGATTGAGTTGAACTCGGAAACTTACATTTAAAAAAAAAAAACTAAACAAAATTAAAAAAAAAAACTCATTGAGAAAATTTGAAGTTTTTATTTAAGGACTGTTGTGTAAAATTGAATATCTTCGACTGGCATCCAATTAAACATTGATTCGATGTAACATTTTTTTCCTTCGACATTAAACCTGAAATTGAAGTTTTGACTACTTTTGGGAAAATATTTAATTTTTCTTTTTTTCTCAGCTTTTTGTATAGGAAAGGAAATTAAATTTATATCTTAACCATAATCTTCCCAATACTTTATTTGAAGTAGATTGCTTTGCTCGATTATGGGATGAAGTTTAAACCCATGGTGCATTTCATTTAATTGCATTAGTTTCAGTTTAACCTTAACTTTTGAATAATCCATTTCTTTTAGATTGCGTATAAGTGAAATTGGGCTGAAATAAGATTATATTTTTGAAATGTCGATCAATCACACTATGGACTGCATCAAGCTCCTGAATTCTAGAATCATCATCATCGGCTCGACAACCGGGGTCCGGTCCCGGCCTCCTTCAACAAGTCTCTCCACCCATCCCGGTCTCCAGCCGCCGCCATCCAGTTGCGCACCACAAGGCTCCGGGCGTCCTGGTCTACGCCATCTCTCCAGCGCAAGTATGGTCTACCACGCTGTCGTCTACAATAGAATGTACCACAAAGAACTTTCCGAGCAGGTTCATCTTCGCTTATGCGAGCTAGGTGCCCTGCCCACCGGAGTCTACCGAGCTTAATTTTTGCCACGATATCTGCTTCAAGGTAGATTGCGTACAATTCATGATTGTACCGTCTCAGAAATCGTCCTTCCTCACATATGGGGCCAACAATTCTCCTTAAGACTTTTCTCTCGAACGCGGCGAAGAGGGCGGAGTGCCTTTTGCTAAGCACCCAAGTCCGGATCCATATGTGAGTACTGGCAGGACCATGGTCCTGTACAGCAGCAGTTTTGAAGTTATGGTGAGATTTCTGGATTTGAAGAGCTTTGACAGACTATAGTAGGCTCTGTTGGATTTGAGAAGCCGCCCGCGTATTTCTTCTTCTATATTGTTATCGGCTGCTACTATTGACCCAAGGTATTTAAAGGATTGCACCACTTCAAATTCGTGCTCCGCTACCTTGATTGTTTGACCAACTGTTCCTCTCGCATTCGACGCCACCATGTACTTTGTTTTACCTTCACTAATGTGCAGCCCCAGATTTAATGCCGCCTGCTGGATCTGGATGAGGGAATCATGTACTGCTTGCTCCGTTCTTCCGATGATGTCGATGTCGTCTGCGTAAGCCAGTATCTGGCTGGACCTGTTGACGATGGTTCCTCTTGTTGCCGTGCCAGAGTCACGGATTGCTTTCTCCAACGCCAGGTTGAAGAGGAGGCAGGCCAAACCATCCCCTTGTCGGAGTCCATTAAAGATGTTGATTGGTTTGGATAGCAATCCGGCTATTTTTACTTGGCTTGTTACGTTGGTCATGGTCAACCTACATAATCGTGTCCATTTATTTGGGATGCCGAATTCTCTCATGGCTTTGTAAAGTTCTACCCTGGCTATGCTATCGTATTCGGCCTTTAAGTCTATAAACAGATGGTATGTTGGGATGTTAAATTCTAGACATTTTTCCATCGTCTGCCTAAGGGTAAAGATCTGATCAGTGTTTTGATTTGCCTCGAATGAAACCACACTGATATTGTCCGATGATGGTTTTAGCGTATGGGGTTATCCGGTCTTGTAGGATAGAGGAGAGTATCTTATAGGCGGTACTCAACAACGTGATACCTCTATAATTGCTGCACGTTGTGACATCTCCCTTCTTATGTATGGGGCAAATGATACCTTTTCGCCAGTCTTCTGGAATTTCTTCATGCTCCCACACGTGCACTATAATCTCATGAATTGCTTGACGTAAAGCTGGCCCACCGTGTTGAAATAGTTCGGCTGGTATACCATCGGCTCCCGGGGCTTTGTTTTTCTTTAGCCGGCCTATAGCCTTCTCAACCTCTTCTATGCTTGGTGGCGGCAACATAGGATTCTCTTCCTGAAGTAGTGGAGCCTCCACTTCTGCAGTGAGCTGACCATTTAGCAATTCATTGAAGTACACTTCCCGATTTTTAAGTTTTTTAAATAAACTGTTTCCGACACAGAGTCTATGTTGCCATAGCCACGTAAAAAGCCTTTCACCTCTTTCATTTCTTTCACCATAACCATGGTTTCCCATTATAAAGTCTTCATTATCTTTTTGAAAGACTATTAAATTGCTGTGGCAAAATGATTAAGTAAATCAACAATTTACCTCCTAAAGTCTTATCACGCTGCAGGATACGAAATATTTAATGTGTAAATCAAGGGGTAAAAGGTGCAGAAAGACACTCAAGACATCCGTCGGGAAGGAAATTAGGGCCCCTGTGGTGCCAACGCTAGCTGTTCTTTGAACCTTGAAGTTTGTTTATGTTATACGCTTTGTTGAATGCGGGCCACTTAACAAATGAACCACACGTTACCATCGATCGTACCACGGCTGTGTACGTCCACAGTATCATCTTCGATTGGAGGCCCCACTTTTTCCGAAGGTCTTACTACAGGCATAAAAGGCTATACAGGCCTTCTTAACCCGTTTTTTAATATTTTTGATGTGTAAACATCTATGCTGGCGGTAGAGTGAAAAAAATAACGTGGACGTTCGTGTGCAACGTTACGGTGTGCTACGTTACGATCTGCATACTAGGATGGGTGCGTTCAGTGAAAAAAATCTTAAGATCCCCTTCAAGCAAAAACAAGTCCGTTTTGGATCCGCGCACGTTGATGCTTACACATTTTAATCGTGAGTCCCGGCACTCACACAATTGTTTTTATTAAGTTCAGTTCAACTTACATGACCTTTTTGACAAAAATCCAATGTGATATGTGAACTATATCCAACAAGATTAAAATTCTTAATCATTAAGCTGGAAATTTTTGCCCAGGGCCAGGCTTTGTTTTTATATGAAGGGTTTATAATACGAATTCTATATACTACTGAAATAAATCAACCAAGTAGAAGCCTTAGCACTATTTAATTGGACTTGTTGAATTATTGATTCAAAAAAGCTTTTAATGGCCTCTAGTCTTTGTGTTTGCCCAAAGAAAAAAGATATCGAAGAATTATTTAAAACTAGAATGGGTCTTATTGTGGGTCTTATTGTAGACAAGCCCAAGCCAGGATTCAAATCAACGAATGATGGAAATACTGCAAGGTTTTTTTTTTAAAGATGCAGAGACTGCTGAAATAGCTAGAGTTGATGAAACGCTTATAAAAAAAAATTCTATTATTTTAAGAGTTTTAGCTTTTGGGCTAAGAATTGACATAAAGAAGTATTCCGAATTGCTCGATGAAACACAAGAACTGTGTCTTTAACTCTAACTATAGTTGGTATTATAAAGGGTCCGCCAAATAACTTCTTTTTTTTTTTTGAAAATGGCGCAAAACATTGAGTGTAGCTTCGGTAACTTCGGCTGTGTGGCACGTAGCGCCGTCCTGTTGAAACCAAATGTTGCCAATATCCTCCTCTTCAATTTTTGTGAACAAAAATTCGTTCAACATGGCCCGATAACGATCGCCATTGACTGTAACGGCCACTCCTTGCTCATTTTCGAAAAATGGCCCAATTATGCCTCTGGACCAAAATCCGCACCAAACAGTGACTCGTTTTGGGTGTATCGGCTTTTCAATGTATGCGTGCGGGTTTTCTGTGCCCCAAATGTGACAATTTTGCTTGTTTACTACCCGCTAAGATCAAAATGAGCTTCATCTGAAAAGATGATTTTGTTTTGGCAAAATCGGCATCTTCTCTAAGTCGATCGCAGCCCACTTTTTTTTTGTTTCCAATTCAGCTTGGGGTCAAGAATAACGCCCAGGTATTTCGCATTGGAAGAACGTGAGAGAACTTCGCCGTTGAGTTGGGGAGGTATTTTTGTCTTGGCAGTAAAAAGCATATCAGTTCAGTTTTACTTTAATTAACACCTAGTCCACAACTAGTGGCCCAGTTTCTAACCTTCCTCAAAACCGTCTCTGTGACCTCGCTGATCACAGGTGGAAACTTTCCTGAATCCAATTTCACCAAATCATCACGTCCTTTACTTTGGCGGACACTTTGTAGCGGAATGGAAAAATTTTTATATCTGAATTTGTTGCTAATTAAATGATAATTTGTTGCGCAAACCAAAAATTTGTAGCTCGCTTAGTTTCTTAGTTATTGAAGTTTCCGCTAAAATAAGTCTGAAGTTAGCGGACCAAATCTAAAATAATAAGAATTTTGAAGAATGATTGGCATCCAAATTTGTAGCTTTTTAAATGCTCTTGAGTTGCGCAAATCCCGATTTTGTAGCTCGCATGGTTTTTTAAATATGCAAGTTTCCGCTAAAATAAGTCTAAAGTTAGCGGACGAAAATAAGAAAACAAAAATTCTCTTGATGCCCAAAATTGTAGCTTTTTAAATGCTAATTTGTTGCGCAAAAATCAATTTTGTAGCTTTTATGGATCATTTTCTATTTGCATTTAAAGTTTAAAAAGTGCATTTCCGGTCAGTTCAAATAAAACGGAAGTTGGTGTATAAATTCTAAAAACATAAGATTTTCAAATTTTTTTTTTCAAGAAATTGAAGCTTTTTAAATGCTTATGTTTCGCGCTCACTGAAAATTTGTAGCTCTAACGGTTTTTTTAGATATTCAAGCTTAAAGTTAGCTCAAAAGTGACCTTCCAAAATCTAAAAAAACGACAAAATCCAAAATTTTTTCTTGCAAAAAATTTTGGTGAACACAGTCAAGAGTGAACACAACCGACAATCAGCTGAGATAGAGAGAAAATATTAGTTCCAGATTTGAAGACACGAGGGTTCACGGCGACAATAAGGGGATTTGATTTTTTAACGACCAAACACAAGTTTGTGATTCACAAAAAGTTGAATGTAATTTTTATAAGTAATTAAGTAGGAATTTGTCTTCTGGATTAAATAAAGTATTTTATAAACTACGGTTTTTGTACTGACTATTTATTATATTGTAACGGTTTAATAATTACCCAACTACTTTGAATTTGAAACAAAAGGGAAATCCTCTAACTGTTCCCAGCACCATCTGTTTGAAAAGCTAGACACCATACCTTCAGCATTTAGCATTCAGCAGTCAGCGATTGGAAAGGAAATTGCTAGAAGGCGATGCTCGAATATTCTAGTGGGTACTAGTTCAGACTAGAACCATTTAATTTCCTATATAAGGGATGTTTTCAAGCGAGTGTACACAGTTTAATTTTGAATGTGATAGCGTAAAGTAAGAAGTAAAAGTGTATCCGGAAGTGAATTTTAGATTGCATACTATTGAGATTGAAGAATAATAAAAACGAATTGAAGTGGAATAAAGTGTGTTTATTTTGAAAAGTAAATAGGTGGAAGTTATTATTAAAAGGAAATAAGTTTTATTATCGAACCTAGGTAGAACATTACAATATAAAGAAAAAGGTAGTGGCTTGTAGTTAGTCCCGCTACAAAATAATGGTTTCTATAGTGAACTGGCTCGACACAATAGACAAGCGTTCGCATTTAAAAAGCTACAACAACAAACAAAAATTGGAAAATCTCATTTTTAACGATTTTGTCCGCTAACTTCAGACTTGTTTCAGCGAAACGGAAGTGCATTTTTCAAACTTGAAATTGAAATAAAAAAATATCTTAAGGAGATATAAAATTAATTCTTGCGCAAAACATAAGCATTTAAAAAGCTACAATTTCTGGGGAAAAAAAATTCTAAAATTCAATTTTTTTTAAATTTTGACCGTTACATATGGGTTACCGTCTTATTTTAGCGGAATCTCTTATAGCAAAAAAACTATGCGAGCTACAAAATCGGGATTTGCGCAACTCAAGAGCATTTAAAAAGCTACAAATTTGGATGCCAATCATTCTTCAAAATTCTTATTATTTTAGATTTGGTCCGCTAACTTCAGACTTATTTTAGCGGAAACTTCAATAACTAAGAAACTAAGCGAGCTACAAATTTTTGGTTTGCGCAACAAATTAGCATTTAATTAGCTACAAATTCAGATATACAAATTTTTCCATTCCGCCACAAAGTGTCCGCCAAAGTAAGGGACGTCAAATCATCCGCATACTCAACCGCCTTCAACCCGCATCTCACCAATTTAACGAGAATTTTATTCTTGACTAGGATCCAGAGAAGTGGAGATATTGACGTGTTTGGTCCATTCACTATTGCCTAACGTATAGCTTATACCTATACAGGGACACAATAGTTTTTAGAAAAAGGGCCTCTTCTTAGCCCATACCACCGCATTTAGCAAGAGATATTCTTCTTTCTTCGATATCAGATATCATCATCATCGTCGGCTCGACAACCGGGGTCCGGTCCTGGCCTCCTTCAACAAGTCTCTCCACCCATCCCGGTCTCGAGCCGCCGCCATCCAGTTGCGCACCCCAAGGCTCCGGGCGTCCTGGTCTACGCCATCTCTCCAGCGCAAGCATGGTCTACCACGCTGTCGTCTACCATAGAATGTACCACAAAGAACTTTCCGAGCAGGTTCCTCTTCGCTCATGCGAGCTAGGTGCCCTGCCCACCGGAGTCTACCGAGCTTAATTTTTGTCACGATATCTGCTTCAAGGTAGATTGCGTACAATTCATGATTGTACCGTCTCCGGAATCGTCCTTCCTCACATATGGGGCCAACAATTCTCCTTAAGACTTTTCTCTCGAACGCGGCTAAGAGGTCGGAGTGCCTTTTGCTAAGCACCCAAGTCTCGGATCCATATGTGAGTACTGGCAGGACCATGGTCCTGTACAGCAGCAGTTTTGAAGTTATGGTGAGATTTCTGGATTTGAAGAGCTTTGACAGACTATAGTAGGCTCTGTTGGATTTGAGAAGCCGCCCGCGTATTTCTTCTTCTATATTGTTATCGGCTGCTACTATTGACCCAAGGTATTTAAAGGATTGCACCACTTCAAATTCGTGCTCCGCTACCTTGATTGTTTGACCAACTGTTCCTCTCGCATTCGACGCCACCATGTACTTTGTTTTACCTTCACTAATGTGCAGCCCCAGATTTTGTGCCGCCTGCTCGATCTGGATGAAGGAATCATGTACAGCTTGCTCAGTTCTTCCGATGATGTCGATGTCGTCTGCGTAAGCCAGTATCTGGCTGGACCTGTTGACGATGGTCCCTCTTGTTGCCGTGCCAGAGTCACGGATTGCTTTCTCCAACGCCAGGTTGAAGAGGAGGCAGGCCAAACCATCCCCTTGTCGGAGTCCATTAAAGATGTTGATTGGTTTGGATAGCAATCCGGCTATTTTTACTTGGCTTGTTACGTTGGTCATGGTCAACCTACATAGTCGTGTCAATTTATTTGGGATGCCGAATTCTCTCATGGCTTTGTAAAGTTCTACCCTGGCTATGCTATCGTAGGCGGCCTTAAAGTCTATAAACAGGTGGTATGTTGGGATGTTAAATTCTAGACATTTTTCCATCGCCTGCCTAAGGGTAAAGATCTGATCAGTTGTTGATTTGCCTGGAATGAAACCGCACTGATATTGTCCGATGATGGTTTTAGCGTATGGGGTTATCCGGTCTTGTAGGATAGAGGAGAGTATCTTATAGGCGGTACTCAACAACGTGATACCTCTATAATTGCTGCACGTTGTGACATCTCCCTTCTTATGTATGGGGCAAATGATACCTTTTCGCCAGTCTTCTGGAATTTCTTCATGCTCCCACACGTGCACTATAATCTCATGAATTGCTTGACGTAAAGCTGGCCCACCGTGTTGAAATAGTTCGGCTGGTATACCATCGGCTCCCGGGGCTTTGTTTTTCTTTAGCCGGCCTATAGCCTTCTCAACCTCTTCTATGCTTGGTGGCGGCAACATAGGGTACTCTTCTTGAAGTAGTGGAGCCTCCACTTCTGCAGTGAGCTGACCATTTAGCAATTCATTGAAGTACACTTCCCATCGCTCCAGTATGCTTTGAGGATCGGTGATCAGATTTCCCTCTCCGTCCTTGCAGTATGTGCAGCGTGGTGTGTACTGCGTCATGTTTCGGACGGATTGGTAGAACTTCCGCGCCTGGTGCGGACCTCGCTCTCGGCTTTTCTCTATTTCACAGATTATGTTCTTCTCCCAGGCTGATTTTTTCTGTCTGTGAAGCCGTTTTTCAATTCTTCTGAGCTCTTTATATAGATATCAGATATATCAGCGTTAATATTAATATTAAATATTTTAATTGTTTTTAAGCTTTAATATAAGGATGCTGTTTAAATTCTTGAATAAGTATCATTTTTTTGCATAAAAATATCAAAAAACGTTTGCCCATATATACACCTATAAAAATAGCGCTACAAATCCAACTTGTTTAATCCGACTGTTTAAAATTCAGGGTTAGCTTGAAAAGAAATAAAATCAAGAATTTAATAAAATACAATTTAATGGCGATACTCATACTAAAGCAACCGAAAATTGCGTGTTTGAAAATATGCCTCAGAGCATAGCATAAGGATAAAACTCAATTTTTGTATGGATTAAAGATTGTTAAAACTTAAAAGCTATGTTGAATCCATAATAAGTTCTATCCACATCACAAGTTTCATACAATTGCGTGTTTGTAATTCTACGAAATAAGTGTCTGGTTTTCTTTTTTATTGCCCTAAAAATTATAGCCCATTGTTATCGAGAAGCTATTTAAGATCCAGTTAACATTATTTCTCACTTCGTTACCAACAGAACAGACCCATGTCCTTTGAAAAAATAAATAATTTATTTTTATAAACCCGCAGTTGACAATTCAGATTTTAATGGTTTCTTATACCACAAAGGCTACACCATATAACGCATCCGATTATTTTTCCAACACGGTGATGCGACGCGACGACAACGCGACGTACAACCGAATCCGACACGGGGTAAAAATAACAAAAAGCTGTGTTTCTTGTGATTGTCGATCTCATTTTAATGTAATACCAAAAGTCCACATACCTATATGTGACCCTAGAGAGTGATTCTTTTGTGTGCACCTTCATAAATTTAAAAAAAAGATACGTTTCTACTGGAATCGCAAGAATAATATGTTTTGAAAAATGTCAAACCATAATAATAGAGATACAATGGGAGTTAACATATACATAGTTAATAGGTTCTGTGTTTACAAATGCCACATTTAGACACTGGCACATCCATACATAGAAATACACAATTGAAAGAAAAATATGTTATGGTCCAAAAGGAGGACCTTTTGCTTGAAATAGCTTCAGGCTTTTGGAATGTTTGATTTTTTTTTTTAATAATAAAATAAAATTGCATGTCATGATTAATATCGAATTCTTAGAGGCGAATATTTTATTTTATTGTCAAGTAATTTATTGGGGTCAAGGTAAATAAGAGGGTTTACAAATTTGAATATACATAAAGGGTTTTTCAATAAGGGCAGGTAGCTAGATGTTGAATGGAATAAAACAAGCTGTGTGTGAGGTATTAACAAAGTTCTTATTTTTTTATTTGAAAGGCCCATGTATGCCATTATGTATGGAATATGACCTCTTACGGTGGAACGGACCCAAGTGGTCTAATTTTTAATGACTCTTCCGCATAGCGAGGGCGCACGTCATTCAGTTTTCCATGAAACTTGTATAAAATACGTTTTTACGTAAAAATAAATTATTTAAAATATTGTTTTATGCATATACAATAACCAATATTCCTCATATCATTTATTATTTCATAACATAACCAAAATTCCTCATATCATTTATTATTTCTATAGAATCTTTTACAATGGGCTACAAAGGTTTTACATATAACGTAAATCTTGATATACCTATTTCTTTTGTACAGTACAGCCGTGTACTGTTCTAATTTCCATTCGAATTCTATATCCTCACGTTTTCGAATTTTCGCTGTTCCGAATTCAGTATTCGAAAACGCAAATTGAACGGAACGGAACTACAATCCGTCAAATTGACGTTTTAAATTCGGTTATCCTTTTGTTGGCGGATTACAATTTCGTTTTTGACAGGTCTTGCATACATAACAGATGATTTCAAAAATGTTTTGTTGATCAAGTTGGTAAAACTTAAAAGTAAATCCGATTGGAAATCAGAACAATCGTTTTCAATCAAATTCGACCGAATATCAGAACAGCCGTATTAGACTCAAACCTGGTACCCTTTAGGAGAGGGGATCTGGAGGGGGAATATCCCATTGGATTACGGTCTTATCCTCTAATCCAGGAATTCTATATGTCACTTTCGGTGTCCAAGAAAAAAAATATGCACGAATGGATCGCACGAACTTGCTCTTGTGGTTAAATACTGTGTGTAACCCCACATTGAAGATGCATGATGTAGATATTTAACGAGAAAGTATTAAAAGAGTCAAAAGTACTACAAAATTGATTTTTTGTTTGATTTTTTTTTTGTTTATAAAAATTGATTTTATAAATATTTTTAAATGCATTATTGTTTTAACTATTGAGAAGCATCAGACTGCAAATTTATAACAAAATCGGTCTAATCATGGCAAAGATAAACTCGAATAACCAAAAAATAAGACCATTTTATCAAAAAACATGGAATACATAGTTCCGTTATGTGAATTGACAAAAACCTGAAAGACAGTTTTCTAATAATTCATTTAGTTATTACGGGTACGAAATTTAATCAAAATCGTTAGAGCCATTTTCGAGAAAATTTGATAAAACCAAAATCTCTATTTGGCAGCTACCCGTTCTAGATGAGCTAAAACAAACATTCGAATTTCCCCTCTAGGGAATCACATAAAAATGCTCTGTTCCAACTTTCATGCCAATCGGTTCACCCGTTTTGACTCTAGCTCAAATTACAGTGGACGCACTGGACAGACCGACGCACAGACGCACAGACCGACGGACGGCATGACGAAACCCACTTTTGGGGACTGATTATTACTCGATTTTTTTTTTTACACGAAACCAATACTTGCCCCATACAGCAAGTAAAAATAAAGCCCTTTTCCCCTTTATAAAAGTTTTTTCGGGGTTAAAGATGAACTTCTACGATCAAAGGGCGACAAATAATTATCTTCGGGGATATTCAAAATATTGAGCACTAGAAAAAAAGGTTTCCAAGGATAATTTTTGCAAAACTGCTGTGGCCAAATAATTTGACAAAAAAATTTTAGCATTCGCCTGAAATACAATAACGTGATGTATGGTATAGCCTGTAGTAATATATCGGGTTTTTCAATAAAAGCGCTACAAAAGTTTTTTTTTAAATAAAACAAAAACGGTTTTGAATATCAATGAAATTCTTTATACCTGTGAAAGTACGTTCAATGCCATGATGTATGGAACTCGATTTCTTTTGCATGGCCACCACGGGCACGTTTGCAGAAGTCCAGACCAATTTTCGACGGTTTTCAAGCATAAATCGGCCGATACTGCTGCAATTTCACGTTCGATATTAGTACGAAGTTCATCAATCGTCGCTAGCTTGTTGGCATAGACCATAGACTTGACGTAGCCCCACAGGAAATAGTCTAACGGCGTCAAATCGCACGACCGAGGCGGCCAAGCGACTGGAACATTTCGTGAGATAACACGTTCTCCAAACTTGGTTTCCAATAAATTGATTGTGACATTAGCTGTGTGGCTTGTGGCGCCGTCCTGTTGGAACCAAATGTCCTCCAAGTCCATATCATCCAATTGGGGCCAAAGATATTCGGTTATCATTGAACGGTAGCGATCCCTATTCACAGTAACGTGCCGGTCTTGATCATCACGGAAGAAGTACGGCCCAATGACGCCGCCGGTCCATAAACCACACCAAACCGTAATTTTTTCGGGATGCAATGATGACTCATGGAGTACGTGTGGATTGTTGCCTGACCAATACCGCATAATTTGTTTATTGACGAAGCCATTCAGCCAGAAATGAGCCTCATCGCTGAAGATGATTTTTCGATGAAAATCCGAATCATTTTCAAGTTGTTGCTCAGCCCAATTCACGAACATACGACACTTCTGGTGGTCAAGCGGCTTCAGTTCTTGCGTCAATTTAAACTTGTAAGGATGTAGGCCAAGATCTTTTCGCAAAATTCGCCACAACGACGACGTCACAGAGATGCCCAACGCTTGAGAACGATGTGTGAGAGACACATTTGGGCTTTCTGCAACTGAAGCCTCAGCAGCAGCAATATTCTCGACACTACGGGCACTTCTTTGTCTCACTGGCACGGGAACATTTTGTACTGTGCCTGTGGACCCAAATTTTTCCACTAGACGCTCAGTTGTTGATCTGCTAGGACGATTATGACGACCATAAATTGGACGTAGCGCTCTTAACGTTGAGGCCACTGACTCCGAATTTCGGTAGTAAATTTTAATAATTTTGACTCGTTGTTGGCTCTAATATCTTTCCATCATGAAATGACAAACCTTATCGAAGAGAAATGTCAAAAGAACGGCAAGAAATATGTCGTCGTTTGCTGTCCCTGTTGCTCTACTTTTGTAGCGTCCCTGTTGAAAAACCCTTTATGAGCCAAACTTTAGTTTTAACTAAAATTTTATCCAGGCATTTATGTGAGGCAAACAATTTCCATTTTGTTTGCATTGGCGAAACTAAAATCTTTTAATGGTCTGATATAATTTAGTAGGAATTTATATAAAAGTTTATTAAATTGGCCATTACTCACTGAGAAAATTATAAAATATAATATATATGTATCTGTATAGAAAAGGCGAATGCTGGTCCGAAGGGATGCTCGAACCCAAGCCTCCAAGCTAACAGTCAAGCACTACAACCACTCTAATATATGCCACCCACGGGCAAAAGGATATTTTATTTATACATAATTATTATGATAATATTATCTTATATCCTTTTTACTTCCGTTAGGCAACAAGTCAAACACAAACTTTCACTTTCAAGATAATAACCTTTATTAATTTTAAGGCTACAGAATAACTATTGCATTAATCAAACAAACCGCTGGAAGGCATAAGCATAATTACACCTTCCTATAAAATGTTGTTCCAGGTTTCTTTTTTATTTTAACCATTCACTTATCCGGCAGCTATAAGAAACAATCCTGTCATTTCATTACTTTTAGTTACATACGTCAAAATCCCTGATGGATGTGACATAAGTTTTCATATCTATTATTAATGTTCCCAGAAAGCCATGATAAATAATGGCCAGTAAAAAAAGGACACATCGAAACTTTTTTTATCAGAATAATACGATTATATGAAAACTGATATCCCCCGTATATATGGGAGTAAGCTATGGCCAGAAAAAATAAACTTAACTCAAAATTAGGTCCAATACGTCAGGAGACGTATTATACTCTACTTCTGTTTGTTTTTCTTCTACGGTGTCCAAAAATTCGTAAAATAAATTAATCATTTCGCCTGAAGGCATGAAAAGGAACGATATGTGACACAAACACTTCAGGAATATTATATCCTTGAACTTATATCTGATGTCCCTGCAGAATAACAGCTTTCAGCAGAGGGGAGAGAGAATACAAGGTAAATAATTTAATAACCGATTCAAATAAGATACAATATTGATCGGCAAAAAGTTTATCTCATCAAGATGCTGAGCGAGGTAAAAAAAAACAATTTTTGTTTTGTTTTTTTCCGTAAACTTTTTCTTAAAGTTTTAAATTGATTTTTTTTTTCTTACATTTCCATTGAGTTAGTTTGGGAGTTAAACAAAAATATGGAGATTGTTTACCTGAGAGCAAAAAGTTATTTATTTTCTTTGGGAAAATATTAAAAAAATTGTGACGAGTGTCACCATAGATAAGTTAACTTAACGTCAACGCCGAACTTTAACTGAATTTTGTTTTATATCACAAAACGCGACAACTGTACGAGTTCTACCTGTACCTTACCTACTTACCGTCACATATACAGTGCGTGAACAAAAATAAAAAAAAATGAATAGCTATGCGATTTCAAGCTGTGGAGTCCAACTAGAAAATATTTTATAACAGTTATTTATGCTTTTTAATCGGTTGTTCTTTTCTGTTTGGTGAATTAGCGGCATTGTTGATGTGTAAACATCTATGCTGGCGGTAGAGTGAAAAAAAAAAGTGAACGTTCGTGTGCAACGTTACGATCTGCATACTAGGATGGGTGCGTTCAGTGAAAAAAATCTTAAGATCTCCTTTAAGCAAAAACAAGTCCGTTTTGGATCCGCGCACGTTGATGTTTACACATATTAACCGTGAGTCCCGGCACTCACCCAATTTTTATCAGCAGTCAAGGTGGTTTTAGCATCAGTTCTAGTTTGGAATTAGATTTTGTTGTGTCATTATTGACCTCGTGTAAAAAACTACTGATTTTACCAATTTTTTCTTCTTGTTGATGATAATTATGGATAAATTAAGAGCTGGTATGTGTTTTTTAATATTTTTCTTTAGTGCAGTTAGTGTTAAAATTATCTAATCAAAAAGAAGAGCCACGTTTTGAGGCATGAAAAATTCATTTATGTAAGTTGAGTTTTAAAAAAAAACGTATCGAAATATATCAAAATATTTTTTATCATTGTATTTTCCTACTGTTGTATTTTGTAAATGTTGGTACTTTTTGCTAACCTACAAAATATTTAACTTTTTGTAGGTCATATTTTTGAAAAATGCATTTCTGTTACCAAAAGCTCTAGAATTGAAGTAGTTAAAAAACAACTGCTCTAATTCAATTAAAAAATATTTGACCCAAAAAGTCATTTTTATTTTACTTAAATCTTGAAAGGCTCGCGAAACCGTGCTCTACTATTCAAAGGTCATAAAGTGTGGTTAAAAAGTGATTTTTCACTTCCTTGTGGTATTTTAAATACTGTGGACAGTACTGTTTCTAACGATCCACCGGGAATTAGTCGCGGAAGTCCACAGAAAGCATTTGAATTTGCTTCTCACAAGACCAAAAAAACGTCTTTTTTCTGGTGAGGAAGTTGATTGTGCTGAAAAAAAAAATAGTTTTGACTCCGCAAGAAGCCTTAGCGTTGTATTAAGACCTGGATCTTTTAGAAAGGAAATATATTGTATTACGATCTGTTGTTAATGCGTTGCACAAAGATTGTTTTCTCAGCTTATACAAACTGAGAAAGCTTAAGAGAGAAATGCTTTCCAGCAAGATCGAGGCAACGGAAACAACTGCATCCGTTGACCTCCAGAAACTATTTAACAAGACAGGAGGAAGCATTTCCGACATTTATCAAATATATCATGACAAAACTGCTGCTTTACTCTGCAAATGGGGCTTTGACGGAAGTTCCGGGCACAGTCAGTAGAAACAACTCTTTACTGATTCACAAAATACAGACGAATTCCTTTTTCTGATAGTGTTTTCCCCTTTAAAATGGGTCGAACACCATACAGGTATGGAGCTATGGAAAAGCCCGCGTTCTTCTTCGACTGTCTATTGAAGACCATAAAAATGTTTGTTTATGAAAGAATGTAAACAGCTTGTTCAAGATGAGGAGTCTAAAATGAATGAACATTGTGATGTGCTTTGTGCTTTCCAGCCTGGGTTTGAAGAAAAACACTCAACTTCAATTTGGAAGGTCTTATAACCTTATAACAAATTCTTTATTAGGAAACGAAATATAGCATACAAATTCATATATTCCTTATCCAATTATATTGAGCGGCTTATGAGACAAGCTTACTAATAATAGTGTGATATAATAAGAGTGTGTGTAATAAGAGTGGCTCCGCAGGGATACGCCCCTGATGGCAAGATCGTAGGGATAAGCCCCTGGTTAGTGCAAGGAGGTGAATGAAAACATCCTATGTATGTTGTTGGTGTTTTGGCTTCAAAATTTTAGATTAAAATTAATCTAAAAAAAAAGGAATTGAAATGCCAATTTTTTGTATGAACTTTAAGACATGTTATAATGATATTGAATCTATTTATTCGACGTTCCACATACACCCTTTATTATCATAAGGCAACTCACTAACATCTCTTTAAACAAAAATGGTTTTAATGTTAACATTTCATATAAAATGCTGTTTACAATGATTGATGGGAGTGTCTTCAATGTATTATCAAATACGAATTCTGCATCAAAATGCTATATTTGTGATGCGACTCCTAAAGAAATGAATATGACCACCAAAAACCAAATGCTCCCAAAAGTAGAAAATTATAGTTTTGGTCTAATCACCCTAATGCATTGTTGAACGAAGGTACTTTGAATGTTTGTTGCACATTTCATATAGACCTGGCAAGTGCGCGATGCAGAAAACAAAATTGTGTTTGATTCAAAATAGCTTTGAATGGCCTTTATTCCAATAAAATTAGCGTTCCGTCTCGGCAATCTCACTTGGACTCATCAGTGGACTAGTGAGGGCCTTGTCAATACGCAATTTTTGATGTGTAAACATCTATGCTGGCGGTAGAGTGAAAAAGAAACGTGAACGATCGTGTGCAACGTTACGATCTGCATACTAGGATGGGTGCGTTCAGTGAAAAAAATCTTAAGATCCCCTTCAAGCAAAAACAAGTCCGTTTTGGATCCGCGCACGTTGATGCTTACACATTTTAATCGTGAGTCCCGGCACTCACACAATTTTTTTTTATTAAGTTCAGTTCAACTTACATGACCTTCTTGACAAAAATCCAATGTGATATGTGAACTATATCCAACAAGATTAAAATTCTTAATCATTAAGCTGGAAATTTTTGCCCAGGGCCAGGCTTTGTTTTTATATGAAGGGTTAATAATTCGAATTCTGTATACTACTGAAATACATCAACCAAGTAGAAGCCTTAGCACTATTTAATTGGACTTGTTGAATCATTGATTCAAAATAGCTTTTAACGGCCTTTAGTCTTTGTGTTTGCCCAAAGAAAAAAAATATCGAAGAATTATTTAAAACTAGAATGGGTCTTATTGTGGGTCTTATTGTAGACAAGCCCAAGCCAGGATTCAAATCAACGAATGATGGAAATACTGCAAGGTTTTTTTTTTAAAGATGCAGAGACTGCTGAAATAGCTAGAGTTGATGAACCGCTTATAAAAAAAAATTCTATTATTTTAAGAGTTTTAGCTTTTGGGCTAAGAATTGACATAAAGAAATATTCCGAATTGCTCGATGAAACACAAGAACTGTATCTTTAACTCTACCTATAGTTGGTATTATATATGCCAATAAGTGTTCATAAGCTTTTAATTCATGGTCCGGATATTATTTCGTATTTTTTCAAAAACCTATTGGTCAACTTTCAGAAGAAGCACTAGAAGTCATAAAGAATTCCAAAAGCACCGTCTCGCTCACACATGAAAATCATCTTGAAAATTTGACTTTTGTCGTTTATGTTTCAAAGACTCAAGTTAACCCTTGCAAATTGGCCAGGTCATCGCTCACAGTCATAAGGCTTTATAAAATGTCTCCATTAAACGTGTGACTAATTTCAAGGATCATTTAGTGAAATCGGAAGTCATAGAAATGTTCACATCTTCTCGTATATGGTGGCCATAGAGTGGGATGTGGGGAGCAAGAAATGATGGATGAAATTGAACTCACCCGGATGTCCTCCCCTTTACTGTTCTTTGCCTTAAGCGATATTAAATTATACCCTCGGATGAGGAAACTAAATCACTCACACAGCATAAACCATAAAGACAGATAGAGAGAGAGAGAGAGAGAGAGAGAACTCCGTTGCAGCAGCTTACGTTATTTTAGAAAGGTCAGTTGAGTTTGAGTAGTTGTAAATATTGCAAAGATGAAGTTAAAGTATCATCGATGTTCTCGTTCCCGTTCTCGTGGACGTTATCCTTTTAATGTCCTTGGAATCATCTCTCGACTGCTTTTCTCAACCAACAAACGAAAGGCTGCAATAAATTCTTGTGCACAAAACTCCAGAGTCTTTCCGTGTAACAAGTCATTTGCTGATGTGGAGTGGTCCTGATGTGGAAGAGCATTAGCTGGAGGGGGAGTATAGAGTGCAGGGAGGTATAGTTTGCGTCATTCTCTGTTCAACTGCACTTAGTCCCCCAAACAAAGAGAGATGGTCCTTAATAAGAAGTGTTTACATGTTACACAAAAGCTGAGCAAGAGAGTGATGGCGATGGCGGTGCGGTGGCGGAATGTGTTGGTTATTCGTTGGTCGATTGTGTGTGTGGAGGAAACAAATATTTACCAAACATAAAACAATTTGCTTTCTCACACGTTATCCTTTTCTTTCCAGTTCGGGCCAGTCCCTTTTTGGAGCATAGAATAAACAAACACGGAACGCAGACTGGCTGCCATTCTTGGGGGATTAATTCTGTGGGAGGACTTTCGGGGTTTCGTCTGGGGATAGTGAAGCATCTGGTACTGGTGATGAAGGATGAGAATGTGAGGCATCACAAATGGGCATTTTAAGTGGATAGTTGTTCTTTTTAATGGGTTTGGCTGGTTTGAAAGGCCGATTTACTGCTATTCGGAAAATGTATGTATAGGTACTTTTGAGAATAAAGTGCAGGTTCAGTATTGGATGGACAACCCTTTTTGTAAACCGTTTCATGTCCATGTCAGTTATTTTATTCGTAAGCTGACACAGTTTCATGTGGTTGTATCGTGTAAAAGGTAGATATTTCATCAACTATTTTTGTATAGTCGTACTTGAATATTTGTGGAAATTGAAAATTATGGACATATCGAGTACGTGTCGTCAAATTTTAAGTAATTCTGTTGAGAAAATAGGTATGACATCTTTATTAGAAGTGTTAGGTACTTGTCAGTCTGATTTCAGGTCATCTTTCACTCAAATTGAAGCTTACCTTTATTAGTAGGTAATAGGGAATGAATTGACTTGTTTAAAGAGGTGAAGTCAGCTCACAGCTGCTGTTGTCGGGCCAATATGATGATGGTGTGGTGAACTCATGTCTTAAGCATCGCGATATGTGCCACATCATGGGAAAATTGCGGAGGTAGTTAGCAAGGTATCGACCACCGCAAGAAAAGTAATTGCCAATTATGGCAGAAGTTTTCGAAAATATAACAAAAGAAGGCTTTTTCCAAAATATGTAAAAATAAATTTTCCTCGATTGACCAAGTGCATCGAATTTCGGATTTTGTGAATAAAGATGAACGTCAAGTAAGCGAAGCAACATTTGCCGATCGAATTGCATTTAGGTATAGATGGACAGTTTAAAGTTTTTCGTGCGATGTTTTCTATGTTTTTTTTTTCTACTAAATTCATGTTTAATATGTTTGTTAATATTCTTTTTTTTTTCTAATTGGTTGGAGTTACCGATTTTTTGTTTTTTTTTTAGTATTCTTTCTATATTCATGAATTTAACAAAGCAGCAAACAAAACATAGCTAACATTGAACGACAAATTTTGAAAATTGAAATCATGACGATTAATTTACAAATTATTCACCTAACCTCGATTCTCGATTGGTGAATGTTGCTTCGCTTACTTTCATTCATTCATGACTGTGTGGAAAGGGCACTTGCAAAAGAACAACTACCGACTCTTTAGAGTCTACACCCTTTATTAATAAACGGCAAACAACAGCGTGATATAAAGCTTTAAAAATGCGACAGCTTGTAATTCATATTAATAAATGTGGAATGGTTTTTGACATGTGAAAGAGACGGATAACTATTACTCGCCAAGTTTGACGTTAAAGGTAAGGATAACTTCGTAAGTCACACACCCACTCCACATGTATATTGCATACATCTTATAGAACTGTTTGCTACTAAAATCATTGGCGCACAATTTTAAAAAGCCTAATGGCATTATACTAGTTAACAATTTGCTAACTTTAAAGCTCTTTTCTAAAATGTTCTAAGTTTTAAGTAAATTTAAACTGATGGTGTCGTACTCAGTGACGTCTTTAGGCATTGGCCCGGTGGCGGTGGGCCAGGGCTAGGACCCCGAACCAATACAGTTCAATTTGCCATTTGATTTATTTATTTATTTCAAATTGCAATACAGCTACAATAAATGTGTACAAACCAACATAATTTATACACGAGTGTATTATTATCACAATAATTGCAAGTTATGTAAGTACCTAGTATATTTTTAAGTTTCTTAGGCACGGCCGCTCACGTTAATGTTAACAAGAGGATACAAAATAATAGATAACATCCATGATTAAATAATATATAAGTGGATATTATTTTGGAGTCGATAGCATTATATTTTTTTTTTTTAATTTTTGATAGAAAAAACGTACATTTGTATTAGGGTTTCGCTTATTTCTTCAAATAACAAAATTTGAAATGGAATATCCCTAGAGACATTTCCTAAGAAAAACCTTTCAAAGAAAAAAGAATTTCTGATATCAGACAATTTTTTATTTTTACCCCATTTCACACTACAAATCGTCATGTGAGTTCTTATTTGTTCTATACCTACGCCAAAAACATAATTTTTCAGGAGAGCGTTTTTAAACTTTAAAACCATGGTTTACTTATTTTTTTGTGCGATTTTTTTATTTTTTGAAAGTCTGGGATCATTATCTACATTAAGCATTTTGCATTTTATGTTTTTGGAACATTGATTAAATATAGTTTAAAAAAAAGTAGCAAAATGGATATAGGACACGTGCGCATACATTGGCAAACACATTAAAAAAGTAAAGTTAAACATTGTGTCCTATCTCCAACTCTATTGGAATTTGAATTGGATATAAAACACTAATTTCTTAATATATGTATGACCTTTTAGAATAAGTACATCTTCAAATTTGGAAAAATTTCAATAACTTTTTTTCTAATTATTTTTTCTTAACCTAATTTTGACCAAATATTAATTAATAATAAGACTAATTTTAACTTGTGAGCCAAATTTTATTAAAATCCGTTAAATAGTTAAGATATAAAGGATTATTTTCCGCTCTCCCATGCATACCAAACCACTGTGCGTCCTCAGTTATTTTGTATACAAAATCTACTTCAGCCATTTGTTAGATATAGGATATTAAGGCACAAGTTATTCATACTTGCAATGCCAGTATAAAATTTGTGCTACTGTACACAAAAACAAATAAGCATAAAATTCATGAAAAAAGTGATCTGTAGAACAGAATAACATTCGTATATCTCGAAAACTAAAAGATATAGGGCAATTCTGAATTCACTAAACGAAGAAGCGTTCCCGAACATATAAGATGGCATTCATAACTCATATTTTCAGCCAAAATGGTTTGTATGACAAATAAGAACTAACGTGACGAAATCTCAAAATAAAAAAAAATATCCTTGAAGCCATTTCTTAAGAATAACCTTGCAATCAAAGGCAGAGTTTTTTAATCAGATACGTCTTTTTCATTTTAGCATATTTCACCCGTAAAAGTGAATATTTCCGATATTTGTATAGTTATTCTGCAGAGAAGAATCCAACAATGCAAAGATCATTAAAATCGGTCCAGCCGTTCTTGAAACTAAACTGACTTTGTTTTCTATATGTACTAAGATTTAGTTTTTTAAACCTCTATGTGTAATAATCTTGTGATTGAAAGTTCCCCTTGTTTAAAATAATAGAATCTGTACTTTTTTTTTATTTTCATTTTATTTTTTTATTTTTATCAAGTGGTTCTAATATAAACAAAATTTAACCGAAATTTATCAAAACAAAATTTCTATAAATAAATTTATATGAAGGTTCTTATAACAAAAATTCTATATACTACTGTAATAAATCAGCCAAGTGACGTTAATTAAATGAACTTAATAAAAATCGCGTATTGACAAGGCCCTCACTAGTCAACTGATGAGTCTAGGTGAGATCACCGGGACGAAACGCCCATTTGTATGGACTAAATGCCGTTAAAAGCTATTTTGAATCATAAATAAATTTCCTTAAGGGCCCCCATATCTTCAAGAGCCCAGGGCCCCCAAATGTCTAAAGACGCCCCTGGTCGTACTAAGCATGTTTTCTTAATAAACTCCAGCTGATCCAACACACTCTCAGGTAAATCTAAGAACCCACTGTGCTGATTCCAAAGCATTTAAAGGGTTTTTCAATAACGGCGGGCAGATGTTGAAATGAAATAAATGTATTTGAAAGTCCCATGTATGCCATTATTAATGGAGTATGACATCATTCAAAGGCCCGCCTCAGCTTCTTGAGGTGGTATGGATCCGAATAGTCCCATTTCCAATGAGTCTTCCGCATAGGTCTGGCTGAATTTAAACGATGTACATGTTAACTTTGAGGGCATCTGTCGATTGGGGCTTATTGACCCATAAGACCTGGGTTTTCAGAAAACACAAGAAAAAGTGGTGTAAAATCTCCCGATCTTGTTGCCCAATTCATGTCACCTCCGCGAGAGTTAGCCGTGCAGAATTCCCATTGTTGCTTTCGCTGCGTGTTACCTTCGTAGCGCCGTTTTATTGGACACACATGTCGCTCACATCCATATTATCCAGTTTGAGCCACAAAAAATTGGTTGTCATCGATCGGTAGCACTATCCGTTGATGGTGATGGCAATGACATCGTCGTCTTCGAAGAAGTACGGATAATGGCGATTGTTTCGGTAGACCTTGTGTTTCGTTGACGTGTTCACTGAATCGGTTGTCTCAAATTTGGCACCAAACTTTTGAATGACCCATGTAAAACGTAAAATGGGTGCAAAGCGCGTATCGTTGCCCCAAAAGATTTTGATTTAACGTTTAATCATTTGGACGCGTGCTGTTCAATCGTTTAACTTGTCATGATGATTTGACATCAGTAAATGCATAATAAACAACCGATTTGACAGGTGTCATGAAAACAACATGGCCGCCACAGGCCACCAAAATATACCCGTGCCAATTGAAAAACCCTTAACAGGTGCATGCATCGTAAAATTCGGAAGTGGAATATTGATGTTTCGAATTTATGCCATTACGGTTTGCAAGGGTTAACAGTAATATTGTGTAGAATAGAATCTTATACTATCTTTTTCTGTTTAAATTTGTTCGTATTTGGGATTGTTCCACCTGTTTGCACCCGGCGCATAGTGGCCCGTTTAGGCAAAAGTGCTTGCCAAATTAATTTTTCGGGTGGTTTTATAACGCAAAACTTTTACATTTTTTGAATTAACAAATGTTTTTCTAGTAATCGAATAAATTATTTCATTTGTAGGAATGGTTTGGCTTGTAGAGCGAGTCAAAGTTGACAAATTTTTATGGTGAGAAAAAAAACAATTATTTTAATTTTTTTTTAATTTTGAGTGTAAAAACTAGGAAAAGGTGTAAATAAAACTTTTTTTTGTTATTTTTACTTGATAGATGTGTTAATTTCTATAAACAGAATTGAAAACAAAAAATTATAAATTTTTTTAAACTGCTAAATTTAATGTTTTTTGAAACACCCATTTTTGCACGCTTTTGCGACTTAACATTGAGTAGAAAAAAAAGGTTCAAACATAATCAAGCCAAGCTCGACGGATAGTAAATCCTTATATATCTCTTCATATAAAACCAAAAACTCAGCGGCATAAAGTTGCATAGAGCCGAGCTAGAGCGATTTCATTTGATTAAGTCAGTAATTTTTTCTGAGTTTTTTTTTGTCAGGTGCAGAAAAAAAATCATGAAAAATATTTTTTCTTTGTTTTGCAGGTATGAGTGTTAGTTTGAAATAAAATTGTTTTGTAATTTAGAAGGAAAAAACTACCTGAGTGTTTTAAAACGGTTTTATAGCTTATTTCTTGTGACCCCCCCCCCCCCCCCCCCCTCCTGATAAAACTTTTAAGTATGAATGTTTTTGATTTCGGGTATGATTAATTATATTGTCAGGTAGTTTGGTGGATAAGAGTTTTTAACTGGATTAGAATTTCTTTTAATATTTAAATCTTATAGGTAAACAGATTACCTTATTAGGATGTCATAAAATTGAATATTTTAAGTGCAGGTATTTAGTTTTATGGTATAAAAAGATGAAACATTGCGATGAAATTATCATTGAAAAATTGAAAGAGCGATCGAGCAGTTGTATAAGGAAAAATTATTTAAAATGGATACACCATACAATATTTTGTTTGAACTTTTTGTCAAAGTTGAGAGTCTTGAAGAGTTCTTTTTTGCCGTAATAAGTGAATACCAACTATCCGGTGAAAATTTACCGGAAAATGAAACAAAATTAAAAAGTTTCTATTACAACATTAATAAAAAATGGGTCGCATCCCATAGATCGAGATTAAATTTCATAAACAAAAATGAGGAATGGCTTTCTTCATCTCTCCAGATCAAAACCGGACAAACAGAAGTAATGTGTGATCTTCCAACTACATCAAGGCCATCAAGAGGAAGGCCAAGGAAGTCACTCAATGAGTGCGCAACATTCACCAAAAAAAAAGCTAATCAATGCAACAGAGGAGATAAGTACTGAAAATCTCTCTGATGCATTAGTGATAACTGATAAGATATCATAAAGATCATGAAAAGGCGAAGAGTGATGTGATCAAGGCAATTGCTACTGCAAGTCCACTTCGAGTCAAAAGAGTCAAAGAAAGCATTCCTACTCAACAAAAGGATCCCATAAAATATACTAATGAGAATGCATTAGCTTTGTTTATGGATTTGGGTCTAAAATCCTGAGAACTTCGTTGAGGAAATAAAATCCTGAGAACTTCGTTGAGGAAACACAATATAGATGTTCTGCCATCCTACAACACAATTACGGTTACCAAAAAAGAAGCAGTTCCAGAAAACAGCGAAATCACGGAAATATCAGCTAAAGTCAAACTTCAAGACATGATGGACCATACTGCAAGGCGGCTTTTAGAAAGCAAAACGGAGGAACAAATAAATGCACTCCCAAGAAGTCTGACCTTACAGAGTAAATGGGGCTGCGATGGATCATCTGGCCAAGGGGCATACAAGCAAAAAATTAATACAACAGATGGTGAAACAGACGCAAACATGTTCATGGCATCAGTTGTTCCACTCAGGCTTAATAGCGCAAATTGTGAACATTGGAGGAACCCTCGGCCATCATCAACTCATTTCTGCCGACCCATAATGTTCCAATATGCTAAGGAAACTAGTGACCTCATAAATACAACAGTCAACGATATAAAAAGGCAAATAGCAGATTTTCAACCAACAATATATAAATTTAATGAGGATATAACTATATTTGTGAATCACAAGTTGTTTTTAACTATGATTGACGGAAAAGTTTTAACTGAAACAAAGTCTACGCGGTCATGTCCGATATGTAAAAGGACCCAAAAAAGCTTCAATAACCAGGATGAATTAAATAACGACGAACATAACTACGAATATGGAATCTCTCCATTGCATGCTAGAATCAAGTGCATGGAATTTTTTTTGAAACTGGCTTATGCACTTCGACAAGAGGGAGAGGAATTTGATGAATCTATTGGGATCAAAGAGGCAGAAAAGAGAAAAAAACAAGAGATTCAAAGGCCTTTTCACAATGAGCTTGGACTTGATGTAGATAAACCAAAGCAAGGATTTGGAAATAACAATGATGGAAACACTTCAAGGAGATTTTTTGAACAATCTGAGGCAACCGCTCGAATAACTGGAGTCAATGAAGAGGTTATAACCAGGATCAAAATAATACTTAATGTTTTGAATTGCAGGGAAGAAGTAAATACAGTTAAATTTGGAGAGTACACCAAAAAAACCGCAGAGTTATTGAAACAAAAGTACCTTGAAAAACAACTCACACCTACTCTTCATAAAATTTTGGTTCATAGTCAAAATATCATCGAATACCAATCTCTACCACTTGGAGAATTGTCAGAAGAAGCCCAGGAGTCCAAAAATAAAGACTACAAGAAGTACAGATATCAAAATACGTGCAAAGTTTCAAGAATTCGGCAGAATGAAGACCTATTTAACATGCTAGCAATCTCATCCGATCCACTTATTTCTTCCTTAAGGCATGTACGAAACCAAAAAGATCTGAAAGCACAATACTCACCGGAGATGATAAGTTTATTACGCATTACCCTGGACTTAGATGATAGTTTCCAAGAAATTTAATTTTTGTATGTACATTTTTGTTCCTTTTATCTTGTTTCTCTACTTTTTGAATTGTAATCTATCAACAAATACTTTATAAATGCAGGTACTCTCTTATAAAAAAAAATTAAAAAAATAATTATTACAAAAAAAAAACTGATTTTTACCCCACTGTTTCACTCAAATTGGTTTGTTTTCTTTTTTCCCCACTGTTTCACTCAAGTTACCCTCAAATTACTTCATAAATTGACTTTTGACTTTTTTAGAATCAAATACCAATTATGTTAACCACCTTAACTAAAACTTCTTATTTCAGCAGCAGATTCTGAAACACCCTGTAAATGTTTTTTCTTAAAATTCCGAAATTTTATAGCCTTGGAAATTTCCTTCAAGATAAAAATTTTTTTTGGCGATATCTTTATTCGTTTAAGAGATATGATTTTTGCAACCAAAATAGTAAATACGGGCCACTGTGCGGCGTAGTAGACGTTTTATTTCATTGATTTGATTTAATAGATCTTTCAAGTTCTTCAAATTATATATATGTACCTACCTTAATAAATTTAACCTTTTTTTATAATAAAAATATAAAATTCTATCCTTATCTAATTAGAAAAAATCAATTAAGGTATTTACAGAAATTTTACTAACATTATACAAAAATAAAAATCTTTAGGTTCATTTCCTCGTTCCTACAAAAAAAATTCAATTTCTACATAACTGCAATCTTTAACTGGAAATATTATCTTTGGCGGCTATACTATATACTTAACCTAGAAAGGAAATATTCCACTGCCTCCCCTACAGCCTACAGTATAGTGTTTTTGTTCTTAATGGAGATCCACGAAATTATTATTTACACAGAACTTGAAAAAAATTTCCGTGCGGATGCTTCATTTTAAATTTTGCTTTGTGGGTAACCAAAAACAAAACGAAAAGAAAAAATATTTAGTCTGTGCCAATCCAACAAAAATCCAGCCCACTTATTCAACTTAAAATTCTCAAGCTATCTGTTAACGGAATTCTTTGGAGAGACTTATAGCTTTATTTTTTATTTGCGATAAAGTTGGTTCTAAGGGGGAGCTATGTCTTCGCAAAAAAATATAACTCGAACTCTAGAATTTCAATAAATGGGTTCATATGACTAAAACAAATGTATCACTGGTTTATTTATCACGGTCTTGCACTAAGTTAATGGAATCATTGTAAAATTTTACTAAAGCATTTTTATAAACAAAACTGTTTTGGTAAAGTCACTTCTTTTATTAAATTCTTTATGATACGCAAAATTTACAAAATTGAAAGTACGATAGTTATAAATTTTTTGAATCAGTCATTTGAAGATGGGTCACCCTGCATGAGCTAGTTTTCGAACGAAGTCTATATACTTGTTATTGTAGCGTGAAATGACAAAATTCCAAATTCATACCCTTCAAACTAATTCGCTGACCTAATTTTGTCGGTCTTTCTTGGATCATTGCAAAACGTAGTGTCTTACGTAGCGAAGACCTTTTTTTTTAAGTTTGTTTCTAATGCAAACCTAATAAGATTTCAATTAATATCTAATACAAATTTAAATGTTTGTCGTTCATTTCCTCTTTCCTTTTTGTTTTTATAATTGATCAATAAAAGTTTCATTCAATGAAAATAGGATTTGTTTGTTTATTGTAGGATACGATTTGGATCCGTTTTGGTTTCAGCTTTCACTGAGTACGGTGATCTCTCTTTCTCACAATTCATTCACAAGTAATCTACCATGGTGGTTCTTATTTCTCTATTTATTTGAGCTGCCAAAAGCTGTTTTAAGAGGACCCAAATTTGTATCCGTATGCGAAGTGGTCCATACACCATACGTTATTGATTACGAGCACGGATCCAAAACGGACAAGTTTGATTAAAGGGTAATCTATCTTAGCTGTCAAATCAGCTTATTTTAAAAACACAACAAGTCGACAATGCTATGGATTCTTAATGATTATCTCTTATACTCTGTCCAACAAAAATAGGCAGTACACGTCTTATGGGAAAGCTTTTTCAAAATCAGTAGCGTGCCATATTTTTGCACCATATTAAATTAAAATAACTCCTCCACAAAAAGTGTTTGCCCGCCCGTGAATTTAAAATAGCATCGGACACAGACCCAACGCCCTATTCAATGCACATCTGAGTGTGCACTGAATTGATGTGGCCAATGGCGATTGGCTGCTGCTTGATCAGGGTTGCCAGTTTAGGGGTTTTCCCCCTAGATTTAGGGGCTTTTTTTGTTTTTTGGGGGTAATCCGGGGGGACAAGATGTTTGGGGGGAAATTTGCGGGGATTCATTTAGGGATAAAAGCTTGAGGAATTGTATGGGTATTGAAACAGCTGACAGTATTCTACGAGTTAGATATTCTTCACATTCTGGATGTCAGAATTTTACATCAACATCAACACAAGAAATGCTGAAAATTTTCACAAGTGATAAACGAAGATGACTTTAGGTCTGTTTCTTTACGTTTTGGGAAAAGTTTGGGAAAAAGTTCGAAAAAAAGTTTGGGCTCGAGCTTTTGATGTTGTTGTTGTAATTTTTGACCAGAAATAAAAAGAAAGGAAACGCATTTGGGATGTTTCTGATTGGCATTTACCATTTTGGGCTCTTTCAAATGAACCAGGAGATGTATTTATCGTAATATTTGTTGTCATTGCTTCATTTAATTAATTTATTTATTTTTGTTTTAATTTATTTATTTTTCAATGACCGTCTTATTTAAAATTAGTCAAATTTAAAATTAAAAACAAAATTGAGAGCTGTGAATAAAAATAAAAAGTTGAAAAAAAATTTAGGGGTTTTTGTTGATAAAATGTGGTAATCTGGGGGGTTTCTAAATTTTTCTTGGGGGAGATTTTTTTTTTCATCTGGCAACACTGTGTTTGATATACATTCAGAGTAAGCCTTGTCCATTTGGTAATTCGTTCAGCTTTTTTTCTTTATGTTTCAGGTAAGGTGCTTTTGATTTTCGATCTTTACGAAAAAGCTTTAAATGATGGGTGGTATCGTGTACACTACGACAACCCTGTGAAAGCTTTAATGAAAAGAAGATTTATGCAATCCACTGTAGCCAGAATGAGAGGCAAACGTTCTTTTTTGCCTACACTGCCAATTTTTGTTGGACAGATAGAGACTATTTGTATAAGATGCAACAAAAGGCATATAGGGCGTAGAGTTTAGGTCGAGACAAGAAAAAATCGTTTGATAGCGGTCTATTTCCCCCTTTTCATGCTTTTTTTTTAAATCGATTTGAAATAGAAAACAAATCATATACATGTCTTAACAATGTCTTTCTGTTCTTTTTTCTAAAGCCAGAAATTCTAGTAAATAATTTATTGATAAATTAATTTTCAAAATAAATATGCATTTGGAAAAAAAAAAATTGATCAAATTTTATTCCAGATAATTGTTTTTAAACCGGATTATCTCACTCGGATCTCAATGGATCCATTGTAGTCCCCATCACAATGTGAGAGGTGAGGGAAGGATAAGGATTGGTATGTGGAAAAGAGTTAGTGGAGCTTAGGTGTGGGTTTGAGGTGCCTTACTGGAACCATAAGAAAACGAGATGTCGTTCAGTTCGTCAAAAAAGTAATCCCCGAGGTCTGTTTTCCTGGTTCTTGCTAAGCTAGGGAAATCACAAAGAATGTGATAAGAACCCTCTTCCGCCTGTTCATCTTGACCCCTTCTACATAAGTCAGATGAGCTGATGCCCATTCCGCTCATGTGTGTTTCCATTGAGCTATGACCCGTTAGGATTCCAACCAAAAGGGATAGTTGATATCTGCTTAGTTCGAGAAGGTAGTCTGTTTTTTTTTTTTTTTAGAGAGGTCTGGCCATAGATTCCTTGAGACTCGACAAGTATCAATTGCTGAACACAGGGCTGGACCAACCACATGTGCAAGATGTGCAAATGCACAGGGCGCCAAATTCTGGGGGCGCATTACCAGGAGCAAGAAATTGTTATTTGAACTGGCGCAAACAAATATGTACTGCCATTTGAATTTTAACCACACAACTTGTTCAAATCATCCTAAAATAACATCCATCACAACTGTGCTACGTTATTTCTTGTCCACTAACTAACTTCACTGTCATTGTTGCATTTAAGGAGAATTAAACTCAAAATATAGTACGCATTGAAAGTCTTCCTCCTGTGGTAATGTGTAAAAGTCTTATGCATGTGTATCAGTGTATGTATGTATGTATCAGATATAAAAAGGGGCGCTTTCAACAACTCTTGCACAGGGCGTAAGTTTGACTGTGGCCGGCCCTGGCTGACTATCTATCGTTTGCTACTTCGAGGAAGCTTTGGTAAGTTGTATTCTTTTCTTGTTCAAGTGGCAAACAAAACGGAAGAATCTATTTGGCTTAGATCAAGAGAAGATCCTAATAGGGACAGTTCGTCCGGCGTTTCGTTTCCATATATGTCACGATGTCCTGGGACCCATCGAAGGGTAACTGTAACTTAGTATTCTTAACTCTTTGCGATAACACTCCACCAGTTTAGAGTTTGTAACAATTGAAGAAATGGCTTTAAGTGCCGCCTGACCACGGCGACGCCAGCGGGCGAAGTGTCGATTTTGAATATAAAAAGAATGCTATCCGATGCATTTCTAATTGCACATTTCATTTATGCAATTAAAAAAAATTGCACACCCCCTCTTTTTTTTTAAAAATATAAACAATTTTCACTTTGTATGCAATTTTAAAATGGCCATATCTCGATAGCCATGTCGAATTTCGAAATGCACAGGGGCTTACAAAATTGCACATTTGGAGTTTTAATTTGCACATCAAAAATTTTTATTTGCACACCTCTCATTAATTAATAAATCAATATTTAAAATTTTGGTAGAGAATTATTAATAATTAAAATCACTACTATACCAAATAAAACAGTTGAAGAGAATGCCACGGATAGCATGTTGGTAGAGTCGATGCCTGGTACACGAGTGGTCGCGAGTTCGACTCTCAACGCGATCATAATTTTTTTTTTTTTTTTATTATAATTAGTTTATTTTATGTTGTTTTTAAATAAAAATATCAAGTTGAAGTACTTTAAACTAAACATTTCGCTAACCTAAATTAACTGAACTACTTAAAACAACAAACAAAAAACGTATTTCCGATGCCTCACCAAAATGGTAATATTTCACTAACCAAATTGAATTTTGGACTGTTCTAAATTTCTAAAAATGTATAATACTAAAATTGAATTTGCACAATAAAACTTTTAATTTGCAAGTCTTCGGTTAGTTTATAAATCAAAGATTAAACATTTGCTAAAAAACTACAAAAATGCGCTTTCCATACCTGACTAAAATGGAAATATTTCACTAACCGAAATGAATTTTGGACTGTACTAAATTTTTAAAAATGTATAATACTAAAATTGAATTTGCACACCAAAAATTTTAATTTGCACACCTCCGGTTAATTTATAAATCAAAGATTAAAAAGTTGCTAAAAAACTACAAAAAAGCACTTTCCACACCTGACTAAAATGGAAATATTTCACTAACCGAAATGAATTTTGGAACGTACTAAATTTCTAAAAATGTATAATAAGAGGTGATTTTTTAAGAGGTTTAGAACTTTTTTTAAAAAAAAACACAAAAAATTCGAAAAAATGAATGAAATATTTATTTGAATCGATAGTTTGAACCTTGCAATTTAATGTTTAAAGATAATTTCATGCAAATGTTGACCGCGGCTGCGTCTCAGGTAGCCCATCCGCTGAGTCCAATTTTGGCATACTCTTTCACACATATCGGCCGGTATCTCACGAATGAATGCATGGATGTTGGCTTCCAGTGCGTCAATCGAAGCGGGCTTGTCCCTATAGACATTAGCCTTGACATACTCCCACAAAAAATAATCTAATGGTGTCAAATCGCACGATCTAGGCGGCCAATTGACCGGCCCGAAACGTGAAATTAACTGTTCACCAAACTCGCCTCGCAATTGCGCCATTGTTTCGCGTGCTGTGTGGCATGTGGCACCGTCTTGTTGAAACCACATATCATGCAAGTCAAGAACTTCCATTTCGGGCAAAAAAAAGTTTGTTATCATCGCTCGGTAGCGTTCACCATTGACAGTAACGCTGCGATTCGCATCATCTTTGAAGAAATATGGCCCAATAATGCCGCCGGCCCATAAACCGCACCAAACAGTGGCTTTTTCGGGATGCATTGGTAGCTGTTGCAATGCTTCTGGCTGATCTTCACTCCAAATGCGGCAATTTTGCTTATTTACGTACCCATTCAACCAAAAATGAGCCTCATCGCTGAACACAAGCAGCGCGCGATGAACATTTCGAACCGAGCACGAATTTTGATAGTAAAATTCAATAATTTGCAAGCGTTGTTCATTTGTAAGACGATCCATTGTTAAATTGCAAACCAAACTGAAGCTGTTTGACAGTGACACAAGGTACTAAACACACGTCAGCTGTCAAAACCAGTGTTGTCAAGACCAAACCAGCTAAAAAATCACCCGTTACTACTGTCAAGTCTAATAAACTGACATTCTAGTATGAATAGTACAATAAATAATAATAATAACTTCCCATTCTTTAAGGTTTATGGGCTTATTTCCCGTTTTTTTAAGGTCTTTCTACTTCTTTACGTCATTCTTTCAGTTGTTGAGCTTCTTCTTCACTTGCTCCTCGCTTAGTTCAACACCAGTTTGATGTTTATTTTCCTCAATAAATAGCTTAACAGCCTCTGATTGAGCCTTCTTAATAGAAGGTTGTTGCGATTTATTCATAAATAGATACACTATGAACTTTCAAGACGCTCACAAACGTGTAAAAGTGTATTTGGCTGATTGATAAACTTTCGTTACTCATGACTGCTCGCCTTTTAATCCTAGTTTACTTCCTGGGGTGTGATACACCTCAGACTTCTTTTAAATGCTTGTTACTTTTTTGAAAATCAGTTTTTTTGACTTGGGATAAAAAATCCGTGAACAAAATTCTTTTTTCTAAATATTTTGCTTCTTTATTTTTATCAAAGAGCTTCAACTTGATTTTTTGGAAATTTCGTGTGAAAAAAGGTCGTTCACACTTGCCTGGGGTGCGTTAATTTTAGCTTGGCTAAATTTTGGAGAGAATTTTGTATGAAAATGAAAATTTAGCGCGATCTGCGTACTAGGCTTTACTTCACAGTATTCACACCTCGATTATCTGGATCTATAATAGATCTATATAGATTTGTTACAGTTAAACGGATCCACGCATAACGCTATCAACTTTATAGTAAAGATAGGAGTCCTCAGAACTCAGACCAATTTCAAGCCTCGTCCCGTTTTCTCGATAAACGATGCTCTCTATTCTGGGACAATCGTTCCCTGGAAGTTATCGTGTACCTTTCACATCTCGCTTCAAAACATTGCACTGTGCATCAGTTTGGACGAAAGTATGCCAATTGCTCGAATGCATAAAATTACCACAAGGTTCATTGCTATAAAAACAATATTAAAAAATGAAAAAACCGTACTTATCGTTTATAAAAAGATTTAAATTGTTTACATCATTTTTTTTTGTTTTGCTTTCGTTTGCCGTACGGCGTACGATACAATTTGGGTATTTGTCAAATTTGATATTGTGCGAGTTCAACGCACATCTGAAGTCATCTGAATTTTCAGAACTTCTTATGACAGCTGGCCAATCAGGAGCTTCAACAATTCAGAATTCTGAATATTCAGATGTGCTTTGAACTCGGCCAATACCACGGACACCATTTGGAAAACAAAAGTGCCATCTATCAATCAGAGTAAAACTAATCTTTGTAAGAAAGTTCTAAGGGTGTGTGTGCAAAATGGATTTTCAAATCGAAATTCAAAAGCAAAGTTGGAAATTGTGTTGTTTTTGTAATAAATGTATTTCGGATGCAAATCTAATTCGTATCAGATCTTTAAAAAAATAAAATATGGCTATTTTAAAAATCTACAACATGAATTAGCTCGCAGCGCTTATTTATTTAACCAGAATTGTGCAAATTAAAATTTTTGGTGTGCAAATTCAATTTTAGTATTATACATTTTTAAAAATTTAGTACAGTCCAAAATTCAATTCGGTTAGTGAAATATTTCAATTTTAGTCAGGTGCGGAAAGTGCTTTTTTGTAGTTTTTTAGCAACTTTTTAATCTTTGATTTATAAACTTACCGGAGGTGTGCAAATTAAAACTTTTGGTGTGCAAATTCAATTTTAGTATTATACATTTTTAGAAATTTAGAACAGTCCAAAATTCAATTCGGTTAGTGAAATATTTCCATTTTGGTGAGGCATCGGAAATACGTTTTTTGTTTGTTGTTTTAAGTAGTTCAGTTAATTTAGGTTAGCGAAATGTTTACTTTAAAGTACTTCAACTTGATATTTTTATTTAAAAACAACATAAAATAAACTAATTATAATAAAAAAAAAAAAATTATGATCGCGTTGAGAGTCGAACTCGCGACCACTCGTGTACCAGGCATCGACTCTACCAACATGCTATCCGTGGCATTCTGTTCAACTGTTTTATTTGGTATAGTAGTGATTTTAATTATTAATAATTCTCTACCAAAATTTTAAATATTGATTTATTAATTAATGAGAGGTGTGCAAATAAAAATTTTTGATGTGCAAATTAAAACTCCAAATGTGCAATTTTGTAAGCCCCTGTGCATTTCGAAATTCGACATGGCTATCGAGATATGGCCATTTTAAAATTGCATACAAAGTGAAAATTGTTTATATTTTTTTAAAAAAAAGAGGGGGTGTGCAATTTTTTTTAATTGCATAAATGAAATGTGCATTAGAAATGCATCGGATAGCATTTTTTTTATATTCAAAATCGACACTTCGCCCGCTGGCGTCGCCGCCGTGGTCCTAAGCACGTAGGGGAAAATCTTTAGAGCAAAGGATTATAGTCAAATTAAGTGAATTTTATTTTTGTTGTTTTTAATTTTCTAAAGAACTGGAAGAGATTTTAACATCTGGTTTTTGGTGTTTGACTAAACATTAATAAGAGCGTTGAATAGTGGAACCAAAAATATTATTTAATAACGTAAAATTTTGAATAAAATTAGTTTGGACAACTTTTTAAATTTTTTTTTTCAAAATTTTGAGTTTAAAAATTAATTTTTCTAAAGCCATTCACAAAAACAACACTATTTAAAAATAAAATAAAAGAAATACATTTCTGGCTTTGAAAAAAAGTATAGCATGGCATTTTGAGTTTAACCGTTGTTTTTAAATAATTTTTTTTAAGTTTTTAGTCATTTTTTTTAGAAAATTGCTCCTCTTTGCTAAACGGGTTGAAGATACCCCCCTCCAATACGATTTTTTTATTGTCTCGACCCAACCTTCAAGCTCTAGCTTTTTGTCACACCTTATGCGAATCACCATGTAGAATGCTATTGAAGCTTTCCTTTCTCATTCCTATGGACTTAAATAAATATGGTAATTTATTTCAAAAAATTTTCAAGATGGATCTCTGGCCCCACCTTCTTATAATTATGATTCAATTAAACTGCGCTGCAAAGATTTTCGGATTCAAATTTTAATGGCGAAATACTGTTAAAACTGTTATAAATTGACACGTCACTTGTCTCGTCCAAAAAAATTGCTTCCATTATCACATTTAAAACATTTTTAAGAACCAAAAGAGCAAGTTCATGCGACATATTCCTGTATTTTACTTGGTTTTTGCTTCACTTCAACTGCCAAAGCTTTTTTGATTATTCCATTTATAGTGGGAGTTATGTTGTTTTTGTCTGACTGTGAATTAATATACCTTCCTAATTACTTACTTTTTTTTTTTTTTTTTTTTAGATTTTTTGTAAATTGTGGTTTGAAGCGATTGCGATTTCAATGCTTTTAGCAAAATTAAAACTAGTGGTTGAACAATTTTAATTAGCGAAACTTTAATTCAGTGCGAAACATTTAAACTCCTGTCTTCCTCCTCTGCCTGCGTTTCGAAGCGGTTTCATTCAAATTCTAAAAGGAAGGAAGGATATATCTTACATTTTAGTCGCACCGCACAAATCTGATGGGCAAGACCGCACTAGTTCTCATTCAAAAAAAGGGTGTTGCTTTTCTTTGAACTCAAACAAACAAAAAAAAAGGAAACCTTTTAAATTATGTTGCTTCGTGGTGGTGGTGGTGGTGGTGGTGGTGAAAGGATATAAGAGTATAGTGGGTAACTTTACACAAAAAGCTTTTCTATCCCAAAGGCGAATTTCAACAAATCACTGATCCAGATTCGGTGCCAGGGTGCTGTGCTCTCTGCTATACTATGGTATTATATCCCTGATTTTTCTACTCCCTTATCTACATATTATAGACCGGGTCGATCCCATTAGAGTGCCGGCTTTAAATTAACTTTGTTCCTCTACCTTGCGTGCTAACGGAGAGCATAATGTGCAAATGTGGGCACAATTTCCAAATTAACTTTTGCACTCGTTCAACAAGCTAAGCTACATAGCAACATTATATATGGGTTATGGTGGTGCTGTTTGTATAGACATCAGTAGATTCAGTAAACTCTTTGAAATCTAAATTTTGCATGAGCCCCTTTCCACAGGTTGGAATGGGATCTTGCGTATTTGGATGTAAAAGAGAAGTGTCACACCTCGCACGGCAGGACGTGTGGGTAGTAGGTGCTACATAGGTGGATTTTTCTCGTGTGAAAGTTTAATTTTAGGGAAGTAATCGGAGATAAATTTGTGGGTGCCTTTTGCTTTTGTCCAGAGGATTTAGTTTCTTTCCTAATGTAAATGTTTTATTAACAAACAATGTCATTGGCTTCTATCTTTCAGAAATTGTTAACAGCGGATGCACAACACTTCATTCAGTAGTGTCCTGCTCCATTACTGACACTTTTTGTGCCACTGTAAAATTTCGACGAAAATCGTTCGTTTTTGTATTGTTTGTATTTTATTGTTGTTGTTGTGAGCCAAAGTGACATTTAGATACTGAACCATCGCGTTAAGCCCATACGTTCCATCGCTTTTACGTTTGTAGGCATTATAAAGGAATATATAACTTTATTCACTCGCTCTTATGTGTTTATTAATAAGGCTGATTATGTTTTAAGGCCGGAGAAACTTGGAATATATTGTTACACCTCTTCTTACTCAAAAAGTTGATACTATGGACTATGGTGTAAAAGAGCTTACTTACATAAGTCTCTGATGTTGATCACTTAAGTGCCATACTTACTCAGGCTATGAAGGTGAGCCTAAAGTCCCAATATAGGAAACTTAAGTACCATACTTAAGTGCACTGTGAAGCTAGCCCTTATAATACAATCCAGTTCTCTACATAAAATTCAAACGTCAAACAAATAGAATTTCAACTCTCATATTTACCCCTGTTCTGAATTTGGTTCCGAATTGATTTCGCAAACGAAATTGGTTTTCGTACGAATTTAAAAACAAGTGTTGTTGCGGTATAATTTACCACAACAAGTTTCACCAGCCTATTCTTTTTTTTCCTTAATCCTTTTTAGCCTTCCTCTCTCGTTGTGGCTCCAACATACTTGTAGAGTTCAGTGGAAACCTGGTTACCACCAGCCTGAGTCCTGCTCTTAAAGTATTCTGGAAAAGCAACCAATATAGGTATCCGTGAATCAATGTCCTGTGTTCATCATAGAAATAAACATTGTGTGACAGGTCGTCCGCAAAATCATCAATTATGTGACAGTTGGTCCAGATAAGGAGAAAACATGATGAACCCGACCCATGTTCAACGACATGTGTGACAACTATTTCACACCAACGTAAATTTAGTATGGCTTAATGCCCACCCTAAAGTGTCTTGAACACAAAAGTAAAATCACTTTGCGATGTGTTTCCCTATCCCCTTAAATTCTGCGCGAAAGTCTACGGGTTTTAGTAATTTTAACTTTCGCGTGAATCAGGGAATCCTGGCTTCTCATATGATTCGAAAAATGGCAGAGATCCCATCTGACAAAGAGATTTCCTCCTAATTCGTAGTCTGGGCCGGTTTGGGCTGGGGGATTTGTTCGTAGTTTTAAATAATTTTTTGCTTATCTTTTTGCTGTAGGAATTGACGGGTGGGGATACTGAACTTGTTCATTGAGCTACTTTTAGAAAGAGATCGCATGCGTGGCTCGATTCGACAACAGCGCACACTTCAGCTAATTGGCGGAGTGCTGCAGTTAGACTGTGACCGAATAACACACGGACAAGCGATCTGAAAGAGATAGCAATATATGGAATGGCCGTCATGGACGAGCTAAGTCCGCCATTTTTGACTGACTTTGAAAAAGGTTACGAAAGTGGCAAGTTGAGAAGATTTAAGCCAAAAATTATTTTCGATTTTTGCGATTTTTTGCGACCGTTCTAGTTTCCCTTTGTGATTTTACTTCGTGTTCTCGTGACACAAAGAAATTGTTCTCTGCGATTTTTGAGTTGTTATTTTCTTTTAATTTCGAGAATTTGCCTTCTGCCAATCTCGAAAAACCTTTGTTTCACTTTTCTTTTGTATTTGAAAAGATTCTGGGTTTTAATCCAGGCTTCGGCCATGGTTTCGCAGACATACCCCCACACAGATCAATAAAGCTTTCAATTTCCACATTATAGGAAATTAATTTCAGTATTTTATTTTGCAATTTTGGAGTTTATTTTACAGGTACTGATTAAGGCAAACTACCTTCTAAAAAGTTTCCTGGTGCCCACTTTCGAAAGTAAGTACGCCCCTGTACTTATACCTTTTCGTTTTTATTATTTCATTTTATTTCATTTTATATCATTTTTATATTGGGTTGATATTCCTCTTTAATCGAATCGGATTAAAAAGGAATATCAAATCGAACTCACCCCTAAGACTGAGCTACGGGAGACAGCACTGTATGTGTTGTTGGTTGCTTATTAGTTCATCGAACGAACCTGTTGTCATTTTGACATTTCGGATTTCACTTTCAATCAAATTCATAAGTCGTGTTGCACGCCGGGATCGTGCTTTCGTTTTGTGTTATTTAACATTTAATTCTATTTATTAATTACTCGTATTCGTTTTGCCATCGTGATATTGGAATCCGTTCTCCAATATTACGATTATAGTTTCAAGTCGGTTCGCGGAACAAATTTTTGCAACAGTGTTCTAAATTTCGAACGAATTCAACTTGGCAGTGCAGCCATTAAAACTTAAATTTTTCTCAAAATCAGTTGTCAGTGGTAGTGAAAACAAATTTCAGTTATAAAAAGGAATTTTTAAAATCATTTTCGCTTATTTATTCGTTTTAAATAAAGAAATTTGATTTTACTATACCGAAATGGATTTTGTCATGGTTATGGTACTTCATTCACTGGAAGAGGAGAAAGCTTACAATCGCCGCTCTTAGCTTCTATTAACGCGAAGGTTTCGACGATAGTTAAGAGTGTGGATACCAGCGTAGTATAGAGAATGATTTTAATATAGGATTGGGAGGAGCTACTTTTTGCAAAGTTCCCAAGGAGATCTTTACCATAGCAGAGGAGCATTTGTCATCCAAATGGATTAAAGCAGAGATATGTGAAGAGCATTCGAAGGACAAAGCGAGCTTCTTTCGAAAAAAAGGGGCACTTGCCCCCCCCCCTCCCTAGCTCTGGATCATGTCAAATGTATCTAAAAATATCCTTAGTTAATATTTAATCAAGGACAATGCACAGCGTTTTAAAAAAATGGACAAACTACCTTTGAAAATGCGTGTGCTTATTCAGTTGAAGTGGAGTCTAATCTGCCTCCAAATTAAAAAACAAATGCGAGTATAATGTCATAAGAGCCAAACTCATGAGTTTGGCGTTTTTAGAAATAAACAAGACAGAGCACAGAGATAGACCTTGATTACACGATTCGCTTTTTCGGTCGTTTAGTGTTTCGTCTTTTTTACACTTTGTTGAGGAGTGTAGAAATGTAGAAGAATGAAGTACAATATATACAGCGTAGTCTTTAGAAAATAAACGTTAATATAATTTTTTTATTGCGTAAAGCCTAGTACGCAGATCGCTCTAAATTTTAGTTCCCACTTTTCTCTCCAAATATCAGCTTAAACTCTAGCTAAACTTTGACATGAGAGCGTTCTGGAGAATATATCACAGAGAACAGCTGTTATCTGAAAAAAGCATGTTTAACAATTTCAAAGAATTTTTTTTCACTATATCAAATAATTTTAACCAAATAAAATGGATTCTTCTCTTTGACTGAGATACATAGTTTGTTTCCAAATATTGTCCACGTCCCTTTTTATTTTCGCAGAGCAAAATTCACAAAAAATTCAAGAATTATAGAAACCTTCAAAGTAGTTAAGCCCGAGAATTAAGTGCCGAACAAATTTTTTGATGTTTTAGCTGGACTGCGTACCACTCTGCTAAAATGCTTGGCTAAATCTTGGAATTTTGTATGAAAACGAAAATTTAACGCGATCTGCGTACTAGGCTTAAGCATACAATTTTAATTTAAAGCTGATCTGTTTTGTGGGCTATTTGGTCAGTTTTTTAAACTGATATTACGATTTTTATTTGATAATCAGCCCTATCACGAATTCCATCGTAATCGGATTTGTTTAAGAATCCCGAAAAAACAATCACCGAATGTGTTCTTGATGGCAATTTGTGTGAAGTTTTGCACTACAATGGATTCTGTGAGTTTTTTTCGGGATTCGTAACAAAGTGTCCGATTACGATGAAGTTCGTGATAAGGCTGAATAATTAAGTAAATATTTAAATTTTGAGAAAGAAGAAGAACGAAAACAATAGAAAAAAAAAATTATATTGTTTTTGTTTTTGTTTTTGTTTTTGTTTTAGTGGACTGTGATGAATTAAATTCAATTGGAAGTTTTTTTGCGACCTTTATGACCTGATGAGCCCAATTGTCGTACCTGGGCGAAACGCATTTTGGACTAAAGGTCGCAAAAAAACTTCCAATTGTATTTAAATTTTGTATACAAATAAAAAGTGTAGATTTTCGAAAAAATTAAATTTTTTATTTAAAAGAAAAAAATTTACTCGGAATTTGAAATTTTTGTTTTGAATTTTCAAATCGCTTAATAATTTTCTCGAAATCTAATTCAAGTCTAATTATTTATTTTCATTGCCTTAAAAAAAGGAACTTGGGTAAACTTTTAGTAATTATTGTGTATCAAAATAAAAAACAAATTTCTATACATGCATTAATATACGTAAACATTTTTGTATACCTAGCTTTTTAACTGACTTAATTGCAACGTATTGAAAATATTTTTTCGTTTTTAATTCTGAAATCTATCAAGGAACAATGAAGGCCAAAGGATTTCGAAACTTTTTTTTTTGAAACTGTACTTCAGCACATACGTAACTTTGGCTTTTCGAAACTTTTTTCCTTTTGTTAAATCACATTTTTGTATCTTATTTGAACGGTTCGTGAATGGATCTTCAATAGTTTTCGCATTATAAATTCGGAACGAACGATATTTTATAGATCCACATCCTAGTGGTTCGATCGTGCAAATTAATTTTATTTTGAAGGAACCAAAAAATAAGATTCGCGATCGAATCAAAAATAAAATTCCCTTTTAAAATTTTCACGAGAGAATGAATTATATTTTATAGTTCTATGAACCTTGCTTTTTGTACAAAAACTTCCAAAAAAATTTCGGTGTGCTTAAATAAGTAAGTACGGTCTTCTATTCAATATAAAATATCTTTACGCTGGACAACTATTAACAGTACCTCCCATAGAAAGTAATTTTAGATTTTTTCATTATTGGCTGAATGCAATTAAATTAAATTATTTATAGAAACTTTCCAAAAGCTCAGATTATATACATATGTAATTATATCGCAATTCAAAATTTTCAAAAAAAAATTTGTTTATACATTTTTTTTTGAAAATTTGCGGGTGCCTATGTTTGTGATGATAAAATGCTCGTATCGTAATGACAGTAGATGCAACACATCCAGTATCTCGACATGGATGTCCCAGGATTGTACGCTCTTTGTGCCTGATTGCATGGGTCATTTTACTCAAGAGTGCGCATCGGTGAGAAATAGGTAGACTTTATGTGGGTAAAAAAGCGAACGTATTTTCCACCCAAATTTCACCGATATGCCAGTTTCATTCAATATTTTCGGATTCAGCATGAAACGTGTGAGTGATATATATTTGGATTTAAGGGTGTGAGATAGGGGAGGGTAGATTGAAATGAAAGGATTTTTCTTCACCGTGTAATCACGAATTCAGTAAAATGACCTTACTTCTTAGCCCACGTGCCCATAACACATCTTCTATAATAGAGGGTATCGTCATTTCTCTAAATTCTAAAGAGCAGTTTCTCGACTTATTCACCACGACCAAAAGCAGCCCGTTACACTTGCGAAAGATACGATAAAATATAGGTCAGTCCATCTCGTGAATCGTGACCTCGAAACATCAAACTGCGTCGGTCGATCTCCCATCAAACTTCGTCGTTGTGCAAGGTGCGAGCGAGCGGTTCATGTAGGCGGTGAGCGAGGACTTGATGTGGATGGTAAGAAGAAGACGTGACTGTGAGGTAAGGGCGGGTGATATTGACCCCCAGGAGCCCCAAACAGGCAAAAATCGAAATAAGAAAGTGAATCCGAGGTCAAGGGTCAAGAAAGAGCAATAGTGTCAGACAGTGTTTTGTCCGCAGCTGAATTTGGAAAAAAAAATGTGTCTCTTTAGATCTATCCAGAATCGAAATTTAAAATTAATCCTTTTTTTTGTTACCTATATACAGTCAATAAGTGTAGTTTGATCATGCGAGTTTAAAATTCTGAGAGAAGAGAAAAGAATCGAAAATGAAAGGTATTTGTGTAATTGTGTTATTAAAATATGTGTATGAAGTGTCATAACTAGAAGTCTGGAAAGTGGTTGCGGTAGAGTCCCAATTTTCGACCACTTTTTGCAGCAATTGGGGCCGTATGTCGGCAATAACTTGCCGAATATTCTCTTCCAAGATGTCAATCGTCTCGGGCTTATCTGCGTAGACAAGCGACTTCAAAATAAAACCCAAAAAAAAAATAGTCCAGCGGTGTTAAATCGAACGATCTTGGAGGCCACGCCACAGGCCCACGACAGACGCACGCGAGGTAATGCGCTCACCAAAAGTTTCCTTCAATAAATTGATTGTTTCGTTGGCCTTGGCTGTATGGCATGTAGAGCCGTCTTGTTGGAACCAAAGGTCGTCCACATCAACATCCTCCAATTCAGGCACGAAAACGTCATTAATCATGGCGCGCGATGGCAGATGGACTCATTCAGGTCTTCTTTGATACTCTGCTCCACAGCAGCAATATAGCGTCTTCGGTGCGCACTGTACGGCGTCCCTGAGGATGCGCATTATTAGAGTAAACGTGGTGCGAAACCGATCCATGGTTGCTCGAATTACCAACTCTGCTGGGCGATTATGTCGACCGAATATTGGACGCAGCGCGCGATGCGTCGCGCGAACCGAACCATAATTTTGGCAATACATTTGCACGATTTGCAAACGTTGTTCAGGAGTAAATCTAATCATTGGCCGAGTTCAACGCACATCTGAATATTCAGAATTCTGAATTTTTGAAGCTCTTGATTGGCCAGCTATCAGAAGTCATCTGAATTTTCTGACAGCTGGCCAATCAAGAGCTTCAAAAATTCAGAATTCTGAATATTCAGATGTGCGTTGAACTCGGCCATTATGAAATGGCAAACCAAACTGAGCATAAATCAAGTGACAGCTGTCAAAAAGATCAACTCCGAAAAAAGTATTGTCAGATTTAAAACCACACGTGTAAAAAAACAGCCTTTATTTGCAAACCAAAAATATGATGTCAGCTCTTAGACTATATTCTGTTTCGGGTTTTCAGGACATCGACTAGATGAAGTAAATCTTCTTGTCACAATATCTAAGGGACAGCTCACTTGCTACAACGTCCGAGTACAAGCTGTCATCAGGTGCACGCGCAGTGTCAGATGGAGGAAATAACTAAGCAAGATAGGTACTCGAAGCATTGGACACTTCCTGCTTGACAAACGACATTAATTACAAAGCGAAAGTGTCCATCCGTCGTCTCACAGCGCAGAAATTTGGCATGAATAAAGTTCTTTTGTAAGCTTCTGGCTATTTGCCGGTCAAGAACCTCGCCCTCCGACGTTCCTAGCTGTGTTCTATGCAAGCATGCCAAATGCGACTTGGACGAATAGAATTCCAGTCTTTATCAATTGAAAAGCTGCAACACTTCCTTCCCCTTTAGAATTGAAAGAGTCTTTCAGCAGTTTTAAGACACCTTATGTCATCAAAAATGTGTCTTTTTTTTGCTCAATAGGTTTTTCAACAATATCTACAGAAGTGTCGTTTCTGGAGTGAGACAAATGTATTCTAGCGAAAACAGGCAACTCTGTTAACTTCCATTTTTAATCTCCAGCCTTACGTCCAAATGTACCAGCAGCCTAAATTAACTTTAACTCGTAGTTAAACCAGATGAACACGAAGTTATTTTTAAGGCAACTTTGTATAATGTCAATAAAATTGCCCCTAAAGACTATATCAACTTCTCATATCGCTTACCTTAATTTCATATGAGAACGTGGTTTGATTTGAGTTTTATGTTCAAAATTCTCGCACATTTATTACCATCAATACTACATAATTTTAAGACACACTAAAAAAATAATATAATGTACCCTTTAGACCAACTTTAAACTCTGTCTCTGGTGAACTCATAAATTCAATATATACCAAACCATAAAACTTATACGCCTACATTTTCCGGTAAAAGATAGATTTTCTTTTTGTTTTCCATGTGCCGCATTAAAGAAAAGTACAGGTTTTCTGAACTTTATAAAACAAAAATAAAACAAAATTATGGGTGCCTTTCTTAATCCCTAAAATACAAGTGTTGGCGGGCGGGTTTGATGTCGGTGATGGTGATTGTGGTGGGGGTGGTGGTGGTGCGGTGGTGATGATGGCAACAACGGAACACCTAAAGGCATCAATCTCAAATAGATTTCATTTTATGTTCCCGCTAAGACTTTAAAAGACTTTTCCGGTGTGTTCTTTGCCTAAAATGTTATTTGATTTATGCCACACTCTGGAAGGAAACAATTGTTTCAATAAAGAAGCAGAAAAACAAAATAGATGTGGGTAAGAGCGGAGTTATACTTTGTTCTTAAAATAAACACAAAGAAATGAAATAAAGTCTATACTCTATATTATACCTATGCAGGGTGTTATAGACTTAAAAATTTACCTATTTATTGAAAATTGATCAATACAGTGTGAAGTCAGTCATTAGAACCAATGTTTCACATTGTTTTCGATGAGATTTTGAACTCACTATTTTTATTAAAAGTACAATACTTGCAGAGCATTATTTAGCCTTTAAGAATCAAATTGCCACTTTGGCAAACTTAACAATATTGGTCATGGGACTTCAATACGACAAAGAAACTCGAGTTGTCTGACACAACGTAGATGGTCGTTCTGGTGGTTACGACAAGAAAGTGAAATAAGTGTCCCTAGATCTGCCCCTATAACTGCTTGAACACAATAAAATACTGAAAATAGAACTCAAAAAGTGTCGTACCTGTTTCTTTGTACCTGCCCACAATGCAGCTGTACAGCTTTCTGACATTTGGTATTTTGGTGTCATTTGTTGGGTCAGATGATTGCGTCTTTTGTGAATTTTGTGAACATGAGGAATTGGAGGGAGCTTGAAGCTTATTTCATCCCCTATGTAAACACTCATCGAGTTGAAATAGGCTTGGTTCGCCTCCATCAATTTTGAAATGTCAAAAATGCTAAATGCGTTGTGTTCGCAACATCTGGCTGCAGCTCCGTCTCAATTGTGTTCAGGCAGTAACACACTGCTCTTTGAGGCGCAGGTAGGCCTGCCAAACGTCCCAACACCAGGGCCGGATCAATCATATGTGCAAGATGTGCAAATGCACAGTGCGTGAAATTCTGAGGGCGCATTACCAGGAGCAAGAAAATGCAATCTGATCTTGCGCAAACACAACATAAAACTTGTTCAAATAATCCCAAAATAACATCCATCACAACTGTGCTAAGTTATTCCTTGCACACTAACTAACATCACTTTCATTTTTGGATTCAAGAAGAATTTTTTAACTCAAAATATCGCTAAATAAAAGACCCCACTAGAACTACGCATTTTAAGTCTACCTTCTGGGTAATTAGGAAAAGTATTATGCATGATGTGTATCAGTGTATGTATGTATGGATGCAAATATAAAAAAAGGGGCGCTTTCTTCAAATCTTGCATAGGGCGCAAGTTTGGCTGAGGCCGGCCCTGCCCGACACTCCCAATAATTGAACCTTGTCCCGATATCTGTCCCGATTTACAAAGTGTCCCGACTTTTTCGTAAATGAAAAGTAAATTAATATTATCATGAGCTACCACCTAAGCGACGATGAAATTAAAATTTGTTGATCTGAATGCATGCATCCATACAGAAATATGCCATTTGATGTGTCAATTGGTAACTTGAACACGATGCTTGTTCTTCGCGGGTGAGGTAAGCTCGTCAGTGTCCCAGGGTTCTTCCCAAAGAACCAACTAAACTTGGGCTTGGAGGGGTCTAACCTGAAAATAACAAATTCTTTATTAAACTATAATTTCGGTCATAAATCTTTATAATGTTCACTAACTTAAAACAACTAAAATGGGTTTAATAATACTTTATTGACTTGACTTTCTATAAATTGTCCCAAGCACGCAATCTGGAAAAGTGTCAGGTCAGAACCCTCAAGGGGAACCTTGTCCAAAATAAAATCTTGAATAGGTAGCCTTAGGAAAGTACTGATGGAATCCTCTTAGGGAATCCTTGTCCCTAGTAAGCAAACTAGGGAAAGTTCTTATCGAAATCCTCAAGGAGAACCTTGTTCAATGGAACCTTGAAGAGGTAAAAATATTTCCAAAAAAATTAAAGTGGCTTAAGTAGCTTAATAACACACTACAATTCACAATAGCTTGCCTCTCTTTCAGTCGGCATGTCTGTTATAGGCCTGTGAGCTGTGTCAACCGGATATTCTAGTCTCTGTTAGATTTCTTCAAGAGGAAATCATTCCCACTATGGACACAATTCCATAACTTTTAGCTCATCTAGAATGGGTAGCTGGCATACAATGATCTTTGTTTCTTAAAATTTTCTAAAAAATGGCACTTATGGCCTTTATTAACCTTCATACCCACAATTTTTAAAAGAGTTTGATATCCATGAGTTTGTTCATCGTTGGATGAGAAATTACCTTTTGGACAGAACAATTCAAGTTGTATTAGTACACGGTTTCAAGTCATAAAATTCATAAAATAAAAGCTGGTGTCCCCCAGGGCTCAGTTTTGTCTCCTACTCTATTTATCATATTCATTAACGATCTTCTGCATACGAAGCCAAATATGGATTTTCACGTTGAAAACGAAAGTGTAAAAAATTTACTGATTTAAAAAAAATATAATATATTTGGTGTAAAGTGAGTTAAGTGGTCATAAAAATATATTTGTGATTGGATATTTATTTTTCTTTGTCACAGATAAAAGAGGTTAAACTGCAGAATCCATATTTGGCTTCGTATGCAGAAAGGGGTTGAAAATCTACACATTTTGTTCACTTGACTCTTGTTGTGGTGCGCATGTTTTTTCGTTTTTTTTTTATCGTTTAGTTTTTCGATTGAAATAGGTACAGTTTGTTACTGTTTTGCTTAGAAAAATGGAATGTCATCGTTTTTATGGAGGATCTTCATCATTCGTTTATCCCATTCCTGGAGACGGATTGCGAAGCGATGATGAATTGGCTGGAGATTCAGGGGTGGAATCGCGTAAGGTGATACTTGATTGTTGATCATCAAAATAAATGGTTTGTTGGTGACAGCTTTTAAGATGTCACTTTCATACATTTTGTTTAATTTGTTTTTGTGGAAGATAAGTTGTGTAAGGTTCAGCTCCACTATAAATGGAAAGTTTAATGAAAAAAGTGAACAAAATATGAAAGTTAAAATAAAAATAAGTGAATAGTAATTTATACTTCAATGCAAATTTTCTAAGGCGAACAGAACGATAAATGACTGTAAAAGTTTATTTATTTTTTTTTTTTTTATAATGCACGCGTACAAGAGGGGTGAGACTACCTTTAATATGTGGAGCACAGTACGAGCATTTGGAAAATAGGAAGGTAAAGGGTCCGCCATCTAACGTTTTTTTTGATGTGTAAACATCTATGCTGGCGGTAGAGTGAACAAAAAACGTGAACGTTCGTGTGCAACGTTACGTTCTGCATTCCAGGATGGGTGCGTTCAGTGAAAAAATCTTAAGATCCTCTTCAAGCAAAACCAAGTCCGTTTTGGATCCGCGCACGTTGATGTTTACACATATTAACCGTGAGTCCCGGCACTCACACAATTTTTTTTTCAACTAGTGCTTATTTCGTGAATGGTGACACTTAGCTCATGTCTGATTTGACAGATAATTAGTTTTATCCTTCCGCTGAACGAATATGGTTGTGTATACGCTTCGCTAAGTGGGCCTGCGATCGACTTAGAGAAGATGCCGATTTTGCCAAAAAAATCATCTTTTCAGATGAAGCTCATTTTGATCTTGGCGGGTAGTAAACAAGCAAAATTGTCGCATTTGGGGCACAGAAAATCCGCACGCATACATTGAAAAGCCGATACACCCAAAACGAGTCACTGTTTGGTGCGGATTTTGGTCCAGAGGCATAATTGAGCCATTTTTCGAAAAGGAGCAAGGAGTGGCCGTTACAGTCAATGGCGATCGTTATCGGGCCATGTTGAACGAATTTTTGTTCAAAAAATTGAAGAGGAGGGTATTGGCAACATTTGTTTTCAACAAGACGGCGCTACGTGCCACACAACCGAAGATACACTCGATGTTTTGTGCCATTTTCAAAAAAAAAAAAAAAAAGAAAGTTATTTGGAGGACCCTTTATTTGAAAGGAGATACCGATGTAGTAAATTGGTTTTGAAGTTCTGGATATTAAAATGACAAGGAAAAAGAGAGGCGGGAAATGCGTTTCTTGAAATTTGCACCAAGTTTCCCTTTGATTTTTTTGTAAGTGCTGCCAGGGAATCGTACATATTTAGCGGTCACTTTACGGAGAACAAAGAAAAGTTTATAATCAAAATTGACTATCAAAAAAGTGACAGTCAAATATCACCTTACGCGAGTCCACCCCAGATGTGGAGTTAGAGACAGAATTGCATTTCAATGATCGAAGTGCCAACGTTACACGGTTGAGGAAACGGAATCGGATTCAGATGATGAACCTCTTGCAGCGTTGAAATCAAAATCCGTGAAAAGCAAGACAAAAAAAAAGACCAAGTATCATGGAGAAAGGGACATCTTTTTCAAATGTGCAGGATCGGCCGAGCTTTCAGAATATGTAAAAAAAATTGTGTGAGTGCTGGGACTCACGGTTAATATGTGTAAACATCAACGTGCGCGGATCCAAAACGGACTTGTTTTTGCTTGAAGGGGATATTAAGATTTTTTTCACTGAACGCATCCATCATCAAGCAAGCCAGTTAACATCACAAAGAAAGAAATGAAACAGTTCATCGGGATGGTGATATATTCATGTCTTGTTGTCAACTTCCATCGTCCAGACATTACTGGAATAAGACGGTAGGACAACAAATGATATATCAAACAATGACGTGCAATAGGTGGAAACGATTAAAAGGTCAGTGCATTTCAACGATAATCAAAACTTCAAACCATTGGGAATAGAAGGACATGACAGCGTTTGCTGTTGATTCCAAAAGAAGAGTTCCTCGCCATAGACGAACAAATTATTCCAAAACAATGCCGCCATGAACTGAAGCAATATAACCCAGCTAAGCCACATAAACGGAGCTATACAAATCAAGTCCTAATTGGAATTTCGGGATTTAGTTACGATTTTGATTCATTTGCCGGACACCAAAGCAATATGTGTCCTGACGGAGAGCCAGAGATCTGGGGTCAGTGGTAACGTTGTCACAATGCTTACGTCAACAGTTCACAAAAATTTTATTCACAAGATTTTCTTCGACAACTAGAATAATGGTCCAAATTTGTAAGTTTATTTGTTGAAAAGTGGACTTTTACCACTAGGGACCAACTGATGAAGCAAGGATGTGGAAGTATGATCGAAAAAGTGGCAACTATGGATAGAGTAAAATTGAGTTTGGTGTCCTGGTTTGACAACCAAATAGTAACTTTAATGTCACCATTATGTTGGAATGAATCCAGTTATAAGTAAGAGCCGTTACTCCAAAGAGGATAAAGAGTATAAAATTATTCCTGCTCCACAAGCTATAGAGGTCTACAACAAATATATATGGGTGGTGTTGACTTGCTAGATTCGATATTGGGCATATATCGCATACAATTACGATCCAAGAAATGGTATAAGCCAATATTTTTTTCACATGATTGATCTGTGTACAGTAAACGCTTGGATTCTTTGGCGTCGTCAACATGATTTTCATTTACTTTTATTTGATTTTAAACTAAAAACTACCGAATATTTATGTAAAGCTGAAAAGCAACCTTTGAAAAGACGTGGACGACCCTGTATTGGATCTATAGACTTGGATCTCCTACGACTTCAACATCCTCTATCAGCAATTTTGAAAAACGTACGCCATCAACAGCAGAGTTGTAAAGACTGCAGTCTTTTCAGTACTGCAGTTAATTGAATCAAAAAAACTTTTTTCCTTAAGTCTTTTAACTTGCCAAAAGAATTTAACTGTAATACAATAGTCAGCAGTCAGTACTAACATTCGGACTGTGCAGTTAAAAAAAAAAGTTAATTAACTTAAAGTTAATTAACTTTTGCGATGGTTCATCTTTTAGTCAGTAAGTCTTTTAACTGCAGTTAATTAACTGTAAGTCTTTAAACTTTGTTTTTTGTTTTTTATCAAAAATATTTCACACTTGTACATCACGCCGTACGCATATAATGCCAAATAAATAATGCAAACATTTTGATTTATTTTCATTGTATCCTGTTGTGTTATAAGTATAAATCTATAGTATTTTAGTTGAAAGACTTACAGTTAATTAACTGCAGTTAAAAGACTTACTGACTAAAAGATGAACCATCGCAGTACAAATGACTTTCAACTGACTAAAAGACTAAAATCAAGTCAAAAGTACTGCAGTTAATTAACTTAAAGTTAATTAACTGCAGTTAATTAATTAACTTAAAGTTAATTAACTTTTTTTTTAACTGCACAGTCCGAATGTTAGTACTGACTGCTGACTGTTTGCTTTGCAGTTAAAGTACTTACTCACAGTATTAACTTGCATTCAAAAGTTAAGTTAATTAACTGGGACTGTATTAACTGCAGTACTGAAAAGACTGCAATCTTTACAACTCTGAATTCAACAGCAAAGAGAAAGCTCCCTAAAAGACATCAAGATTTTCCATTGTTATCAGTTCGATTCGACAACGTCGGTCATTTCCCACAAATAAAAAAGAACAGCCAAATTTGTCAAAACGACTGTACTTTTCGTTCATTTACTTTTTGCCAAAAAAACTATTTAAAATTATTTTATTTTTTTCTCTTTAAATAATAATTCATGCAGTAGAGGGTTAACTGTTTTGCAGATGGCAGCAGGTAGCCTCAGTTTTTTATACCTACTCGTTTCTAGAACCACATGTATTTCTACTCTTCGAATGTGGAACTTCAATGGTAGCGTATGACAACTTCGTTAAATACTGAGCTCGACAGCATTGTCCAATGGGGAATTAAAAACCGTGTTTAACTAAACACTTCAAAAACTCAATGCTATCTATTGTCAATACATATTGGGTTTCCAAGGCAAATTTCTTTCGAACTCGATGGGTCTGGCAACTCTGCAGTATCGACATTTTGAGATTTTCTATATAAATTACAACTAAAAGATTAAAATAAGAAATGAGAAAGAGCCTATATTAAAAGAATACTGAGCAGTGATAGAACAGCCTTGACCTGGAATGGTCGATTTTATACAACAAAGAGATGGAATTGGTGTTGTCTATTATTTTCCACAATAAAAATAATATGATGATGCGTAAGCTTTGCAGCTTTAATGCAAAAACCAACTTTTCATAGAAAAAAGGTTATTTCATTTAGGGCCAGTTTCACAGTCAGAAAAGTGACACTTAAGTGGGGAATGTGAAAGAATAATTCCAAATATCACAGCGCACTGTTAACTTAATAAGTGGCACTTAAGTCTCCGATGTTGGTGACTTAAGTTCCACTTACGCTGGCTATGAAATTTAGCTTAAATTCCTCATATGGGAAACTTAAGTGCCACTTATTCCGGTAAGTGTCGACTGTGAAACTGGCCCTTAATCAAGATTCGTTCCTTTCGAATTTTACTGAGCAACCGATACAAAATTTAAAAAAAAAAAATATAACCCAACTCTCCATAACACCCTGTTTATTATTTTAAATCCTTATAAACTCACTTCTAGCAATAGTAAAACAAATTTCGCGCGTCTAATGTTTGCTTACATGTCATTTCGTGCCTCTTACCATATTGTTTTGGATTTTCGAGGAAATCCTTGAAGAATATATAAAGTCATCCATCTCGTCGAGGATTATGGATTAAAATAATGTGGCATTTATTTACTCGCTTTTGACAGTTCTAGAAATAAAATAAATAAAGGCATACAATTAAATTACTTTTTCCTTTCTTTTTTTTTAATGTGTGGTTATGGTTATTTGTGGTGAAATTGAGGGAAGAAAAAAATAGGAAAAAGTCTTTAAAGTCTTTAAAGTCCCCTAGCTAAAACAGAGTACCACAACAAAAGAAAAGGGTGGAAATAATAGTCACATGAACAAGAACAAGTAAAACTGACAAAATGACCAATTACTAATGGATATTTTCTATTCCAAGGACCTTTTCTCATTGAACTGTATAAACGACATAACCCTTAAGCAAATTGCTTCATTGCACAAGAACCTTTGGTTCACATAAAAATGCTTAAAGATATTTGCATACCATAAATTCCTTGCATCCTCCTTATATAGATAGTATACCCAATGAACAATATCTCCTTCAATTTACTCTCCCAGATATGAACATCATCGGGACACAGCAGCTCAAAAATGTCAGCAACAAACAACACGACAAAAAAAAAGAAGAAAAGATAGATATAAATACTTACACAGAAACAGAACTTTATGGTAATGTCAGATAATTTCATGGAATTTGTTTCTTTCACTTAACTTTATTTCCATCCAATTACATTATACCTCGTTGTCGTTCGTTGTTGGCTTTGGCTGTTGGGCTTTGCAGCAGACAAAAAAGTAGAAGTAAAGTTGACCATCTAAAGCAACTACGTAACAATATACCTTAAGAACCATCTTGCCAGAGAGCACATTTGGGTGTCCTTTTTTTGGTAATTGGATACCTTTGGGTGTGGAAGGAGTGGATACTATGTTAGCAGAGCAAAAAATGCGGATACTATAGTTTTGACACACCAGACCAGACCGGTTGAAAACCAACAACAACAACAACAAAAAAAAAGAAGAAATTTACCAAACCGGAAAAAGATATTTGCAAAACGTTGATTTTTAATGCTTACGCATGCAGTAAATATAAAAATGGAGTCCTTTTTGAATGTCAAAGGGAAGCGTTTTGGCTTTTATTTCGCTTTTGAACAATAATTAGGGTAACTATTTACATTTTCCATTAATGTTCAAGGGACGTAAAATGAAATATTCAGTTATTGAAAACCTGTCAACCTGCTTGGTGTCGGTAAGTACAACATTTATGTTTAAATTTGAGAAAAGAATGAAAAGTGAATTTAATTAGCAGGAAAATGTAAAAGCAGACATTAACACTTTACTCCTGAAATTGTTACCTTCAGTAGTGAATTATTTTTATCAGCTATATCTACAACTTTTACTATTGAAAGTGACTCTAGACATGCCAATTATAACAGTTTTGGTTTATGAAACCCCGCAGGGCCAGGGCCCTCCGCGTGCCGGTGGGTATACTTCAGGCACCCAGAGTTTTTTTTTTTAGTATAGCGCGAAGCTCGTTAACGCATGCTCAATTTTAAAGGCGAAAAACTTTTATAACTGCTATAACTCCTTTACAATTAGAGTTCATTGCTTTTATTAATTTTTGTAGGTCAAAATATGAAAAAGCTGATTATTGGATTGTGCCGCCACTAACTTAAGGGTCTTTCAAGTTGTATAGTAGCTGGGGGCGTATTGGTTAGAACTTAGGACTGGGGGCCAACTATGTAATTCGATTCTACCCATTTTCGATCTGTGATGTCAGTGGTCTTAGGCGGCGGAGTGTGTAGTGCATACGGCTTCTAAGACTGAGCAAATCTGATATCGTGGGTTCGATCCCTATGATGGGCATGTAGAAAGTTTTTCATAATAAAAAAATTGGATTAAGGCTCAGCACCACTAATAAGAGAAGACTGATGATAGGTGGCTTGGCACCCCTTGAAACAGCTGTATCTCTAGCCAAAATAAATGAATTATAAATTAATTCGTAAACAATTGGTGGTAGCACCTTTAAGTTGTTGTTGTTGTTCAAAAATTCAATGAAATTCGATTCTACTTTCAAATCTACTCGAAACCTATCTCCAGTTCTACATTCAGTTGGTAGGTACTAAGAATTAAATTAGAACCGAAGTAAGCTATGCCAACTCTTTTTCTTAAAATTTACCTGGGATGCATATTCAAGATGGTTGCGAACTAAGCAGTTGTAAAGAGTGAGGGTAACATGCGGGCTGTGAAATTCCTTGGCCTTGTTGACGATCAACTTTATATGGTCCGAAAAATCAAGATTAGAGGTAACATCAACTGCAAGGTCTTTGAAACCACGTATGCAGAGGTGTACATTATTGATAGCTAAGATAAATAAAAGGGGTCCTTCCCTGAGGAACGCCCGATTTGACTATGAAGGGGTCGGACAAAATATTTCTGAATTTAACTTGGTAGGAGTAGGATGACATAGTCATTTTTTAGCTGAATCTCCAACGTCACTTATTCAATTGATGATCAACAAGCACTTTGACTACTGCAGACTTTGGGAACTGGAAGTAAACACCGCTAAATTTAAAGACATGATGTAAAAAAAAAACCGATCAGGAAGATTGGCTTCAAATGAAAAATGGAAATATAACGGGCAAGATTTAGAAGTGGTAAAAAAGTATTTTTCAGTTTTGTTTTTGTAATTTCTTTCAATTACTATGGAAACGGTTGTTGTTTTTCTTTCGTATGATATTCAGAAAGTGTGTGTATTACTATGAAAACAAATGCATTTGTGTTTTGTTTGAAACAAAGATTTTTTTTAATTAGCTATATACAAATGTATGTACATATTAAATGCATGTAGATGAAAATTATTTTTGTTACGATTTCAATTAATGTAAAAATTATTTAAATCAAAAAATTGGTTTTAGTTTTTCATGATATAAAAACTCCATTGTTTAGATACAATATTATAATTTTAGGTCTACTGATCTGATTGTCAAGGTAAAGATCTTAAAATGGAGGAAATAAAAGAAGCTACATTCTAGGACCACCTTATTTAAGCTATAGAAAGGAGGAATATTATGGGATACGCAGTATATTCAAACTGTGGACTGCAAGCGAAATTAAAAAAGTTCAAGTTCATGTAAAATACTATACTGCCCCAAGCAGTTAGAAAGCTAAAAAAAAATAAAACAATTACTGCCAGGTTTGCAATTACATATTTACATAGTGTACCGTAAAACTTTATTAGAATGAAATGTTTTAGTTCGTTAAATTATATTTACGCGAATAATTCCGAACGACAACGAAACTCTTGTCTGTCTTAATTTATTTACATGGTGATGAATGAGAGTTTGGGAGAGCCTTAACGCTTATTTTGATTAGGTATAGATAAGTTTACAACCCAATATGATAAAGTACCTACATTTTCGATTTTTGCTCATACATAATTATTCTTAGCCAAATTTGAATGAAATAGATTTTTTTCAATTGTTAAAGATTTTTATTAAATCCTATGCAAATAAAGAATTTATGAACATAATTTTTCGACTAAATTGATAAATGAAACATTTTAAAAATCAAGGCAGTTAAAAAAATGTGTATAAATGGTCAAGATTTGATTGTAGACCTTTTTTTTTGTGTTTTAACTTTGCGTTGAATTTACATTTCACTAAAGTTAAGTATGTTGATACAAACTTTGTTTGCATGTGTTCTTTTGATGTTCAAAATGGAAATCAAGTGCATATGAAAAACTGAACATTTTTGGTTTGCTATTGTCTTTTAAGAAATAATTTTGTCAGAAATTAGAAAAGCTGAGAATTCAGCCTTTAAGTTCAATAGAATATTGTGGGGTTTTTCAAATTTGTTGAGATAAGTAGTTTTTATCTTAACTTAAAAACCGATTGGATGCGGAAATTTGAATTCAATTAATGTAATTTTGTCATTATGGTTAGTGGCTAAATATCTATATCGTTGGCCGAGAATAACTAGGTAGTATGTAGAAAATGATGCATAGCTTTCAATTAAGACATAGAGATATCGTGCATGCAGCTCTGGAATGTGTCTCGAATGTTTCGCTGCATGAGTAAAGCTGCACATCTGTTTTAATGTTCTGTTTTTCATATCGTGTCGGCCCGAACGGCTTAAATTATCGGGTTAATTAAGCACAAAAATAAATTAATAAGATAAGATGAAACAAAATTAAATCGAAAAATGAAGGTAAAGCTGCTTGTGTTAGACGATAAAGGTACATATTTTTCTTGAGTAAAAACTTTAAGGAACAATAGAATGCACAAAGTTCAGCTTGTTAGAGTTACATAAAAATGTAAAAATTGGAGATAAAGGAAAAAACTTGAATATATTTCAAAGCTTTTCCCTTATCTCCAATTTGCATACCTATTTTTGTGTTATTCTAACAGGCTGAACTTTAGCGTTTTATCGTCCCTAAAAATCTTTACTCTATAGAGTATATGTACATCATTCTCCCCCATTTTCACGGTTAATTGTTTCAATCGATTAATGTATCTTATTTCCTATTTGTCGGGGCTCAGAATTTTAATGAATTTGTACTGTACAAAAAAACATTTCGATATAACGAATGCACTCTAGACATTATATCATTATTTATACTAGACCACCACTCTTTCTTCTTAAATAATTCTCTTTGAACTTTCTCAACGCATGTTTATTTGTTTATTAAGATTTAAATATAAGTTAAGACAGTTTACCGAGCATTGAAATTATATAAAATAAAAAGTAGTTATCCCCTGCGAATTACAATACTTACATAACTACCTTACTCACAAAAAACATCTTTCTCAAAAATCAAAATGAACAAAAAACAACACAAGATTGAACCGTCACTTGACAAAAAAAAAAAAAAAACAAATAATAATCAATGCCCGATTTCATAAAAATACACTAAAATCCCTTAAATGTTATCAGACCTTTAAATATTTCCAGTTTCACCATCTAAAAAAGAAAATTTTAGGGATATCCCTGGATATGGAAATAGGTTGTTTCCCTCTCACATTCGAAATGCACGTGAAAAAGCATTATATGTAGAAAAAAAATGCTACGAAAAAAATTATATTTGAAGAACGGATTCCAATATGAACTCGGAATATTCTTGGACGTCTTACTTTATGTTGCTCTTCATCCTCAGATGAACAATCAATTATTCTAAAAAGAAACAAATTATGAAGGCTTTCCGAAACCAACGCGAAACATTCGGAACGAATATGCGATGACTGAACAATGTTTGAAGATTCACATCGCGCCAATGTGGGTGCTCTCATTTATCTCCATGTAAATAAATTAAGAAAGGCGAAAGTCTTGTCGTCGTTCGAAAGTATTCGCGTTGGCTTGGGAGAGCCTAAAAAAGATTATTATCTACACACAAACTATATTTTTGTTTCGACCTATTCACAATTTATATTTATTTGAAAGTGACTGCAAAATATCATCTATAATTTTATAACTCGTCGGCTGACATCTGACATATAAGACTTCACAAATCACACTTTTAAAATTTATTGAGACGAAAATGGGCTTTTAGTTTATAAGGGCATTTAAAAGCATTTTAAATTTAAAAGCACTTGGTGAAACCAAAAAATCCCATTTTAACTCTAAATGGGCTTTTAAATATTTAAAAGTCCTTTATGAAATCGGGCATAAGTCTCTTACTAGTCAACGTACAACGTATAAAGTTTTCAATCAAACTTGTCTCAAATACATAGTTTTTTTTTTCTATTTTTCAATATGCAAAACAAATCTTCACCTTAGCTATAAATCTTCATGTAGACAAAAATTTAAAAACAACCTATACCGATAAAGAAATATGCACAGACACATTTTCTTTCCGCGGGATTGAAAATTGTAAACAAATTTCAAAACAAAACAAACTATTGAAGCATCGTCGTCATGGATACCAATATAAAAAGGGAAAATTAAATTTATGAATATCCTTTTGAAAATGGGTTTGTGTACACAAAAAACCCCACATCAGCTATTTCGTTTCTCCTTTCCGGCACGGCCATGCGGCTGCGCTTTTAGTTGTGGTTCTATATTTATGTTTATTCAATGCTTGTATCTATCGACACTAAGTATCGAGTGTTTATCGCAACTGCAAGATCGATTTTATTTTACGGTGCACAAGTTTCGGGGGTACACAAATTTGAACCAGTGGAATATTTTCTTCGGTTTTTTCTGAGAAATATATTCTACCTACCAATCACTACGCCGAAATATATGTACTACCTGGAAACGGGTCTGAAAACGCTTTTCATATCCAAACTTAAACTATGTAAATGCGGATTATTTGATAAGAGTTTTTGAAATGGATGATTCTAGACTCCCTAAACGAGTTCTTCAGTATGCAGTTCACAACAAAAAAAAACTTCTTTGGAACGATTGGTTTAATCTCGCAGCCAATTGTGTTATAACGATAAATTTGGATGATCTGAATACTGAAAAGTCTATGGATGAGGTGATTTCGCTAACAGACGAAAACGAAAGATACACTTTCATTCAAAATTTTATGCCAAAAATACATACAATCTAAATGAGCGTAACTATTTCAACAATTCATACTCCTTTTTCATAGTAGGTAACATTTTTAAACTCAGAGGAGAGCTGATTAAACTAAATTATTTGCCGAATCAAATAGAAAGTTCAGGAGAATGTTGTCTTTGATGTCAATTTCCTTTTTCTACACGTCAATTATTTCGCCCGTTATGGACACATAATTTTATTTAGAACAAAATCTGAAATCTTTATTTTGCAATCGTCAACTTCAAGCCCAAATATCTCCAATTTCCCATGAACGATTTTGAAAATATTTTACTCATGTATCGGGCTTCACGTCACCTTTCATTTGATACCAAACTCGTTTGTGTATACTCTGGGCCAGAAATGGATATTAAGTACACAGACTATGTATTGGAGGGGGTCTTAAACTCATCAAAAAGGGAAATATACCTACGCATTTCTATCCTGAGGGGACATACTTTTTATGAAAATCTTCCGAGCTCTGTTTCTTTTGTTACGAAGAATATTCTTTTGTATACCAGTAATGGGAAAGCTTGAGTCCTTGAGTATTTTGAAAGTTTTTGAGGAACTATGTAATTGATACAATTTTTCAATACTTGATAAAATTAGGAAATTGCAACTTCAATGTCATCTGAAAATGGTATGTTTTCGATACCAGAATTTTTTAAATTCTCAGAAAGTTGCTGGAAATCGGCTTTCCGAAGGTCAAATAAAATGAAAAGTTTTGTGAATTACTATTTTCAAGTAAATGGCCGGCCATGTCAAGAAATATGTGTAAGGGAGGATCTATGTTCGATACAGCAGAGGTAGATTCTGCCACTACCATATTAACAGCGTCCGAAGAAAAAACTAAATCGAGTAATCGATTATTAAAATTTTTGATACGGCTTACTTGCTGTAAGTCCGTGGAGATAATATGGTCGAACAATTGTAGCTCAAGTTGAGATGAGGTTAACGAAGCTTCGAAATAAGACTCGTCCTCTGAATTATAATTCAGTTAATATGAAGGAGATTGACGTCGCCTAAGAGGGTAATAGTAGGTACTATCAAAACCAACAATGCCAATAACATGATCCAGAGCAAGCGAGAGCTCAACAAATACAAAAACCGCGCTTTTAAGAGGAATGTAGACATTCAAAACAAACAAATCTTTTGATTGCAGAGATATTTTGATGCAAATAAGTTCTATTGTAAGATTACGAGGGAATGTTATAAGAATTGTACGATGCGATGATGACACCACCTCCTATTAAATCTGAGTTATCGATATGCCTATCTTTCCTAAAAACTTGGAGCTCTTGATCAAATAGTTCCGTGTGCAAGATCGTGGCATTAAGCCAAGTTTCAGTGAAAGCGATTAAATCATATGGGAGAGCGGAAGAGATTTTAAAAATATTAGAAGTTTTACTACGAATCCCTCTTACATTTTGGTAGTAGAGGGAGAACCGTCTGAGTTTTTTTTTTTGAAGATAGAATACCAATAGTCTTTGTAGCCGCTCTTTGCCTAGGCGGGACTGTAAATTCTTTTACTAAAGTAAAAATATATACTTAAGGTACGTATCTTCTTCAAAATTCCTTTCATATTTTCATTAATATATCCCTCATTAGCTCAGACGAATTCGTCTGGTAAGAAATTTGTTTTCCCAAAATTGACTTGTTTGTTGCTCAAAATCTGGTCTACTATTGTTATATTTTTATATTTTCTGTGTCAGTAACCACAGCATCGTACATGCTTGCAATGTCTTGATTTTCTTCTTCATTGTTAAAAGGATCATTATTTTTTTTTTTTTAATTTAAAGGTGCGGAGTTATGATTTTCTGACCCTCAACTGACAGAATCAGACATTCCTTCACCGGACGGCTTGAACTAAATCAGGCAAATCAGGCACTTTCTCCTCGATTGAAGTGGATTTCTATTTACACGGACCACCAAGAAAAAAAAATAATTAGGGAGAATTTTTTTGAATTTTTTTTAACTTTTTTTCCACCCTACTACATCTTGCTGCGGTGCACCTTCAGCATTTAAATCGTTTTATACATTTGTCCATAAATATCATCATTGTAGGCGGTGCCGTAATAGTTAGTGCTAGGACTGTCATGCTGGATGTCTGGGGCCGAATTACCGCATCAGTTATCGAGTAATACGTGACTGAATTATGCGAGTTTGGCATTACCGCTCACGTTATGGAGTCATCATCCCCATAGGCTTTACTCGTTCATTCGATCACTGTTGGCACTCACTCGATCAGTCACTGATGCCGTAATTTGGCCCCTGGGTTCAATTGCCAGCCTCGTCCACCTAAAAAAAATCGGCAACTGCCTCTTTCGATTAAGTCACAACCCCTCCAAAAGTAACTAAGGTGCCTCTCACCTTAGCCTTCCATTCCCATCCTCCCCTTATGGTCCACACAATTCCAGTCCATCAAAAGCACTCACGGAAATGGCAAGACACCATAGGCCTTGGTTCTTCACGAGCTGTCGCGCCATCATAGTTTATTTATTCTCAATATAAAAATCATCAACATAACTTCTAATGTCAATTTGATGGGATGACACGTAACTAAGAAGTTGTTGAGGTGTTGAAAATACATTCTCGTGTATCTTTTATGGATTGACAAGTTTCTCATCAAGCAAAACTTAGGTACTTAAACCAAAATCCATGAGTAAAACTTTGTCGATCTCGATTGTGTCTTTTAGCGGTGTCAACATATATTACCTACGTACATATTCTATCTTCCTATAGAAATACCAATACCTACCGATAAAACTTTTCACTTAAACGAAAATACTTTTTTATCTTGTTTAAAATATTTATATACCTATACCAGCTTGTTCTTCGCTTAAACACACTATCAGCATACCTTCACCACCCGGAGAAAAGAGTTTCAGTGAAATATTTCCATCCATCTGAGTTTCAGAAACAAAACAAAAAAAAAATCCTCCAAGGATCCCGCGCAAATAGTCCTTTAAGCAGAATACAAAAAAGTTCAACATTAAATAATATCAGCTCTTCACAACACAACCCGAGGAATAATAAATTTTAGACTCGCACACAAGAATAAAAGATACTCTGACACAAATCGCACCCTCGAGTGATAAAACAGTGCGCACCCCAATGGAATATCAAAAATCTATGTCAATCTACAACTCCATTTCCTCGCAATGGTATAATGTGCTGCTCTTTCACGTTCAGTAGTCGATTCTTCAGTGGAATCTTTGAAAAAAAGAAAAAGAAAACAGAAGTTTTGCATTCAGCTGCTTTCAGAGGGACAAAGTCAGCTAACAAATCTCAAGCAATACACTGCTGATTTTCACCACCACATATATTTTAAACAAACGCGTTTCGTCAACAAGGTGGATTCATTTAAACAAAAAAACGAACCAGCGAATCATTTTGGTTGATGTGAAATATAGAACGTTGATTTGGATAAAAACCCAAGAACAGAAAACAATGCACGTTTAAAGCAGAGCAGCTGCAGAGGACTATGGAAAAATCTTTTGATTCTATTGAATTTTTAATTATTTTATATCGAGTTTATATAGTTTTTATTGCGTTAAAATGCCGAACCTAGCACCTCTTCTTGGTACTTCTTGTTATTTGATGATTGAGTTGAAAAAAATATTTTCGACGTTGGATGGCTACAATCGCAAGAGATCACCAGGTCCTTTTCCGATCAAGTCTCTAATAACCTCTTACGAAGTCCTATGCCGATGGCATCAAGTATATTGTGAACCAGCGGCAACACTGCCAAGCAGCTATCAGAGATGCCGCCTCTGGTGTGCTGCGTTTTACACGGCCACCACAACGAAACCCCTGGTTTAACGATGAGTGCCGGCAAGTACATGCAGCTAAGCAAGAGGTGTACAAAGCAGCGCTGCACAGAAGGACTAGAACTGCTCGCGAGCTCTACGTGCGGAAGAGGAGAGAGGATAACCGGCTTCTCAGAAGGAAAAAGAGAGAGCATAAAAAGCACGCGATCGAGGAGACAGAAGGATGCCATAACAGGAATGAGGTTCGGAAGTTTTACCAAAAGGTAAAACAAACATCTTCTGGTTACAAACCCCGAGCCGAAGACTGCTTGGAAGATCAAGGGAACATCGTGGTGGAACCGCAGTCTATGCTGAGGATATGGAAAAACCACTTTTCCAAACTCTATAACGGCGATGACGAACCAAATTCCGCTGCTAGAGCGAGATAGTACCATTTCACTTAGGCGACCAGACCAACAATTCCGCCCACCCGACCTCGACGAAGTAAAGATAGCTATATCTAAGCTTAAGTCTAACAAAGCTGCTGGAGCTGATGGCCTCGCTCCAGAACTATTCAAAGCGGCAGGCGATGACTTGGTTATAGGAGTCTGCACCAGTTCATCTGCAAAATATGGTCGGAAGAAATCATGCCCAATTAATGGAACCTTACATTGTTTCCCCAATCCTCATTAAAGAAGACCCTCTGAACTGCGCCAACTACAGATGCATAAGTCTCCTTAACATTTCCTACAAGATCCTTGTTGCCGTTTTATGTGATCGTCTGAAGCCGTTCGTCAACAACACCTGATAGGTCCATAATAGTCTGGCTTCAGACCAGGAAACTCCACCATCGACCAAATATTCCCTTTACGGCAGATCTTGGAAAAAAGCCCAGGAGCTTCAAATCAATACCTACCATCTTTTCATCAATTTGAAAGCCGCGTATGACAGAATCTATAGAGACGAACTATATACATCAATGTCTTGTTTTGGCATCCCTGGAAAACTTATCCGTTTGTGCAGGATGACGATCGAGAACGCCAACACATTTAATGACAAAAAAGGTTTTAGACAAGGCGATGCATTGTCATGCGACTTTTTCAGCATCGTTCTGGACAGAATAGTGCGAAAGTCAAGCGGCCCAATCTTTCAAAGTTCAGTCCAATTACTCGGATATGCCGACGATATTGACATAATTGGAAGAAAGCAGCATGATGTCAGTGGAGCGAAGAAGATGGACTTAGTGGTCAACGAGGGCAAGACCAAGTTTATGCCGACACTGAACACCGACGTCTTGCACAGAACGTCACCATAGACAGCTATGACTTTGGGGTAGTTAAGGATTTTGTCTATCTAGGCGCCACTATTAATTCAGACAACGACACCAGCGCTGAAATCAAACGGAGAATATCTCTTACCAATCGCGGCTTCTTTGGACTAAGAAGGCAAATGAGTAGCAAAACCCTCTCTCAAGCAACTAAAGTGTCCCTTTACAAGACACTTATCATCCCGGTCCTTATATATGGCGCAGAGGCATATGGACCTTTTCAAAACTGGATATTGGATGTTTCGAGAGGAAAATTCTCTGGGTGATTTTTGGTCCCTTCTGCATAGATGGTAAGTGGAGGAGAAGATACAATCACGAACTGTACGGGCTGTACAAGGGTACAGCGAGACTGACCTGGTCAAACGAGTTAAGGTCCAAGGTCTTCGAGTCCAATCCCGAGGGACGGGGCAGTAGGGGAAGACCGCGACTCAGGTGGCTCATACAAGTGGGAGAGGACCTCAACCAACAACTTGGCATGCAAAACTGGAGACAGCTAGCTAGGTACCGAGCTGATTGGAGAGGCATTTTGGTTGAGGCCCTGGTCCATCCCGGACTGTAGCGCCACATTAAAAAGATGAAAAAGATAAGTTGAAGAAAGTAAAAATAAAATACATAGATTTTGTTCAAGTTGATTTATCTACAATTTTTCAACTTAATTGAACTTATTGTCTAATTGTCAATTCAAACCCATTTTTACAAGACGTCAGATTTAAAAGGGGTCGATTTGTAGTTCAATCTTACTTCAAACCTGATTCATCTGATTTTTCTTGTATTCCTTGACGACTCTTTCACCCAAACTATATTTTTTTTTTTATTTGTGTTTCTTCATCATAATTTGAACACTGCAATAATAATTGAGGCTAATATTTAGCCTTTGTAACTCATTTTCTAAACAATTTAATTAATCCGAATCGTGAAACTGTCCTTATGCAAAATATTGATTTTGACAGTTGAAGTTTGAAGCAGAGCAGTAGTTTTTCAATTGAGTTCATGTTTAGTGAGTCATCAATTAGTTGACAGCTGGGCGGGAAACGAAATTTAATTGTGTTGATTGTGTATAGGCTGCTTTATTTATTCGAACTAAAAGAAGTAGCTAGAGAAAATTAATTCTTAAAATATCGCCAGTAGATAATAGTTAGTTTTGAGATTTAACAGTGTTGTTTTACACGACAAACTTTCATAGGAAAGAGGTCAGTTCAAATCTGAATTATTTGATACGGTTTGGAGTTCCCTCGTTAGACTGTATGCAGTGATAATAGATGGGCTATCAAATACCTATTTGATTATATATTTTGGAGAAAAATAGTGTATTTCGTTCCAAATATCACTCAGTTGCCATCAATAGCATTTTTCCGAAGCAATAAAAAGTCTCAACATTTTTTATCGGTTTTTAGTCCATCGTTGCAAGTCGGTTTAAATTTGTATTCAGTTTCAATTATTCGGTTCGGTGTTTAGGGATTCAGTTTTCAGTCTTCATTTTCGGTTCGACTCTGCAACAACAGAACAAATAGTATCTACATACTACATTCAGTTTCAGCCCGAGTCGATGCCAAACCAAAAACCGAATATGTATACTGAAACCGAACCCAAGTCAATTTTCTTGCTTTCCTCTAGAACACATACCGAACCGAATTGTCATTCAGGTGAAAGAAGCAAACTCGGCTGTCGGTTTGAAAAAAAATTTACTCGGTTTGTGCTTAACTGGGTTTAGTTGCATTAAAGCTAACTCGGTTTCAAAAAATTCAACTAGGTTCAACTCGTTAAACTCAGTTTGTGCATCATAACTCGGTTTGAATCGATTTAATAAATCGAGTTGACACATCACTTGTTATTAAATGTCTAAAGTTTAATTAAAATCGTTGAAGCTCATTTCGATAAAATTTGAAAAAAAAAAAACAAAAACAAAATTGTTATATGGCAGCTACCAGTTCTAGATTAGTTAAAACAAAAATTCGGATATCCCCTATAGGGAATCACATAAAAATGCTCTGTACAAAATTTGAAGCAAATCGACCCACCCGTTTAGGCTCTCGATCAAATTTTGTTCGTTAAATTCGAAAATCAAAAATACCTGACTCGGCACTCCACACTTTGAACTCAGCATTTACCAATCCGCCTAATGCACTTCGCACTCCACACTTAGAAATCCATCCTTTACACTAAACACTTCGCAATTTGCACGCCAAACTTTACCCTTTTCAATATGCACTTCGCACTTCACACTTCGAACTCCGCACCTGGCACTACACCACTAAGTAATTTTCACTCAACACTTCGCACTTTTCAAATCGCGCTTCGCTTTTGGCATTATGCGCTTAGCACCCCACAATTCGTACCTACTTTTCAATTCACACTTCTCACTATGCACTTCGAACTCCTTACTTGGCACCACACAACTCGCAATTTTCACTCCGCACTTCGCATTCTGGGGTCCACCCTCTTGAACTCCGCAGTTCGCACTCGCCATTCGTCACTTCGCAATTGTCACTTATCACTCCAAGGTTAGGTTAGGTAAGGAGGGGCGTGCACAACCCGAAGGCTGTAGCGTGCACGGGGGCCTATTGGTGCATTGTGATCCCCTTAATATATAAAGCAGAGATGCTTCCAACTAACGACTTGCATAGACCGGTTCATTTACGAACCAACCTGTGCTGTCTATATATTTCCTCATGTTTGCCATTGAGACCTGCGCTAGATCGTCCAGTTCTCCAACAAATCTTCTGCTTTGTGATAATCTGTTCCAATTCTGGTGCTGGTTGAACAATGTCTAAAGGTTCTGGTTGTGTATAACCTGAGTCTTCAGGATTCTTACAGCCAAGGAAATGCGTTTCCATAAAGAGTTCAAGTGTTTCTTGGCACGAGTTCGACCATGATCCATCGGGATGTTTAATATATCCCGGAATCGCGGGGCTGGACGCAAGGATCTTTCGAAGTCTAGCCGCTTCACTTGTGTTCTCAATGGACTCGCAGTGTCTAACCCATGAATCCTTTCTGGCCTTTCTTAGATCTTTAGTGTATGAGTTAAGTTCGGCTCTATAAGAATTCCAGTCCTCCTCTACTTTACTCAGTTTGGCTTTATTGAAAAGTTTTCTGACCCCTGTTCGTCGTTTCTTAAGCTCACTGTTCCACCATGGTGGATTAGTGGGTCCAATGTTACGAGATATGGGGCAGTGTCTTTCGAAGGCCGTTCTCATTTTACTAGTAAGGTTTTGAACAACAGTATCAATGGCTGAGGTTGTCGAAAGCGTTTCGTCCTCAGGTGGATCGATACGTTCGCTCAACCAGTTTGAGTACTCTGTCCAATTTGTTCTAGTTGGGTTTCTAAAAGGCTTTTTATCTTTTGGGTTTCTGTCTAAAGTAAAGAGTATCCTAAAGTGATCCGAGAAGGATTCATCAGGTGAGACTCTCCAATTCCCTACAGAAATGTTCTCATTATTACTCACAAGAGTGAGGTCTAGAATCTCTTCCCTGTTTTTATTACGGAATGTTGGGTGGTCACCCTTATTACATAACATAAGACTGGAACAGAGAATGTATTCAAAAATTGACTCACCCCTTTTGTTTATATCCTTACCTCCCCATTGAGTGTGGTGGGCGTTGGCGTCACATCCCATCACCAAAGGTGTCCCTCGTGCTGTGGTGTACTCTACAAGATCGCGGACCGTCTTTGCTAGGGGTTATCTTCATCGTACGGCATGTACGTTGACGCCAAGACGAAGTTGCCTTCCTTGGACTCAACGCTGATTGCCACGTTATCTCTGTTGCTGTACCTAGATAAAAAGAAAGCATTAATTGATTTTTTCGCTAGAATACAACTCCTAATTTCACCTTCTGACGTGGAGTGGAAAAGGTTGTAGTTTTTTGACCTCAATCCTTGTATCTGATTCTTTCGAAGCCAGGGCTCTTGGATTAAGGTCACATCCACGGTCTCCTGAGACATGTAGAGCATTAGGTCGTGCGTTGCTGCTTTAGCGTGATGCAAATTTATTTGCACCACCAGCAGCTTTTGACTCCCCTTTGCCATCATGCCTCCTTACCTTTACGGTTCCAAGACAGTATCTCAACACGTCTCCTTTCTCTTTCAGGAGAAGGTCAGATTTCTTGTCTATTACAAACAAGAGGTCCTTCCCTTCCCCGCTGTTGCTCTTTCTGGAAGTCAGGAGCTTCCATTCTAATATGGAAAACTCTTTATTCTGTTTCGCCAGCAGTTTGATTATAGATAAGTCCTCGTGCGTGGCAGGAGGGGGAATCCATATTTTAACCTGCTGGCGAAGTGGTAGAGCTGTGACGGGAAGAACCCCGAGAGAAGCGCCCTCCCACAGTTCGCCAATATTGGCGATTGTGTGAGTGAGGAAGTCCAAGGATTTCTGGTCCCCACAACAAACCACTTTCACTCCTTTCAGCCATCCAGCTCCATCGAAAATATAGTCATCAGAACTATCATTTTCGGATATTGCCATCATGGATTTGAGGATTTCGTTTTCTACAAGTAACCAATTTTTAGCCGTGATTTTCCCATCCTGGTCGTCTCGACTTATTATGGCCACCTGCAGATCGATCGGGGTGGTGTCAAAACTGTTGGTTTTTAGCTTTTTCGAACCTTCAGTCGTGTTTGCCTCCTCTGATCTCATTCTTTTTGATGATCCTGGCTTCGTTCCAGAAGATTTGCCTACCTGTGCTTCCTCGTTCCTTTTCGGGTTCGATGCAGCGTTGGTCTGCCGTTTCTTACTGGAGGTCGCCAGTTTCGTAGTTGAGCCAGTACGAGCAGTAGGGTTATTACCAGCCTGTTCACGGTCTATCTTTTTAGGGATAGACTTAGACGTGGCAGCATTTACTCTTTCGCTGTCTGGCTTTTTAGCGTTCAAATGTTGGGGGGAAACAATGGGTACAGCAGCAGTTATTGCTAACTGACGTTCATAGTTTCTCACCAACTTCCTATGCTTTTTCAAAAGGGCCTTGTCTCTCGAACTGAGAGTAGTTGGATCCTTTTTCTCCGTAGCACTCACGAATCTTTTAGAGGATCTGTAGTTACTGCGTTGCCTCGAAGCTTTGAGGGGTGCAGTAGGCTTCAGCTTAGTCTCTTCTGGATTCGATTCTTCTAGCAACTCATCCTCGGTTTGACTTCCTATAGAAGGAGGTTCGTTCAAGGTCTCCCTACCGTCAATAACCAAGCTATCTAGAGCAGGAAGAAGAGCCGCTGTGAGGTTGAGCACATTGGGTTGTCTTGTTAAGCCGGGCTTGTTTGTATTTTTGTTTACTTCTTTTTTTGTCACTGGCGACTTAGCTTCTTGCGAAGCCAAGCCCTCGCCGACAGCCGTGACTTCTGCCGACACTTGAGTGTATATCCCCACCCTAATTTCTTTCCCGAGTAAACTTTCTTCCATTTTATTTTGTTGGATGAACATCCCTGTTTTTTGTTGGTTTTTCTTAGTTGTATGTCCCTGCAGCTGGATTGCTGGAGGGTCAAACGTAAGCCCCCTCGCCACCGTCAAGGCGAAAACCGTGAGGGGGACCACTCCAAACTCGAAGGCCAAACTTGCACTCCACACTTTTCACTCTGCACTTCACACTCACTCTACACTGCATTTCACATTCAGCACTCCTTACCATGCACTCCATACTAGACTTGAGTGAAATTAAATTAAACGTTAAAAATTCAAAGCAAAATTTTAGAATGTACACGGATCAGTTTTGACCAACTGTCTTGAGTTGTATATTCACTGACTCAACTTCGTCGACACTTTCTTGAGTGATGCTGTACCATGCTAATGCCATGTCGCTCTTGTGGTTTAAGCATCGAAAAACTAATGTCTTAAGCTCATATCACAGGATATCTCAGCTTCTATTTGCAATAGAACCTAGAACAGTGTTTAGTTTTGTGGGACACAATATTCTAAAATGTCACAATGCCAATGTGAATGCCTTCATTTCCATCATCATTTATGCTGGAATCCTAATTGAACTAGTCCATAATTGTAGAATTCAAAGAGATAGTACCAATTACTTCATTAAAGCAAATTTATGTATTAATTTTACCAGAAAAAATTTATCAGAAGATGTTAAAGTTTTATTAAAACTAAATGCACATGCACATATTCCAGCTAGCAGTGCAGCGCTTGAGTCCTTGGAAAACATAACATGCAATTGTCTTGATTCTTAAAGCTTCACTTTGTAATGACTTACAAGCAAAACAATATATGTGTCCACAATACACATGCATAAGGTCGCCGGGCTTTTCTTATCTTCAAAATAAACTTTTGCTCTAGGGATGAAAAACGGAATCCAGTGTGATACATGACTCTAATCTTGATCCTTTGCCATGTTGCTCCTTATTATGTGTGTGCTCCAGAAATAAATGTAGAGCAGTGACATGAACTATTTTTTTTTTTTTTTTTTTTTATTTTCCTCTGGTCGCATCTTGCAGCTATATAGGAAAATCTTCTCCGATGCATTCATCATGACAACTTTCCACAGAATTTCACCGCAATAACTTGCACAACTAATCCAAAGCTATATATATGTATGCAATGCATGCATAAGCAAATAAGGGAATTCTCCAACATATTTTCATTTTATGCAGGTCCTTATTTTTGTTGCATTTATATGAATACTCGTACATATATTTATGAAGAGTTATTATATGCCATGTGAATTTTAGCTGCCTTTTTAGTCTTCTATGAATATTACAGTTAAGGTTTGGCTTGGAAAAAAAAATTAATGAAAATATTTTTTCCAGTCGCTTTTGAAAAATTCTTTGATATCATTTTTGTCTCCTTCTTTTTTTTTTAAATGTAAACCCGTCTAAATAAACATTTGAATTTTTGTTCAGGACAAGTTACATATTAAGTTTTTGGACATTTTTAGATACCCATTGCCTTTTGGACTCGTTTTGAGTTTGTTTTCGGTTAAGTTAAGTTATCGGTGTTAATGAGGGAATTACACGTATGCATACCACAATTTATTTGCCCACGTCAGTAAAGGGATTGAAGACAAACATCCAAGGAAATCACAGGGTGGGCCAAATAAGTTTTACCAATGTTGAACACCAATAACTTTTTGATATTTAAAATTAATTATTTTGTTTTAGGCCCTGTTTATCAGTGAGAGATTATCCTAGTTTTGGGGTTAAGGCCGAGTTACCTCATGCAACAATTTAGATCCCTAGCTAACTTAACAAAGTTGGCTAGTTAACTTTAGATTTCAGCTAATCTATATTTCTGTATTTCTGAAAGGTGCATTATGTCAAAAAATACTGCACTGAAAAAGTACTTGTTAGTTTATTAGGGATTAAAGTATTTGCAGGATTAACTAACTCTGATTTAGAGTTAACTCATGCACTCAAAACTGAACCTTAGATATCCAAATAGAGAGATTTAATAATGAAATACTATACACGATCGCACAGCGAACAAAAACTGTGCAATTATCTCTGGAAATGGTGTTCAAAATGTCCCAACAGCTGCGACAATTCGTCCTGAGGTGACCAAATTTTAACGATATGAGAATATTAGAGATGTGAGAGTTATGGGGAGACCTCATGATAGACGATCGGTATAGGTCGAAAACATCCAGGTCGTTGCGTGGCACAATTTTGAAGAAACATCTCCACGTGTCCCCTAACAAAATTCCAGTTGATCCAAAAGCTCAATCCTGGCGATCCAGAATAACGTTTATAGAGTACTTCTGAGCTGTTTGCATTTAAATAGGAAGGTCTTATTAGGCCTACCCTGTACCTTCCATCCGGGAAAACAATAACGATTTCAATTTTCCAATACCCTTGGGCGTTTGGTTTACTCTACACACATATATATCTGCTTTATTTGAGTGACGAGTATAAAAGTTTCGATTGAGAATTGCTATACATTCGACTCCGCTTATATGCACTCCGATTAAATGAAACTTTTGGTTATATGCAACAAGAAATTTGATCAAGGTTTTTTTTTCAAGGCTTTTTCACACAAATTAGTACAGATAACTGCACTCCACTTTTTTGAAAACTCCCTTTAATTGAAACATTTTTCTTTTTGAAGTTTGAACACACTTCTCATCGTTCCAACCCTTTTAACTGTCACAACTATTTATTAAAAATTGGTTTGTTTGTTGATCGAGGTTGTTAATGATTTATTTTTCTATGCATATTTGAAAATATTTCGCATACACATATACATATATACAAAATAATGAAATTGAACAAAGAAAAAACACGAATATTTTTATTTTGTTAAAATATTTTGTAATTTCAAATATAGGGTTTTCCAATAAGAGGTGTTATTTTGATATTCAAAGAAAAATGGCATTTTTTGAGATAAATGATCGGATGTTTATTTCAGTATAAAGAGGAAGGTATGGCGGAACACAACATCAGCGAAATGGCCGCCACGACCACGCTTACAGGACCATATCCTTTTCATGAAATTTTCCATAACCAAATCGCAAAGTGGCTGCCCTATGTCCTCGATAGCCTCACGAATTCCATCTTTGAGGTCTTGAATCGACGCTGGGCTGTTGGCGTAGACCTTATCTTTCACGTGGCTCCAAAGGAAGAAGTCGCAAGGTGTTAAATCACAAGATCTCGGTGGCCAATTGTGATCACCTCTTCGAGAGATAACACGGTCCGGAAACTTTTCCCGTAAAAGATCGATGGTTTCATTGCTTGTGTGGCACGTAGCGCCGTCTTGTTGAAAGTAAACGTTGTCCAGATCAATACCATCCAATTCCGGCCATAAAAAATCATTAATCATCTCTCGATAGCGCAATCCATTGACCGTAACTGTTGCTCCAGCCTCATTTTCGAAAAAGTAAGGTCCAATGACCCCGCCGGACCATAAACCGCACCAAACAGTCACGCGTTGACGATGGAGAGGCTTTTCAATAATAACTCTTGGGTTTTCCGAGCCCCAGATGCGACAGTTTTGCTTGTTGACGTAGCCTCCGAGGTGGAAATGGGCCTCATCATTCAAGATGATTTTTCGATGAAATTCCGGATCATTTTCATGCATTTCAAGGACCCAATCAGCAAAGACACGACGTTGTTGATGATCAGCCGGCTTGAGTTCTTGTGTTAACTGAACTTTATAAGCCTTAAGACCCAAGTCTTTATGCAAAATACGGTGTAATGACGTTTGTGGAATGCCTAATTCCAAAGAACGACGAGGAATGGACAAACCTGGGTTTTCTTCAACACTTTGGGCTACAACAGCAATATTCTCAGTTGTTCTTGAGCGACGTGCACGGGTTTTATTCTTCACATCACTAACTTGTCCCAACAGCTCGAATTTGTCCACCAATTTCTGTATTGCGGTCCGACAAGGTGCTTCACGACGACCCAAAAATGTTTTAGTTTTACGAACCGTCTCTGCCAAATTTTCACCATTTTTATAGTGAATTTTAATAATTTCAATGCGTTGTTGAAGCGTGTATCGTTCCATTTTTATTAATGGCATAGTTTACTACTTGTCAAATGTCAAAAATGACAGCTTCAAAAGTGACAGCTACCGAAATAGCGGGCTATTCAAAATAACACCTCTTATTGGAAAACCCTTTAATTTTCATAACTTTTATTAAATGTTAAGATTTAGCGACGCGTTTCGGAGTGTACCTCCATCTTCGGGCGAATAACTTAATTTGACGTTGGTGTGAGCCAATGTGTATTGTTGTGTAATTGCAGAATATGTTGTTGTTTATTTGTTATTCGTTCTGTACTCTTTCTGTTTAAACTTTAATTGCTGTGTCATATAGTTGGTTTGTTTTAAATGTAAATTTATCGTTTAGTAGTTTGTCTTGTTCTAGTTTGCTTGCCTTGTATATCTCGTATTCTTCTGTCGCGTCCAATATTTTCCCTTTCCTACATATATGCATGGGTAGCAGGTTGGTGTCGAAATCAGTATAATTATGATAACATGTAATCAGATGTTGGGCGAATGTGGGTTTCGTGTTTACTTTCGGTTTAAGGCCTGGTCAAACAGAGCGCGGGCTGGCGGTACGGGCAGAAGGCGTAGTTGCTCACCGCGTTCTGTTATGTCAAACAGAACGCGGGCAGCTGACGGCGTTCTAGTTTCTTCAATATTTTTCTCTTGAATAGTTGCCCGGTGTGCAAAAAAAAAAAAAAAATATAACTATGAGCAGCAGTTCTGACGAAGATGAAGTGCTTCTTCTCCTTTCCCTTGCATCAAGAAAAAGAAGAAAATCGGTGCACGAGATCAATTCAAAAAGACCATACTATGGTGAATTTCATCGTCTATGTAAGGATGTCTCGGGAACAATTCGAGACCATACACACAATCATCGCACCGAGGATTTCATAACTGACAACTAACTGGAGAAAGCCAATATAGGAACTAAAGAAAGGCTGGCGATATTTTTAAGGTAAGAATGTGTCATTTATTGTCATACATTTTGTACATGCGAGTTTAAACTTTAAAGTGACAAGTAAAAGTTTAAAGGATTGGTTTAAGAGCTCAAATGGTGCCCTGCATTCTCATACATCTCCTTCAAAGTTGTTGCTTGTGTTGAGGATTTACCTACTGCTGAGAACATAAGTGGTGGCGTCCGCATTTCATAATGAATATGAGGTGAGCGATCTGATTCTCCATAAAATTAACTTGGGTAATCGGATTTCGATGAACCTGATGAGTACACTGGAGACGGTGGTGTTGGTCGTCCAATATCCATTCTATCACAGGAACTTTGAGGCGAATGGTACTCATTGTTTCTTGACCATATAGATTCACTATTTGAAGTCGACAATACGGGCATAATGGCTTGGAATAATTGAAGGCTGAGAGTTCAGCCTTCCCAAATAGTTGAGCTAACTCCATCTTCAAAATAGTTTGAGTTCGAAGCGGAAAATTTTTGAAAGTTTGGGCATAGCTCAAAAAGAGATGATCTACGTAAAGGTCATGTTTTTCCTTCCTTTTGTTATCCTTCTTTTGGAGATAGTCCAAGACTGCATTTACGTCTTCGTGGACACTTTTTCTTTTTTTTTCGTGGGAGGTGACTGCACTTCAAGACTATCTGGAATGATCTCTTTAAATTCCTCTTCATCTCTACTTATTTGTTCTATGATGATAGCTTCCACATTGGACGATGTCGGCCGAGGAATTAGGGAATCATGTAAAAAATTCATGTGGTCAGCCGATGGCCAGTTTTTATATTTTTTTTTGCAGAACCTGTTGAACCTTTGAGGTGCTTGAGATATTTGTTATACGAGTCTCTTAAATTTTTCCATTTTCCTTTTACAGCCTCACCTATCAAATATAAAATAAATCTATAAACAGTACAGTCAAACTAAAAAAATAGGAAAAATAAAAAATAAAACGCAATTTTGATAAAAACAAAGTACCTAATTAGCTGTTTTTGGTTATGCCATTTATCGGGTTTTTTCAATAAAAGCGCTACAAAAGTTTTTTTTAAATAAAACAAAAACCGTTTTAGATATCAATGAAATTCTTTATTCTTGCCAAAGTACGTTCCATGCCATTATGTATGAAACTCGATTTCTTTTGCATGACCACCACGGGCACGCTTGCAGAAGTCCAGACGCTGAAACCAATTTTCGACAGTTTTCAAGCATAAATCGGCCGATACTGCTGCAATTTCAAGTTCGATATTCGTACGAAGTTCATCAATTGTCGCTGGCTTGTTGGCATAGACCATAGACTTGACGTAGCCCCACAGGAAATAGTCTAACGGCGTCAAATCGCACGACCGAGGCGGCCAAGCGACTGGACCATTTCGTGAGATAACACGTTCTCCAAACTTGGCTTCCAATAAATTGATTGTGACATTCACTGTGTGGCTTGTGGCGCCGTCCTGGCGTCGTTTGCTGTTGAAAAACCCTTTACTATGTTATTTACTATTATCTCAAACTCGCAACATTACTTCCAACCTTAACCTTCAGTTGATCTTGCAAAAAAAAACAACATTATTTTTATCTGAGAAAGACTTCAACCAAGGCACAAATTCATTTCTAGTTGAAATAAATTTGGTTTTTAGAAAAAGTTTATCAAGACCATTTGATTTGGATTCCGAAATTCTGAGACAAAAATTTCTTGGATTCATTTCTGTTCGTTTGACATTCAAGTTGTAATTTTTCAGAGGTGTAAATTCAAATTAAAGACTGACTGTTGGTAAATATTTAAATTAACTTTCCTTTTTCATTATTTTAAATAATTGTTTTGCTTTAAATAATTAAATATTTCTAGTTTAATTTCTTAATTGATTTCATTCTCATACTAATTAGCATTATTTTGTCTCTTTCAGATATTTGGCCACTGGTGATTCGTTCCAAACCATTGCCTTTTCCTTCCTAGCAGGACGATCGACTGTCTGGTCTGCACTATTGTCAGAGAAGTTTGCAAAGAACTATAGAATGCCTTACAGCCACTTTTTTTTACCCCGGCCAACAGAAAATATTTGGAAGCAAATTGAAACTGGGTTCTGGGAAAGATGGAACTTCCCAAACTGCGTTGGAAGCATAGACGGGAAGCATGTTCGGATAAAATGTCCAAAAAACAGTGGATCAAGCTTTTTCTGTAACAAAGATTTCTTCTCTATTGTTTTACTGGCTATTGTTGATCATGACTATAAATTTGTGGTAGTCGATGTTGGCAGTTATGGCAGACATAGTGATAGCAGTATTTTTCAAAAATTCCGCGTTTTATCGTGAGTTTTTAAAAGGCAAGACTATTCTGCCTCCGAACCACTACCTGGGACAGAAACTTTGGCTCCTCATGTACTTATAGGGGATGAAGGTTTCAAATTGGAAACATTTTTAATGCGCCCTTTTCCTACCCCTTTACTGCATGCATTAATATTAGCGGACACAAAAAAAAAAGCTTTACATGGGTTCTTTGGGTTGTTTCAAAACATCGTTCATTAAAAAAAAAAAAAAAAAAAAAAAGTTAATTTGTTTAAAAAATAAGAACACAAGCCAAATTTGGCTTCGTACGCAGTAAGGGGTAAGAAAACTTACACATTTTATTTATTCACTTTATGTAAAGAATACAAGAAAAAGATAACAAAAGATAAACATCTTTCATTCAAAAACAAAACAATTAATTTTATTAAAAAATAGATAAGAATTAATTCAAAGACGGCCCATTATGCGCCGTGGAACCGAGAAAAACAATTTCTTTTTTCGTTATAGCATAAACTAAATTCACATTTTTGACAAAAAGTAAATGAACGGCCATTACAATTATTTTGGCACATTTGACGATTTTTTTTAATTTGTGGAAAATGACCAAGGTTATCGTAACGTACTGAAGGAAGAGGGAAGTCTTGATGCCTTGCAGGGGCCCTTCTTTTTGGCGTGGCTGTCGGTTTCGTGATGGTAGTTGGAGTTCTAATTGATATTGGAGTGCCAGTAGTTTCAGGAGTTCTAGGAATAAGTTCATTACAAGGTCGGCCGCGTCTTTTCACAGGTAGCTTATCAGCCTTGCATAAGTGCTCCGCAACAGCAAGTTTAAAATCAAATAACGGTAAGTGGAAGTCGTTCTCACGACGCCAAATAATCCACGCATTCACTGTACATAAGTCTATCATATGAAAAAATATTTTTTTGTACCATTTTTTGGATCGCAAAGGAATACGGTATAATCCAAGCATTGATATATATATACTTGTTGTATACCTCGACAGATATAGGAGCGGAAATATTTTGGTACTGCTTATCCTTTCTGAAATAACGTCTTCTTTCTACAACTGGTTCGCTACCAACATACGGCGACATCATGCTGACAACTTTGTTGTCAAACCAGGAAACCAGACTCAATTTAACTTCATCAATCGTGGCCACTTTTTCAACCATGCTTCCACGTCCCCCTTTTTTCAGCTCCTCAGTCGGCATTCTTGAATTTGGCACTCTGTTGAGCCTTACGGTACCCAGTGGCAAGAGCCCATTTTTGAACAAAAGAACCTGCAAATTCGGGCTATTGTACCAATTGTCAAAAAATATTTTGTGGCTCACATTTTTTTCCACTGTCGATGTAAGTCTTGATACAACATTTCCACTCACGCCAAATCAGGTGACCCGTCAGGAATTTTGTTGCTCTGTTCTCCTGCAAAAATATCAAAATCGTAACTGAAACCAGACACTCCACTTAGCACTTGGTTCTTGTAACCCCATTTGTGAGGTTTGGCTGGGTTATATTGTTTTAGTTCATGCCGACACTTAGTGGGTATTATTTGTTCATCTACGGCGAGGAACTCCTCTTTTGGAATCAGCAGTAACCGCTCCCTTATTTTCTCTAAGAGTAGCCTCACTTTGAACAGTTTGTCATATCCTTCTGTCCCATATTGTTTAAAATTGCTATTGTCATTGAAATGAAGGAATCTTTTGATCGTTTCCCACCTGGTGCATGTCATAGTTTCAAAAATAAAGGATTGTCCAACAGACTTATTCCAATAATGCCTCGAAGCCGGTAGTTGACAACAAGACATGTATATCACCATCCCAATGAACTGCTCCATCTTTCTTTTTGATATATTCGCCGGCTTTTTTATATTGTCCTGAAGAGCTTTTTTATTTGATTCCTCTACCATGAAATTCATCAAATCATCGGCAAAAAAAAAAACAAAAAATCTGATGGTGCCTTTAGTCTTTTTACAGATTCTGGGAGTTCGATAGATCCTGTAAATTAAAATTGTTCTTCATCGTAAGCAGGAAGATGACCCTTTTTCCAAGAAACTGTTTGCTTCGTTTTTTTAGTCTTTGCTTTCGATGTTGTTGCTATAATGGGTGCATTCTCTGATTCAGACTCCTCGTCAGTTTCATCCACAGTTACCGCTTACCGCTTTGGTTATGGGCTCCATTTCTGAAGTAAAAAATAACAAACAACATTTCAATCTCCAACTTCCAAGCCAAACAACAATAAAAAAAAGGAAAATCTCAGAATAAAAAAAAAACAAAAATCAATAAAATGTGTAGATTTACAACCCCTTACTGCATACGAAGCCAAATATGGCTTCCGTACTTTTTGCTCTCACAAGACCAGGCCACTAATTTTTTTTTTTAATAAAAATTGGTTCATTGCATACACAATTAGACACTTAATCAAAAATAAATTTTTAATTTCACTTTACTTACCAAACAATTGCAGTAATTAACACTTAAAATATGAATATATTCTACACTTTCGCTTTCAATGCACACGACCTACCGACTGACCTGTGATCATGAAATACACCCCTCTTTGTTGTGGCACACACAAAACAAACTACCTCTATGGGTTCTAAGAAATACAAGGAAGAGGATCGTGTTGTATCTTGACCATTTTCTTGTATACCACAGAAAATATCGTCAAATCTGCATGTTGCTTGCATTCATCAAAAGATTCAAATGCCGATGAGGAATTATGTGAAGAAGATATTGAAAATAACCTATGTGGTGCATCCTCAAATTCAAAACCATTGAGGGAAAGATCGAGTGGATCTGCACGTGAAGTGCGTGAACAATTCATGAAATATTTTTCAAAAAGCCAATTGTACTGATTTATGAGAAAATAAAATATTAATATAACTACAATTGGAGTGATAATCTTTAATATTGAAATGATAACATTATTTAACGCATTTGTTATTTGTCTGTGTGTATTTGTCCACTTGTCTTCGAAAATAATAAACTGATTTTGACGGGACTTTGCATACAGATATTGAACTACCCAAGAGGTGATCAATTTCAATATTACTGTCAAATGATTAGCGTTTATTTGCAATAGTTAAATCAAAATCACGAGCAAATTAAGCTGGAAAAAATAAAGGTGTTCGAAATATTTCAAGAATGCCATGCAAGAGGATTACGGAACTGACACACCAAAGCTGGTACCAAATGAAAAGTATAAGCACAAATAAACAAAATGTACTTACTTAATTGATTGAGACATGAACCAATTTCTTCCCAAGTCCATGCCTTTTTGGTCACGTCCTTGTATTCCGGGTCCCTTGTATCGTACAAAAACTTATTTGACCGAACCAAATCAATAAGTACTTCTGTGTCACACATTATATTTTTGTAATTTGTATAAGTTCAATTAAAATTTAACTCAAAAAATAATTGTAAAAGTTAGATTATTTTTTGTTTTGTAAAATTCTTGCACGGATTTTTTTTGTTTTGACATTTGACCGTCGTCGCGTCCTTTGTAAAAATCTACAACTTCAATTTGACCGTCGCGTTATATTCTTGCCCGCTTAAGTTGATCGCGTTCTGTTTGAACAACAAATTTTAATTCTACATAAGACAAAGAACGCGACGGGCAGAATTTTTGCCGCACCGCCAGACCGCGTTCTGGTATATTTAACAGTCTATTGATAAATGCGTTATAGGCTGCCATTTTTTGGGGGTATGGATGATGGGAATCTTAATGGATGGTTATGTCGGTTGTTGTTGGTTTTCTATATACTTTGAAATTGTTGTTGCTTTTTGTGATGTTCAGGTCTAGAAAATTAATTGTATTTATTGTCTTCGATTTCTGTTGTTACTTTAATTTTGGTATTTATGTTATTGATGTATTTAATTAAAATGTCTATTGGTCTATGTGTTCCGTCGAAAATAACGAATGTGTCATCAACATATCGTGAATATGATATAATGCTCAACACCAACGTCAAATTAAGTTATTCGCCCGAAGATGGAGCCTTAACATTTAATAAAAAATTATTTGAAATTAAAAAATATTTTAACAAAATAAAAATATTCTTGTTTTTTCTTTGTTTAATTTCATTATTATACATCACATAGCTTGGAATCAAAATCAAAATGCATATATACAAAGTTTGGTTAAGTGCAAGAAAGTTGCATAAATCCGAAGTTCGTTTATAACGGATGATTTTTTAAGAGGTTTAGAACTTTTTTAAAAAAAAAACACAAAAAATTCGAAAAAATGAATGAAATATTTATTTGAATCGATAGTTTGAACCTTGCAATTTAATGTTTAAAGATAATTTCATGCAAATGTTGACCGCGGCTGCGTCTCAGGTAGCCCATCCGCTGAGTCCAATTTTGGCATACTCTTTCACACATATCGGCCGGTATCTCACGAATGAATGCATGGATGTTGGCTTCAAGTGCGTCAATCGAAGCGGGCTTGTCCCTATAGACATTAGCCTTGACATACCTCCACAAAAAATAATCTAATGGTGTCAAATCGCACGATCTAGGCGGCCAATTGACCGGCCCGAAACGTGAAATTAACTGTTCACCAAACTCGCCTCGCAATTGCGCCATTGTTTCGCGTGCTGTGTGGCATGTGGCACCGTCTTGTTGAAACCACATATCATGCAAGTCAAGAACTTCCATTTCGGGCAAAAAAAAGTTTGTTATCATCGCTCGGTAGCGTTCACCATTGACAGTAACGCTGCGATTCGCATCATCTTTGAAGAAATAGGCCCAATAATGCCGCCGGCCCATAAACCGCACCAAACAGTGGCTTTTTCGGGATGCATTGGTAGCTGTTGCAATGCTTCTGGCTGATCTTCACTCCAAATGCGGCAATTTTGCTTATTTACGTACCCATTCAACCAAAAATGAGCTTCATCGCTGAACACAATTTTTCGATAAAAAAGCGGATCCTCGATTTCGAACCGAGCACGAATTTTGATAGTAAAATTCAATAATTTGCAAGCGTTGTTCATTTGTAAGACGATCCATGGTTAAATTGCAAACCAAACTGAAGCTGTTTGACAGTGACACAAGGTACTAAACACACGTCAGCTGTCAAAACCAGTGTTGCCAAAACCAAACCAGCCAAAAAATCACCCTTTATAAAAACTCCGCTTAGTTGCAACAAATTTTCTGCATTTTTTGTGTTGCAAATAAGTGGAATCGATTGTACATAGAAAATGTTAAGGGAAAATGGCTTCGAGGTATATGTTATGTAAATCAACTACAAGAAACTACATGTATTGACGGGCGGTGACACACGCTAATTATATTCGATGTCAAAACCTTAATCAGGATACATCCAATTTTATGAGCAATCAAGAACCGATGTACACGTATGTATATAGTAAATGCCCTTTGGTTTCAAAAAGCTTTTCAACTGGAGTTGACATTTGGATGTAATTATGTTTTCCCTTTGCGAGCTGATGGTGAAATATTTATTATTCGATATCCTTGCTTACATTACAGAATGGACCAAATGATATTTCGATATCCTTGTAAGCATTTTAAATTATTAAACAAATTTTGTTTGTGAACGTGATTTTTTGCTAGTCCAAAGTGAACTAGACGAAAAATCGACATCGGGATAGTGGTCCCAGCATTTTGTTTTGTTTAAAAAAAAAAACCGTTTTTCAAAATGTTTAAGTACATTGCTTTTTGAACTATTTAGAACCACCGGATTACGAAATTAAAACAAAATCGTTTCTAGCATCGTAAAGATATACCTACCCCAATATCCCAAAAATAAGACCATATTTTCTTAAAAAAACATGGAATAATTACCTCCGTTATACGTGAATTTTTCTCAAAAAATACTGAAATGAAGTTTGCTTTAAATGACGAAGTTTAATCAAAATCGTTAGAACCGCTTTTGAGAAAAATTAAAGTGTGCACACTTGCATAATGTGTAGGAGCCGCTTTAGATATAACGAATGCAGTTCAAGCAAAAGGGATTATGTCGTTTGCGGTTGTACTTAAAAATTGTCTGGGTAGGTACGGTATGTACCTTACTATATTCATTAAAAGTTATGAAGAAACCTAGATATCCTCTTTATACCAAAATCAAAAAAAAATTTAACATTATAAATAACTACAGCAGAAGTTTGATTAAAATATCATACCTACTGAAGCGAAAAAGTTTCGGGGGGGGGGGGGGGTAAACGCCTGTGATCCCCCCCTGGCTACGACCTTGATGGCAGCTTCCCCTTATAAATGAGCTAAAACAAAAAATTCGAATTTTCCTCTAGGGAATCGCATAAAAATGCTCTGCACCAAATTTTAAGCAAATAGAACCACCCGCTTAGGCCCTAGCTCAAATTACAGTGGACGCACAGACCGATGGACGGCATGACCAAACCGACTTTTTCGAACTTCTTTAAAGTTTTTTTTTTGTTGTTGGTTTAGGAAATTTAGTTGGTTGCCTAGCTCACGCCACAAACGATGTGAATCATTTTACAATAAATCACCAAAGACGTGTTTACCTCATGAAAACTAGGCAGCAGTGTTGCCAGGTGAAAAAAAATGTCCCCCCAGAAAAATTTAGAAACCCCTAAGATTACCACATTTTATCAACAAAAACCCCTAAATTTTTTTTCTACTTTTTATTTTTATTCACAGCGCTTAAAATTGTTTTAAAATTTAATTAATTCACACAGCTACAATAAAAAAAAAAAAAAAAAACAAATGAAAAAAAGGTATGAGGGAATAAAAGAAAATGTGTTTAGGGTTTCTTCACAATTTCTGAGTAAAATTCTCGACATTCAAATTATCCGCAAATTAAATCCTTCCAGCAAAAAACTTATCGTTTCACATTTTTTCGAAATAATAAATGTAGGTCTATGTGTCAATTAAACATTACAGTTTTCCAGACAAAACAGTTTTGACTGATGAAAACTGGAAAAAAATAATGAATAATATTTAAATTGCCAAGTACATAAATTTGATAATCCTAATCGACACTTAATCGGGCCATTAAAATACTTTGAACTTTAATTCAAAATTATTCTATTCAGATATTGTGAAACAACAAGTTACGTTGATAATTCACTATAAAGTTCTAAATTGCTTATTTAGAACTTTAATCAGACCTTGTGAAACAAGAAGCCCTTAGGTCCAGTTTTTGAGTGCGCGATTAGCCCGAGTTAAATCATCATTATGCTTTTCATGTTTTATGCATCGAGTTTGTTTAGTCATTTCGCATACATTCTCCACCGAAAAACTTCTTCCTCAGTTCACTGTGCGTTAATTTAGTTCTAGAGTTAGCTCACTCTGGTTTAACTCACCAGAAATTAATATGAAAATAAAAATATAAAGGAATTAAAATTGTTTTTGCACTTCTTTTAAAAAGTTTTAATACTTTATCGTCATCTTCGTTTTGGCTGTCGCGTCGGTTTGAACCATTTTCTCACTTGTGAAAGTTTTCAGCATTTCTTGACTTGGTTTAAAATTCTGACACCCAGAATGTAAGGAATATCTAACTCGTGAAAAACTGTCCGCTGTTTAAATACCTATACGATTTCTCAACCTTTTAGCTCTGAATTAATCCCATCAGATTTACCCCCAAACATCTCGTCCCCCTAGATTACCCCCCAACAACAAAAAAAGCCCCTAAATCTAGGGGGAAAACCCCTAAACTGGCAACCCTGCTAGACAGACATCTTTTTTTATAACAGGTCGACATTCCAAAGAATAGGGATTTTTTCCATGGTCACCCAACACTGGGTCGTGCACAAGTGCAGACAATCTTAATCTCGATGGCTTTGGTGAGCCGAGTGGAGTGGTCCGCATTACCAGACTTTACTCTATTTAATTTATTCGTTGTCGTGCATAATTTGTCCACTTCTTATTTGCCCCTTGTCTAATAAATACAATCTAATATTAAATATCCAATTTCTTTTCCCAATTAATTATGGTTGTTAACTTGATTATGATGGACTCTGTAAACATAATTGAAAAATTGAGTATAAAGTGGAGACCTACAACCTATAGGTACAATATGTAAAACATTATTTGATCTTAAAAGCAATATACCTAAATGAAGTAACAATTTCAATGCCAATCATGAAGAAAGTCCTTTTTCAATCATTTCTGTGTTTGTCAGTTGTAACTTAGAAGACACATTCTTTTCAAAAAAAAAAAAAAAATTAAAAATTCGAGCCCTTGTAACATTCTGCACATTCTCCAATTTATTTAAGGAACTTTCGTAGAAAAATGATTTATCACAAAATAACCTTCCCATCAGAAGTGAACATAAACAAAAAAACATGGCCAGGCCATCGCCATCATTGATGTTGACCGTGGTTCGTAGAATTCAGAATTTCTTTTATCATGCGTCGTCCTCTGTTTTCCTAATGCTTATGAATTTCGGGTGTCATTGTCCTTGGGCCGAGCATTATTTATCTAAGATTCTCATTACGCTGATGGAACACGACTTGAATGGATGATGAAAGTTTTTTTTCTGTTTTTTTTCTTAACTTCAAAGAAATATTTTTGGTCTAACAACGAAAGGGACGAGTCAAGTTTAGATAAATTCCCTCCATACCATGAGAATATGGCATGGGAATCTTGTGATGAATTTAATACAAGCTCCAGCAGTGTGTATGTGTAGTATCTATGCAAATCGGGGCTGGAAAAATGCATTGTGCGGTGGATGGGTTTTGGTTGTGTGCCTCGTATGACAACTTCTTTTGTATATAAATGCAATCCTGCTGCAGAGCAATTCATATATGCATCGGTGTTGTGCCAGTGCAAAAAGGAATGAATTTATTCAAATTTATACGCGGCAAAGACGATAATTCTGCTGCTATTTTTGTTTGGCTTCAAACTTATGGAGGGGCTTATGTGTTTTTTATACGAGTCGTCTTTTACATATTATTTAGATACGAATGTAAATGCATATAAAATGAGGTAAATTCATATGAAGGTAAATTCTGAAACGGGTCGATATTCTGTATATTCCAAAAATTCATTATCTGAACAAAATGGCTTGTATGAACATAATTCTGTATTCCATTAAGAGCAATTTGCTGATACAACGAAACTTAAATATTTATGTTTGACTTAAAATGTTAATGTTTAACATTTTCCTCAGCGTAAACTGTCAAATAAAGGGTCCGCCAAATAACTTCTTTTTTTTTTTTTTGAAAATGGCGCAAAACATCGAGTGTAGCTTCGGCTGTGTGGCACGTAGCACCGTCCTGTTGAAACCAAATGTTGCCAATATCCCGAAAATTCGTTCAACATGGCCCGATAACGATCGCCATTGACTGTGACGGCCACTCCTTGCTCATTTTCGAAAAATGGCCCAATTATGCCTCTGGACCAAAATCCGCACCAAACAGTGACTCGTTTTGGGTGCATCGGCTTTTCAATGTATGCGTGCGGGTTTTCTGTGCCCCAAGCGCGACAATTTTGCTTGTTTACTATACGCCAAGATCAAAATGAGCTTCATCTGAAAAGATGATTTTTTTGGCAAAATCGGCATCTTCTCTAAGTCGATCGCAGGCCCACTTAGCGAAGCGTATACACAACCATATTCGTTCAGCGGAAGGATAAAACTAATTATCTGTCAAATCAGACATGAACTAAGTGTTATACCATCCACGAAATAAGCACTAGATAAAAAAAAAAAAGGTTAGATGGCGGACCCTTTATATCTAAGCTCTTATGTTAAACTTAAGTATTTATGTTTCGTTTCAGCCAAAATTCTCTAAGACAAAATTCTAAATTCTGTTCTAGAATCCTGGATAGGTTCAATGGAGTTGGCTTGGTAAATCGAAAAAAACTGTATAAATTTCATTAAGGGCCAGTTGCTCATTTTGGGACATTAAGCTCAGTTTCATAGCCTGAGTGAGTGGCACTTAACACTGACTAACATGGAAGACTTAAGGGCCAGTCATTTAGGTAGGTGTGTACAATGATATTGCGCCTTAGGGCCAGTTTCACAGTCAGAAAAGCGGCACTTAAGAGGGCAAAGTGAAAGATTAAGGCGCAGTGCCACAGTTCACACTTATCTGAATAAGTTGGCACTTCAGAATACGATGTTGGTGATTTATGTTCCACTTACGCTGGCTATGAAACTTAGCTTAGGTAAGTGTCGACTATGAAACTGGCCCTTAATCTGTCATAAGTGCACTTTATCTGATTGTAGAACTGGGCGTAAAACTAGAATAAATTGCAATTTTAAGATATAATCCTAGGCCCATTTTTCAGTGGTAAGATAAACCTGAGTTAGCTTACTCTAGAAGTAAATTAACGCACAGTGAAATTTGGGAGCAGTTTTTCTGTGTGAGAATTCATGCGGAACGACTAAACAAACTCGGTGAAAATAACATTAAGGTCCAATTTTTCTGTGCGAGATTAAAGTTAAACCCGAGCTTACTCATCAAATTTGGTGAGTTAACTCATGATTAACTGAACAAATGATTTTGATGTTTGCGAGTGCATTCTTAACAGAAAAACTGCTTAAGCAGTTCACCAACTCTGTTTTAAATCACCTCTGAAAAACTCGACCTAAAAGCATAGTTTCAGTTAGTTAAATCACCAAATATGATGAGTTAACTCGGGTTTAACTTTAATCTCACTTTGAAAAATTAGACCTAAGTTGTTGTAACCCTGTTTCGAATAAACAGAAGAAGATGAAATAAGGAAAAGAATTGGATAGAAAGCAGAACCCTGTGGTACACCGCCATTTATTTTGTGTATGTCAGATTTAAACCCATCCAATACTTCTTGTGTTGAATGGTCCGAAAGGTTGTTTCCAAATCCATCGAAGCAGCGATTCGTCAAAACCATAAGTATGCGTTTTCGACAAGAGAGCTTGATGCCAAACTCTGTTAAATGCTTAAGAAATATCAAGTGGAATAATTTTTTTCTTTAACCAAAGTGATGTAAACATTGGTTATATTTTTCGGTGAGATAAGCTAAAGCTAACAGACCACTAGGGGACATATGTCTGGTATAACCGTAAAGCCGATAATTTACATAAAAGCGTGTTTAAAAGTCTTTTTTTACCAACGTTTCCATATGACCCTTGGCCAAGCAGCTTTGTTTATGTCAAGAATTTTGAGTACTCTTTTAACTGTACGAGTGCATGCACAAATTTTGTATCTTGACCAGATTGGAACGTTCTCGAGCACAAAGGGGACGTGTTGAGTTTGCAAAAAATTGACCTCCAAGTAAATTTGACATTTCAAAAGTACTGATAATGGGAAAGTTATTGTGAATGAGCGCAGGAATGGATGACTTTGTAGAATATTTAATGTTTTTGACGTAAGACCGTTGGGACATTAAGTATTTTTTTCGTCGAATCACTTCATTGCATTTATTCCTAACTTGTTGGTTCCTAAGACGGATTAACTCACATCGATCAGATAGCCTCTACTTCTATAAAGCTTGAGTTGTACCTAAATTTCTCTTAAGGTTTCATAATCTTCGTCCTATTCATCCTATTTAGAATGAAAGTTGTTATACAAAGGAGAATACAATTTGTAATGTAATTATCAAGGAAGCATAACGACCAATTAAAATCTCTAAAAAGACGTTATAGAACCATCTCAATCAGCTTTTTCATACTCACAAACAGAAATCCTTTCGTTTGCCTGACAGTTGACAATTGGAAAATTTTCTGAAATAATGCAGCGGTCCGATTTACCTTAGGTAGATGCATTACAAAAGACCGATCGTTCAAGAACATACTCAAACACAACTCCGACATAAAAAAAACAGTAGAGTTGTAGTTAAGGTAGAGATATCTGCTTGGCAAAAAACAAATTCCCAAAAGTATTATACAGAATTTTGAAAATAGAAGTATGACCCATACATAATTTCGACCCAAACCCGTGTGCAAGCCAGCTCCTCTACTTTATATTTACGTCCCATTAGACTCAACCTGAAATCTTAAATATTTATTTGGCACTGCGTTTGGCTGGTATTATAGTCCAGTCAACGAAGGAAAAATAAAGGCGAAAAATCATGTAGCCTGGGTTATTGTTTTAAAGTTTTAAAGGGTAGGGGTGACCCCCAGGTACAACATACCAAAAGTCCCAGCCCGGGCCAGCGAGCTTTAGCCAGGAACGGGGGTGGGGGGGGGGGGGGGGTAAAGGTACCATTTTCTAGTATTTAGCGAATATTTTGAAAACAAATCGTATTACCGGAAAAATCTGCACTACAAAATTAAAGGATATTAAGGGAGATGCGGGGTAAAGCAGTGTCAAAAAATATAAAAAATCGGCATTTACCTTACAAATTTAGTGTTTATTTATCATTTTAGTTAGAAATAATGGAAAAAGTAGAAATATATATATATATTCACGGTTATTCTAAAACAAGGAAGAGGGAGTAACTACTGCTTTATATCTTTTTCTAATATCTCAGATATATAGTATTAAAATTGAAAGTTATTAGAGACATTAGAAAAAGATATAAAGTGAATAAATATGTTTTTACTTTTTCCATTTTTTCTTAGTAAAATGATCAATAAACACTAAATTTGTAAGGTAATTGCCGATTTTTTTTTTATTTTTTGACACTTCTTTACCCCGCATCTCCCTTAATATCGCTTTTAGCGAAAATATGAATAAAACTTTTTCGGTAGAAAATTTAATTTCCTTCCATTTTGTGATGCAGATTTTTCCGCTAATACGATTGGTTTTCAAAATATTCGTGAAATTCTACAAAAGGGGACCTTTAACCCCCCCTCTTGACTAAAGCTCGCGGGCCTGGGCTAGGGACTTTTAGTATGTTGTACTAGGGATTACCCCTACCGTTTTAAACAACAACCCAGACAACATAATTTTTTGGTTTCATTTTTCTTTCGTTAGAAAATTGACGGTTTGAATTTACTACAGAATTTAATGAAAAGAAAGAATTTTTTTTAGAAAGTAGTAGTTTTCATAATCTTAATTTTTCTCAATAACTAAAAGACCTATAACCCTCTGGTTCTTAGCGTTCGACTTAAGATAAATGGGAGCATCAAATACTAAATAAAAATTTAGTACCTTATAAAACAAAAATTTGAAAAAAATCATTATAAATTAAATTTTTTTTATTTTGTTTCAAAATCTTTAATTCAAAATCTTTTTTTTTTAAAACTGTTCACTAAGATAACTTAGTTTAACAATAAAATAATAGAATAGGCTTTTGGATTTTCAAAAACCTATAGTATAGTATTGTAATTGTTTCCGTTGTTTTTAAATGATTGCATATGCACTTTAAACCAATGTTTTAGAAAATGATCTCTCCCTTATAAACGGGATAAATAGGCCCCCCTCTACTAAGTGATTTTTTTCTTAGAATAACCCCCAAAATTATTTTAAGCTGTAAGGTTTTCTTACCCTTGAAAATACAGTGTTTTTCATTTGACAAAAAAACACTTATCAAATAAATTAAATAAGAATATTTTAACCCCCACCATCTTCTTTTACTAAATACCATCTCATTCATCACGTTTATGGAATTATCATGAATGAACATGCATTTACTTTTTCTTATATATCTGTGTCGATTGATCAATAAAGACTAAATTTGTAACGCAATAACATGATTTTTCAGATTTATTGATATTTCTACCCCTGCATCTCGCTTAGTATAGCTCCTAGCGAAAATATGGATAAGACTTTTTTTGTAGCTTATTTAATATACTTTTATTTTGTAGTGTATACTTTTCCGCTAATACCCTCGGTTTTCAAAATATTCGTGAAATACTAGGAAAGGAGAGCTTTATCCCCCTCCTCCTGTCTGAAGCTCGCGGCCCTGGGCTGGGGACTTTTGGTATGTTGTACCTGGGGGTAACCCCTACCCTTTGAAATAATAACTCAGACTACATGATTTTTGGCATTTATTTTTCCTTCGTTGACTGGACTATTAATGAAATCAAGAAACGATAGTTTTTTTTTTGATAAGTTAACGTAAAAATCATTTTTTTATTTAAATAACGTAATATTTTGATATTAACGTAAAGAGCATTGGTGTACGAGCCTGATCTGCTTTAATTATAAATTTCTTATCGCGAAAACTAAAATTTTAGTGAGTTATAATCTTTTTTTTTAGACATGTGGTTTTCAAGAAGAATTAAAACTCATATAATTTAATGTTATGGCCAAGAATTCAGCTTTATTATAAAGATAAGGGTTTGCCATTATGTTTTAAACATGATTTTGGGCAAGTGGCCGCCGCGGCTGGCTCAAATAAATTCCAGCCGAGAGGCCCAATTTTCGACAGCTCCAATTATTGCGTGCGATGGGGGATGGACTCATTGGGTTTCCTTCGATACTCTGCTCCACAGCAGCAATAGCGTCTTCGGTGCACACTGTACGGCATCTCTGAGAATACGCATTATCCACTAGAGTAAACGTGCTGCGAAGCCGATCCATGGTTGCTCGAATTTATGCGATTTTGCGATTATGTCGACCGAATATTGGACGCAGCGCGCAAAGCGTCGCGAGAACCGAAACATTATTTTGGTAATAAATTTGCACGATTTGCAAACGTTGTTCAGAAATAAGTCTATTTATTATGAAATGGCGAACCAAACTGAGCATAAATCAAGTAACAGCTTTCAAAAATACCAACTCTGAAAAAAGTATTGTCAGATAGAAAACCACACATCTAAAAAAAACACCCTTTATATATCATATGAAATTAATCCTGGGACGAACAAAGAATTCCCCAGATAAAGAATTAAATTATCGTTTAAAAGCAGATATTGGTTTAATATTTTAATCTTTTATTCATCAATAATTTAATAATATTTTTTTTTTAGTACACAATTTCATTTTTTTATTGAAAGAAAGAAAGAAATTTTGAAATTAAAGATTCTTGTTTATATAGATAATATTAAATGAAAAAAGTCTTTGATTTATGGAAGAAATTTACGTGAACAATATATAATTTTAATGTCGTGCTAAGCGAAGTGTTTGGTGAGTGAATTCCCGTATCAGGCCCTCTTTGAGGGAAGTAAGCTAACATGAAGTGGACAATTACGTAAAAGTTCATAGCTGGAAAGCAAAATAGGGGCTATCTTCCATAATATAGGCCAAGGAAAGTATCGTAGGATATGTCTCAGACATATCTGAGGGCTGGCCAAGCTGTGCCAATAACATCGGGCAAAACTTTACTGAGCTTAGCGAACCGCTGTCTTGGCGAGACGATGGAAAGAAAATGTCAATCTCTTGAAAAGAAAGATAGGAAACAAACTCAGAGTTAAGTAAAAAAATAGGATTAATTGGAAGGGCAGTATTACTTACTAGATTATAGGTTAGGAATAGTTTTAGGTTTTAAGAAAATTTTGTTCCTATCACACTTCAGGAAGACATTTACCGTTTCCGTTCTTTCGCCAGGATAGTGGCAAAGGTGAGTGAGTGTGTCTCTTCAACTTCCTATCTCAAACTGTCCGCTCCATTGTCCGTCTGGTCTTCAATTTAATTTAATAATTCTCCTTTTCCTAATTGATTTTTTTTTTGTATTTTTGGCATGAAACAAAAATGAGATTGAGCTGAAGATAGTTTTTTTTTTTGACAAGAACCACCCCGTCCGACGAGCGTATAGCTGAGCCGAGACACGCATGCCACCGTCCAAAAATAAAGCATCGAAGATGCCATTGTGGCCAGTAACAAGCTCATTTCAGGTTGTATTGTTCTTCATGAACAGGTGAAATGACGTCCTCTTCTCCAAGTTGTACAGTATTGATTTGAACTTCTTAAAGCGACGACGACTTCAGTGTGGGCATTTGATGTCATTTTATGTATGGATAACTCACGAAACTAGTTCCGTTTGATAACGATTTTATCCGTTCGATAAAGTCGGACACATATAACGTTCGTTATAGAAAATGACGATTTATTAATACCTCTAAATGATAAACTCAGATATTATCTTCTATAAATTCAGAATTAAATTAAAAGTGTATTACTAATAAACCTTTATTTGAATTAAAAACAAGATACATCTTCTACATATCCGGAGCTTGTGGGCCTATTCCGTAACTGCTTCACTACCTCCAGTCACCTTGGCATAAAGATGTAAATAAAAATGCCAGTCACAACTTTTTTTATTATCTCATTTCGTTTTGATCTAATTCAACTGCACTTAAAATCATAAAGATTTATATTCCTATTCCTGCGGCACCGCATGTCTTTTAAACAATACGCAGGACAAAACCATATTTCCTTTATGATTTGTGGCAACATTTCCTGGTTGGTTGTCTTCCACTCAACGCGGCCGCCAATCTTTTGTATTAATCTCGACGGCAGTTAAGATAGTTAACTCTTTGCCGGTACCGGTATGCCAGAGCAGACCCACAAGCACAACTTCCCTGCAGCGACGCTCTTTAGTCTCCAGCAACACTTAAAATGGCAGACAATCTTCTCTGAATTGTTTTTGTAATTTCCGCAAAAGGATATACCTAGGTATACAGAACACATACTGTATAATGCCATGGATAATGATTTTAAGGACAATGCAGCGTAAAAGTAATTTGCCATTCTTACTCAACAAAAGGAACACACTGCCTCCATCTCCGACGTTGTGTCGTCGTTCATCGTTCGCCGTTGCCATTTGCCGTTGCTGTGGCTTTACTTACTTGTTGGTGTGTCATCTCGTCGACTCCAGCAGGAAGAGCGTATGGCACACTTCCTTCAACCTTCAACGATCCAAAAGAATCCTCCTCCGGGTATAATTAGTCATTCTATCCAAGTGGAATGAATTTTGTCATTAATAAGATAATGCTGTTAATAATATAAAGTTCTAGAAGTATAAGTAATGAAATGAGGTCCTTTTTGCTAAGCGACACTCTTTTACTTTGGGATAAAAATATCCTTATATAGGTAACTTAGGGGGTTAGCTGGGATTTGTCCAATGTTCATCTCCGCGACGACCGCCCGACGACAACGACAACGAAGTAAAATGCAAAATCTTAGCCAACTCTTTGAAAGTTGAAAGTTTGCAAAATGATTTTTATGCCTTTTTGTAGGAATATGCGGAACTATGGTGGTGTTTGGTCTTGCTTTTGGTCGTCTTTGAAGTGTAATCTTCCAAGCCAAAGCAAGATGTAGTTTTTTTTTTAGAGAAAAATTATTATATCTGAGGTAAGTTTTTTAATTGGAAAAAAATTCCCTGTTGAATATCTATAGGTAGATACAAATATTATCAGTTTGTCTTCGGAAACAAACTTTAAGGTGTGTTCAATAAAAACTGAATATTTTTAAACTTGATTGTCTTTGTTTCGTTACAAGAGGAGATATCGTATGTAAATTGTTTGAGAAAACAAACTTTAGTTGAAATAACATCACCACAGCAGATATATGGCCAAAGCTAGATCTGAAGCGCTCCAAGTGTTTAATATCTCTAAGCACGCAACGAGGCGCAGACTATTTTCAAATGATTTCTGCAGAAGCTGTATGGATGAAGAAGAGGAAGAATCGATTCCTCTTCTCCTTTCTACTTGTCCTTCTCTATCCCAACGACGCCAACGTAAACTTCACCTCGGAGATTACTACTACACAGTTACGTCCGAGACTCCACCTGAAACAATAATCCCGTTTCCCCGGAAACTCCCCTTTGCCTAACGGCATATTTACAGTTCCCACGCCATTTTTGCAAACCTTGCAAAACCAATCCCAAGCGGATACACCCCTTTCCACGCCACCAATAGCGCATTCCTATTTACTCATATTTCACTTTAAATAAACGAAATATGAATATTTTAAAAACAAATATACTTTTTGTAAACGCGGCACATTTTTCTTCTTTTGTAACTTTCGTTAAAACTCAAACTATTATTTTAAGTTAGTCTAATTTGTAACTTTGACCTAAGAGGTGCAGCCTTGCTTTGGACAGCGGCCTCTTTTGTTAAAGAAAATAATAAATAATTTATAAGAAAATAATAAATAAATAATAAGAAAATAATAAATAATAATAAAGAAAAAAAAATAAATAAAAAAAGAAACGATAAAGTTTTTTTTTAATTAAACCGCGAGGTACATGACAAAACTGGCGCAGTCGGTCGTTCGAAAAAGAACAATAAATACGTTAAAGTACAACGGTTCGAAAAAGAACAAAAAGTGCAAAAAACGTGCGAACAATTCGAAGAACAATAAATACGTTAAAGTACAACGGTTCGAAAAAGAACAAAAAGTGCAAAAAACGTGCGAACAATTCGAAGAACAATAAATACGTTAAAGTACAACGGTTCGAAAAAGAACAAAAAGTGCAAAAAACGTGCGAACAATTCGAAAAATAATAAATGCTTTAAAAGTGCAAAAGTTCGAAAAAGAACAAAACGCGCGAATAACTCAGTTCGAAAAAGAGCTGGAAAATACAAATCAATATCGTTCGAGAAAAGAACAAAAGTGCGGAAAAAATAAGAATAACTAACGTTCAAACAAAAACACACCAATGCGAGAACAAAAGTGAATGGTGATCAGGGAAGTGACAAATCAAAGAAAAAAAGTTCTTACACAAAAATTGACACAAGTGAATCAACACAGAGCAACAACTAAGTGACAAGATGAACACCACAGCAGACCCAAAGTCAACAGCAGCAGCAGCAGCGGCGGCAATAACAACGGAAACAGGAGTAAGTCACGGCCTAACTTTAACATTAGATCCGATAAAATATTTAAACGGATTACCTACCTTTAATGGTAATTTCGAAAATCTAAATAATTTCATTGATTTATTAGATAGGGCTTATCCCTCCCTCTGCAAATTTGAACCAAATGTCCAACTCATTTTTCTAGACATAATCAAAAGTAAATTGATAGGAAGAGCTCGAGAAGCAATAGAAATAAACAATAGTGCTTCCACTTGGGAAGAAATAAAAAAAATACTTTATCAATACTTTGGTGACAGAAAATCTGTAGAACAACTATACGATGACCTGCGAGGTCTACAATTCTACGATAGTTGCCAGAACTTCTATGATAGAATTAAGATAGCACTTAGGAGACTTAATAGCAAGACAAATCAGGACAAGACAATTATTTCTTCAATAGAAATAAAGAAAAATTGCGAAATGTCACTTAGGCTATTCATAAGTAAAATCCCAGAGCCAATGAAAGGCATACTGATATGCAGGCAGCCAAAAACATTAGAGCAAGCCATGGACATTCTTCATGAGTCTGGCTATGCTTATACGAAAATTACTGCAAAAATCAATCCAAATAACAATTCTAGACTAAACAAAAATCCCAATAACATGTTACCAAGGCAAACATTTTCACAAAATTATCAAAATCCTTCTTATAATACTAACAATAATAATTATAATAACAATCCCTTTAATCAAAGTAATGGATCGGGACAGTCCCGAAACTTTAATAATAATAACAACCCCAATAATAACTCCGGAAACTGGAGAAATTCTTCTTCTAACCAGTTCCGAAACTATAACAACCCCAATAATAACTCCGGAAACTGGAGAAATTCTTCTTCTAACCAGTTCCGAAACTATAATAATAGCAACTCTAATAATAAAAACTATAACAATTATGGTAATAACTCTGAACAGATGGACACCTTGTCCATATCTCATCAACGTCAAATAAACACTCTCAATGACGTTGAGGATTTTCGGGAAGAAAGCCCAGGGGTAGACTTCCCTATATAGTCATAAAGACAAAAAATAATAAGTTTACATTGCGGATACTAATTGACACAGGGTCAGAAACTAGTATCCTCAATCCTGGGTTATGCCACCCAAAATGGCAAGCAAAGTTAGAAAAACCAATTGAAATCAAAACGGCAGGTACACCAATATATGCATATAGCAAAGTGAAAATTCCATTATTCAAAGAGTTAGGCATGTTAAACAAAACTGCTGAATTCCTGGAACATAAATTTCACGATTGCTTCGATGGTCTGATTGGTAATAACATTTTAATTCCAATTAAAGCTGTTCTTGACTTTGAGAATAAATTACTAATAATAAAGGAAACGAAAATTCCGATTTTCTTCAATGGAAATGAAGAAACAACAACAAATAACTGCGAAAAAGTAGTTTCAGTTTTAGAATCCAGTGTACACCCCAAACTTGAAGACTATGAACAAATAGTCCCCGAGTTTGAAATATATCACACAGAAACAAGTACTGACCCAATTCTCGATCAAATAAGAGTCAAACACCTTAACGAAGAAGAAAGAAAAGGAGTTTTAAACATTGTTTCAAGAAACGCTTCTATATTCTACCAAGAAGGAAGTGATCTATCATTCACTAGTGCAATTAAGCACCGAATAAGGACAGTGAATGAGTGGAGGAAGTGCACAAAAACGAAGTAAAGAAACAAATAACTGATATGCTGAGACAAGGCATTATCAGGCATAGCAATTCGCCATACTCAGCACCAATCTGGGTAGTCCCAAAGAAAATGGACGCATCAAACGAAAAAAAATGGAGGATAGTAGTCGACTATCGAAAAGTAAACGACGTTACAATAGACGACAAATTCCCAATGCGTAATATGGATGAAATATTCGACAAATTGGGTAGAGCTCAGTACTTCACGACCCTCGACTTAGCGAAAGGATTTCACCAAATTGAAATTGCAGAGGAAGATATACAAAAAACAGCTTTTTCTACCGATGACGAACATTATGAGTTTGTTCGTATGCCCTTCGGCTTGAAAAACGCTCCTGCAACTTTTCAGAGGCTAATGAATTCCATACTGGCAGATTACGTAGGAAAATTTTGTTGGGTTTATTTAGATGATATTATTATATTCTCCACAAGTCTTGATGAACATTTGTTAGCATTAAATAAAATTTTTAGAAGGTTAAAAGAAGTTAATTTAAAAGTACAACTTGACAAGTGTGAATTTTTAAAAAAAGAAACAGAGTTCTTAGGGCACATTGTCACAACTGAAGGTGTAAAACCAAACCCAAACAAAGTTGCGGCAATACAGGAGTATAAGTTACCAAAGACTTCAAAACAAATTAAAGCTTTCTTAGGTATAACCGGATATTATAGGAAGTTTATAAAAGATTATTCTAAAGTAGCAAAACCGATGACAGTATTTTTGAAAAAAAATGCTAAAATTGACATCAACAATCAAGAATATATCGACAGTTTCCAAAGTCTTAAGAAGTTAATAATATCAGATCCTATACTTCAGTACCCAGATTTTAATAAAAAGTTCGTTTTAACTACAGACGCCTCAAACTATGCGTTGGGCGCTGTACTTTCACAGGATAATCACCCATTGTGTTTTGCTAGCCGAACACTTAACATACACGAAACTAAGTACTCCACGATAGAGAAAAAACTATTGGCAATAGTATGGGCCACAAAATATTTTAGGCCCTATCTCTATGGAAGGAAGTTTACAGTTCGAACAGACCATCGTCCTCTTGTTTGGTTGAGTTCTTTAAGAGAACCCAATATTAAACTCCAACGATGGAAAATTAAACTGGAAGAGTTTAATTTTGAGATCGAATATGTAAAAGGTAAGGATAATCAAGTGGCGGATGGATTATCCAGAATGGAATCATACTTTAATGAAAATGCAGGAAATTCCACCGATTATTTAGAAGAACCACATTGCAGTACAAGTAGGTTTACAGAACATAACAATACAAGGAATGAAGACGAAGAATCAATGGTGGCAACTATTCACAGTGCAAATGAGGATAGTAGCAACCATATTCCAATCGTAGAATCCCCTGTCAACATATACAAAACCCAAATAATCCTTAATACTACAGACAAAACAACCAACCATAAAGTATACCACGTCTTCAAAAAAAGTAGAATAGTAGTAGAAATGAAAAATTTTAATGAAAAATTGATTATAGATATAATGAAGAAATTTATACCTTCAAAAGGAATAGTAGGTGTCTACTCTAAGGATGACCATTTATTTGCAAAGTTTCAAGATGTTTATGTGAGATATTTTAGTAAAAACAAACGTTTAAGAGTAATTAAGTGTAGTAAGTTTTTAGGAGACTTAGAAGATGAGGAAAAATTGGCACATGTAATAATTACAACACATGAGCACCTAAATCATAGAGGTATCAATGAAACCTACGAAGAAATTAAAGATAGTTTTTACGCCCCAAAGTTAAAAGACAGAATCCAAAGTTTTATTAATAATTGTAAAATTTGCAACAAATCGAAATACGAAAGACACCCGTACAAAATTCCATTAAAAATAACGGAAACTCCCGAAAAACCGAATGAAGTCCTCCACATCGATATCTGGTACGCGCATATTAACCTGATGTACGTTACCATGATAGATAAATTTACCAAACATGTGACTGTAGAAGAAATAAAACACAGAACGTGGATAAGCCTTCTTAATACACTTAAACATAGATTTATAAATTTTGGCCCACCAACCAAAATAATAACTGATGGAGAAACAGGTTTTTCTTCAATAATGATTAAGGAATTTCTTAAAGAGAAAAACGTCCACCTACACATCACCACTCCATACAATAAAACGGGTAACTCTGATATTGAAAGGTTCCATTCTACCCTGAATGAACACATTCGAACCTTCTCTGCTGATGAAAACAACAGAGATACTTTACGTAATAAGGTTTTGAATGCAGTTGCAATATATAACAATACCATCCATTCAACAACCAAAAAGAGACCCTTAGATTTCCTAAACGGAAACGTTTCAAAAGAGGAATACCCTAAAATTGTAGAACTAGTAAATACAAATAAAATTAAATGTATAGATAAGTTAAATAAAAATAGAGAAGACATTGATTTTACAGAAGATAAACATACATACTTAAAGAATAGAGTTAGTAATAAACTTAAGCCAGTCCACACAGAATCAAATCCAGTTGTTATAAACAAAGATTATATACAGAACGAGAAAGGTAGTAAATTTTATAAGACACAAGTTAAGAGAAAATACAAATATGAAGATCGATGAAAAAAAAAAAAAAAAAAAAAAAAAAAAAAAAAAAAAAAAATTATTATTAAGATATTTTCCTTTCAGATTTTATTCATAATCTTCCTATTAATTACAACGACAACCGAACAAAAGATTGACATACAGAATTTAAACGAAGGCAATGGATTTATAACAATTAGAGGCGAAGAAACAAAAGTCATTGAAAGTTATTATAAAATTTTGCACGTCATAAATTTAACACTATGGACGGACAGTTTTGAACTTCTTAAACACAACGTTGAAAACTTAAAAGACAAGGACGAATTCCCAACTATTATACATGGATTAAACCAACTAGGACAAGAAATAAATAGTTTAATTAAACATAGACAAAAAAGAGCTTTATTCAATTTTTTAGGAACAAGTTTAAAATATTTGGCAGGAACAATGGACTACGAAGACGAACGCGAAGTAAAAACAAGACTTAGCTTAAACGAACAAAACAGTAAAAATCTAATTGACGGGTTGAACGACCAAATTAAAATAAATTCTGAATTTTACGAAAACATTTACAATATAACAAAACACATAAACAAACAACAACAAGACATAAAAAACCAATTTTCAACAATAAGTAACGCAATCGAAAAGGAAAACTTTAAAATAACCACAATGCAACATGCATTTCAAATTCAGTACGATATTCAATTACTTAGCAATCAAGTTAAAAAAGTAAAGGAAAGCATTTTACTAAGCCAATTAGGTCTCCTAGGAAAAGATATTTTGTCACCAAAAGAAGTTGAAAATTTTAATATTACATTTGAAAACTTTAAAGACATCAAAAGTTCAAGTATATTTCACAAAAACCAAATAATCTTTGTTATAATGATCCCAGTTTATGATAATACAAAATTTCACCGTGTATTTATAGAACCAATTCCAAATTTAGAATTTCTTGAACTTAACTCTAATTACAAAACAATAATAACAGATGGAAAAACTAATTATAAAGATGATAATAAAATTTTAAGAAAAGATGAATTGAAAATCATTGATGATGAATGTATTAAGAATATTTTCAAAAAAAATACAAGTTGTAATTTTATAAAAAACAAAAACATAGAAATTAAACAATTAGCAAATAATATTATAATACTTAAAAATATGCCCAAGACAACTATTGAACATAACTGTAATAATTTTAAATTAGAATTGATGGGCAATTATGCTATTAAATTTGAAAATTGTGTAATAAATATAAATAATATTAAGTACGAAAATTTTATATATTATGAAAGTTTTATAATACCTAGCTTAAGTAACGTAAAAATCAAAGCAGTTGATATGAATTTTTCTAGCGCTGAAATTAATGTAAAACAAATAGAAAATCGAAAGCTCATTGAGGAAATTAAATTTAAACATAAAATAAACACGAGCATACATTATAGTTTTAACTTTTTAATTTTGAGTTTAATAATTGTATTTTTAATTATTTGTTTCACAAAAAGAACAACAAAAAGTAAAATTAAAGTAAATATTCGAAATAATGATTCTCCGGAGAAGAATCTTAAGGGGGGAGGAGTTACGTCCGAGACTCCACCTGAAACAATAATCCCGTTTCCCCGGAAACTCCCCTTTGCTTAACGGCATATTTACAGTTCCCACGCCATTTTTGCAAACCTTGCAAAACCAATCCCAAGCGGATACACCCCTTTCCACGCCACCAATAGCGCATTCCTATTTACTCATATTTCACTTTAAATAAACGAAATATGAATATTTTAAAAACAAATATACTTTTTGTAAACGCGGCACATTTTTCTTCTTTTGTAACTTTCGTTAAAACTCAAACTATTATTTTAAGTTAGTCTAATTTGTAACTTTGACCTAAGAGGTGCAGCCTTGCTTTGGACAGCGGCCTCTTTTGTTAAAGAAAATAATAAATAATTTATAAGAAAATAATAAATAAATAATAAGAAAATAATAAATAATAATAAAGAAAAAAAAAATAAATAAAAAAAGAAACGATAAAGTTTTTTTTTAATTAAACCGCGAGGTACATGACAAAACTACACCCATCCTAGTGATCTGGCAATTCCGAACAAATAGTATCTAATGACTTAATTATTTTTAAATCCAAAACATTTCTTTTTCGAAAATGTTGGTACCAATACAATTTATATCATCATCATCAATTCCTGGAACCCCGGTCGGGGCATAGTGCGCCAACAAAACGTCTCCATCCATTCACGGTCTGCAGCTAGATATTTTAACTGTGGCCGCGTCTTTCTCTGAGCTTCTGCTTCTGCTAGTACAGTTGATTTCCATATGTTGTCCTTGGTCTTCCAACCCGCCGTGCACCCTGGGGATTCCATTCAAAAGACTGCTTCGCAATATCATTGTTTGGTTTCCTCAGTGTGTGACCAATCCATTGCCATTTACGCTTTCTTATATCGACGTCCAACCGTCCTTGACTTGTCCTATGCCATAATTCCTGGTTCGATACAACTTGTGGCCAGCGAATCTCAAGGATGTGGCGTAGACAGCGATTCAGAAAAGCCTGCAATTTCCTCGAGATGGTAGCTGAGACTTTCCAGGTTTCACAAGCATATCAACAGTACGGATTTCACACTGGAATCTCAACTTTGTGCGTTAGGAGATTTGACTGGAGTTCCAAATTTGCGACAGAGTACAGAAGGCAGAACGAGCTTTACTAATTCTAGTTTTAACGTCCAGATCCGTGCCACCATTTGCTGTAACTATACTTCCAAGGTAGTTTAGTTGGACAGTTTGACCTCTTCAACTGGCGTCTCCTGTAGAATTATATGCTGATGTTAGGAGCGGCTTGTGTGAATTATTTTTGTCTTTTCGCTATTTATTTTTAAATTAAACAATTTATTTACTTTTTAATAATTTTCCATTCAAAATTTGATCGAAGTCAGTTGAAACGTTTCGAAGTTTTCGAGGAGGCCGAAAATCAAAATATGTAGGTACTGGTCCTTTGGGAGGTCCCATTAACGTTTTTATAATATTTTGTGTATTATTTATTCTACATTATTTGTTCTTTTATTAAACCTACTTCTGGTATAATACGGTGAATGCATTGATATGCTCTTTGCAACGCATAGAGCTATTTTTGTATTTGTTGGTTTCATACCACGAGCCCTCATTTACATATGGAACTTCGTTTAAGGAAAATATACCAACGAAGAATCGGGAAGGACACTCCTTTGTCATTGTTCTTCCAAAACAAGCACTTCAATACACAATTTGAAGCATCATTCAATTCAATTCAGTTCGCATATTTTAGTCAGTCAGTGAAAGAAATCTCATTCGCAAGGATATTCGAGTATAGGTATTATAAAAGGATTTAGTTATGTATTTGGTGCACAGTTGTGAATAGGGCTTTTCTCACAATGCATAAATGTGAAATAACTGCATTAACATCATAATGCTGTGATGACAATGCCGTTTCACTGTGTGTCGTCCTCGTCGCCGTTGACATACATACATCGCCATAGGTATATCGCCATCGCCATCAAGCATATCGACATCCACTTCCTCGTGGCAGTCGTCATCGTCATCGTATTCAGTATTCATCTTTATTATTCGTCCATTGTCGTTGCATGCGAGTTCGAGTTTTGTGTCAATCAGGGAATGCTGATTAAATTAAAGTAAATTGCAGCAAAACGTTAATACAGTGCATCCTGAGAGAGAAAGGAAAATAATAATTATGGATCGTAGCATTCGAATGGAATCGCGATACTACCTTACCTACGCGATGATGATGGTAAATTAATGTTTTCCTTTTGGACGCAAACGAATGTATACCCACCATACGGAAAATCGAGAACAGTTTGAAAGGGAATGCACATTATAACATCCCTACCACTATACCTATAACGGATATAGGACCGTTATGCCATTAACAAACGTGTGGAAATAACAAATGGAAGAAAAACGCTTTTTCCAGGGAAACGAAGATAAAGGACCCTAGTGGTTTACCCGCACACACATATGTGCATTATTAATTGATAAAAAAAAAGTTATATGAGGATATTAAGTTTAATTTAATTATAAATGGATGTTGCTATTGAATTATCGATATGAAGTCTTAATATTGGTTTAAAATTAAGTTAAATTTTTCTACATACGTGAGGCTGTTGCAGATAGGCACTGCATTATATTGATATGAAGAACCTGATGTGCAGTATGGGTAGCGTAGAATCTTATACGAGTTTATATAGGAACATACTTCTTACTCATAACTATCCGGCTCCCAATCCATGGAAGGATTGTAGGCTTGGGATATACACGGCAGCTTCCAGCCTCTGCGATCCCACGCTGAATCCATTCTAAGCTAAACCCTTCGGCTTTATAGTGGGGGCTGGGATTCCAAGACTCTCTTGGCTGGAGTGTTTTTCAAGTCATTCATTGTATATGTCTTTTGTAATTTACACAAATTTACACACCATCAAGGTGTTCAAAATGTTCTAGCATCTGCAACAATTCGTACTGTGGACCCTGCGGTGACCAAATTTGAGCGATATGGGAACGTTAGAGGTGTGAGAAGTTTATAGGTACGGACAGACATCGTTATAGACGATCGGCCGAAAACATCCAAGTCCTGAAACTTCAAAACACCGACGTCCAACACAGTTGGTTATACCGCGTGGCACGATTTTGAAGAAATTCCCGTTTGTACAAAAGCTCAATCCTGGTGAACTAGAATAACGTTTAGAGTACTTCATCAGAGCTGTTTACATTTACATAGGAAGGTGATGTAATACATCTCACTATATATCTCTAGTCAGTATAATATCCAAACCAATCATTTTTAAGCCACCTCATTTATCCCTCATCAGTGTACAACAACTTCCTGAATGCCAGTACAGCTTTCCCCCTCTATTTCGTTTTACACAAAGCCAAAATTTTGCCACGTTTTAAGTCGAGACTCGAGCCATTTCGGGTTCTGCTTCTACCTGCTCGCTTGTTGGACATATGATCTAATTCTCGTTGATGATTTCTGAGCCCTGGGCCCGACTTACCGCATCAGTTTTCGAGTAATACCTGCGCGACTGAATTTATTTATTTATTTATTTAATCTACGAGCTTCATTCTCAACAGACGCAAAAAAGATAAATACATACAAAGGTATACATACAAAAAACTAAATAAAGTACATAATGTATGTTTAAATTCTTAAAAAAAAATAAAACAAATCATTTTTGAATTTGTTTCTAGGCCATACTATGTCAAAATGACTAATAACTTCATTGAACTCTCTAATTGACCTTTTAATAATTGGTTCATTCATACCCTAATTTGTGCTATGTTAAGGCTGAAAAAGAAGTTGTCTTTCTCTCGAAGGTCTCATTGGGGTATATATACAAATTAACGATAGAAAGTTGTGGCACTTTATATGGTAACATAAAATAGCTCCTACAAAAACTATATCGTGTATAGTTCTTCGAGATTTGAGAGAATTTAAACCCAAAAGATTATGTCGAGCTCGAGAATCAGGGCAGACATTCCATCGCATTTTAAAAAACACACATTTTGTGAAACTATTCTATGGACTCTCTCAATTCTATCCGAAAATGTTTGTTGGAAAGGATTCCAGATGACGTCCGCATATTCAAGTGATGATATAACTAATGTGTTTAAATAAAAGCAATCATCGTGTTAGCTTTTGCAGCAATACCATCAATATGCGGGGCAAATGAAAACTTGGAATCAAAAGAGACACCCAAATCTTTTACTCTGTAGAGGGCTACTATCAAGAAAATAAATAAACTTATAAGTTGAGAATTTCCTGGAGACAGTGATAGGAAAAAATTTCTTAATGTTAAGATTTAGACAGTTGGCATTACTCCAGTAAGATAAATGATCAAGGTCCAATTGGAGATTAAGGCAGTCATAAATTGAATTTACTTTCAGAAATGATTTAAGATCATCAATTTAAGTACATCTAATAGATCTCGATGTTTGATTGTCAATTTGTTCCCTTTAGACCCATACCCATTTTGCATGTATAAACGCTGAAGATGTAGTTGAAAGCTTTATTGCATTGAAATCTAATGCTGTTGGCTTTGATAATCTGCATCCCACTTTTTTTAAAGCCATGTTGCCAATAATCCTGCCACATCTCACGTATATTTATAATACGATTCTTACCAAAGGAATCTTTCCCTCGAAATGGAAAGACTCCAAAATTATTCCCATCCCTAAAAATAGTGCTAACACAGAGTTTCGTCCAATCGTTATCCTCCCATTCCTGTCCAAAGTCCTGGAAAAAATAATGCAGAAGCAACTAGCTGGCTTTCTACTACACAACGGTCTTCTAGCCTCAAAACAATCCGGCTTTCGCCCAGGCCACAGTAGTACAACGGCACTCTTGGAGGTTATAGAGCGGGCGAGAAAAGCGGTATATGCTAACAAAGTTTCGTTTTTGGTGCTTCTTGATTACTCCAAGGCGTTTGACACTATAAACCACAACATCTTATGTCAAAAACTATTAAGAATTTGCAATTTTTCCACGGATGCAGTGAGACTTATCTTTTCTTATCTCTCTGGGAGACGCCAAGCTGTTGTTCTGGGAAATAAAATTTCTAATTTATTGCCAATATCCAGTGGAGTTCCACAGGGTTCCATTTTAGGTCCATCATTTTTCTCCATTTATGTGAATGAAGTACCAAAACTTTTACGGCACTGCGATGAACACCTTTTTGTTGATGACCTTCAGCTCATGAAAAGTTGCTTTGCTGGCATGGTTGAGGATTGTATTGATTCAAATAATGACGACCTCTCATCTATTAGACATTGGTCAGTCAAATGTGGTCTTACTTTAAATCCTCTAAAAAGCAAGTGCCTCGTTATCTCTAAGAGGTCCATAGACTTGTCTGGTTTTCCAGGTATTCTCCTTGCTGACTCAAAAATAGAATTTGTGGATACAGCCAAAAATCTGGGTATTTGCTTTATTAGAACCTTAAATTGTTGGAAAAGCGCATGGGGCTCTTCGATCATTGTGGCCAACACGAAGTTTCATCCCTTTGGATACAAGAAAAATGCTGGCGAAAACACTTGTTGTACCCATTCTAACATACGGCTGTGAAATTTTTTGTAAGCTTGATAGTATTAGCCTGAGGAAGATGAATGTTATATTTAATAACATCGCGCGCTACATCTTTGGTCTTAGTCGCTATGATCACATATCTCAGTTCTCCAAAAGTATCTTTGGGATCACCTTTGACAACTTGCTTAGACTTCGAACTCTTGTCACGCTCTTTAACATCATCAGTACGCTCCAACCTTCTAACCTGTATGATTCATTCCAGTTCTCGCTTTCAAGACGATCAAACCAAATTATCATTCCCTGTTTTTCTTGCCTAACGCCCGAGCGACAGTTTCTTATTAATGCAGCTCGTTTGTGGAATTCCCTTCCACGACATGTTAGTGATGCGGATACAGTAGGGAAATTTAGGAAAAATATATTTGCTTACTATTCCTCGTCGTAGTAGGCCCTCCGGTTGCCTGATTGCTGTTGGCTTTGTTGCTCTTCTGTTCACGTGTGTTTTCTTTATATTTTTACATTAAATTTTTATTAAATTATAATCTTATTATATTTCTTCGTAATTTTTATTTAATAAGTACTTTTTTTCTTTTTTCTTACTTTTAATTAAATTAATTAATGATTATTCCATACATACAAGTTCCTAATTTACACTTAATTGTTAATAAGATGTAAATCTTAAAATTAAGTTACCTTTAATAAATAAATACAAATAAAAAATACAAATACTGGCATACTGAGTCAAATGCCTTACTAAAATCCGTGTAGATAATAATATCTACTTCTACTTGGCTTTGACTTTCATTACAATTTGTAACGAAAGAGGGAAGACATACCAGATTAGTGATAGTTTATCTACCTGTAATAAACCCATGTTGGGCGTCACTCATATGTTCTTTTACGAAGAAATTGAGTTCTCTTAACCAAACTTTCGAAAAGTTTACGTATCGCGGATATATTACAAATTTCTCTATATTTTTCAACATTATTTTTCTATCCAAATTTGAAAATTGCGATCACAGAAGAAGATTTCCATTCATCCGGAAGATAAATATAAGTTAAAAATAATAAGAAAAATAAAGCAGATAGAATTGGAACAATTTTTTATGACAAGAGCAGGAATACCATCGACGCCAGGAATGGCATAATACATCAGAAAAATCGAAGTGTACCTATTGAGCCAATATCAACTTTAGGGACATTATCCGAAAGAAGAACAGGGTTTCCTTGTGAAGTTGAGCAAACCGATTCGAGCAAAAAGCTCGAGTGTTTTATTTATATCAGTAGAAGTTTCCTCTTTAGAATTCATTGAAGTTGGAATGCCAACTGATTTCCTTTTAGAATAAATAAAACTCCAGAATTGCTTCGGATCACTCTTTAGTCTTCAAATTAAGCTCAACATTAGAGATATAATTTCTGTGCAAGAATTTGCTGAGAACCATAAATTCTTTACGAAATATACAAAATTTTTGTTTGTCATCTAACTTGTTTGACATTTTATATTTACCAAATGATTTATTTTTTAAATTTTTTAAATGAGTCAACCTTTCGTTGTACCACGAAGGTTTTGAGACACTTTTTTTTGTCCTATAAGGCACAAATAAGTTAAAAGATACCCGTGAAACGGTCGAGCATATCCTTTCAATTTAGATTTAAAAATTCAATTTTCCAGTCAACAGTTCCAAGATAATTATAAAGTTCAATAAAATTTAAATTTAAGAAGTTAAATGATTTCGAATTTCTACAATTGAATTTTAAATAACTATATAATTGAATTTCAATACATTTAGTGAGTTGGATATAGTTCACATTGGATTTTTGGCAAAAAATTCATGTAAGTTAAACTGAACTTAATAAAAATTGCGTATTGACAAGGGCCTCACTAGTCAACTGATGAGTCCAGGTGAGATCGCCGGGACGAAACGCCAATTTTTATGGACTAAAGGCCGTTTAAAGCTATATTGAATCAATAATTCAACAAGTCCAATTAAATAGTGCTAAGTCTTCTACTTGGCTGATGTATTTCAGTAGTAAAGGGTTTTTCAACAGGGACGCTACAAAAGTAGAGCAACAGGGACAGCAAACGACGCCATATTTCTTGCCGCTCTTTTGATATTTCTCTTGAATAAGGTTTGCCATTTTATGATAGAAGGATATACGAACCAACAACGAGTCAAAATTATTAAAATTTACTACCGAAATTCGGAATCGGTGGCCTCAACGTTAAGAGCGCTACGTCCAATTTTCGGTCGTCATAATCGTCCTGGCAGATCAACAATTGAGCGTCTAGTGGAAAAATATGAATCCACAGGCACAGTACAAAATGTTCCCGTGCCAGTGAGACAAAGATGTGCCCGTAGTGTCGAGAATATTGCTGCCGCTGAGGCTTCAGTTGCAGAAAGCCCAAATGTGTCTCTCACACGTCGTTCTCAAGCGTTGGGCATCTCTGTGACGTCGCACAGTGGTGCGAGAGCGGAAAAAAGTCTTTTGAAAAAGTCATGTCTATCGTTTTAAACTTTATGTTTAAGTACTCTTAGATAATCCGAGCATATGATTTAAAAGTATTTTTTAACATATATATTGTATGTTCTGATTTACAAGCCCTCAAAGTTGAAAAATAATTTTACTCAAATCGCGAACCGTATTTTCAACAAATTTTGAGATGTTTTTTTCCGAAGTTCCTGTAGATAAATTCTCTAGCTTCTTAAATAATTTAATAGGTCTATTTTCGATTATCTAAAAATAAAAAAAAATATTGATTATTTATAAAAGATACCATTCTATAAGTAGCCTGAAGCTTTACTACTAAGAAAAAATGATTTTTTTTTAAACTTTTTGATTTAAAAAAACAGCTCCAAAAGATACCAAGAAAGTAAGTATGCCACCATATGCTCCATGCATTCATGTTAAAGCACAGAAAAAATCAGCTGCAGATACGTGCAGATGTGGAAGTTATGCTCAAAAATGTTTCACTTAATCGGATTTCAAAAAACTCCGTCTTGACGGTGGTGTTTACCAAAAAGTTTGATTACTTCGGTAACAATTGTCAGAATGAACTGGTTAAGCCCATTATTTTAAGAAAAAATGTCAAACTTTATTTTAAAAATAAAACAAAATTAATACATTGACCCAGGGCTGAGAATTTCGATTTTTGCGAAACCATTTATTTCCGCCTGGAAAATTTTTCAACTTTCAACTCAATTTTCTTGAAAACAACACACGAAAAATAAAAAAACCTTATTTAGGATTATAAAATTACTACTTCATAATTGTTTTTTTATTTATTTTTTGTATGTACAATCTATTTATTTATTTAATTTTATAATATACATAGTTAATAATATTATTTTATTCAAAATAAAAAGATAAGATTTTACTAAAAAAAAAAAGATCAAAACCCTCAAATTTTATAAAAATGTCAATAACTTTTTTTCTAATATTTTTTTCTTGACCAAATTTTGAACAAACATGTATAAGATTAATCTTAACATGTGTGTCAAATTTCATTAAAATTCGTTCAATAGTTCAGATCTTACAGACTTTTGTCCGCTCTCCCATACAAACATCAAAACACTGAAATTTTAGAAAAAAAGCCAATAACTTTTTTACTAATGATTTTTTCTTACCCAAATTTTGACAAAATGTGTATAAGGCTAATTTTAAAATGCGAATTAAATTTCATCTTAATCCGTTAAACAGTTCAGATTTTACAGACTTTTTTCCGCTCTCCCATACAAACATCAAAACCCTCAAATTTTAGAAAAATGTCAATTACTTTGTTTCTAATTAATTTTTTCCAACCAAATTTTGACCAAATATGTATAAGACTAATCTAAATATGTTTGCCAAATTTCATTTAAATCCGTTGAACCATTCAGGTAAAACAGACTTTTTTCCGCTCTCCCGTACAAACCGAACCACTGTGCGTCGTGTTGGCGAATTTTTCGAAAAGATCTTGGCCTACATCCTTACAAGATTAAATTGACGCAACAACTGAAGCCGCTTGACCACCAGAAGCGTCGTATGTTCGTGAATTGGGCTAAGCAACAACTTGAAAAAGATTCGGATTTTCATCGAAAAATCATCTTCAGCGATGAGGCTCATTTATGGCTGAATGGCTTCGTCAATAAGCAAAATATGCGGTATTGGTCAGGCAGCAATTCAAACGTACTCCATGAGTCGTCATTGCATCCCGAAAAAATTACGGTTTGGTGTGGTTTATGGGCCGGCGGCGTCATTGGGCAGTACTTCTTCCGTGATGATCAGGACCGGCACGTTACTGTGAATGGGGATCGCTACGGTTCAATGATAACCGAATATTTTTGACCCTAATTGGATGATATGGACTTGGAGGACATGTGGTTCCAACAGGACGGCGCCACAAGCCACACAGCGAATGTCACAATCAATTTATTGGAAACCAAGTTTGGAGAACGTGTTCTTTCACGAAATGGTATAGTCGCTTGGCCGCCTCGGTCGTTCGATTTGACGCCGTTAGACTATTTCGTGTGGGGCTACGTCAAGTCTGTGGTTTATGCCAACAAGCCAGTGACGATTAATGAACTTCGTACGAATATCGAACGTGAAATTGCAGCAGTATCGGCCGATTTATGCTTGAAAACCATCGAAAATTGGGTTTAGCGTCTGGACTTCTGCAAGCGTGCCCGTGGTGGCCATGCAACAGAAGTCGAGTTCCATACATAATGGCATCGAACTATCACTTTTGTAGCGCTCTTATTGAAAAACCCGATATATAGAATTTGTATTATGAAACCCCCACACAAATTTGTTTAATATCGATGATAGGTAGTGTAATTAATTGACATGACATGTTTGAGCGAACAGCGACAATTAGCCCACCTCCACGATCTCCTGCAGAAATACAAAAAATGAGAGTTCCCGGTAGCAAACAAAGTGTTCTAGAGTTCCTCATACTTTTTTTCAAGAGTTCTGGCGAATGAAGTGTTAAAATTGGAAAAAAAGTTTTTTTTTGCTAACTTCAGGCAGCAAGGACTTTTTTTTTTTAAAAAAAAAAAGGAGTTCTGAGCCTGTTTTTCAACTAAAAATCAAGAGTTCTAGAGTTCCAGGTGGGTTTTAGAAAGAGTTTTGCAAAATTGGAAAAGTTATAGTGCAATTTTTGAAATCCAAAAAAAATTTAAAAAAAATGAGTTCTGATTACAGTTCCCGATAGCAAACAAAGAGTTATGAACATTTTCCAAATAACTTTTTTTTTCTAAAACTAATTTTTCAAAAGCAAATCGCAAGTTAAGGTGCCCATTGACTTAGAAAAATTTTCAAAATAAAAAAAAATATAAAAAAAAGGAGTTCTGATTAGAGCTCTTTGTTTGCTATAGGGAACTCTCACTTTTTATTCAATTTTAAACAATTTTTTTGCTAACTTCACAGGACTGCTCCTACGTAATCGCTCGTGCTGTGTATATCATTTTAAGGGTAGTCACAACCCCTTCAGTTGTGCGCGCTAAATATAAAAAAAAAACAAAAACCATACGTCAAACTACGAATGCCATCATCCCAAATTAGTTAATCGTTCATTGGAGCACTGATGGCGCACTAACTCACACGTTCACTGAAGCAGTAATTCGATCCCTGTTCTCCTCATTGTAATTCTCATTGATTTTGAAGAGAATCGAGAACATTTTGCTGATTCAATATTTCTTACTTCCTGATTACAATTCGGTAGGTATTCAAGAAATTAGGCCGCCTTCTTTGGGAATGAAGTCATCTTTTTGAATTTTTAGAAATTTTTAGTCCTTTTTTATTAAGCTTGTGTAGACTTAAGCCCCGCTAGCACAAATTTTCAGTCTAAAACAAACCAATGCAATTTCCATTTACTTTGAATTTGATATCTAACCATACCCAAGTACATCAAGTGCCTGAGAAAAGCTGATGCACCTGCGGTTCTATAGAAGGAAATGAAAAATTCCCATCTATTAAGCAAACTGTTCGCAACTTCATTTGGAATAGGTATAGGTACTAAGAAAGATAACTGGGGATTTCAGAAAATTCGCATTAATGTATCCACTTCAAACCTTTGAACACAGGTTCTACCTACATTGTATCTAAATGAAATTCAACTGAACCCACACTCAGAGGTAGGTACCTACTCTTAACACTTAGCTATCAAGTATTTTTTTTTTCTTCATGCAAATTTAAATCATTTCAGTGCATTTTCTTACACAGTGTTTTGCTTGAACCACAGCTTTTTACATGAATTTGAAAAATGTTTAAGGCAGCTTTTAACAAACAGGGAATACAACATTATCCCTATTCCAACATCGACAATCTGCACTCTTGAACAAAATCATTTGGGAGCGAGTGCTAGTGCAGCACATATTCCACCAACACCACATCTATGATTACACGTCCTGGGACTCAAAAAACAACCATCCTCTATAGAAGCCAATGCATATGTAGTATATAGGTATGTATGGAAATAGAGGGAGCATTGGAAAATCTCCAAGGAACTGTAATACGGATGTATTGTGTAATACAAGTGCACACTAACATAAACATCCTTAAATATTATAAAACTAACAAAATATGTATATTTCAATGTTCAAAACACTGGCATACCTATTCTGGGGCTTCTACAGAGGTACTTTTACTGCTGTCTGGGGTTGCTCGTGGAGCTTCATAAAGGAACATGTATGGAAAACTTGCAAAGTATACATTCATATCCTTTTGGGAAATCTGGGACAATGTTGTTCTATTCTTCGAGGTCGTTTTTATAGTAATCCTTTTTTTTTCTGCATTTCCAACGACGACGACGATGACGACGAAGTCGGCAACAAACGGTGGCAGTGTTTGGTTTTTTTCTTAGTTGAAAAATGCAGAATTCAAAATGGTACTTAATGCCTTCATATACATTCATGAGACCGAAGCTGATGCCGATGCAAATGAAATTGTATCGGATTCATGTCGATCGTCGTTACTGGGTCTAACATTTTAGCATAAAGGCGACCTGAATTAATGTTTGTGTATGTGGGGTAGGCTTTTGAATTTTTTAGCTCATAAAGCCTTTGAATTTATAAACTATTGCGGGGGCTTGGATTAGAGTAAGAAAGCGATTCCTGTTTGGATAAGTCAACTGTGAGTGTGAGTTGTATTCCGACTTCTGAGTTGTAATCTTAATTTAATGCTCACAGTAACTTGGGTAGGTACATATACATCTATATAATCCTAGAAAGATCTTACTCGTAAGTCTTGTATTTTTGCACGATTTGATTCAGGGAACAACTTTGTCTGTTGAGGAAAAACAAAAGAATTCAATGTAGGAAGTGATAAGAAATTAAGAATAGATTCATTGGTTTTATTTTTAACTTTAAAGATATCGTCTAATGTATACATACCTACATATTTTGCAGACATTATGTATACAGGGTCTTTCATTAAGTGCTTCCTATCTTTAAATTCAAACTAACCGAAGTGTGCGTGAGATATCATCGACATTTTTTATTCGTTTGAAATGCCTATCGATTCTATTTTGTATGAAATATAACATCGTTCAAATGTCCACCGCGGCTTCTCTGGGTGGCGCGCATCCAAAATGTGCAATTATCCATGACTCTGGAGCATAAATCAGGCTGAATTTGAACAATGGCACGGCAATGGTTTTTTAATTTTTTTATCGGAGCCCAAATTTGGACAGAAATTCAACTTTTAAAGAATTTGATGCTATGTCCGACTCCATTCAAAGAATTGTTTCGTCATTGCGGGCGATTTCAATGTACACAATTCTAGTTGGCTTGGCTTTTCAGGCCAAACAACACCCGAAAGAAGGTAGGTTGAGGTCTTTGCTGAGTTAAACCAACTGACTCAGTTTGTTGATGAGCCAACTCGAAGACCGGACGTTGCAGGTCAAACCGCCAACATTCTAGACTTGTTTCTTCACTCTGACCCTGGTTAATTCGACGTTGCCAGTAAGTGGACCAGTTAAGGACCTTGATGTACACAAATCCGCTGGCCCGGATATTATCCCTCCTATTGTTCTGAAGAGGTGTTCTGGCAAAACCACTGCATAAGCTTTTCCATCTATCCTAGTCTACTAATCTCGTTCTAAGTGGATGAAAAACAGCATTTGTCCAGCCTATCCCTAAAAAAGGCGAATCTTCTTCACCCTCTTACGATCATCCAAATGCACTAACGTCCCTTCATTCCAAGGTCATGGAAACACTGATTAATCATCATATATAGAAATATCTTGAAGAACAAAAGCTTCTAAATGACCGGCAGTATGGCTTTCGTAGCAATAGGTCCACTTGTGATCTAATGGTGTATCTCAACGAACAGTAGAACAAATTTCTACATCGTTTGGGTGAAAGTAAGATTAGTGCATTTAATATTTCAAAAGTGTTTGATAGAGTTTGGCATCAAGCTCTCTTATCGTAAATGCGTGCTTTTGGTAGGTATTGATGAATCTCTTCTTCGTTGGATTATCAATTACCTTTCGGACCACTCAATACAAGTCGTATTGGATGGTTTTAAGGCTGATATTCTTAAGATAAATGCTGGTGTGCCCCAGGGCTCCGTTTTGTCTCCGACTCTCTTTCTGATATTCATCAATGATCTTCTGTCTGAAACTTCCAATCCATTAAATTTTTCCTTGTTCTTCGGATGTGGATTTGGAGCGGCAGCGTATGATAAGCTCATTAAATTCTGATCTCGACAGCATTGTCAAATGGGGAACCGAACAGCTTGTAGTTATCGGTATGTGCATCACAGACCACCTTTTGTGGAATGACCACATATTCAACGTCGCCAAAAATGATGCTAAATGTTTAGGTTTCATGCAAGGCATTTTTCTCCCCTTCTGCTCTGGCTGTAATCTACAAAGCATTTATCCGTCCAAAGCTTGAGTACAACTCTCACATCTATAGGCAGGTGCTCCTTTAACTCATTTGAAACTCTTGGATAGAATTCAAAATAGGTCTTTTAAAATGATAGGTGATAGAAGTATAACAAATCTCGACCAATTGTATGATATTTTTGGCGAGAATCGAGATGCTTAACATAAGCTTCATCTCACACAGACAAGACCTATCCGGTAATTGTACACTCTGCAATTTAAACGAGAAGGAAGACTCATCCCACTTCATTGCAGTGTGTCCGATGCTACAAGAATTAAACAGACTTTAATTTATGAAGAGTTCAATGAATATTAGGGAATCGTGTGATATCGTTAATGGATATGTGGTGGCTGGGAAAATCTTTTTAAATATTGTAAGCATGCTATGGGCTATAGGAATAGCTATATTTAAAGTATAAAAGTTTGTAACCAATTGCAAAAGCTTTGTATTGTAAAACAAATGTCCATGTAAAATAAAAACGTCAATCTGAATCTAGAAAACATTAAATCATATTTTGTTCTTCTTTTTGGATAGAAAAAAACGGTTTTTATGTTTAATAGTTTCGTTATTTTATTTCAGATGCTTGATATCATATTTTAATGACAATACCATATTATTCTGAAACTCCTGTAGTTTGATTCTTTGGCAATAAAAGTCGTAATTTTCTCCATAACAAACCCTATCCCCAAGGATTTAAGAAAACATAATCTTTAGATAAAGCAAAAGTGGTACCTATAATCCTCGACGGAAAAAGAGAAAACCAACAAGGACAACCTGCGGCATCAAGCCAAATGACAAACTCATTCTTTTGGTTTCAACATATAACTATACTTTATGGCATGCATTAAACTACACCGCCCACAATACTGTTTTTTTTTTTTTCATATAAATGTATTATAGGAAAAGCGGATAGTTGATATACTATAGATAGGTAGATTTCAATGATCTGCTCTACATTGATAAAGGAAAATGAATTTCCATTTTTCTTTTTACTTGTACCAAATTGATTCAATTTATGGTTATTTTATGGCAAATTGCTAGCAAAATGCGCATTTAAGTTCCAACAAGGACTCGATATTCTTAATATGTCTACGTTCTAGTATCCTATACGAGTTCTATGATATTGGATTGCGCGTTGCTGTGTGTATGATGTGGTATGGTGTGTGCGCTGCCGAAGCTGGTTGGCCCTGTGATTCATGCGATGGATGAACACTGCAATCCACCATATACCCATATATCCTGGCCTCTCTCTCTCTCTCTGTCACCCAACTCACTCTTCACGGATATTGCAATTGCTTTGATGAGATTTTATTCAGCTGAACTATAAAAGCAGAATGAAAAATGATACCAGAAAATAAGGACGAAGCAATAACGTTTTAGTTAGCGAAGAAATCGCAGAAGCACGTTATTAAACAGGGTATACCAGTAGCGGATTAGGAATAACAACTTGAAGGGTCAATGTCTCATTTGGAAATAAATTCTGAAGGCGCTTACGATTATAATAGTTTTTGGTTATTATCAGGGCCCGAATTTCTTTGTAAATACATATTTTGTTTGGGCAGCCGTGGAACCAAGTGAATAATGTAGTTTTTCGTTAGCGCATATTTTTTCACATTTTGTTATAAATAAATATTTAAGCTTATTTAGCCTATTTTGACAATAAACGCATATTTTTCGTGCATATTTCAAAAAATAAACTTTAAACACTTAAAACATCGATTTCATGTAAATGCAAACGAGCCCTAAGCATTTTATCTTTCATTTAGAAGTAATACTATGTATGAGAATGAAGATGTTTTATAAACAGACGGTAAAATTTTGTTTTGCAAAATATGCAACGAAGGTGTGGGATTCCAAAAAAAATCTCAACACATCAAAAGCACGTAGAACTTTATGGACGATCCTCACAGACTTCGTCTCAACAACTCCTTTCATTACCAAGCACAGGTACTACATTTTTGCGTGGATTTATGTGATTCTATTTATTGCTGCCGACCTCCATATTGAAGAGATTTTCTCAAAAAGTACACGAAAGAAAGTGTACCTAAAGAATCTACAATAAGGAAAAACTATGTTGACAAAATTTGGATAAAATATAAAATTGGCGTATTAAAGAAAAATGATGTAGATAATTTTCTAAATCATCTAAATTCGATGCAACAGAAAATTCAATTTACAATTTTACAAAATAAAAAAAGAAAACTCACTGGCGTTCTTGGACGTTAAACTCATCAAAAAACCAGATGGATCAATGGGACAGACGATCTTTAGAAAAAGCATCCATACCGACAGGTATTTAAATGCTTTATCTTATCACCATCCAACGAACTTCACATCAGTTGTGGCAGCTTTAATTAATCGAGCTCACACAATCTGCGATGTTGATAGAGCTCTTAAAAAGGATGGATATAATGGCCATCAGCGATCGTGGAAACGAAATCAAAAACTGCCGTAAGACCCTTCGAACTCCAAACCAAATGAAAAGCGCCGAAAGACAAAATGCAGTTCCAAAACCCAGGTGTATATTCCGTCCCATGCAGTTGTGGCTCATCTTATATAGGAGAGACCAAAAGAGCGATTAAAACAAGATTAAATGAACCTATTTAAGCCGTTCGAAACAACTCGGTCACGAAATCTGCTAATAGTGAACACTTGGCATGTAATCAAGGTCACTTCATTCGGTTTGATAAAGCAAAATCAATATCAACAGAACGTTCTTATGTGACAAGAATAGTACAAGTGCGTGGGATCCACTCATAAATACATAGAAGTAACAAAAAAAAATATGCACGACTGGGTCGTACGAACTTGCTCATATGTGCGATCACATTGTGGTTCTATAGGTTAAATAAATTACCTATGGGAGTCTATATTTTATCCATTTGCCAAAACTTAGTTTAGTTGCAGGTGGTACTATGTGAGTATACAAAAATTAACAATATCGCCCAGTGTTGCCACATATGCAATATGCATGCAATTAAATTATATTATTTAAAACTGGAAAATTGTTTAAAATAAACAAAATTTATCTGTTTTTACCCAACGCGATGTACACCTTCTGATTTTAATTTTAAAAATCGTAGGAGCGGTTTTAAATATAATTAATTTTTTATATATAAAATTTCGTTAATATTTTTGAGAAAAAAAAATTGGTACGCCAATTTTAAGTATATATTAATGTCGACTTAAAAATTGAACTTTATACAAAATCTGCTAGGTACCCGTTTTCAAAATATCGAATCTTCAAAAAATAATTTGTAATTCTTTTTTAAAAATCCAAAAATCATTTTTTTAGAAAATTTTGATATGCACTTTTATTTATATTTGTTATAAGCTTCCGTATGAAAAATCTAGTTTTATTCAATTTATCAGATATTGAGATAGTCGAAAATCAAAGAAACCGTCCTATGAGTGGAACTGTTAATAAACGTAAAATATAAAATTTTAAACGGTAGACCGTACTAATTTTAATACACAAACAAAATTTTGTCAAAATCGTAGGAGTGGTTTTTGATAAAAAAAAATACTTTTCTTAATGATTTTTAAACATTTGTATGGGAGATACCGTTATTTTTGAGTATTAGAATAATTTCTGTCAAAAATCTTCTATATAAAGTTAAAAAACTTCTTTTTATCAAGTTTAGTAAAAATCGACTAAGTTGTTTTCAAAATAGTAAGTTTAAAAAAAAAAAAAAATTTTAAACTTTTTTAAAAAATCCAAAAAATATTTTTTTGAGAATTTCGATATAAAATTTTATTTCAAATGCATTATTTCCTCTTCATAAAAAAAATCATCAAAATCTGTTGAACAGTTTTCGAGAAAAGCGAAAATGAAAAAAATGGTGCTTTGGGAGGTACCATTGATAACCATTTTTCGGAACCATTTTTTTTTTATTAAAAGGGAACTCATAACTATTTAAATTTATTGAGTCCTTTAAGAAAATATCCGTAGCGCTGAATGTGAGAAAAATATGTTTTTCCTTTTTGGCCAAGAAATTTTGTGTGACAGCTACTGTTAGTTTTGGTCCTAAAAAAAGAGAAAAAAACGGGTGGGGGGAATGTCCCAAAAACGCTAGGTACAAAGTTTAAAGAAAATCGACCCACCCGTTTAGGCTGTACTCGAACCGACAGACAGTCAGACAGACGGACGTTTTTGCGAGACCCACTTTTTTTGACTTCTCTATCATCGTAATGTAAAGTTTGATCAAAATCTCGAGTTCGATTTTTTGTACGAATGCATAACTTGCCATATAAAGGGATTTTGCCAAAAAAAATCATCTTTTCAGATGAAGTTCATTTTGATCTTGGCGGGTAGTAAACAAGCAAAATTGTCGCATTTGGGGTACAGAAAACCCGCACGCATACATTGAAAAGCCGATACACCCAAAACGAGTCACTGTTTGGTGCGGATTTTGGTCCAGAGGCATAATTGGGCCATTTTTCGAAAATGAGCAAGGAGTGGCCGTTACAGTCAATGGCGATCGTTATCGGGCCATGTTGAACGAATTTTTGTTCACAAAAATTGAAGAGGAGGATATTGGCAACATTTGGTTTCAACAGGACGGCGCTACGTGCCACACAGCCGAAGCTATACTCGATGTTTTGCCCTATTTTCAAAAAAAAGAAGTTATTTGGCGGGCCCCTTACTAATCCAAAAATTATTCCCGTCACCTGATGTCTGGCTCACGGACTTCACCGTGTTGCAGAAGAAATCAGAACCTACTTGAAAGATCTTGACACACTAGTGTCAAATGGCAAAAAAATATTCTTAAAAGCTCCGTCCCGTTTGGATGTTTGTAAGGAAAAACATCCGGAAATTCCTCTTCCACCTCAGCCCATTATAACAAGAAGGGGAACGTTGATTAATGCAGTGTTTTACTATGTTCAAACTATGGCTTACTCAGTTAGACTATAACAAAATTAGAGGGGTGGAACTCACTTAAAAAGCAAATAGATTCAATGGACGATGGAATTGCGAAAATTAATGCTGCAAAGAGTCGATCATGCAATGGGTCGATCTATTTGTAAAAAAATTGAAAATGTTCTTTAAAAAAAACCAATAGGATTTTTTTAAAATTAAAAATATCTCCAACATGTTATCCTTGAATGTGAATGAAAAACCGTGCTTGGATATTCCAGATTCCATAAATGATATTGTTGTAATGAAAAATTCTCCACTAACGTCTGCTGACGTGGAGAGATCATTTTCGATGTACAAAAGCTTTTTAAGACCTAATCGCCAAGGTTTTAGTTTTGAAAAATTCAGAAAAAAACTTCATGATCCATGCTAACAAAACTTACTTGAGCAACTTATATTATTTATTTTGTTTGCTATACATACAAACATACCTACTTATATACCTATATTTTTTTGTAATTTTTATAAACTTTGTCTTTGAAAACTCTATAAATATTTAAAAGACTGAATTATTTTTGTTTTATTTCAATGTTTTTCATCTACGTTTTAAATATTTTTGTAGCATATTTTTGATTTTTTATGGCATATTTTGTAATTTTTTTTGTTGCATATTTTAGGTACATACATACTTTTTGTTTTTAGTACATAAAAATCCGGGCTATATTATTATTAAACTTTGTACTTGCTATCTCTGAAATTGTCAACTTTTTTGATGATGTTGCTAGACCACGATGGAAATGAAATTTGAATCTGTTGAACTTTTTTTGTGAGGTGTCAATATAAGGAGCGATGCTATATCCGAACAATTCTCGGAAGATTCAGGCACTTAAGCAAAATGTTGGTCCAGCCATATGTATAGAAATTTGTGTGTATAGCTTTTTGAAAAAGATAGAAAGATGGGCCTTCTATATACCAAATTCCGAAATTGTAACAAAATCAGTCCAGCCATTAACGAAATATGTAACGGGTGATTTTTTAGCTGGTTTGGTTTTGGCAACACTGGTTTTGACAGCTGACGTGTGTTTAGTACCTTGTGTCACTGTCAAACAGCTTCAGTTTGGTTTGCAATTTAACCATGGATCGTCTTACAAATGAACAACGCTTGCAAATTATTGAATTTTACTATCAAAATTCGTGCTCGGTTCGAAATGTTCATCGCGCGCTGCTTGTGTTCAGCGATGAGGCTCATTTTTGGTTGAATGGGTACGTAAATAAGCAAAATTGCCGCATTTGGAGTGAAGATCAGCCAGAAGCATTGCAACAGCTACCAATGCATCCCGAAAAAGCCACTGTTTGGTGCGGTTTATGGGCCGGCGGCATTATTGGGCCTATTTCTTCAAAGATGATGCGAATCGCAGCGTTACTGTCAATGGTGAACGCTACCGAGCGATGATAACAAACTTTTTTTTGCCCGAAATGGAAGTTCTTGACTTGCATGATATGTGGTTTCAACAAGACGGTGCCACATGCCACACAGCACGCGAAACAATGGCGCAATTGCGAGGCGAGTTTGGTGAACAGTTAATTTCACGTTTCGGGCCGGTCAATTGGCCGCCTAGATCGTGCGATTTGACACCATTAGATTATTTTTTGTGGGGGTATGTCAAGGCTAATGTCTATAGGGACAAGCCCACTTCGATTGACGCACTGGAAGCCAACATGCATGCATTCATTCGTGAGATACCGGCCGATATGTGTGAAAGAGTATGCCAAAATTGGACTCAGCGGATGGGCTACCTGAGACGCAGCCGCGGTCAACATTTGCATGAAATTATCTTTAAACATTAAATTGCAAGGTTTAAACTATCGATTCAAATAAATATTTTATTCATTTTTTCGAATTTTTTGTGTTTTTTTTTTTTTTAAAAAGTTCTAAACCTCTTAAAAAATTACCCATTATAAGGCAATACCCCATACACAGGGTTTTTCAATTGGCGCGGGTAGATTTTGGCAGCCTGTGGCGGTTGGTTGACGATTGAACATGACGTCGCAATGATAAAACTTTAATACCAAAATCTCTTGTGGCAACGATGCGTGCGTTGGTTCCTCAGTTGATTGGCCTTCTCAGTCGACTTTATTCAATGTTTGGTGGCCAAAATTGAATCCACCAATTTAGTGAACAATCAACACCAGATCTACCGAAAATATCGCCGATATTCGTGAGAGTCCGGAGTTCTTCCAAAACGACGATGTCATTGCCATCACCATCAACGGAGAACGCTACCGATCGATGATAAACAATTTATTTTAGCCCGAATTGGATGCCATGCATATGAACGACATGTGATCCCCCAACTGAACGGTGCTACTTGTCTCAAAACAAACCCCACAATGAACATTCTGCATGAATGATGTGAGAGTATAGGCTAACTCTCGTAGAGGTGACGTGAATTGGGCACCAAGATCGTGTGATTTGACCCCGTTAGACTTTTCTTGTGGGGTTTCCTGAAGTCACAGGTATATGCAAATAAATCACAATCGACCGATGCCCTTAAGGTGAACATAACACAAGCTATCGCTCAAATATTAGGCTGAATGTAAAGGGTTTTCCAATAAGAGGTGTTATTTTGAATAGCCCGCTATTTCGGTAGTTGTCACTTTTGAAGCTGTCATTTTTTGACATTTGACAAGTAGAAACTACGCCATTAATAAAAATGGAACGATACACGCTTCAACAACGCATTGAAATTATTAAAATTCACTATAAAAATGGTGACAATTTGGCAGAGACGGTTCGTAAAACTAAAACATTTTTGGGTCGTCGTGAAGCACCTTGTCGGACCGCAATACAGAAATTGGTGGACAAATTCGAGCTGTTGGGACAAGTTAGTGATGTGAAGAATAAAACCTGTGCACGTCGCTCAAGAACAACTGAGAATATTGCTGTTGTAGCCCAAAGTGTTGAAGAAAACCCAGGTTTGTCCATTCCTCGTCGTTCTTTGGAATTAGGCATTCCACAAACGTCATTACACCGTATTTTGCATAAAGACTTGGGTCTTAAGGCTTATAAAGTTCAGTTAACACAAGAACTCAAACCGGCTGATCATCAACAACGTCGTGTCTTTGCTGATTGGGTCCTTGAAATGCATGAAAATGATCCGGAATTTCATCGAAAAATCATCTTGACTGATGAGGCCCATTTCCGGCGGGGTTACGGTCAATGGATTGCGCTATCGAGAGATGATTAATGATTTTTTATGGCCGGAATTGGATGGTATTGATCTGGACAACGTTTACTTTCAACAAGACGGCGCTACGTGCCACACAAGCAATGAAACCATCGATCTTTTACGGGAAAAGTTTCCGGACCGTGGCCACCGAGATCTTGTGATTTAACACCTTGCGACTTCTTCCTTTGGGGCCACGTGAAAGATAAGGTCTACGCCAACAGCCCAGCGTCGATTCAAGACCTCAAAGATGGAATTCGTGAGGCTATCGAGGACATAGGGCAGCCACTTTGCGATTTGGTTACGGAAAATTTCATGAAAAGGATATGGTCCTGTAAGCGTGGTCGTGGCGGCCATTTCGCTGATGTTGTGTTCCGACATACCTTCCTCTTTATAATGAAATAAACATTCGATCATTTATCTCAAAAAATGCCATTTTTCTTTGAATATCAAAATAACACCTCTTGCGGAAGAGTCATTGAAAATTGGACCAGTCGGATCCGGGTACAGTTGGAAGCCAAGGTGTGCATTTGAATGATGTCATATTCCATACAAAATGGCACACATGGGCCTTTCAAATAAAAATATTAATTTTGTGAATACCTCACACACAGCTTGTTTTATTCTGTTTCAACATCTACCCGCTGTTAGTGAAAAACCCCTCAATTTTATTACAAAATATTATAACCATATTTCGGCTAAACGAATTTGATTTAAAAAAATTGAATTGCTTAAGAGTTAAAATAATTGCGAGAGAGTTACATGTGCATCGTCGAACCCGACCGAAGATCCAAGCGTTGGTATATTCGAGAAACCACTTGAGTCCAAACAAGAGACGACGCTCAAGTTCTAAAAAATAAACAGAACACAACGGAAAAACATCAGGAAGACGACGCTCAAGAACATAGGCAAACCTATAATTGGGAGTATACCATACATTTCTCCATCATCGTAATATCAACGTTGATAAAAGCCTCGAATTTCACTCTTATACGAAACCCACTTTAAATTCAGATTTTAAAATTCCAGAAGCTCTGAAAAACAATCGGCCCTGAATATCTTTCCCCAAAAGTCCGCCAATGTCTTAATAGTAGAGTTGTTATATTGCGTATACTACACCATAAGGGATGGCATCATTTCGCTGTGCCTGTTATGTGCTGTTATTTGTATTAATGACTGGTTCTAAAAAAAATGATATTAAAATGGTGGCTTGAATTTGTATCTATATCTGCTAGATACATGGATTTTTAGAAGAAAAACCATTAAAGTGCAATTTCAGGAAAATGTATACTTCCAAAGGCACGTTCATTTTTTTTTTTTTAATTTTTTTCTTAAACTGAAACATTTTGGTTTCCTGATGTTATAAGAGGATATTAATAAAAAGTTAAGCTTTTCGAAATAAAACGTTAAAAAATCAGCTCGGCTTAGGAACGAATTTGATGGAAATCATTGAATTTATGTTGAAGAACCCCAACGTAAGCTCTTAAGTGCTGCATAATCAAAATACAAAGGAAAAGCAAAAATAAAAATTCCACTTGAATCATTAAAGGTAGTTTTACTGCCATATTTTGATGACCTACCGTTATATAAATTAAGAAATAAGGGGAATAATTTATTTAATAGAAGGAAGTAGTAGCTTGGGTTATTTTTATGTTCGCAGGTATAGGTATTTATAAGGAAATCGTGCTTCGTGCCACAAACTGAACTGAAGGCACATTCGTCAACAATTAATCATTGTCGCACGGAATTTTATTGCACAGGAGCCCACTGGGTATTTTGCTGAGACTTTAGAGAAGTTTTTGCTATTTTGTTTTAATAGAGAAGTTAAAGAAAAAGAAGTAATTAAAAAAACATTTTGCAGACCGTTTTGCTCCTTTAGCATACCACAACCATAGCTTTACCTAAGACTATTTATAAAGTCCCTCAACTCAACTCAATTGAACGAGAATGAAATGCGATTTTGATGTTGTCATCACTCATTTCATTTCATTGCTAACATTTTGATAAATTGTGAATGGCTTAAATTGCGTGACTCTATTTTTGATAATTACAATGTTTTTTCAGGTCGCGCAATTCAAATTATTTTTATTTAACATTCTATGATTGCAGCAATCAAAACAGGTTTGTAAGTGTCTTAAAAGTTGTGCTTAAGCAATTTGTTTGAGATTAAAACGTGTATTTAACTACACGACAAGGCTGAGTACTAGTGTATTATATGGAGATTGTTGGAATTTCTGGTATAGTGTTCATTCAATCGGTATTATGGTCATAGGTTTGCTTATATTCTTGTACGAACTGTCACTGTCTGAGGAGTGTTCAGCTGGAGTTTATTAACAAAATAGGTTAAATATGACACTAAAGGGTCTTTCAATAGGGACTTCTGAACTTTGACAGTTGATTGCAGCCATATTATTGGCTACATCTGTCAAATTAATGAAAGTAATATGCTCGGCAAAGAAAACGATGCCCTGTCAAAATACAAAGCTGACATAACAGCACTACAAGAAATTAGATGGACAGGGAATGGTGTACTACAGAAGAAAGATTATGATTTATATTACAGCTGTCATACAAAACACCATGTGCTCGGGGTAGGCTTCCTAGTCAGAGAAAAAATGAAGTCTGCCATCATCGGCTTTAACGCTATAAGCGAAAGGCTATGCACCCTTCGCGTGCGAGGCAAATTTAAGAGCATCAGCCTCATTAACGTTCACGGACCTACGGAGGAGTCCTCAGACGAAGAGACTTACTACGAACAAGTCGAGAGGGCCCTCAATGCCTGTCCAAGGTATGACGTAAAAATCATCCTTGGGGATTTGAATGCAAAAATAGGTTGGGAACCGGTATTCAGCCATTACGCAGGCACCCATAGTTTGCATGAGAACACTAATGACAATGGACTTCGAGTCTTAGAATTGGCAGCATCGAAAAACATGGTCGTTGCAATCCGTTACTCTGGCACGGCAACAAGAGGGACCATCGTCAACACGTCCAGCCAGATACAGGCTTACGCAGACGACATCATCGGAAGAACCGAGCAAGCTGTACATGATTCCTTCATCCAGATCGAGCATGCGGCACAAAATCTGGGGCTGCACATTAGTGAAGGTAAAACAAAGTACATGGTGGCGTCGAATGCGAGAGGAACAGTTGGTCAAACAATCAAGGTAGCGGAGCACGAATTTGAAGTGGTGCAATCCTTTAAATACCTTCGGTCAATAGTAGCAGCCGATAACAATATAGAAGAAGAAATACGCGGACGGCTTCTCAAATCCAACAGAGCCTACTATAGTCTGTCAAAGCTCTTCAAATCCAGAAATCTCACCATAACTTCAAAACTGCTGCTGTACAGGACCATGGTCCTGCTAGTACTTACATGGATCCGAGACTTGGGTGCTTAGCAAAAGGCACTCCGCCCTCTTAGCCGCGTTCGAGAGAAAAGTCTTAAGGAGAATTGTTGGCCCCATATGTGAGGAAGGACGATTCCGGAGACGGTACAATCATGAATTGTATGCAATCTACCTTGAAGCAGATATCGTGACAAAAATTAAGCTCGGTAGACTCCGGTGGGCAGGGCACCTAGCTCGCATGAGCGAAGAGGAACCTGCTCGGAAAGTTCTTTGTGGTACATTCTATGGTAGACGACAGCGTGGTAGACCATGCTTGCGCTGGAGAGATGGCGTAGACCAGGACGCCCGGAGCCTTGGGGTGCGCAACTGGATGGCGGCGGCTCGAGACCGGGATTGGTGAAGAGACTTGTTGAAAGAGGCCAGGACCGGACCTGCCATCTGCCATCTGAATTTCACACGACATGGCCTGCTCAACCCAGTCCCATTTCAGCTTCTTTGTCTTATAAAACAACATCTTCAAAACCTGTACATCTGCGTATGTCGACGTTTCTTACTCTTTGCGATCTTCCTATTTTTAGGGTTGCTCATTCCATGGACCTTTGAGTTATTGCAAACCTCATTTTTAACGATACGATGTTATTCCATGTCTGGGACCCATATGTAAAATTCAAGTTATGTAAAGTCAACGCAGACTAAGTTGAAGTGACAGAAAAGTATTCCATGTCAACGTTGGGATTATGGTCAACGCTTTGCGTCAGTGTGTCTTAACATTTGCTCATGGTGTTTACATGTTCAATGAAAAAAGTCAATGCGTTGAAGGTAACAACAATGTCAACTTCGGTTTAAACGTAGCTGTCAACGCATGGACAGTACTTATTCTGCGTTGACGATCACACGACAACACAACTTTGGGACGGAATTTAACGTCATTTTGACGTGAGAAGGTCAACGCCTTAACCATTTTCGTTGACCATCTACTCGTAGCTTAAGCACTGGCAAAACCGTGGAGTCGAAGATGTATTTTTTTATAGCTTTTGAAATATTGGAATCCAGCATTAACGTCCCAAAATTGCCTGGAATCGTTTGTTGCTTATTTTCTCTTCCATTAAAAGAAAATAACTGTCACAGGTATATATGATGTCCTCCCCATATTCCAACATCTCTCCATTTAGATACAGACATAGGTGACCTACTCGCATTTGTCATTACTTTCGTTTTGTTTTCATTGGCCTGTAGACTTGCTTTTGAGCATTCAACAGAAAGTTTTTTGATCATCTTCTGAAGATCTTCAGGATCATCACTCATCAGAATAATATCATCAGCAAACCTCAAGTTTGAAAGATATTTTCCATTGACTTTTATGCCAATTTTTTCCCAGCATAATCTTCTGAAACATTCTTCTAATATGGCTGTGAAGAAAGGTGGCAATATCTCTGTTTTTATTTGTGCAGTAGAAGAATCGTAAATATTTTTGAAAATTCTTACCCAGCACCCATTCACATCTTGGTGAAGAAGTGAATTCGACATGAAGTTCTAATCCACAGTATCAAAGGCCTTTTTGAAATCAATAAATAATATTAAATGAACTGAACTGAAAATTGATATTCTCTACTTTTTTGAACAATTTGATTGACTGCCATAATCGAAAAACCTGATCGGAATCCTGCTTGCTCGACTGGCTAATGGTGACCAAGCTCCACTTCAAGCCTTTTCAAGATGCATTTTGCAAACATTTTTGTAAATGTTTGAAATGAGACTGATTGGGCGATAGTTGTTGATGGCATCCTTTTTCCCCTTTTTATAAAACGGCGTTATATATGACTTTTTCCATTGGCTTGGAATTTCTGCAGTTGTTATTATTTCGTTGAAAATATCTTTTAACCAGACTGAAGATGTTCCGATTCCAAACTTTAGGATTTCCACTTCGATCACATCACTACCTTTGCTTTTTTCATTGGCAAGATCTAATATAGCCTTTTGTATTTCCTCTTTCAGAAAAGGTACAATTTCTTCGGATTCTTCTTCTAATTTCTGTTCCAGATTACTGTTTATTAGATTTTTCCCGATCGTTTGAGTAAAGAGCTGCTTAGAATTTGGTTGCAACTTTGTTAATTTGATTTCTGTTTCGAATTTGTTCGTTGTTTAATGAAACACCTAGAACCTACTCTTTTTCCAATTTCATGCTTTGCTTCACTTTCTTTATCGATTTACCATCCTGTGAACTGAGTCGTGGTCAAACTGATTCAACACATTGACATCTTTAAACAATGATCTGTTGTAAGTATGTATAAAATGGATTTGGTTCTTATGCTGTCTGTCGGTCTGGTGTGATCCGAGTCCACATCTTGTTTTCCTTTTTCTTGAAGAGTGAATTGTAACTGTATAAGCTTTTGTTGACATAACCGTTGCAACATCCTTTCTCCTCGATCAGTCCTACTTCCATATCCATATATGGTCCCTTTAATAGTTCTTCTCCAGGTTGCCCAAATCCAATATGTGCGTTGAAGTCTCTCATTACTACTAGTGAGTTGGTTAACAGGTATAAATTCGGTGTTTTTTTAGAACTTTAGCTGGTCGGAGCATATGCTTGTATGATGGCAGCTTTGACCTTTCCTATTCGGAACTTTAATCCAATTATTAGTTCACTGTATCCTTTTATTTCAATAATAGATTTTTTTTCAGCGATCTTCAAAAAAGATATCATTTTTTTAAAACCCTATAGAACATACTGTTCTCATTTCTATATGTTGTTTTACCAGAGAATTATCATCATCATCATCATCGGCTCGACAACCGGGGTCCGGTCCTGGCCTTCTTCAACAAGTTTCTCCACCCAGCCGCCACCATCCAGTTGCGCACCCCAAGGCTCCGGGCGTCCTGGTCTACGCACTACGCCATGCCATCTCTCCAGCGCAAGCATGGGCTACCACGCTGTCGTCTACCATAGAATGTACCACAAAGAACTTTCCGAGCAGGTTCATCTTCAGTCATGCGAGCTACTTGCCCTGCCCACCGGAGTCTACCGAGCTTAATTTTTGTCACGATATCTGCTTCAAGGTAGATTGCGTACAATTCATGATTGTACCGTCTCCGGAATCGTCCGCGCGGAACGCGGCTAAAAGGTCGGAGTGCCTTTTGCTAAGCAGCCAAGTCTCGGATCCATATGTGAGTACTGGCAGGACCATGGTCCTGTACAGCAGCAGTTTTGAAGTTATGGTAAGATTTCTGGATTTGAAGAGCTTTGACAGGCTATAGTAGGATCTGTTGGTTTGAGAAGCCGCCCGCGTATTTCTTCTTCTATATTGTTATCGGCTGCTACTATTGACCCAAGGTATTTTCACCATTATAAATTCGTGCTCCGCTACCTTGATTGTTTGACCAACTGTTCCTCTCACATTTGACGCCACCATGTACTTTGTTTTACCTTCACTAATGTGCAGCCCCAGATTTTGTGCCGCCTGCTCGATCTGGATGAAGGAATCATGTACAGCTTGCTCGGTTCTTCCGATGATGTCGTCTGCGTAAGCCTGTATCTGGCTGGACCTGTTGACGATGGTTCCTCTTGTTGCCGTGCCAGAGTGACGGATTGCTTTCTCCAACGCCAGGTTGAAGAGGAGGCAGGCCAAACCATCCCCTTGTCGGAGTCCATTAAAGATGTTGATTGGTTTGGATAGCAATCCGGCTATTTTTACTTGGCTTGTTACGTTGGTCATGGTCAACCTACATAGTAGTGTCAATTTATTTGGGATGCCAAATTCTCTCATGGTATACCATCGGCTCCAGCCTATAGCCTTCTCAACCTCTTCTATGCTTGGTGGCGGCAAAATAGGGTACTCTTCTTGAAGTAGTGGAGCCTCCACTTGTGCAGTGAGCTGAGCATTTAGCAGTTCATTGAAGTACACTTCCCATCGCTCCAGTATGCTTTGGGGATCGGTGATCAGATTTCCGTCTCCGTCCTTTCAGTATGTGCAGCGTGGTGTGTACTGCGTCATCATGCGGACGGATTGGTAGAACTTCCCCGCCTGGTGCGGACCTCGCTCTCGGCTTTTCTCTATTTCACAGATTATGTTCGGTGGTTGCATGGTATGCAACATTCTTACGTTCAGTCGCTTACTTGCATTCATCATCAAACCAGGACTTACTCTACCCAGTTCTAGGGCGAATCCTAACGCATTACCAAAGTTGTTACTGGTGTTTTCATTGCGCAGAGCAGCCATGTTGATTAGAACCTGATCGGCTGAAGCAATACGTCTTCGCAAGGCAATCCGCCCTCGGAAAACCATACCAACAAGATAGTGATCCGAGTCGATATTGGCACCTCGGTACGTTCGTACCGTCATCAAGTTCGAGTAGTGGCGACGGTCTATCAACACGTGGTCAATTTGGTTACGAGTGACTCCATCAGGTGATACCCAGGTGGCTTTGTAGATATCTTTACGCGGGAACCTGGTACTCGCAACGACCATGTTTTTCGATGCTGCCAATTCTAAGACTCGAAGTCCATTGTCATTAGTGTTCTCATGCAAACTATGGGTGCCTGCGTAATGCCTGAATACCGGCTCCCGACCTATTTTTGCATTCAAATCCCCAAGGATGATTTTTACGTCATACCTTGGACAGGCATTGAGGGCCCTCTCGACTTGTTCGTAGTAAGTCTCTTTTTCTTCGTCTGAGGACTCCTCCGTAGGTCCGTGAACGTTAATGAGGCTGATGTTCTTAAATTTGCCTCGCACGCGAAGGGTGCATAGCCTTTCACTATAAGCGAAATGGCAGACTTCATTTTTTCGCTGACTAGGAAGCCTACCCCGAGCACATATTGTTTTTGTATGACAGCTATAATATAAGTCATAATCTTTCTTCTGTAGAACCCCATTCAATGTTCATCTAATTTCTTGTAGTGCTGTTATGTCAGCTTTATATTTTGACAGGGCATCGGCTAGCTGCTGAGCAGCTCGAGCTCTATAGAGCGTTCCATAAGAAAATTCGCAAATCGTTTTTCCGTTTTCTTTGCGTCGGTTGTCGTCGTGAGATCAGTCCGTTTCCGAGGTTTGTTGTAGGTCTCAGAATTCTTTTAGTTTTACGGAACAGGGAATTAACCTGTAGCCAACCTGTGGAACCAGCCCGATCATATTAGCCAAACCTTTTTAAAGGCTTGTTTCTAGCGGCCGCCGCGAAGAGGCTATGATCACACTTCCACCAGTCCCGAATAGTTACGGTACGTGCATGTTTTCGTATATGCTACATGTTATTCCACCTATTCGGCTGATGGCTGACCGCCACCAGAGAATTATGCTCATGTTTAAAAAAATATCTGAAATAACACATTAAGAAAATATTTAAACAATTTTTCAGAACTTAGGTACCACTCACACCCACATAATATTTCTACCATTAACCTTGATTCAGTAAAATCATGGAACAAAATATTTTATTTGTTCTTCACTCATCATAATCATCATATAATCTCGCTCGATAATAAAAGATGTTTTTATGCTAAGTTATTTTATTCGAAGAAAAAAAAAATACCTAAGGCGGCATCTTATAAATAAAATTTAACTGCAAATATACGTACGTACCTACATAGATATAAACCTATTCAATCCCCCTGACTTTCAAAAAACGTTTTTCTTGCAACGCTTAATCATTAAAATTGTATAGGCAGATAATTCGTTGTGCGCTCGCAGCTCAACATTTCAAATTTATTTATGTGACGTATACACTCACAAACATATACCTAATTCGAATTCCCTTTATTCAACTTGAAATTCATTAGCGTTTGGATTCTTTGAAGAAAGCACAGCACATTCCTCCCCCGCGCATCGGCAACAAAGATTGAATGGAGCCCCATAAAAGGCTCATAAAGATAACAATAGAATCACTCTCTTTTCTGACACACATATGTATGATATGCTCCCTGTGTTCACTTCAGCTTCTATGCTACTGCTATATAAATAAATATCCAGATGAAGATGAGGAACTACCTTTTGCCTTTGAGAATAAAAGAAAATGACGAAAATGCAAGGAAGAAAAAAATATCAAAACAGAAATTATCCTCCTTAAGGACCTGTCAGACTGTCACCATATATTTCGAAACTGTATATAGGCAAGGTTTAAGGTATAGAGGTACCTTACCTACTCGTGTTATAAAGACTGTTTGATGCTATCACCCAGGATTTCGTATCATCATAAATTATATTCACCGCGGCTGCGGAGGCAAACTAAAAGGAGCTAACACACACACACATCACACACCCTCAAACATAGGTACATATACATACATATAATATTGTCGACTTTTTTCCCTCCATAAAGCATTTAACGATTCACCTTGCTGTGCGTTTTGGAACAGTATAGGGTCCTATAGGTGAGCTGCAGATTCTCCCTTCGCCCGCTATCCGCACGCAATAAATCATCCCGGAATAGAGAAAGCTAATAGCACTGGTGAAAAGAATAAGTGCCTGCAAGTGCAGAATGTTACCTTCGGCTAGGTGAAATAAAATCGCTATCAAAGGATTTTCAGCACTTCACAAATAATGTTTTTTTGGTTCTTCGTTCGAAGCTACAATCTACCAATCAAGTGTTGTTGAGAAAAAATTGAAGAGGACTAGAAACTTGACAACAGTTACTATCATAGGTACTATCGAAGTTTAAGATTTCGATTAAGATTTTGGTCAAATCAAAAATGTTATCATATCAGAGAATTCACAGGTTGTTTCAGTCTAAGCAGCCCAATTTCTTGCATGACCAAAGCAGGCATTAAGTGTGAAAAAACAGTATCATTAAAATGACCGCCTCGGGAAGATTCGCAGCATGCGATTCTTTTGAGGCAATTTTTAACCACTTTTTCGCACATTTCGAGCAGTATCTCGGCCATAACTTGAGTAATGTTGGTTTTAATGAGTCTAAATTTCGAGGATAGTTCGCGTAAACACGGTCTTTTGCGTAGCCCCACAGAAATAAAACGGTGTCAAATCACATGATCCAATTGGCCAATTGACGCCACCAAAACGTGAGATTAAAGGACCAGGAAACTTCTCACGCAATAAAGCCATAGTTGGTTGTGTTGTGTAGTTTGTTACCCCGTCTTGTTGGAACCACATATTGTCCAAGTCATGATCTTTAATAATCGTCGGCCCAAAAAAATCGGTTATCAATCGACCAATTTCTGCGAACGCCAGGAAAACTGCACTTGCAGCAGCAATATTTTCGACTGAGCGTGCATTACGATGATGCACAGACCTTACGACATCAGTAAAGTTTCCACTCTCTTCAAATTTCTTCACAATCTTAACGATTGCTTGAGTAGTTGGTCGTTTATGACGACCATAATCATTGCGTAGTGTGCGAAAAGTGGCAACGTTTGAATCACCACTTTTGTAGTAAGTTTTAATAATTTTAACGCGTTGTTCCATTGTTCATTGTTCAGCGATCCATTATCGTAAATGGAAAACATTGAACTAATATTATGACACTTCAAATGACAGCTGAGTTTGACAGGTGTCAAATGACAGCGCTACCAACTGTAAACTACGCAATGAATGACCCTGTATTTCCCGTTTTAGTTGCTTCGACGTTGTAACGTTCCACATAATACCGAACACAAAAAAATTTACCTAGGAAAGTGCTTCTCTTCTTTAATATTGAATCTTGAAAATCATTGCAATTAGAAAATAGCTATTGATCTGCTTTTTGCATTGATAAAAATACCAACAGCTTAAGGGGTGGGCATTGTATGTATCATCTACTCGATCAACTAAACTTTTGTCAATAAATAAAAAAATAAAAAAGGGTCTCTTCTTCTAGAGTATGACATTACTTTGCATTAATTTTTGTTGAGTTCCATTCCATTTGAAATGCACCATTCAGAGGCTCTGTCCATACGATTTTGTAAAAACAAGTTTCCATTTTTGTTTGTGAAGCTTAAAAAGCTTAAAGGCATCAGAGAAATTTAGGATTTTTGAGTATCTATAGAATGTGTATAACAATGTCGTTTATAAACATTTTAAATAATAGTAGTCCAATATGATTACCTTGAGGAACTCCGGACGATACATTAATTTTTTAGACAGACAATTCTTAAAGTAAACATACATGCATACATGCAAAAGATTTAGATTCATAGAAAATAATCGTTATAGGGTTAATAATAGCCGAGAAAATTATATAAACGCTTTTGGCCCCTTCCACACGGTTTTCAGTCCCGCAAAGGGAGATTTAAGTTAGTCTCGATATACCTCATCACAATTCATATGAATTACAAATCCTTTCAAAAAATTTACAGATGGGTCCTTTTTTATTCCCTATTACTTGTAGTACAAGTTGTACTACATAGGTTACCACAAGATAGTTCAGATGCTACTTGTTTTTATTTCTTTGTGAATTAAATGCGTTTCGTATTCGAAAAAAAAATTTATTCTAACCATTGCTCACGAGTCACTCAAAACTGCTCATGCTCGTCAGCTTTTTTAAAATTTGCATTTGAGTGCGCAAATTTCATAAATAAGTAGGTACTAGCTGTGTTTTTAACTGGTAAAAACAAATTTGACAAATAAAAAGATCGGTGCTTATCAATTTACTATTTCGCTAAAAGCTTATAGCTTTAAGTGCAGAATATTTGCGTGGGTTAATCTTCTAGCCCGGATGAAAATACAAGGTGCGAACAATTACTTTGTTATCGGTAATGGTTCAGTCATTTGGTTGAAAAAATAGAGGTTACTTGGAAAGTTTTCCGGGAGTTTTGAAAATTGGCAATTTTATAGATTTCGACGTGCTCTTTATTCAGAATTTCAACTTTGTCACTTCGTATCTTTGATGCAGCTCGCGCCGCCATATTTGAAAAAAAATGGCGCCTAAAAGCAGTTTTTTGATAATCCCGACACATTTTACAGTAAAAACATATACTAACAAAATAAAACTAGAGAAAATTTCCTACAATTTATGTCTTAACCTTTTTTTTTCTAAGATCCATAGTTTCAGCGTACGAGCGTCGCAAATCATTATACGTCTACGTCAAACCGCAACATTTAATTTAAACTGAATTATAAAATTTAAAAATTATACTAAATTGAAAACCCGGCTCCCTATGGTCTGTCTCCACAGGTATAAAGGAATGCGTCGCCTTTGTGTCGGGCCCCTTCTGTCCCTTCTCTGCCTTCGTTACACCTTTACCTTTTACCTTTAACGCATTGAATTTTTTCGTTGAACGTGTAATCACCCTGAGCAAATGTTAGGACACATTGACGCAAAGCGTTGACTACTTATCACCAGGTTCAGCAGTGGTATGGGAACGAACAAAATGCAGAGCAATGGGGATAGAAAAAAGACAGGAACGGGCTGATTCCTGCATCTGTATCTTCTTTCACTAGGTTTTTGTGAATGTTCATCATTCCCAACACATCAAGGCTTTCATCGCTCATTTTTGAGCTTAGCCAAGTTTTTATGTTTCTTAAAGTACTGAAAGATCGCTCTGCTATACATATTGTGGAGGGAATGAAAAGGCCTATAGATAGTGCTGCGAAAACCGATAAAATTCTTCCGCATTTTTCAACACATCACATGTATTGGTATATTGACTTTGGTCAAAATTCATCGTATTGTGTCATGTTTGTCAGTTTTTTTTTGGACAGTCAAATCGAAATTGGATGATTCCATGCTCTGCATATATATAGGAGATAGGTAACTGAAATATTGCATATTCGGATTTTTTTTTTTTCTGAAAACCGCTCTTTAAGGGACATTATCAGAGAATCCAAGTGAGAAACGAAAATTGATGTTCTAAAATAATTTTTGGGTGAGGACGAAGGAATATTGGATCGGTGAGTTTGTTTCTTTACAATTTATGGGTAGCTCAACTCAATGACTGATTCACTCAGACATTTTTCATTTATTTCTCAAAGCGTTTTGAAAGAATTGTAAGCATTCTTCCGATCTTCTTCAAAATGGTTGTTCAAGAAAATAATCTGATTTTTTACACTCAATTAATTCTGGTCAAATCCATGTAAAATATTTGCGACTGTCTGGTTCAAGTACCGACGGGTAAAGAGCCATTACACCAGTAATAAAGTTGAAGGGCTCCTTGTTTTGTAACACAGTGCAGTGCTTCCATTACAACGTATACGTGCTTCCATACTCGTAGACTTTTGTATTTTGCTGTCCATCGTGTTTCACAGAACAGGAAGATGCTGGGAATATATTTTCATCGCAAATAACTGTCCCGGAATAAATGAATTATTTCTTATATCGTCCCAACAGCGTATCACGACTCAGTTTTTCCAACTGATTTTCATTGTCTACAAGGGGGCAAAACTATCATCATCGTCGGCTCGACAACCGGAGTCCGGTCCTGGCCTCCTTCAACAAGTCTCTCCACCCATCCCGGTCTCGAGCCGCCGCCATCCAGTTGCGCACCCCAAGGCTCCGGGCGTCCTGGTCTACGCCATCTCTCCAGCGCAAGCATGGTCTACCACGCTGTCGTCTACCATAGAATGTACCACAAAGAACTTTCCGAGCAGGTTCCTCTTCGCTCATGCGAGCTAGGTGCCCTGCCCACCGGAGTCTACCGAGCTTAATTTTCGTCACGATATCTGCTTCAAGGTAGATTGCATACAATTCATGATTGTACCGTCTCCGGAATCGTCCTTCCTCACATATGGGGCCAACAATTCTCCTTAAGACTTTTCTCTCGAACGCGGCTAAGAGATCGGAGTGCCTTTTGCTAAGCACCCAAGTCTCGGATCCATATGTGAGTACTGGCAGGACCATGGTCCTGTACAGCAGCAGTTTTGAAGTTATGGTGAGATTTCTGGATTTGAAGAGCTTTGACAGACTATAGTAGGCTCTGTTGGATTTGAGAAGCCGCCCGCGTATTTCTTCTTCTATATTGTTATCGGCTGCTACTATTGACCCAAGGTATTTTCACCACTATAAATTCGTGCTCCGCTACCTTGATTGTTTGACCAACTGTTCCTCTCGCATTCGACGCCACCATGTACTTTGTTTTACCTTCACTAATGTGCAGCCCCAGATTTTGTGCCGCCTGCTCGATCTGGATGAAGGAATCATGTACAGATTGCTCAGTTCTTCCGATGATGTCGATGTCGTCTGCGTAAGCCAGTATCTGGCTGGACCTGTTGACGATGGTCCCTCTTGTTGCCGTGCCAGAGTCACGGATTGCTTTCTCCAACGCCAGGTTGAAGAGGAGGCAGGCCAAACCATCCCCTTGTCGGAGTCCATTAAAGATGTTGATTGGTTTGGATAGCAATCCGGCTATTTTTACTTGGCTTGCTACGTTGGTCATGGTCAACCTACATAGTCGTGTCAATTTATTTGGGATGCCGAATTCTCTCATGGCTTTGTAAAGTTCTACCCTGGCTATGCTATCGTAGGCGGCCTTAAAGTCTATAAACAGGAGGTATGTTGGGATGTTAAATTCTAGACATTTTTCCATCGCCTGCCTAAGGGTAAAGATCTGATCAGTTGTTGATTTGCCTGGAATGAAACCACACTGATATTGTCCGATGATGGTTTTAGCGTATGGGGTTATCCGGTCTTGTAGGATAGAGGAGAGTATCTTATAGGCGGTACTCAACAACGTGATACCTCTATAATTGCTGCACGTTGTGACATCTCCCTTCTTATGTATGGGGCAAATTATACCTTTTCGCCAGTCTTCTGGAATTTCTTCATGCTCCCACACGTGCACTATAATCTCATGAATTGCTTGACGTAAAGCTGGCCCACCGTGTTGAAATAGTTCGGCTGGTATACCATCGGCTCCCGGGGCTTTGTTTTTCTTTAGCCGGCCTATAGCCTTCTCAACCTCTTCTATGCTTGGTGGCGGCAACATAGGGTACTCTTCTTGAAGTAGTGGAGCCTCCACTTCTGCAGTGAGCTGACCATTTAGCAATTCATTGAAGTACACTTCCCATCGCTCCAGTATGCTTTGAGGATCGGTGATCAGATTTCCCTCTCCGTCCTTGCAGTATGTGCAGCGTGGTGTGTACTGCGTCATGTTTCGGACGGATTGGTAGAACTTCCGCGCCTGGTGCGGACCTCGCTCTCGGCTTTTCTCTATTTCACAGATTATGTTCTTCTCCCAGACTGATTTTTTCTGTCTGTGAAGCCGTTTTTCAATTCTTCTGAGCTCTTTATATTCGTCTTCGCGTGCCCGCGTTCTATGAGATTGTTGCATTGCTCGGAACGCAACATTCTTACGTTCAGTCGCTAGCTTGCATTCATCATCAAACCAGTCGTTCCGATTTCTACGACTGCTGCCTAAGATGGAGTTGGCAGTACTAATGACAGTATTCTTAAGGCGTGTCCACTTCTCATCTACGCCCAGCATACTGGCTCCAGGACTTACTCTACCCAGTTCTAGGGCGAGTCCTAACGCATTACCAAAGGTGTTACTGGTGTTTTCATTGCGCAGAGCAGCCGTGTTGATTCGAACCTGATCGGCGGATGCAATACGTCTTCGCAAGGCAATCCGCCCTCGGAAAACCATACCAACAAGATAGTGATCCGAGTCGATATTGGCACCTCGGTACGTTCGTACCGTCATCAAGTTCGAGTAGTGGCGACGGTCTATCAACACGTGGTCAATTTGGTTACGAGTGACTCCATCAGGTGATACCCAGGTGGCTTTGTAGATATCTTTACGCGGGAACCTGGTACTCGCAACGACCATGTTTTTCGATGCTGCCAATTCTAAGACTCGAAGTCCATTGTCATTAGTGTTCTCATGCAAACTATGGGTGCCTGCGTAATGCCTGAATACCGGCTCCCGACCTATTTTTGCATTCAAATCCCCAAGGATGATTTTTACGTCATACCTTGGACAGGCATTGAGGGCCCTCTCGACTTGTTCGTAGTAAGTCTCTTTTTCTTCGTCTGAGGACTCCTCCGTAGGTCCGTGAACGTTAATGAGGCTGATGTTCTTAAATTTGCCTCGCACGCGAAGGGTACATAGCCTTTCGCTTATAGCGTTAAAGCCGATGATGGCAGACTTCATTTTTTCGCCGACTAGGAAGCCTACCCCGAGCACATGGTGTTTTATATGACAGCTGTAGTATAAGTCATAATCTTTCTTCTGTAGAACACCATTCCCTGTCCATCTTATTTCTTGAAGTGCTGTTATGTCAGCTTTATATTTTGACAGGGCATCGGCTAGCTGCTGAGCAGCTCGAGCTCTATAGAGCGATCGTACGTTCCATAAGAAAATTCGTAAATCGTTATTCCGTTTTCTTTGCGTGGGTTGTCGTCGTGAGATCAGTCCGTTTCCGAGGCTTGTTGCTGGTCTCGTAATTCTTCTTGTTTTACGGAACAGGGAATTAACCTGTTGCCAACCTGTGGAACCAGCCTGATCATATTAGCCAAACCTTTTTAAAGGCTTGTTTCTAGCGGCCGCCGCGAAGAGGCTATGATCACACTTCCACCAGTCCGAATAGTTACGGCACGTGCATGTTTTCGTATGCTACATGTTATTCCCCCTATTCGGCTGATGGCTGACCGGGCAAAACTATAGAACTTAGTTATGGAATTTGACGAAAAATATGACCAATTACTCAAAATTCCCTGTTAAGAACTGATAAAGTGTTGGTAGAAAAAAGTCCGAGGGCAAGTACCCCCGGGCCGATTACTCTACCTCAAGTTGGTGTGGAAATGAACGTGTATTCCGGAACGTGTGTTCAACTAAACTTTGCGACGTTGGTACGCCGAAACTATTGATTTTAGAAAAAAAGAAAAATGTGTCGGAAAGGAGTTATTATCAAAAAATTCTGAAAAAGCACGTCGAAATCTATAAAATTGACAATTTTTAAAACTCCCGGAAAACTTGAAGGTTGTATAGAATCATCAAAATATTTTTCAATCAAAGTGATTTTTTAGATAGATAGATACAATTCTTTATTTCAATAGATTTGTACAATATTTTAAACCTTTTAATTAAGGATATGACTTTGCTGCCGTCTGCCTGACTGACTATTCTTAAACTATGAAAATATAGAATAAATGTACATAAATAAATTAAATAGTGATAGTTAATTAAACTAAATTAAATAATGATTGAGTTTTCAATTTCGAAACATAATCATTTCATCTTTGCAAAAATAAATTGGGCTAATTTATGGTGCAACTAAGTCTAAAATATTTCCAGTGTAGTTCTTGTAGATATTGAAATAAGCTTTAACAATTTGTATTATTTAGTAGGTTGAAACTCAAAATGTAGAATTAAACATTAGAGTGGTTTTGCAATTTTAAAAAGATTTGAAACATAAAAAGTTGAAAAATTTAACTGGTGGAATGCAAAGTGTGCCGTAGAGGTACGTTTTAGAAACTGTTACGCTACAGTAAGGCATGTTTACAAAATTTGAATAGAAATTATCAACCGAAATAACCGTTCATATAACTCACTTGGAATTTCAGCCCTCGAATTTCTTGAAGGATTGGACAAACTGCTATGAAATGGTAACTATCTTCAAGTTCTCTTCTGTTACAAAAATAACAATTTTAAGAGAGATCCGAACTATGAGGAACATAATTTAAATTGAGTAGCTCCACCCTTGCTCTAAAGATAGTACCTACTTATAGCTTCTATGGAAAGTTCATTGCAAAAATAGTTGTTTTCATTTTAAAGTGTGTGATTTAATTTTTATAAATATCTCTACTCTTCAAGCAGGTCAACGTGATGGTTATTAAAGAAAGAAGGCCACATTATGTTTTTAGGGCAAGCTTGACCTCATTGCTTTTCTCCTGAGTCCTAATGAGTATGCATATGCATCCGAAAATTCAAGTTCGCGGTTAATAACAATCCAAGATATTTAAATTGAGTTACTACTTCAATTCTCTCACGGCTTATAGACACCAAATTTCTTCGGGCAGTCTCCTTCGTTGCCTTGTTTCAAAGACCATAATTTTGTCTTTCGGGTATTAATTTGCAGGCCTAATTTTTTATTTATTTCTTTTTAACGCGAAGATTTCTTTTCTATCGCACTTAAGAATTTGGTTATTTTTTTGTAAATTGGTACGTATTTAAACAATTTTTTTTGGTTTTTTTGTTTACCATATTTTCAATTTGGTGACGAAAACATCAATCTTTATAGTATTTTTTCGGGTGGCACTGGCACAATGGATTTGAGTTTGAACATTCTTGGCTTGAACTAGTAAGATCAAGCACATATGCCTACCAACTACGTGTGAGCCCTTCATGCATTTTATTTCCTATTTATGGAAGTTTCAAAATCACCTTCTGAGTAAGTGAAATGTTAAGAATACTTGCCTTTGGCAACACTCTTATTCAATTTATCTTTTTTCATCAGTTTCAGTATCAGTATATACGTTCATACATATTTACGTATTCGACATTATTTGTGTATGGATGTGGGATTGTTTGGCTTTTATTTTCCTTCATTTTTATATCCAACCAACGCACAGAGCATATTAAACAAATTCCAAAAAGGAAAAACAAATACGAAGACTATGACGATGACGGCAACGGCAACGGAAACGGCAAAGCCATATCCTACTCGTTTTCATCCTCGTCTTCTCATAAAAAGGACATTCCGGAGCACATTGAAAATTATGTGAGAAATTAAAATGAATTATTAACGTTCACATGCATCTTAAGGTGTGCGAAAACAACTTTGTTCACTTGCATGTATAGATATTGTGCTGTTGTTGTTTAAGCTGGTGCGGGAACGTTTAACAATGCCCGCAGAATTATTTATTTCATTGGCGCAATGGCGGTCGTGGACAGGACATGTCCGGAAGCGGGGTGAGGTGGGAAGGGGATTAATGAAAATCAGGATACTGAAAAAAAAAACAACAGCGTTCTTGGTCGTCAGCATAGGTATAACAAAACACATGGATGAAACAGTTCCCGTTCCGACAACATCCTTTCATGCACGTGTCCTTGTTAATTTATTCAATGAAAATCCATGAGACTTTCGTTGCTGCGGATTCAACTTGATTTACAGCATTTCGAAATTTCTTAACATGGATATGGTGTCGGCTCTGACTCTGGCTCTGAGTAGGTATGCTTCACTTGTTTTTTTTTTTTAAAGAGAGTATAGGTATACCTTCCTATTTTTTTAAATAATTTAAAAATATAATAAAGCTGATTTTGGTGCTGCCTCAGCTATAGCTACCATGTAGTTAAATCTGTAATTTTGTGGAAAAATCCTTTTTTATTTATTTATTATTTTTGTGTTGCTATTAAGATTCTGCATGGGATATGTAAATAAGAGTCATATTAAGAAAAGGGTAGGTCATTTTAAGATAATATTTTTGGCTCTTCAAAATATTAGAACTTTGCGGGAACAAAAGTATCCCAATCGTTGCCGAATTAAAGTTTCACGGGTCACAAAATTGACGTTTGAAAGCTCGATTATTATTTCATTTCAGAACGTCAGAACTCAGAGACATTAAATTCCATCTTCGTTTCAGACCTATGTATACGTTGACTTTTCGAAATAAATTTAGCAGCCTGAATGCTAATTCCAAGGATAAATTCTGCTGAAAATGCATTTACTTCATGGAAAGGCAGATCGAGTCGTGCACAGTATTTCCCCAATAAATTTCACCATGGTTTCATCAACATTGTCTTGGACAGTTTCAAAAATGAAGTTCATTTCATCTTTGCGTGCTATGTTATGGAGGACACAGCAGGCTCTAATGAAAGGGCAAAGTTTTTGCATCCCTCGCAGCTTATAATAATAAAGCTGCCGGAATCTTTGTTTAAGAATTTCAAAGGAATGCTCAATGGCAACACGGCATGAGCTCAGCTTTATACTAAACCTTTTTTTCGATTAGTTAGGTGCCCGTTATCCTAATAAGGTGTCACCAAATTGGTAGTACATGATGGGTCGATTACAACGTGGGTCCCATCAAAGCAACCTATAAGTAAAAAAAAAACAATGAATGGATATAATATTGAGATAGAAGGATAATATTTATACGGATACATTATATTAAAATTTTCATTATTAAATAATTATAAACAATAACTGTGTATTAAATTTATATAAATAGTTAATAGTTTCCAATTGCCTAGGAAAACCCGGCTTTATTTTTGAAAAATAAACTGCTTTTTATTTTATCTTCTTGGTTTGGACATTTAATTATCTCTGTCTGGACTGAGCCTTCTGACGAACATTGTTTGCCTTTCTATAATGACAGACACTGATGATAACTAAAGGTCAAAACAGTTTCCCAAATCCTTGAAGCTGCACGTCTCCTGTCCAGCGAACCACAAAAACACCGCGGTGCTCTTATATGCACTAACGCGCTTATCAAGCCGAAGCATTTGATATGCTTTGGAACACTCGTATCTTTAAGAAAAACATCATGATTTTGGTTTTTATTGAAGTATGATTTTTAAGAAAACTTATAAAGAAATCTTACCTTTTCCATAGGGACCATTTTATTCGAAAATGCTCAACGAATTCTCTTTCCGTATACCAAGGAATGAATTCTTCCAGACAGAGATTATGAATTATAAAGATTGGAAACCTCGGCTGTCCTTCGGGTTTGCCTACAAGCTAAACAATATGGCTGCCCGTGGTGAAATAAGTAAGTTGCATTAGTATGCGTGTTTTAACTCATACTAGTGCAAATTTCTGATTTCCACCACGATATTTTGAAAACTTGATGAGTTTCAATGGGCACGTTCAAAAACTAATAAAAATGGCGAAACGAACTATCAAGTGTTCACGACACCTTAAATAATTTGGTTTTAAAGTTGCATGGAGGATTTTGAACAATTATATTTAAAGGGTAGTAAAATAATAATCAAAATTGCAAATTGACAATAAACCAATACAAAATTATTAACGCAGTAGTTTAATTTAATCGGTTAGTGAGAGAACAGAATATTGCAAAAAGTCTTTTTTCCATTTGCTGTTAAAAGTGATGCTTTAGGAGTGTTCTTTGCTTTTCTATTTCATTTAGAAATGCTGAACACTGATTTAACAAAAATGTACATAAATATAAAGCTTGGATTGGGCTTTAACTGTTGTATATGAAGGGTTTATAATACAAATTCTATATATTTACTACTGAAATACATCAGCCAAGTAGAAGAGTTAGCACTATTTGTAGCAAAAAAGTGTTTCTAGCATTTTTAAAATAAACTCAAAATATTCAAATTCAGCTCATCACAATCTTCGCCACAACATATAATGTATATTTAGTAAGATCTGTGTCGTTATTTAATCATCTGGATTCTTTGCATCATATTTTTATCACTTTCGATAATAACTAATTATTTCTGTTTGATGAATTTACCCTAAGGAAGCTGCAAGTGTCGATTTCTTTAAAAAATATTAACTTTAAGCTCACTCGTGAATGGCCAGCTATAGATTTATGAACAATATGGGTGCACCCTTAATTATTCTGTTTGCACCATTGAATCTGTATTTTCCGAACACATCCCGATATCCCACCTTACGTCCGCCATTTCCGTGGTGAAAAGCTGATGAGTTGAAATTTCTTTAAAGATGGCTGCGTTTTTTACACATAAAAAATGGTCGAACTGTCAAAACAGAACCAACCCACCCTGTTTAATTGTTGTTGCAATTCACATCTATTCATCGACACAAAACGAAATTAGCAACGCGGAAACAAAAACAAACATAAATGGTGTTAACGATACTAGATGGGTTTTCTACTCCAATAACGGTTTCCATTGGTTTCAGTCAGAAACTCACAATCTTAAACCCAATAGGTGTTTTAGATGAGACATAACATTCCATAATATATCAAAATACATTTATTACAACATCAACAAATGATCCGAACAACCAAAACAATAATTTTATTTATTTAATAATAACGTCGCCGCCGCACGAATTCAACCACGACCGACCGACGGCAAAAATTAAACACATCAACTGATGAGTCCAAGTGAGATCGCCGGGACGAAACGCCAATTTTTATGGACTAAAGGCCGATAAAAGCTATTTTGAATCAATAATTCAACAAGTCCAATTAAATAGTGCTAAGTCTTCTACTTGGCTGATGTATTTCAGTAGTATATAGAATTTGTATTATAAAAACCTTCATATAAAAACAAAGCCTGGCCCTGGGCAAAATTTCCAGCTTAATGATTAAGAATTTTAATCTTGTTGGATATAGTTCACATTGGATTTTTGTCAAAAAGTTCATGTAAGTTGAACTGAACTTAATAAAAATTGCGTATTGACAAGGCACTCACTAGTCAACTGATGAGTCCAAGTGAGATCGCCGGGACGAAACGCCAATTTTTATGGACTAAAGGCCGATAAAAGCTATTTTGAATCAATAATTCAACAAGTCCAATTAAATAGTGCTAAGTCTTCTACTTGGCTGATGTATTTCAGTAGTATATAGAATTTGTATTATAAAAACCTTCATATAAAAATTAAACACGACTATGTACTTTTGTACACGAGGAGACGAATGACAGTCAAAAGAAATTTGAATCCGACTTTGAAGTGCAACAAGCAGCAACAACAGTGCTGCCACCACTATTGTGCTCAATAGGCGTGGGTTTTTATATGTTTTTTTAACAAATTATTATTAAAAAAATTATTTAAAAAAAAAAAAGATGATGTTATTAATTAAAACTAAGTACTATTTTGACACAGGGACGTAGCTGAAATTAATTAAAGGGCGCCTGTGATTTTTTTTTTTCTATGAAAAAAGAAATCACAATCCTTTGGAGCGGAGCCGACGAAATGAAAATTTGAGGTGCTTGGGAAACCTTACAAGTAGGAGTAAAACCCAAGATCTTTTGACACAAACAGAACAAAGAAAACACTATACTTATCTGGAATTTTCTTTTTTATTTTCCTCATTCCTATAGTATCAATTTTCTGTCGTGATCTTTCATGAACTCCCTTCCACAATTTTCCTCCAACTTTCCACAATTTTCCTTCAAACCACTGTTTTAAATTTTCCTAATGTCATCCTTATCAAATTCAATTCGATCAATTAGCTTTCTTTCAAATTTTTCCAAATTTTTCTTTTATCAAAAATTAATTTTACACTGCTTCCGTGCTTTCGGCCAATAAGTAGCCCGGGATTTCGATGGGTCATCGTTCAGCAACACTCCGCATATTTCGGCATATTCATGCATCGTCATCATCATTGAATTCGCTGACCTCTGACATGACTTCCAATGGTTTGTTTTCGGCACATAAACGGCCGGTACAGAAACTTCTGAAAACTTACCGAAGATTTCCGTCAGCAGCAACACCTTTATAGCAGCGATAAAGCTCCAACAACAGCAGCCAGCAGTAACCAAAGAGAAGACAACAATTTCAAATGATTGGCACAGGAAAGGCCAAATGGAAAAAAAAACTGATGCACTGGTGCAACAGCAAGAGCACTCAGCAGTAGTACAGCAATCTCAAAAAAATGCTTAGATAGACTTTTTTTTTTCTTTTATATATTTGTATTGACAGATGAAATTTAGTTTTAAGTACAATAATTATAATGAAGTATAAGTTAGTTAAAGTTACAGTAAGTTACTTTAAGTGAAATCGAATGGGCCAAAGAACAATTTAGAATGAATATTAATGATTGATCTGCCAAAAGGGCCAAAAACATTCAAGAAAAGAGATATGAGTAAAAAACGCGTCGAGTTTTCCGGCGCGTTTTTGTGTGGAGAGAGTAATGTCTGCGCACACTGCGACTATCTGCACACCACATCGAGTCCGCGTAACACGGGCTCGATACTTAATGCTGACAGTGGCAATGTGCGCAAACAGTTGGTAAGCAATCCAATGAGCGCATTCAGCCACCTTATTTTCCCACTTCAATATGGAAAAGAAAACTTTTAAAACTGAAAGAAACCTAATTGCTTATACGTGCAATTTTCCACTGCAAAAACAATTTCTACAACGCGAGTTTAACCAACTTCGTTGGGGTTTTGCGCAGATTTGGGGGAATGGGGTCAAGCAGTTAACGTTTCACCTTTTATAATTGTAAGAATAAATTAAAACAAAAAGTTTTACGTTTGGCATGCAGCCATTCTCACAGAGAGTAACTTCAATCGGGGATCATGTGTCACCCTTGCTATATTTAGGATTAATTATGTCCAGACCGTCCGTGTGTCAATTTTATGATGAGTGGTTCAACTACCCACCGAAACTGTCAAGCTTGACACCTACAACTGTTGTTTCTTCAAGATTGTTCTCCTCTCTATCAGTAGGTTGAAAGAAACACCTGTGAAAAGAAATATGGTGAGAAAGGAAAAGGGGAAAGGGAGCTTAAAGAATAGTTTTTGTTGCGGCTAGTTTTACCGTAACAACAGTAAGGGTATATCTTCAATATTGACATAGATATCATTTATAGAGGATCTAAGAAAAGGTTTCCCTTTGGTCTACGCTGACACAAACATCATTGGCTTAGTTAGAGAGGGGGGGGGGGGGGGGGGGGGGCAGCCAACCACTTGATAAGCTGCCACGAGTTTTAATTAAATTACTAAAATGTAATTTTCTTTTAATACAAATCAACAGATTTGATAGATACAGGGCTATTATCTAAACTATAATTTCTGATAATTTTTGATTCTCAACTCAAGCTCTGACGATTCACCGCAATTAAAAAGTAAAATTGGCTGTCAATACTAAGAAATAGAAGTTTATCATTTAGTCCAAATTTTATACTTATTACACTCACTGACAAAGTAAAGCATTACAAACAAGCAAATGTACCAAAAATAGCAACTTTTGTTTGTTAATTTAAGTTTTGTTAATTAAGCTTTAGTTTCCGATATTTTTCGCTGAACCTGTTCAGGACTGCATCATAAGTGATCGTAGTTTTAACTACTTCATTTTCTATGTGCAGCAGTGCTAAATTCCAGAAAAGATTTTGAAGCATATGTACACCGAGAAAAAAATACTTTAAACTCCCGAACAAACCGCATTAAAATCAAAAGTGAATACGAATAAAAGAGCACTGAAGACAAACGCATTTAAATTAAAAGTTAAAATTTTAAATTATTGGCCTCACTTTACAACACTTTATTTTTAAAAATTTTAACTTTTAATTTCAATATTTTCACTTTTAAGTTGTATTTAAAAGTCTTAATTTTTAAATTTAAAAGAAACGCTTTCAATTTCAAAGCGCACAATTTTAATATCTTTCAATTGAAATCTAAACAAAATTGAACGTTTAAAAACGTTCATATTAAAATTAAAAGTGTTTTTAAAGCGTTTACTTTTAAATTCAGTTTAAAAATGCCACTTTAAAATTAAAAGCGAAACACTTTAAATCACATTTCAAAACGTTCGTATTGAAATTAAAAGTGTTTTTAAAGCGTTTATTTTTAATTTCAGTTTAAAAATGTCACTTTGAAATTAAAAGTGATTCACTTTTAAAGCACATTTAAAAACGCACATATTAAAATTAAAAGTGCATCTAAAGTTTATGCTTTTAATTTCAGTTTAAAATTTCCTGCTTTAAAATTAAATGTGGAACACTTTTAATTCAAATTTGCAGCTCATACTTACTCTTATATTAGTTTTGTTTGTGGCAAAGCACATTTGATGCATTCAGACAAGATCGTCATCTCGATTTCTTAGTGCACTGCACTTGACTTGAGCACAATGTGTAACCAGAAGCTGAAATAGATACTTACTTTCTAACTGAAAACCAGTGTCTAGAAGTCTCTATCTAAGCTGAAAGATAAAATATAACTCTACAATGATAAAACTTTTTTTAATTTTTTCAATTTTTTTAAGTTTTTATTGAGAATTTTTCAAAAAATCACTTAACACTAAATTTTTACAATGTTTTAAGCCTAGTAACGGCATTCACAAAAATTAGCTATATTTGCTTATAAGTTAGTTACATTTGTTCATGCAGATTTAAAATGATTTAACAGTTTTTAAAGGAAATCCTTCCTTTTAGGAAATAAAAAGATATTAGTGTTGCCAATGAACACATATTATGCAAATTCATATTATCTTTATTATCATTAATTTAATATTTCACATTGATTGCAACATTTACAAATTTATATCATCACAAGTTATAAGAGAGAAATAATTTTCATATCTTTTATACAAAATATTTTTACGAAATTTTTATAAACCTAAGAAATTAGTTTTTTTTTACAAAGTTTTAAGCCTTGCAAACATTTATCTTTCCATTATTTAATTGGAGGGCTTATAAATTTCCAAATTTTTATTGGTTTTAAGTTATTTTCGGTCATCCCGATTTCAAATGATTGAGTGATTGTAAAATTTGACAATTTTTTAAGGAAAACAAAGAACGAAAATTATTCTTATTCCTTTTTTAGATATAGAAATAGTGTTGCCAAAGAACACATCTATGTAATTTATTAACATACACCAAATACATATTTTCTTATTCTATATAATCAGTACTTTTATATTTCACATTGATTGCAACATTTGCAGATTTAAAATTTATATCAATATAAGTCTTATTATTGTTATAAGATTTAAACAATAGGTATATGTTTTAAAATTATTGTAAGGAAGAGGCAAACCAATTTTGTATTTTATATAAAGCTAATGATTTTTTAACACTCAGAAATTAGTTTTTATAATGTTTTAAGCCTAGCATATGTCTTTCCATTATTGATTTGGTATAAATTAAAAGGAGGGCTTGTGAATTTCGAAATTTCTACTAATTGTAAGTTATTTTCTTTCGTGCCGATTTCAAACGATTGAAAGTGTTTGTCAAATTTTGCAGTTTTTACAGGGAAGCAAAGAACAAAAATCGTTCCTTTTTTCGTAAATGAAAAATTTGATTTTGCCAATGAACACATCTAGTTTATTGGCGTTCGCTAAATACATATTTTCTTTATAATCAGTACTTTTATATCTTACATTACTTGCAACATGTACAGATTTAAAATCTAAGTCAAGTTCAGTAATTATAAATGGAAAATAATCTTCTTTTAATATCTTTTGCACAAAATGTCTTAGGGTCATAAGGATCAGGAAAACCATTTCTGTATTTCAATAAAAAGTTAGAAAAAACTAAGGAGCTTTTAATGGCTGCGGTGTATGAAGGATTAACTCTAGATGTTATATTATTAAAATATATTTTGGTATCTTTATGTTTCGCTTCAAAACGCATTGCCCATACAAATTTTAAAGGTCCACACATTTGAACTGCATGAGGATAGTGAACTAAGAAATGATGTTTCGGTTTCAAATAACCATATAGTTTTATATAAAGCTGATGATGTTTTTTTATAAGCTGACGCAAGTTATCTATATCGTTATCAGAAAAACAGGATTGAAATAAAATATCAACTATTTCTACTAGCAAAATCAGAAGTTTCCAATGCCTTATATCTGCAGGAATTAAATCTCCTATCATAAGTGGAAGAAAATGTGTAAAGCAATGAACTTCACTTGCTGTCATCTTCAAGTTAAATGATCTAAGTTTATCTATGTTAAGAGGCTGTGAGATATTTCCGATGTCAGTTGTTCCAAATTGAAACAATTGTTTTCTGCTGTTGATAGTATCTAATGAAATTACTTTGTCATTAATCAAACCCATCAGAACATTACAGATATCATAAACACAAACACCTTCCAAGACATCATGCATTAGGTCAAAGTAAAAATTGTCTGCAACGTGAAAATTCTTCAAGGAATTGAAAATACATTTTGACCTAATACCTGTTTCTTGAAAGTTATTTTTATCAAGATCTTCCTGATATTGAAGTCGGTTTCGTAACAAGTTCTCGTTCTCTATTATGTCCGTTTTCATGTTTTCTTTTGGAGTGGTACATACTCGACAGTAACGCTTTACATTGAAAGACTGCACAAAACCTAATATACTGTTAAGTCCTAAGTTGTCCCCAATCACTACGCCAATAACAAAATGTACTATAGCCGTCTTTTCAGACAATTGAATTGGAATTCCGTCCTCCAACGCTTTCAACTCTTCGATCAAATGGTATAACGATGTTTCATTACCACACTGTTTAAGGTCATTTGCTGCTATAAAAGCGGCGTTAAATACAAAATCTAATTTTGAAAGTATAAATTGTGGCATGGTTGGAAAATTATAATAACAACCGCAAATTGAAAATGTATGGGTACCCAAAGCATTATTTATTTGAAAGTCATCAAAATATAAATTAAACGGTATTATTATTTTAGAAAGAAATTTACTTTTTTTAGATCTAAAAATTTCAGCGTTACAAAAATTTGATAGATTAATGTTATCTAACAAGTTGTTTGTATTTTGTAAAGTCGTTTTTAAAACGTTGGGTAGTTCAAACAAGGATTTTATTTGGAACTGCAATGGCATGATTTGAATACTTAAAGATTTTGCATCGAGCGTAGGATTTCCATGGACAATTTTTTCAGTCACTTCATTCATAATGACAAAAGATTTTGGACAATCATAGAGATTCGATTCTTTTAAAACTTTGAACATTCTATGTTCAGATCCTATTTCTTGAAATGGATTGTCACAAAATTCTAAAATGGTATTAAGGTCTTGTGCCACATCAAATAGTAAAGTGAAAGATGAATTCAATAGTAACAGTTTTATTGAAGATGAAATGCCTGAAACCAACTCCACAGCCATGTTTTGAATGTTGTCTTGGCACTGAACTCTTTGCATAGATTTCCAGGCACAAAGCTAAGGCTTTATTTTTTAAATTGCAAATAATTTGTTCTATGTCTATTTTAGATGTGCAATCCAAATGAACTACCGACTTCTGTGGACAACAAATTTAAGTTGCGTTTGATAACATTGCTTCCGTTTCCAAAACTGGTGGGTGACAAGTATTTTCATTTTTGTGTGATAATAAATGTCGTTTTAAAAGAAAAAATCTCGAAAATAGTTGCCTGCAATTATTTTGCAAACATTGTATAGTGTTTTTTTGAGAGAGTAAATGATGATCTTTTAAATGTCTTATAAGGATATCAACTACAGAAAAATTGTCATTACACATTTTTATCGTGTTTCAAGCAACAATAATAAAGTCATAAAGTAAGTGATATATATGTTTACATGAATGTGTTCAAACACCTCGATATCAAAACTGATAATATTGAAAAAATTAACGTGACCTTTTCAAAATATTGGGCATTTCCAAGTATCTTTAAGAGGAGTAGTGGATACAAATTAATGTAGTGAGATATAAATAAATATAAAGGATAGTTTGTAACAATTCAAACAACCTTCAACCCTAGTTAAACTCAGTTATTAATGACGTCAGGATATTAATATTATAAGAAGAGGAAATACAGGATTACTGACAAATAAATTTTTTCTTTCATGAAATGTAAAGCGAATTTAAATTTGGGATTTTCACGTCAAATTTACTGAAAATTCATAGCAATGTTTTTGGATAAAAATCCAAGGAATTTCACACAATTGCAGATATTTTAAATTAATAACTTGAAAAAATTGAAAGCAAACATCTAAGCTTTCAATACATGTGTCAAACTTATAAAGGGTTTCATCAAAATAAACATAAAAAGAATTTAAGCTATCAGGGGTGCTTCCTTCCACTAAAATAAATGGTTGAATTGTGAGTTTATTTTCGTAGTACTTGCCTACTAGTTCTTTTATTCATATTTGGAATTCGGTTATTAAAGGTAGACGCAAAGCAAAACTTTCATTGGCATCCTGGATAGTCGCTTTTCATTTGTTGTTCCCATCCAAACCTTTGAATCTGGCTGATGGCAGTAAAATGGAGTTCCACAATATTGTAAGAATGTAGTCTTCGCAATCTGAAACAAAAAGAAATGCACCTGAATTAAAAATGTTGAAAAAATATCGAAGACCTATTGTAAAAACTAATGGCAATTTGTAAAAGTATAATTAAATATTTCACAACATTAATGCTTACCAATTTTTCTTGATTCCTTAGCCTGAACCAGCAAACTTTTTGAAATATTTCCCATTTACTTTTCAACAGGTGTTCTTTCCCAGGATATATTATGTTGAAATCAATGTTTATCTTGAATGATATTAAAAACAAATGTTTACTGTAAAATAAGCAAAATAAAATTCGAACATTAGTTTGCAAAAGGATTTCCGTAAGAAAATTATTTTATAGAAGAAATAAATAAGAATAAATTCCAGTTTTAAGTCTTTACCTTATTGGAAAGCTAGTTTAAATCGATTGTAAAATGTGTACAAAGAAAGTGAGTTAAAAAAAAACAAAAAAAAAGTGAAAAAATAAACAGAAAATTACCAAAGCAGTTGCTCGGGCGTCATTAAATTTTGGCCATTCCAATAAAAAATCCACTTTGGAATATTTTTTTTAAAACGGACTGACTCAAACTAAATGTTCTTTCCCATTAATCCGATGTCTAACCACAGTTGCTGGAATCTCTTTTTGAAACAGTCATAAGAGTATTAGGCATCAACTTGTCAAATTCGACTATCTTATTTACTTCTGCTTCTCTGAGTTCAAGTTCTTCGGTGCTGCTGGCTGATGGAATGGAAGTATTCAATTTTTTTCTTTTTGCTTTGAAGTTGAAATATTGGAATAGAGTTTGCCAATTGGGTTCTTCCTATTTTGTTGAGGAGTGTAATAATAATCCTAAAATTATTAAAAATAATGGATATCAAAAATTAGTTTCATATAATGGACGATATAAAATAAAAAAAATAAACTTTACAATGGTTTCGCACATATTTGTTGTTATTCTAATAGAAAGAGTATGCAATTTGTGAAACAATTTCAAAAATGCGTTTAGTTGAAAGATGTATACAAAAATCACTCCCAAAGAAATGTTTTCAGTTTCTTTTAGTGTTTTTTTTTTTTTGGAAAATTGTATCTGCGGTCGTATTGAGATGGAACAATAGACATTGATTCTGTGTTGAGATATTTCAGCAAATGTTTTCCTTGAGATATAAAGAATAAGTTAAGATACAAAATTGAAGCCAATTTGAAGTTTAAAAAAAAGGTAGTAATCAGTTTTTGAATAATCATTTCTTCAAACATACAAATTGTTATTGTTAGATATTTGAAACTCTATAGGCCTGTTTCAAAATGTCTAAGTAAAGTTCTTATTAGATACTTGACATAGAATAATAATTCCATAAACTTATACAGGTGGGTCAAAAGACATCTTGATTTTGTTCTTGTATGGTCTTGTGACCTTATGCCAATATTTACTTGTCAAACTTCACTTATGCATTGTGAAACGAAGCCATAAAAATCATAACAAGAAGTCTGTGCGACCTAGATGATTTAGAAGCAGCAAGTTTGAAGAAAATCAGGGTGATTTGCATAAGACGCTGAAAAAAGCATATACCTAACTTGAAATCAAAAAAAAAATTTTTTGTTTGGCAAGATGAGCAGTTAACTAAGATACTTACTTATAATGGAAAAAACATAATTAAAAACAAAAATAACAAATACAATAGGCGTGACATTTTTTCGATCCCGAAATCTTTTCTTTTATTTTGTTTTTCAATCAAGTTGTTTAAGGCCGGTTTGCTGAATCGGAACATAAATATATTTCAAAGCCTTAGTTCAACATAACTTTAATGTGATACATAAGTTTAAGTTTCTAACTTCACTTCAGTTTACTCAAACGTCAAAGATAGAAATTAAATTTGTTTTTGTATAAAATTTTGATTTTTGTGTTAAAAATATTTGAAAAAAAAAAATTAAAAAATAAGTATTAAGCATTTATTGCAACTTAGTTAAAGTAAAAGGAATAACGTTAAAGGGCAAAGAAAATATTACAAAATGCTTGGCCTGAATTGCAGATTATAAAATTAATATCAAATGAACAACTTTTTGATAGGAAAGTGGTCATTATAAACCTTCAAAGCCGATAACGTGGAAAAAAATTTCATAAGAAATAAGTTACATATTGTGGAAGTGAAAGTGATGCTTATATTGAATGACCCCTTTGCCCTCATGAACCCAAGCATAGTTTATGGTTTTTATTAATTTTGTTATTAGTTTTCTTAGGACAAATAGGTACACATAATACAAAAACAAATTATGCTAATACAAAACAACCGCAATTTCTTATGTGCCACTTTTTCCACTACTTAAGTTATGTTGATATTTATGTTTAAATTTTCGTTTGATGCAAAGCAAAAAGTGAAACTTAAGCCCTTATATTGAACTTTAATATTAAGTGTCGTAACAGCGAACGGGCCTTAATGAACAATTTTTGAAAAAATCATTTCAAACTGTTTGGAAAAAATTAAAATAAAATTGTTATGATTAATTTTAGAAATTGTACCTACGTTATTTGAGAATTGATTTTGTTTCTTGTACTTAAACTTTTTGTCAATTTTAAGGCGAATTTTAAAAAACCAAATTAATTTATGAGTTTCAGTTTTTGAGAAAAATGAAATTTATGTAAAGTACATTTTGTAAATTGCTCCGGCTCCACGGGCGGAATAGGCATCCCCTCCAATTCTTTTCTTGTCTGGTCTCAACCTACATGCCCTAGCTTTATGCGAATCACCCTGTATACAAAGCACAAAAAATCAATATTAACCACTTACAGCGACTTAGTGGATTGAATAGAAAATCTAAAGAAAAATTATTTATTTTTGATCTAAATATAAATGTAAAAAAAATACCTTGTACCCTAATGTAAACATTATAGTATTCTCATGAAAACATTTGGGGCGATATCTTGCTTGTCCATGCACAAAAGTGCGTTTTTTTGTAACTCAAATTTCCTATTCTCTAGTCTCATCGTTCAACTTTTCCAAAATCGTAACTAATGTGTTACTTTATCAGTCGTTCATCAATGAAAAGTAATTCAAATTTTCATTTTTTTTAACAACGAATTCTAGTGTATAAACTAAACATTGCTTATCTATGTAAAATGAATGACAATATTTATGGTGGTCGCAGCACTGCAAAACGTAACAATAGCGATATACAACTAAAAATATTGCAGTATGAGAATACTAGAAGATTATAATCAATGATCATGGTGTCAGGTTGAATTAAAATCAACATGAATTTTTGTTTGTATGTATCAAAACCTTGAGTTTGAAGTACAACAAGTGAACATTTACTGCTTTATTTTCAAATTCTTTAATTACCTGATTTTTTTTTTCAGTGGTGAAATTGGTGACGATTTCTTCAACAATTAACATGAAACTGTCCGGTCTTAATTTTGTTCCGTTTGCTACAATTTCTTCCAAAATTATTTGGACCAACTCATCACGCTGATTTTTTGTAAAGGTGGAGTTCTCTTGATAATATGAAAGAAGACAATTTCCTCTGCTACTTGATTGAAGCAAAGCCGAGAGAGACTGTGAAATAATGTTAAAATATTCTTACAACGTTAATTTGAATCGAGCTCTTAGTCTTGCCTGAGTTTTTGAGAGCGGTTTTAAGGAGGAAGGAGAATCGGTGAAGGGTTCTCTGTCAAGCCATCTCAGAACACTTGAGGTATTGCTCAAGGTTTCATCATCAATTCCTGTCTAAAAAAATCAAAATATTTTGTTTTTTATATTTGTAGCACAGGCCATTTTTACTTAAGCGTACCCCAGATTTAAAATATGTAAACAGTTTTTCTCGAAATTCAGCACGTAATCCTACTGGTTTTATAACATCTTGGATGTCTTCCTCTTTTAAATATTTCAAATTCTTAAGAGAAATTTTAGCATCTACGAAAAATAATAAACATGTATTAATTTAACTAATATATATATATATACACTGACAGACAAAATAAAGTGCAAAGAAGTTGATTCATTTTCATACCACCACTATTTAAAAGCAAATACCATTAATCGCTCAATTTCATATTCTAACGTCACATATTTTCACTTGCTTACACTCTACAAAAAAAGTTAATTGTTGTGTCTTTTTTAAGTTTCTTTTCAATCGATATACAAATCAAAAGGTAAATCTTAATTTATAATCGTTTCAGTGTGTAATTTTAACTTTTTTTGCTTCAGGTTTCAGTTTTTCTTTTCTAAAGTTGAATTCCTAGTATGATCTTTCGAATTTGCATTTTATTTTGTCTTTTCTATTTTCTTTCAATATTGCAATATTATTTAATTTCTAACCTACATTTTGTAAATAACATTTAAAGACTACTTTAATGGACGTACAATAATCTGAATATTAAAAATTCATAAATTGTTTGAAGAAAACTGAATTAAAACATTTCATGATAAATATGATATGATTTAAAATTGGTTTTGCACTTTTTTATCTTACAGTGTTCCACTCGTTAAAGCTTATCGAATGCAATCAATTCTTATTCTTGCATCAATTTGTTTGCATTGTCAAATCCTTCCAATCATATATCTGCTCTCTTTAACAAATATGTATTGCATTTCTTCCTATCACGAATTTGAAAATTGTGACCAAAAATATTCTTGTTTTTGAACCTGTTATACTATAAACGAACCATCCTTGACTAACGAAATGATTTCCAAATCTGTAAATGTTTTTTTTAGTAGGCAGGTACATAAAATTAAAATTATATCGAAAAAAAAACGACAACACTTATTGCCATGATATAGTTCTTCTTAAAGCTAGAAATTCATTTATTAATTTTCTTCTAAGTAAAAAGTTTTTGAAAAATTAGTTTACGAATATAAAATTTTGAAAAAAAAACATCAAACAAAATTTCACACACAGCTTCTTTTCAAAATTATTCATTATTAACGGTTTGCTCCAAAATGTCTGATGAAAAATCTAAGTAAGCAACTTGAAACTCATTAGTCGATTATAAACTTCACTTACGTTTCACAATATCTGAATAGTCAACCTTATAAGTAAAGTTCTAAGTATTTTAATGGCGAGATGAAGTGTCGATTATCAAATTTAAATGGCAACGAAAGTATTAACTATTTTTTTTAATCTTTCATCAGTGAAAACTTTATTGTTTGGAAAACTAATTGACACGTATATTTACTACTAAGATAAGTTGTGAAACGCAAAGTTTTTTTACTGGAAGGATTTAATTTTTGTATAATTTAAATGTCGAGTAAGTAATCAGAACTTTACTGAGACATTGTGAAGCAAACCCTAAGTAGTGATACGTTGTTGTTATGTCGAAACAAATCTGTTGAAGTGTCATTGTTAGACATTGTTAGTATCTTACGATTTCATTTAGGAACGTTATATTGTTAGATATTGTTGATCTGTCAACGAATATTAATTCAAAATAAAAAATATATTAATATTTTCATTTTTATGGCACAAAATTATATATTTTGCAATATAAATTCTGTTCTCTAATTTTCAATTGGAAAAAATACATTTTGTTCGTATTTCTTACTTAACCAAAAGCAGCATATATTTGATTTATAAACATATCGGGTAATATGTGTACTTTGACAGATCAACACTTTTAATTCATATCATAGACATGAGTTGAAAATAGTACAAAACGTAACTATTTGACACTTCAAAATGAATTTAGGAACGATATTAATGTGTCAAATAGTTACAAATCATAACTATTTTTGATAAAAAGAACGATAATAGTCAACTAATGTTAACAATAGTTAACTATTGTTAGAAAAAGAACAGACCATTGTTATATTTGTTTTTAATATTTACTTCTCAACAATTTGTGAAAAACGCTTAGAACCAGATGCTTAAATGTCTCTAGTAAAAGGTCCAAATATCCTTTTTTCAGTAAGTTAGGAGTAAATTAGATTTTGATATTTTCAAATTTCTTAAAAACAAGAAGACATTTAAGCATCTTTTTTTAGTGTTTGAAATTTGATTTAAAAAGAAAATTAAAGAATGGCATTTTAAGTGTTGTCGCGTTTATTTATATTTTAATGGGATATTATAAATTGCTCTTGTTTTTAATAATATTTATTTTAAGTAATTTTTGTATTAATCCCGCTTAAATAGGAGAAATTGCCCCCTTCTCCCATACGATTATTTTGTTTTTTTTTTTTTACTTACTCGTGCACTTTTTAGCACTTACTCGTGCTAGCTGTTTTGCATAGGCTAAGTGTTTTGCATAAAATTCGACTCATGCAAAACTCTGTATAACCTGACTGAAAAAGTGAAAAATTGAAAAAGTAGGTTCAGTATTTCCCGCTTAATTGCACCTTAATTAATTGATTTTTACAAATAATTGAATGAAAAAAATAGATTCGAATATTTTCTACATAAGTTGCACGGTTAATTGAACCCCATTTAATCTATCTGCTGCTTACAAACTAAAAAATATACATATTCGGGTTTTTTTGTCAAAATGACCTTTCTTCCAGCAGCAAACATAGAAATCGCAAATATTGCTGTCGTAATATTGCGCCGTTCAACTGGCGGCGGTGAACAAAAAGTTTATATGAAAGATAAACAAATTGTAAAATCGATGTCGTTCTACAAAATAAACGACAGCAATATTTGCGATTTCTATGTTTGCTGCTGGAAGAACGGTCATTTTGACAATAAAACTAAAATAAACAAAAATGAGCGGGAAGGAACAAGTTTACTAAGGCCTCCTGCACTTAGATTGCTGCGCACAAAGTAGCACGTCTTAGAACAAAAACACTGAAAATTCAATCAATTTCACGGATTTCTTTTAAGTACCCAACATTTCACCAAAATATTTAGTAAATGGTTCAAATTGTACGACTCGCGAAATTTGTATAACGAAATTGGTATAACGTCTCGTCCATATTGACTGCCAAAAGATTTTAAGTAAAATAAAAACTAAAAAAACGCGTGACACTGCTGAAAACCCTGCGATTTGCAGCTTGAGTGCTCTGACGAAAAAGTGCAAGCGCCTTATGTCCGGTAGTGTGCTGGAGGCCTTAGTCCGAAATTTGTATATAGTAAATTATAAGTTATTAATATTTTAACTAACCGAATTAAGCGAATATGGATTGATTTTACGAAAGCCGCAAGTAAGCGGGTTTTTGTTAACTAAACACCTGGTTTATTCAAAAGAATCCGACACAATACGTGCAATTAAGTGACAAACACTGTATTTGTTTATTGTATGAGCACAAAATTAGCACACGAAACCAAAAAATTCTCCACTATAAATGTGTATTTAGGTACTCAAAAATTATATAGTATTTGTAATAAAAACTTACTTTTCAAATCTGTGTATAATTCCTCCAGTTCAAATTCCTGAATCAGGGACCTTAATTTGCGGTCATCTTCAAGATTTTTGGAGAAATCGCACGTTCCACTCGGTTCCTGGGTATATAACGGGTGATTTTTTAGCTGGTTTGGTTTTGGCAACACTGGTTTTGACAGCTGACGTGTGTTTAGTACCTTGTGTCACTGTCAAACAGCTTCAGTTTGGTTTGCAATTTAACCATGGATCGTCTTACAAATGAACAACGCTTGCAAATTATTGAATTTTACTATCAAAATTCGTGCTCGGTTCGAAATGTTCATCGCGCGCTGCTTGTGTTCAGCGATGAGGCTCATTTTCGGTTGAATGGGTACGTAAATAAGCAAAATTGCCGCATTTGGAGTGAAGATCAGCCAGAAGCATTGCAACAGCTACCAATGCATCCCGAAAAAGCCACTGTTTGGTGCGGTTTATGGGCCGGCGGCATTATTGGGCCATATTGGGCGAATCGCAGCGTTACTGTCAATGGTGAACGCTACCGAGCGATGATAACAAACTTTTTTTGCCCGAAATGGAAGTTCTTGACTTGCATGATATGTGGTTTCAACAAGACGGTGCCACATGCCACACAGCACGCGAAACAATGGCGCAATTGCGAGGCGAGTTTGGTGAACAGTTAATTTCACGTTTCGGGCCGGTCAATTGGCCGCCTAGATCGTGCGATTTGACACCATTAGATTATTTTTTGTGGGGGTATGTCAAGGCTTATGTCTATAGGGACAAGCCCGCTTCGATTGACGCACTGGAAGCCAACATCCATGCATTCATTCGTGAGATACCGGCCGATATGTGTGAAAGAGTATGCCAAAATTGGACTCAGCGGATGGGCTACCTGAGACGCAGCCGCGGTCAACATTTGCATGAAATTATCTTTAAACATTAAATTGCAAGGTTCAAACTATCGATTCAAATAAATATTTCATTCATTTTTTTGAATTTTTTGTGTTTTTTTTTTAAAAAAAGTTCTAAACCTCTTAAAAAATCACCCATTATATATGTGATATTTTGTAGTGGTGGAAAAACGTCGACTCCTTTTGCCAAAAGACCGTTTAATTGGAAAACTTCTTTTTCTTGCATATCGTTTACATTTTCCAACATTTTTAACTAGTTTTAAAAATGTTCTGAAGCATGTACATATATATTTAAAAAGAATTTTATTAAAAAACAAGACACGACTGGGAACAAAGCATTACTCAACACTATAACACTGACGATCAACTGAACTGAACGCTACGGATGAAGAATGCAAACTAAAACTAAAACCGAATACCGATACTGTACTGAAATCCGCCAAACAGACGCGTCACTCATACAATCATGGTTGATTTACTCATATTCAAAACGTTTCTATTCAGTTTTAGAATGTTCACTTTGAAATCAAGTATTTTCATATTTATTGTTAAAGTGTTTGTATTTTAAGACTTTTGAATTAAAAGCGATTCACTTTGATTTCAAAGTAAACACTTTGAAATTGATAATTTTAAATTTTAACATTTGAAATCAAACACAAACGCTTTGAATTTAAAAGTTAATAATTTTAGGTACGCACAGAACGAACAAGTTTGAATTTTTTAACGGGATTTGCGTGGCATTGTTCTCCTTCTTTTTTCTCTCGTAATATAGGTAGATGAGTATGTGTATGCGTTGCGTTGAGAAATGAAATTTAAAAATGTTTCTCTTTGGATTCACAGCGTTCACTTTGAAATCAAGTATTTCATATTTATTTTTAAAGTGTTTTTATTTTATGACTTTTGAAATAAAAGCGATTCACTTGGATTTCAAAGTGAACACTTTGAAATTGATAATTTTAAAATTTAACATTTGAAATCAAACACAAACGCATTGAATTTAAAAGTGCATAATTTTGAAAGAAGGAAATTGCTTGATATTGTTCTCCTAGTTTACATAGATATATGTAATTCATAAAAGAACAAGGGCGGCCACAGTGGGGGCCCATGACACCCATCCCTGGGCCGTATCATTATTTAAGTTTAGTTTCATAAATTCTAAAACGATATCTGCTGAAATATTACGTAGTTGAAATATTGTTGTAGATTTTTTAAAGTTTCACTGTAAGAAAATACAAAATTGAGTTCATTGGTTTTCGTTCTAAGCAGACGAGGGTTTCTTTTTCCTTTGTTGGACATGATTTTATCGAGTTTATGTATATTGTTTTTTTGTTGTACATATTGGGGCATATTCATAGTCACTTTTAAACTCCAGTTTATCTTAGACAATGTTATTTAGATAGAATAAACCCAGGTTTTTCTTAGCAACGGCTTAAACAATGTCTATGAATACGCCCAATTGTCTTTAATTTAACTTTTGGTACAATCGTTACTTTGTATTTGTATTTGTCGGTTTATAAAAACCCGCTTTCATTTAATCGTGATTCCGATCAAATTGGCAATTATTGTGATTGGAGAGAACTGTGTGTCCAGCCATTTTTGACTGTATCTTAGCGGTTTTAAAATAAATACTCATTTCATACTTAAAAAGTATTTGTGCCAATACTTAAGAATTTTTCATCAAATTTCCAATTGCATGATATGTAGTATTTATTCCATGAAGGTATAATTTCGTTTTACAATCAACCACTGCTGATTTTGGAGTCAAATATGAAGAAGGTCTTAGCAAATAAAATGTATCGAACTCTAACCACCATTTGTGGAATAGATTTGATTTCTTTAATTTTGTATGTATTTTGGGGTGTTGAGTCCAAATCAGAATTTCGTGATAAAAATACCCAAAATATAACTTGTTAGTGTTAATAACCTTCTCTTTGAAATGAAAGTGTATACAATTTCCTAAAATTTTTTTTTAAAAATACAGTCTTTGTTTTTTATATGGTACATGATTTCAAAATATTTATGGATTAATAGTTATATCCAATTGGTTTTACTGTCTTGAGTTCATACATTAAAAAGGACTCAAAATAAGGTGTCATATTCCTCAATTGCACCAAAAAAATTGTTTTAAATATGTATTCCCCTCGAAAAAAATACTATCATTCGCGACATTTAAATGGCTTCTTGATTCATTATTCTAAACAAATATTTTACAAAGTTTCATTTTGAGTAGGTAATTGTTTTTTTTTCTGCATAAAGGGGATGATAACCTTTTAAGGGTGTCCATATTGTGCTGATTTAAGGCCCATTTTCTGAAAGAAAACTTAAATATTTAAGTTCAACATGAGAGTTTATGTGAAAGTTTACGCTGAAGAAAAAGTAGAACATAAGCGCTTATGATGGACTTAAATATTAAAGTTTCGTCTCAGCAAATGATTCCCTTTGATTTTTCATTCTCGTTATATATACAAAGTTTTTGAAAAATAATAGATAGTTTTCGAGTAACATAGAAGTAAAAATGGCAAAAAATTATTTTTCTTACCTTTTTTGCGTTTTTATCTATTGTCCGTCAAGAAATTGTATTGACAAACTTCAAATTCAGATTTAACACCACAAGGTTTTTTAAGATTGTTCGTTTACTTTTGATTTTTTTTGGAAAATATGAATATTTAATTGAATGTGCTGATAGACCTGTAACATCAAACATACACATACAGTTACAACATTTACAACTCAAGAATAGCTATACCAATTTTAATGATCTCTGATTTGTTGGATTCGTCTCCGCCCCGAATAGCAGAATAACTATTAAAATATCGGAAAAATTCAAGAAAAAAACGTATCCTGTTCAAAAAAAAACTCTACCTGCGTTTAAAAGGTTATTGCTAGGAAATGGCTTCAAGGATATATTTATTTAAATTTTGGTACTTACAGGATGAAATGGGGTAAAAATAAAAAATCAGAAATTCTTTCGGTGTTTGAAACGTCATTATTAGTGGATACCTTAAGGGTAATTTTTTTTATCAAAAATTTAATACTTATAGGGTGAAATGAAGTAAAAATTACAGGTTGTATTCGATTTCTAAAATTCTTTTTGTATTCGTTCTGTGTGTGACTTAGATGATCATAATTTTACGAGTTTCGCCATTCATTGCGTGAAGTGGGTTAAAATCCAGAAAGTAGTATTCAATTACAAAAAGTAGCTTTAATATTTATCTATATTTTCTTTTGGAATTTTTATTCGAAGCTTAGGTTTGTTTTCTCGTGCGAAGCAGGAGGGCCAGCATATGCCGTATTTTCAGAACAAATTTTTAATGATTTTTAGATGTTTCATCAATTTTGAACTTGTGATGACCTTAAACTTTATCTTTTATGTAATTTTAACATAGTCCAACTTAAGTAGATAGTTTACTTTAGGTTAAAATTAATCAAAGTCTTTTTGAATAGAATTTGCTATTATTATTTTGAAAATAGGGTTCCGAAAGAATCTAAACAAATTTTTGGTTTGTGTAGAATTATTGAACCGTAAAGTATATACCTACATATTAGCTTAATTGCCGTCGTTCGAACTTTTAGTTGCCAAGCATACTGTTTTTTTAACTTCCTAATGAAATTTGAGATAATGGAGATACTGGTTGTAGATATAGAAGTGAATATTTTAACTGATGAATATAATGACAGGGGGCAGAGGTGTAAAAGAATGCAATCATTTTAGAATTTAGTTAGGTAATTGAATAAAAAGACTTATTTTAAAGGATTTTTCACCTGAGTAATTCGACTTCAAAACGTAATTCGCATTCAATTTTGAAGCCTTTAATAATGCGATCATTATAAGCAGTTAAGAGACTTATGGCCGATTTCATAAAGCTCTTTTAGCTGTTTAACATGCTTTTAAATATTTAAATGACGTTTGTTCCATACAAAATACGTCACATAAAAATTTAAAAGCCTGTTAAATATTTGTGAAACCGAACATTAGACTTAGTTAAAAAAAATTAAGTTAAATGACTGCTTAAAGCAAAAAAAAAAAATGCAGAGTGTAAAAGACTTTTAAAAAACAGAAAAGAAGTCTTTAGTAATGCTTTTTTTAACTTTGAGTCTTTTAACATTGCCTTATTAAAAACTTCAAGATTGACTATGATTAAATAATTGAAGTAAAAATACTTATGTAGGTAAAAAGTTGCATTCGTAAAGACCAGTTAATTGACTGGGATTTCAAAGTATGAACTACAAAAGTATTGCACTCTTTTACAACTATAACAGGGAGTATATAGGCAGAACCATCGAGTATGAACGATCACAAAGAAAATATGGATATGTTCGAATTGATTCTTAAATTCTCTTTTAATCATAACGAGTACCTTGGTACCTATTATTAAGGTACTCACCTAACTACTTCATTTAATTTTTCAGTGTTATACTGCCCTAATGCCGCCCATGTATGTACATAAAGCTATTTTCTGAGAAATTATTGAATTGAGAAGTTAAGAAAGCCAATTCAATAATTATTTTGATGCCACCATCAAGCTTATGATTGAATTATTATTTTTAGCAAAATAAAGATTCAATTTTACCCAACATTCTTCAGAAAATGACTTTTAATATTTCAAATTTCAATCAGTAAACTACTTTATAAATAATCATTGAAATGTTCTTAATGGAAATTGAATTGTTCTCCTATTTTTTTTTCTAGTTTTGTAGGTACCTAAAAACACAAGTAGATACATATATATATGTGTTGTGTATATATGTGCTGAGAAATATATTTTAACGAAAATTCCATGGCATTGTTCTCATTCTCCCTTTCTCTCGTTTTGTAGATACACAGCACAGATATTTGTATGCGTTGAAAAATTTAAAAGCGTTTCTCTTCTATTTCAGAGTGTTTAGTTTGAAATCAAGTTTTTCATATTTATTTTTAAAGTGTGTTTATTTAATAACTTTTGAATTTAAATGAATTCACTTTGATTTAAAAGTGGACACTTTTAAATTTGCGACTTTAAATTGGACATTTAAAATTGAACATAAACGCTTTGAATTTCAAAGTTGATAATTTTGAATGAGAAATAAAATTTAAAAGTGTTTCTGTTCAGATTCGAAGCGTTCACTTTCAAATCAAGTATTTTCATGTTTATTTTGTGTTTGTATGTAAAGACTTTTGAATTTAAATGAAATCACTTTGATTTAAAAGTGGACACTTTTAAATTTGCGACTTTAAATTGGACATTTAAAATTGAACATAAACGCTTTGAATTTAAAAGTTGATAATTTTGAATGAGAAATAAAATTTAAAAGTGTTTCTGTTCAGATTCGAAGCGTTCACTTTCAAATCAAGTATTTTCATGTTTATTTTGTGTTTGTATGTAAAGACTTTTGAATTTAAATGAAATCACTTTGATTTAAAAGTGGACACTTTTAAATTTGCGACTTTAAATTGGACATTTAAAATTGAACATAAACGCTTTGAATTTAAAAGTTGATAATTTTGAATGAGAAATAAAATTTAAAAGTGTTTCTGTTCAGATTCGAAGCATTCACTTTCAAATCAAGTATTTTCATGTTTATTTTGTGTTTGTATGTAAAGACTTTTGAATTTAAATGAAATCACTTTGATTTAAAAGTGGACACTTTTAAATTTGCGACTTTAAATTGGACATTTAAAATTGAACATAAACGCTTTGAATTTCAAAGTTGATAATTTTGAATGAGAAATAAAATTTAAAAGTGTTTCTGTTCAGATTCGAAGCGTTCACTTTCAAATCAAGTATTTTCATGTTTATTTTGTGTTTGTATGTAAAGACTTTTGAATTTAAATGAAATCACTTTGATTTAAAAGTGGACACTTTTAAATTTGCGACTTTAAATTGGACATTTAAAATTGAACATAAACGCTTTGAATTTAAAAGTTGATAATTTTGAATGAGAAATAAAATTTAAAAGTGTTTCTGTTCAGATTCGAAGCGTTCACTTTCAAATCAAGTATTTTCATGTTTATTTTGTGTTTGTATGTAAAGACTTTTGAATTTAAATGAAATCACTTTGATTTAAAAGTGGACACTTTTAAATTTGCGACCTTAAATTGGACATTTAAAATTGAACATAAACGCTTTGAATTTAAAAGTTGATAATTTTGAATGAGAAATAAAATTTAAAAGTGTTTCTGTTCAGATTCGAAGCGTTCACTTTCAAATCAAGTATTTTCATGTTTATTTTGTGTTTGTATGTAAAGACTTTTGAATTTAAATGAAATCACTTTGATTTAAAAGTGGACACTTTTAAATTTGCGACTTTAAATTGAACATTTGAAATTAAACATAAACGTTTTGAATTTAAATGTGAATTCGTTTTGATTTTTAAAATAAACTCTTTATTATTTAAAGCGTTTACATTGAATTCAAAATTTTTTACATTAAAATATTCATTTAAAATTCGGACTTTAAAATTTAAAATAAAATTTTTGAATTTAAAACGGACTATTTTAAATTTAAAGTTTTGATTTTTATTTTTAATCCGTTCATTTTAAAATTGAAAATTTTCAGCTTTAAAAGACAAATCAAAAGCAAATACATTGAATTTAAAAGCAAAAATTTGAAAACCGAAGCGTTTTCTTTTAATTTGGTCATTTTTTGTTTTTTTTTTCTATGAAAAACTTTAGATTTCAAAATTTTTCGGCATTTTTGATTCAAAAACGAGCCCATTTGAATTCAAAGTGCACTTTTTCCCTCAGTGTAGTTGTTCTTAACCAGGTTTTTATTCGTCGCATTACTCAGAAACTCCTTTCGCAACTATGGAGGAGCTCACTGGAATAGCTAAAGCTGCCTGAAGTAGTTTGTGTACGTTCGGAAATAACTCCTTTGTAATATGTTGTTTTAAATTTTCTATATCTTTTTCCCAATTTTTCAGTTGAAACATATTTTGTATTATAAAATTTTCGGCATTCAGGGCAACTAAATCAATTTTAAAAAAATATACTTATAATTATTAATAAAATTATCCGCAGTTCTCATATCTAATTTCAGGAAGGCTCTCACTGCATTCGCCAGTGTATGGTTTTCAAACCGCCGTTTAAAGTTAACAATTGTGTTATCCATCACCTAAATAGTTTTTGGTATTAAGGTTTTGTTTGATTTGTTTGAAAATTAACTATTTATTAACTATTCATTGCAATAAAAAGAATTAATTTTTTTTTTACACTAACCTAAGTAGCTTTCAAATGTTTTTTTATTTTAAGTAAATTTTTGAAAAAAATTGGCACTTGGATCGTACCAAAACGTTGGGAGCGTTTAAATTTTTATTCGAAACCTATCTGGATAGCCTAATGTGGTTGTAACCACTTGTGAAAACACAGCTGATGTCATCTGACGCAACAAGAACTTTAGATATCTTCAATTTTCGTTGTCTGATTTTCGACAAAAGTCGTTTATGGATAAACAAACGACACTCGCAATAAAGGCCAACGGTCTTACAGACCAGAGACAAATATTATAGGATTTTTTCTTTCAAATACTGACTCAAAATAAAAACATTATAATGTACCAATACGTTTATTTTAATGTGTGTTTGAGGTGTTTGAATAGTGCTTTTACCAATAGTGCTCTCTACAAAAAAATCCTTTTGTTGGCGTCTCCTTTTTGATACCCTAACGGGTTTTAGAGAAACTTCATAGTTTTCAGCAAACATATCGATATCTTTCTAAATTTTAAATTCATATCTTGATGCATCGAAAGTATTGATATAGTACTCCTATCTCTGGTAACCCCCCAGAAGGGTGTATCTTTTAATTTCGAACCCTTATCAAAGACATCTCTTTCCACTAACTCTTTCTCCTCCAACTATCCAAATTTCATACACTCTCATACCTTAAACCATGCTGCCTCGAATTTCTCACCGTCTTCTTCCTTCAATGAAACTTACATCTAGACTTGTTGACCTTTCACCCACTTTTAATGACTTAGATGGCCGTTGTATGATGTCATGGCTGCGAGATAACAAACTTTTTGATAACGTTCGCCTTTACCTTGCGTACTAATATGACAAACCTGATTCTATTTGCATTGAAAGCAAAACTAAAACAAATCTGATTGTATCGATCCAAAAAGAATGTCTGCCAACAGATCCTACGCGCCTTCGTAAGATCTACAACCGTTTCCATGAAGGCTTCAATATTTCTCCTGCTACAGTCACTAAAGACCTTGCTCCTTATGCTTCCCATATTGGTTCTAAGCGTGTTCCTCACCTTCAAAGTACCCGTAACACCCTTAAAAATTATAACCGTTCATAACTAATCCCTCAGATTTTGTGTCTTTCTCTTTATTACCAGAATGTAAGAGGTCTTCGCACAAAAACAGCGTCGATTTATCTTAATTCCCAAAAACTTCCCTACGATATCTTTGTCTTAAGTGAAACAAACCTCTCCAACTCCATCCTTGACATAGAACTTTTTGCTCCCGAATTTATTGTCTTTCGATCCGACGGCCTTGGCGATTCACAGTCGTTTTGACGCTAGCCTAGTCAAAAGTTCGTGTGCCTCTTCTTTTGAATTTGCGTGAGTTAAAATATCTTAAAAAAAACGGAATATTTACTTTATCTGTTGCTTTATTCGCCCTTCACAGCCCACAGAAACTTATCAACTTGCTGTTGATCAAATCGACTCCCTTTCGAGGTCATAGACTCTCCACACGATTTAATTATTGTCGGTGACTTCAACCTACCACATCTGCAATGAAACCAATCGGATGATGAAAGATGAAATATCCTTTGTGCCTACAAATTCCTCCTCTGAAAAGGAACTGCTGACTGACCGCTTCTTTCACCTAGTTCTCTTTCAAGTTAGTGGTATTACTAATAACTTAGGTAGACAGCTCGACTTAATTTTTTCATCAGATGCCACCTGCTTCCTAGTATCCGAAAGTACTCATCTACTCTCTACCCTTGACCATTTCCATCCCCCTCTTTCCCTTACTCTCTCATTTGAATGTGATGAAGACTCTGTGGTATCTGAAAATTCTTATCTTTCAACTTTCGCAACGCTGATTTCCCTTATCTTAATAACCTTATCAACAATATTGATTTTAGTTCCTTCCTGAATAACAACATCTCAATTGATATCGCTTTGGAATTTTTCTACATGTCTATCTTTAACTGTCTCGTACAGTCCGTCCCTTATGTTCCGCGTAAAAATGTCTTTTCCTCCCCTCCCTGGTATAATAAAGATCTGCGAGCCCTTCGTAACGTCAAAAATAAAATGTGGAAAACATATTTGAAAACCAGATGTGCTCTAGACTTCTCAAACTATCAGAAAGCTCACTGTTGCTTCTCTTCTCTATGCGACTTCCTCTATCAAGAATATATTGAGAGAATGCAAAATAGCCTACGATCAGATCCCAGACGCTTCTACCAATTTATTAATATTAAGCGTAGATCCGATGGCTTTCCCTCCACTCTTAAATTTTTGGAGACGACATCTACCGACCATGACAGAGTTATTTTCAGGTTTTCAATCTCCGATCCAATTTCTGAAATTTCGGGCGTTCCTCAAGGGAGCCACCTTGGGCCATTGATTTTTGTCTTAACAATAAACGACGTTGTTAATGTCATTAACAATTCAACTGTCTCTATTTAGGCTGATGATATGAAAATTATAAAGGTCATTTCTTCTCCATCCGACTCTATCCTTCTTCAAAACGACCTTAACTCATTCCAAACATGGTGTGACAAAAATTTCTTAGAACTCAATGTTGATAAATGTCAATCCATTACTTTCTCACGAAAGCGATTACACCTTAACTCTCAAACTTATTGTTTTCAAGATGCTCCTATTCATTTTGTCTACTCTATTCGTGACCTAGGAGTTATTTGTGACAATCAGTTAAGTTTCCGATCCCATTTTGATCATATTATTAACAAGGCCAACTCCTCTCTAGGTTTCATAAAACGTTGGTCTAAAGAATTCTCGAATCCCTATGTCACTAAATCTTTATTCATTACCTTTGTTAGACCCTTATTTGAATACGCTAGCCAAGTCTGGTCGCCCTATCAGAACTCTCATTCTCAATGAATCGAAGCTGTTCAACGCAGATTTCTCCGATTTGCACTGCGTGGTTTCCCTTGGTCTGATAATCTCATCTTACCCCCGTATGAATATCGCTTAAAATTGATTAATTTGCAAACCCTTCGAAAACGTCGTGAAATCGCGGATATTCTCTTTCTGTACCAGCTTTTAGCAGGGTCCATAGACTCACCTTTTCTTCTGGAAATGATTCCAATATATATACAAACCCACGTCAAGTCAGATATACTCCTCTCTTCCGCCTTCCCTATAACCGCACAAATTACGGCCTTTATGAACCTATCTTAAGAATGCTGCGCTTTGCTAATAACGCAGGAGATGCCTTTGACTTCCATATCAGTCCTTCCTCACTCAGAAGCTCTCCCACTCTCTACAACTCATTCTAATTCCACCTTCACTTCCATATCCATTAGTTTAAGATTATTTTTAAGTTTTTCCTTAAAAAAACTGGTGGGTGGGCCTTCGGGCCCAAACCAATAAATAAAACTAAAAAAATAAAAAAAAAAAAACAACGAAAAACCCAACATAGAATAAGTTTAGTTTTAAGAATAGTACCTAAGTTTAGCTTGTATTAAGCTAAATAAAGGGTTTTCCAATAAGAGGTGTTATTTTGAATAGCCCGCTATTTCTGTAGCTGTCACTTTTGAAGCTGTCATTTTTTGACATTTGACAAGTAGAAACTACGCCATTAATAAAAATGGATACAATACACGCTTGAACAATGCGTTGAGATTATTAAAATTTACTATAAAAATGGTGAAAATTTGGCAGAGACGGTTCGTAAAACTAAAATATTTTTGGGTCGTCGTGAAGCACCTTGTCGGACCTCTCAATACAGAAATTGTTGGACAAATTCGAGCTATTGGGACAAGTTAGTGATGTGAAGAATAAAACCCGTGCACGTCGCTCAAGAACAACTGAGGATATTGCTGTTGTAGCCCAAAGTGTTGAAGAAAACCCAGGTTTGTCCATTCCTCGTCGTTCTTTGGAATTAGGCATTCCACAAACGTCATTACACCGTATTTTGCATAAAGACTTGGGTCATAAGGCTTATAAAGTTCAGTTAACACAAGAACTCAAGCCGGCTGATCATCAATAACGTCGTGTCTTTGCTCATTGGGTCCTTGAAATGCATGAAAATGATCCGGAATTTCATCGAAAAATCATCTTGACTGATGAGGCCCATTTCCACCTCGGAGGCTACGTCAACAAGCAAAACTGTCCCATCTGGGGCTCGGAAAACCCAAGAGTTATTGTTGAAAAGCCTCTCCATCCTCAACGCGTGACTGTTTGGTGCGGTTTATGGTCCGGCGGGGTCATTGGACCTTACTTTTTCGAAAATGAGGCTGGAGCAACAGTTACGGTCAATAGATTGCGCTATCGAGAGATGATTAATGATTTTTTATGGCCGGAATTGGATGGTATTGATCTGGACAACGTTTACTTTCAACAAGACGGCGCTACGTGCCACACAAGCAATGAAACCATCGATCTTTTACGGGAAAAGTTTCCGGGCCGTGTTATCTCTCGAAGAGGTGATCACAATTGGCCACCGAGATCTTGTGATTTAACACCTTGCGACTTCTTCCTTTGGGGCCACGTGAAAGATAAGGTCTACGCCAACAGCCCAGCGTCGATTCAAGACCTCAAAGATGGAATTCGTGAGGCTATCGAGGACATAGAGCAGCCACTTTGCGATTTGGTTATGGAAAATTTCATGAAAAGGATATGGTCCTGTGAGCGTAGTCGTGGCGGCCATTTGGCTGATGTTGTGTTCCATTATTAACGGCATACCTATTTACAATGAAATAAACATCCGATCATTTATCTTAAAAAATGCCATTTTTCTTTGAATATCAAAATAACACCTCTTATTGGAAAACCCTTTATATTAGTTTAAGATTATTTTTAAGTTTTTCCTTAAAAAAACTGGTGGGTGGGCCTTCGGGCCCAAACCAATAAATAAAACTTAAAAAATAAAAAAAAAAAAAACAACGAAAAACCCAACATAGAATAAGTTTAGTTTTAAGAATAGTACCTAAGTTTCGCTTGTATTAAGCTAAATAAAGGGTTTTCCAATAAGAGGTGTTATTTTGAATAGCCCACTATTTCGGTAGCTGTCATTTTTGACATTTGACAAGTAGAAACTACGCCATTAATAAAAATGGATACAATACACGCTTGAACAATGCGTTGAGATTATTAAAATTCACTATAAAAATGGTGAAAATTTGGCAGAGACGGTTCGTAAAACTAAAACATTTTTGGGTCGTCGTGAAGCACCTTGTCGGACCGCAATACAGAAATTGGTGGACAAATTCGAGCTGTTGGGACAAGTTAGTGATGTGAAGAATAAAACCCGTGCACGTCGCTCAAGAACAACTGAGAATATTGCTGTTGTAGCCCAAACTGTTGAAGAAAACCCAGGTTTCTCCATTCCTCGTCGTTCTTTGGAATCAGGCATTCCACAAACGTCATTACACCGTATTTTGCATAAAGACTTGGGTCTTAAGGCTTATAAAGTTCAGTTAACACAAGAACTCAAGCCGGCTGATCATCAACAACGTCGTGTCTTTGCTGATTGGGTCCTTGAAATGCATGAAAATGATCCGGAATTTCATCGAAAAATCATCTTGACTGATGAGGCCCATTTCCACCTCGGAGGCTACGTCAACAAGCAAAACTGTCCCATCTGGGGCTCGGAAAACCCAAGAGTTATTTTTGAAAAGCCTCTCCATCCTCAACGCGTGACTGTTTGGTGAGGTTTAGGGTCCGGCGGGGTCATTGGACCTTACTTTTTCGAAAATGAGAGGCTGGAGCAACAGTAACGGTCAATGGATTGCGCTATCGAGAGATGATTAATGATTTTTTATGGCCGGAATTGGATGGTATTGATCTGGACAACGTTTTCTTTCAACAAGACGGCGCTACGTGCCACACAAGCAATGAAACCATCGATCTTTTACGGGAAAAGTTTCCGGACCGTGTTATCTCTCGAAGAGGTGATCACAATTGGCCACCGAGATCTTGTGACTTAACACTTTGCGACTTCTTCCTTTGGGGCCACGTGAAAGATAAGGTCTACGCCAACAGCCCAGCGTCGATTAAAGACCTCAAAGATGGAATTCGTGGGGCTATCGAGGACATAGGGCAGTCACTTTGCGATTTGGTTATGGAAAATTTCATGAAAAGGATATGGTCGTGTAAGCGTGGTCGTGGTGGCCATTTGGCTGATTTTGTGTTCCATTATTAACGGCATACCTTCCTCTTTATAATGAAATAAACATCCGATCATTTATCTCAAAAAATGACATTTTTCTTTGAATATGAGAATAACACCTCTTATTGGAAAACCCTTTATATTAGTTTAAGATTATTTTTAAGTTTTTCCTTAAAAAAACTGGTGGGTGGGCCTTCGGGCCCAAGCCAATAAATAAAAATTAAAAAAAAAAAAAACAAAAAAAAACAACAAAAACCCACCATAGAATAAGTTTAGTTTTAAGAATAGTACCTAAGTTTCGCTTGTATTAAGCTAAATAAATATTAAACCACTAGCCTCAGGCAGCTTTTCATTTTTGGTTTGAAAATATTTACATAGTAAATTAATTTATGATTATGGACATTGCACACATGTTTCCCCCCCCCTAACTACGTGCATGCTCAAACTGCTTATTTTTAATACTAATGGTATAAATTTAACCTTGGGTTTTTTTGAGGCTAGACAAAAATCTAGTAAGATTTTTGCCTGGGAATTCAAATTATACTTAAATTGTGAAATCCATTTTCTCATCTGTTCAGTTGCAACACTTAAAGCATTTAAATACCATGATTTATCCAAAGCTCGGGTAGTCATAATTGTGAACCCATACTACTTCTCTATTTATAACAAAAAAAAAATGTGTAAAGAATAAAAGAACTTTCTGTTCCATGACAAAAAAAAATAAAAATAAAAACATTACTCTTGCTCACAAAAAATACTAATTAATTGTTCGTCCTTTTGCATAATAAGGATTAAGTGTCCTTTTCTAGTGAAATTCTTTTCTCCACGAACAAAAAAAAAAAACCTTCAGCAAACAAAGTCCGAAGATGAATATTGTGTTTGTTTTTGGACTAAATAGAGTTGTACACTGTACAGAGGACAGACTAATGAAAAACAACACAAAAAAAAAAGAACCCATTCGAGTATGATGGAAAGTGACAGTTTGAGTCATCGTGGGTTACACACAAACAAAGTTTTTCGGGCTAAAAGAGTAATTGGTGTAATTTAATAAAAATAATAATTTAATGTGCCAGTGTATCCTGAACGATTATTCTTTTCGCTTATACGAGAAGGTATACTTACATACATATATATGCTTGTTCTTACATGTGTTATGATTTATTAAGAGTCTGTTAAGCTACCTGCGTGTCGCAGGATAGCATGTGATGTTTATATGATAAATTACTAATTCAAACCTTCTCGTATTCTAGAGAGCCTATATACAGACTGACAGAATAATAAATCTTTGACCGTAATTTCAACATTATAAAGTTTTTTGTTTGATATATCTTCTATGGGTTAATAAGAGATGCTATAAGAAATTAGTTAGGTTGAAGTTAGATAGAAGAAACACAAAACTTTTTAAATGAAATATCTAAGATTAAGGTCAAAATTATGATCTCAAGCTTACATACAATTTTATATCGTTAAAAGGTCACCATCGCACGGAAAGAGAACTTGAAGGTTCAAATAGTAAATATAAGAGAAGCATCAGTACCTAAAGGGTTTGTCTTTTGTAGCACTTAAATTTATTTGAAGCTCTATCTGAACTTCTGTATCTATTCCTACACAACACACCCAGAAATTCAAGGTTAGATATAGATACATCCACATCCTAAACACGAACTGTACACAAAAAGTTCAAACAATATTTGATCCTTTTTAATGGCATTTGTTTGCTCCGAGCACCTTAAGGCTAATAACCAAAAATAGCCCCCTTATTGAGTGGAATATACATATATAAATAGTATACAATTTCAACTTCTATATGTCAATTGTTGTTTGAAAAGTAATAAAACGGTTTCTTTTTTTTCACCTTGGGCAGAGAACGAAAGCCACCACAACTACCCCGAACCCCGAACCCCGAACCATAAGAATAAATCTGCCCTGCGGGGCCAACAGACTGACAATTCTGCGATTGCTTTTTGTTTTGCTCCTTATCAAGTTAGTTTTGTAATAATTTTTGTTTCTCTCTGATTTTTCAAGGCAATGAAAAAAAAATCCGAAATTAAGACACTGGGAAAGTTTTTCATCCTCTTCTTTTTTTCCATTTATCGTATTTAGGAAGCCGTAAAGGCCTTAAAGTCTACACCCCGAAGGCCGCTACCGACCACCACACCTCCCACCGCCCTCCTGTAACCACTACTGACGCCGGCCGCGCCGCACAGTGGTTCGGTTTGTATGGGAGAGCGGAAAAAAGTCTGTTTTATCTGAACGGTTCAAGGGATTTAAATGAAATTTGGCAAACATGTTTATATTAGTCTTATACATATTTGGTCAAAATTTGGTTGAAAAAAAATAATTAGAAACAAAGTTATTGACATTTTTCTAAAATTTGAGGGATTTGATGTTTGTATGGGAGAGCGGAAAAAAAATCTGTAACATCTGAACTGTTTAACGGATAAAGATGAAATTTGATTCGCATTTTTAAATTAGTCTTATACACATTTTGTCAAAATTTGGCTAAGAAAAAATCATTAGTAAAAAAGTTATTGACTTTTTTTCTAAAATTTGAGTGTTTTGATGTTTGTATGGGAGAGCGGAAAAAAGTCTGTAAAATCTGAACTATTAAACGAATTTTAATGAATTTTGACAAACATGTTAAAATTAGTCTTATACACGCTTGGTCAAAATTTGGTCAAGAAAAAATTGTTAGAAAAAAAGTTATTGACATTTTTATAAAATTTGAGGGTTTTGATGTTATATTTAAACAAAAGTTTTTTTTAGTGAAATCTTAACTTTTTATTTTGAATAAAATATTATTATTAACTATGTATATTATAAAATTAAATAAATAAATAGATAAATACATAAAAAAAAATAAATAAAAAAAAATTATGAAGTAGTAATTTTATAATGCTAGAATGAGGTTTTTAGCGTCTGCGCTGATTGGAAGTATTTTCTTTTTTGCCTGTGGCCTTAAACCTGTTATTATTGGATCTGAGGATATGAGTATATGATGCATCACATCTTCATTCGTCGCAATTCGGCTGCATTTTCTCGAATGAAACCTGCGGTAGGCTTTATAATCCTTATTTCGGCATTCTTGGGCTTCCTCGGAGGGCGATCCAACAGGAAATGCACAGCTTTTAATTATTTCTTCTCCATGGATCAAAACCTTATGTACGGTTGCTGGCATATTGTACCATTTATATTTCTCAACAAACAGTTCAGCAGTTTCCCACGTGTAAGCTGCATATTTTTTGAAATCTAATTTTTCATTCGACGTTATTACTTCAAGGATAACAGCAAACCGCCGAATAAGGGATTCACTAACTCCAGTGATTTCTGAAGTCATGGTTGGATTTGCAAAAAATCTTCTGGAGGTGTTGCCGTCATTACTTGTCCCCGTACCTTGTTTTACAAGATCGACAATGATGCCCAGTTTTTCACGAAACTCCTGCTGAATTTTCTTCTTCTGAGCATCTCTAATATGGCGGGTCTCATTGTTGGTTCTCCATGCTTTAAATGGCAAATTGTAGGCAACATGGAGGATACACTCCATAAATTTTATCCGAGCGTGAAGAGGAGACATTCCCATTTTCAAAGCTTCCCTGTTTACAGCTTTGGTTCTTATATTTGTCAGGTTATTCATTCCAGAAGTTGTAGTTCCACATATGAAACAGGAAGAAGCTGCAGGAGTTTCTGTTACAGATTGGGCTGTCTTCCCGTCCAGCATTGTGAACATGAGTTCGTGTTTGATTGTAAACTGACGTTCGCCTATTTCAATTATCGTCTGAGTTAAATTACTGATTTCCGTATCTATTCTTTGTTTCTCGTTTCGTATGATTTCTGCAGTTTCTTTAACAAAAGAAAATTGGATGGGTCTGCAGTATCTTGTAGAGGATGGTCGATCGTTGTTCCACACAATAATATCCCTGTTTTCCTCCATAGTCATTTGAATTGGTACCAAAGATGTCATAAACATATTAGCGTCCGAAGTTTCTTCATTGTCAAATGTTTGACTGTATTGTGGTTGTCCAGAGGCACCATCGCATCCCCATTTAGTGTACAGTGTTAAAGACTGTCCTTCAATTCTGGTTATCTCCTCTGATGTCTTTCCTTCTAATAACCTTGTTACAGTGTGGTCTAACAATTTTTGTAGTTGCACACTTGCTGAGCTTTCCGTAATGTTTATATCTAAAGGATAACACTTTTTCTTTGCTTCCAGTAATTTAATATAAGGTGGAAAAACATCATGTCCTTCGTCTTTAAGTGCATGTCTCAATACTTCATATTGGCGTTTCGACAATTCTGCTTGTATAAATAATGCAAGAGCCTTATCCGGATCAAATTGTGAATAGGAAAAGCTCTCTGATGTTGCTGCATAGTTTATCTCTTCTTGAGGAAATATATTTCTAATTTCGTCCCTCTTATACCTTTTAGCTCGATCACAGCATTCGTCAAAACTCTTTCGTGGTCTTCCCATATTAGTTGACGTTTCGGGCAATACACTTTGGGTTAGTTCTACTTCGAAAACTCCTTCGAGCCAATGAGTGTATTTTTTTTCAAAATGACTTTTTTTTCTATGAACTGCGTTCCATCGACTTAAAAAATGACAAATAAAACGTTTCTTTAATTCTGACAGCACAGTTTCTATTTGCTCAGAAATTAAGTTGGGGTATTTAGTTACAAAATATAGTCGAAGATTTTGAACATCATGACCATTAGTAATAAGTTCACTACACAACACCGAATAAGGAATTTCGATTGAATCCATTTTAATGTATTGAATTCACTATATATGTTTGTTATTATATTTAACTTCACTTTCACTTATTGCACGTTGCACAAATGCTCAATAACTCAATACTGACTTTTTTTTCATTAATCCTTTATATATATAGATTTAAGTAAGAGATTTTATTCTAATAAGCCATTACTAATCCTTACAGGTAATAAAAAATTACGCAATACAGAACAAAAACAAAGCAATAAAACTTTAAAAAGAACACCTTTTTTATTTTTACCTGCCCTACTTTTAGCGAAAAATTAAAAAAAAATAAAAGATTATCCCTAATCCTTTTCTTTATTTTGTATTAAGCTCTATCATATAATTCAAAATATCATAAAACTATATTATTTTTCGTGTGTTGCTTTCAAGAAAATTGAGTTGAAAGTTGAAAAATTTTCCAGGCAGAAATAAATGGTTTCGCAAAAATCGAAATTCTCAGCCCTGGGTCAAGGTATTAATTTTGTTTTATTTTTAAAATAAAGTTTGACATTTTTTCTTAAAATAATGGGCTTAACCAGTTCATTCTGACAATTAATACCGAAGTAATCAAACTTTTTGGTAAACACCACCGTCAAGACGGATTTTTTTGAAATCCGATTAAGTGAAACATTTTTGAGCATAACTTCCACATCTGCACGTATCTGCAGCTGATTTTTTCTGTGCTATAACATGAATATATGGAGCATATGGTGGCATACTTACTTTCTTGGTATCTTTTGGAGCTGTTTTTTAAATCAAAAAGTTTAAAAAAATAGCATTTTTTCTTAGTACTAAAGCTTCAGGGTACTTATAGAAGGTATCTTTTATAAATAATCAATATTTTTTTTTATTTTTAGATAATCGAAAATAGACCAATTAAATTATTTAAGAAGCTAGAGAATTTATCTACAGGAACTTCGGAAAAAAACATCTCAAAATTTGTTGAAAATACGGTTCGCGATTTGAGTAAAATTATTTTTCAACTTTGAGGGCTTGTAAATCAGAACATACAATATATATGTTAAAAAATACTTTTAAATCATACGCTCGGGTTATCTAAGAGTACTTAAACATAAACTTTAAAACGATAGACATGACTTTTTCAAAAGACTTTTTTCCGCTCTCGCACCACTGTGCGCCGCATCGGCTGGCTTTTGCAAATTTTCTCAATTATTATATTTTTATCTTTTTCATCATTTTATTTACTTTTGTTGTTTATTGTTTTGAAAGCAGAAGTTTTATTGCTTTGTGCGGTTCCCCCAGTCCCAATGTCCGGTTACATTTCGTTTCAATTTATGGAAATTGAAATGAAAAATAAAAGACAAAAATCGAACTCGTATATCTTATTGTAAAGGAAAGGACGATGAGAGCACACGAAGCAGCGAACTTTTGGCGGTAGATACATAGTATGCTTTTGTTTTTTTTCGCTTTTAAGCGAGAAAAAGATTTAAGGACTTGTAAATTGTTAAAAATTGGTTTTTAATTTTATTGGCCGCGAAAAATTTTATTGTTGTTTAAGAGGATTATATGGCTGATTAATTGGATTCGTTGAAAAGAAAACAAATCATCAGAAGTCGCATTGGACCACAGTGCTATATAGAGGCTTAATTTAGAAACAACATAAATCGGGCGTTGCAGGTTTTTGTTAGAAAAAACAATTACAAGGGTGTTGGGAGGTCAGTAGAGAGGCATGCAGCAAGCAGTATGCAGGATTGGGCTTACAAGGTGGCGCTAAATTAATCACCCTATCGGAAGATGTTAAAATGAAGCAGACAAGCCATGAAGCGTTTGACTTCGCTGTCAAGCCATTCTCAATCTCAGCAAAAAAGACGACGGTTTTGTTTCGAAAATCATCATGAGCGACGAGGCGCATTATCACTTAAGCGTTACATCAATAAGCAAAATCTTCGTTTCTTGGGCACTGAAAACCCGCGTGTGATGCACGAAGAGCCGTTACATCCACTCAAAGTAGAGCAGTGTAAATCGTTCATTTCAAATGATCGAATCGTTCAAGAATCGATTACCAAAATGATTCGATCATTTTCATTCCACTCAATTTATTATTTCATACTGTTCCGATTCGATTTTGGATGTGTTAACGTCTATATGTCGGCGGTAGAGTGAAATAAAAACGTGGACTCTCCTCTGTGCGAAGTTAGGATGTACCAAGTTACTTAGTGCGTATTCTCTTAAATGATTTGACATTTTGACACCTGTCAAATTAAAAGTGTTCTAATGGACCTATAGAGCTGGGTGACATGAGGTAATTTCCACCTCCTAAATCGATTGGCGTTCTCTGTTTCTCGATCCGCCGTACAAAAAATGTTGTAATATTTTGAAACTTGTCAAAGTAAGTGTTCTAGTGCACCCAGAACGTCGACCGTGACTATAAGGTAATATCCACTACCTTAATCGATTGGTGTACTTCGTTTTTCGATCCGCCGTACTTAAATCTGGACAGTGAAAATTTTATACTGGTGAATCTACTGGGCCATGATAAACGACTTCTTAATGCCGGAATTGGATAAACTGGGCTTTGTGAACATGTGGTTTTAACAAGACAGTGCAATTGCACACACAGCACGAGCCACAATTGATACTGTGAAGGAAGCGTTTCCTGGTTGCGTAATCTCCCGTTTTGGCGATTTGGCATGGCCAACAAGATCGCCCGATTTAACAATCCCAGACTTTTTTCTTTGGGGCTACTTGAAGTCGCGGGTTTATGCCAACAATCCTCAGACAATCTCAACCTTAAAGGAGAATATTCGACAGGAATGCGAACAGTTATCACCAGAAATCTTGCGGAGTCATGGAAAATGTAATAAAATGGGCACAAATGTGTAGCAACCACTTGAAGGATATCATCTTTTAAAGAATTCCATCACTCAAAATCATCTTTTTTTTTATTGAGTAAAAAGGTAATTTAAAAACAAAATTGGATGATCAATTTTGCGGGACCGTATTTAATAATTTTGATACCAAAATTCCTGAGTACAGCACATTTCGGACCGGTGCTTGAAATATTAGGTGCCTTTACAGGCCATACATGCAGCCGAAAAATTATAGGACAGGTGCTGCTTATATCAGCAGTCAGCACCATCAAAGAAATATGATGTGATGGGATAGGCCGGGAAAAAAAGAAATAAAAAAAAAGTTGTGATACTACAGCAACACTGTTACCGAGAACGAAATCAGCGTCTATGGTTGTGTGGGGTGGACTTTGGCTTTTACTTTTGATGGCGCTACATAGCGTGATGGTGCTCCTGGGCCTTACTCAATATGCCCCTCCAGCCAGCTCGATCTCTAGCCTGTCGTCTTTTGCACTCCAAGCAGTCGGAGGTTTCCTTCTACCTGGTCGCTCCATCGAATGTGAGGTCTTCCTTGGTGTCTCCTTCCCTCTGGTATGGCGTCGAAGACTTTGCGCGCTGGAGCATCGATGTCCATCAGCTCTGCATTGCCCAGCCATCTTAACCGCTGGATATGGATTTTCTGTACTGTAGGAGGCTTATGTGGCAGGTATAACTCGTTGTGGTATCTTCTTCGCCAGACATTGTTTTCGTGGTCAACGCAAAAAGGACCATAAATCGTTCGTAGCACTTTTCTCTCGAATACAGAAAGGCAGCTTTCATCTAACTTGGTAAGGGTTCATGCTTCTGCACCATATAGCAAGGCCGGGATGATGATTGTTTTGTATAGAGTCTCCTTGGTTGTTGGTTCTTCTTCCAAAGAAACAGCGATTAGCAAGTAGAGTTATTCTTTAATTTCCGCGCTGATGTTGTTTTCCGCGTTTACAGCAGTGCCCAGGTAGACAAATTCAAAGACTACCTCGAAGTTATGCCTATAAATTGTCACGTGCTGACCAAGTCGGTGGTGAGATTGGACTTTTGTTGACGAAAGCATATACTTCTTCTTTTATAGTCAGATCCATTCTGCTAGCTGCTGACTCCATTTTAGTGACAGGACGCGGGTTACTGCTCGCTGCTTAGTTCTGCATATCTGCCTCAATGTCGCCAAGCAGTTGTGTTGATTTATTAAAGATAGAAACCCATGTACTGACATAGTACTTTCTTTTCAAGCACAATCTCGAATTAAATAACCAAATCGATTGACAATTGTAAATGACAAACATTCAACCAATATTTTGACACTTTAAATGACAGCTGAGTTTGACAGGTGTCAAACTCCCGCGCTACCAACTTGAAACCATGATATGAATGACCTTGTACTAAAATAGACTTTAAATCGAAAGTTCGTACTCTTTGGATATAACCTTGTCATACCGACGAGCTAAAGCTAAGCTTTACGGCTGGCAAAAGTATATCACAATAGTGGACAAAAAGGTACCATCATTAATAATATACGGTTTATGTTATTTTTCGCTGCCTCTATTTTTGATAGCCTTTTGACATTCTTGCAAAGAAGTAATTTCTTCTAGGTTTATCTACTATACATATCTAAAGCCATTTTCAACAGGGACGCTACAAAAGTAAAGCAACAGGGACAGCAAACGACGCCATATTTCTTGCCGCCCTTTTGACGTTTCTCTTCAATAAGGTTTGCCATTTTATGATGGAAAGATATACTAGCCAACAGCGAATCGAAATTATTAAAATTTACTACCGAAATTCTGAGTCAGTGGCCTCAACGTTAAGAGCGCTACGTCCAATTTATGGTCGTCATAATCGTCCTAGCAGATCAACAATTGAGCGTCAAGTGGAAAAATTTGAATCCACAGGCACAGTACAAAATGTTCCCGAGCCAGTGAGACAAAGAAGTGCCCGTAGTGTCGCTGTTCGCTGAGGCTTCAGTTGCAGAAAGCCCAAATGTGTCTCTCACACGTCGTTCTCAAGCGTTGGGCATCTCTGTGACGTCGTTGTGGTGAATTTTGCGAAAAGATCTTGGCATAAATCCTTACAAGATTAAATTGACGCAAGAACTGAAGCCGCTTGACCACCACAAGCGTCGTATGTTTCTGAATTGGGCTGAGCAACAACTTGAAAATGATTCGGATTTTCATCGAAAAATATCATCTTCAGCGATGAGGCTCATTTCTGGCTGAATGGCTTCGTCAATAAGCAAAATATGCGGTATTGATCAACCAGCAATCCACACGTACTCCATGAGTCATCATTGCATCCCGAAAAAATTACGGTTTGGTGTGGTTTATGGGCCGGCGGCGTCATTGGGCCGTTTTTCTTCCGTAATGATCAAGACTGGCACGTTACTGTGAATGGGGATCAATGCTAACCGAATATTTTTGGCCCCAATTGGATGATATGGACTTGGAGGACATGTGGTTCCAACAGGACGGCGCCACAAGCCACATAGCGAATGTCACAATCAATTTATTGGAAACCAAGTTTGGAGAACGTGTTATCTCACGAAATGGTCAAGTCGCTTGGCCGCCTCAGTCGTGCGATTTGACGCCGTTAGACTATTTCCTGTGGGGCTACGTCAAGTCTATGGTCTTTGTCAACAAGCCAGCGAATATCGAACGTGAAATTGCAGCAGTATCGGCCGATTCAGCTTGAAAACCGTCGAAAATTGGGTTCAGCGTCTGGACTCTTATTGAAAAACCCGATACTTATTTACCTACCAATTATATTTCAATAATATATCTAAACAAAACTATATAGGACAATGGAAATTGAAGTTAACATCTCTAAGTCACTTGTTACTATAGTGGCTTACGGAAAATCTCCAGAATTTTCTATCTAGTAGACGTCTTTTAAATGTCCTTTAATTTAAACGGAAAATCGTTTGCTATCTTTTCTTATGTCACAAGACGATGCTTAGAAGCTGCAATGGACCATCTTGGCTTCTTTGAAAAAAAAACAAACTCTTCATAAGAGCTTTATACCTACACACCAAAGGTTTTATAAGATAAGCCTTTGTCCATCATATTTTAAGTTAAACTGTGCGCAAAATAGTTAAACAAACCCAAGGCATTGAAAAGACAAGGCAACCAACTGCCATTTAATTTTAACAAATATTTCACCGTTCCTTTTGCACTGCTGCCCGGGCGGCTACTTTGCTTCGCACTCAAGTCTCGACCCATTACCATTATAATCATCTTCCTGTTACTCCGCACAAGACTTGAAAGTTCGGATGGCGATATGCGGCGACCAACAACAAGCGACAAACCACATAGGGCTCCTCTTACTAATTTATGTGTCCTTCCTTGAACGGAAGAATTATCCACTCCTTGGGGGCCTAAAGTATCTCTGTTGGGTGGAATACTGTTTCGGTTCCTGCCATCACAAGCAGGTTTCTTGAAAAAAAACAACAACAACAACAAAAAAAATAAAATGTCCTGCCACGCCAGGAAGAAAGTACTGCAATAATCCTCTTGCTGTCTTGGAACAAAACTTCACCAGCTGCTTCTATTACTACTTTCTATCATTGCCGTGTTTTTCTCCATTTTGGTTTATTCATGGTGTTTCCTTGAAAACACGTAAAATGTCCTCTTTGTCGGTTTGATTTGAACAATAAGTAAAATGTTGGTTTTGCGTTACAGAGAAGACTATTGTGTGTATTGTGCATTTTCAAGATGCTATCTTTCAGCTGAGGTAGGTAAGTTTAGTTTTTAATAAAATCGCATATGAAACATAATAATCGGAAAAAAGTGAAGGATTTAACTTTTGTTTTTTTTTGCCAAAACTAGATTATACTCTTTGGATAAGGTTTTGCAGATACCTAATCGAATTTAAAGTAAGTTTTTTTTAGAATATATTCACCAAAACTGTGTTTTTACCAGTCTCATCTTAGAAACATACAATTTCGTCAGCCGACTTTGGACAAACTTTTCAATATAGCTGTTTAATCTTAATCCACATTCCTTTGTCTTGGAGGGAGGTTAAAGTTATATTTATGTATATCCAAAGAATATCAGACCTATCAGTCTATGCTCTCAGCTCTGCTCATTCCTTCTTAAGACTTTTGAACGACTGATTGATATCCATCTTAGAGAAATTGCTTACTGCAAAGGGAAATCTGTGGACACAGCTCTACACACACTGTTTGGAACCATCGAATACTCCCTCCACCATAATGAGTACACTTTGGTTGCTTTCCTAGAGAAGGCGCCTTTAATAACGTCGAAAGATCTGCAATTGCACATCTGCGATGTCATGTGTGAAAGTAGATAATTCGGTTGGTGAATTGATTAATCAAATGCTGACCAGCAATATTATTAATACAAAACTGGGCGGCTTTTTTGCAGAAGATCTGTCAGTAGAGGTAAGCGCGCCACAAGGCGGTCTTCTATCTCCGCTTCTTTGGAACTTGGTAGTGAATGAGCAGCTGACAAGCCTGGAAGCGGAGAGCTACAGAGTGGTTGCTTATGCGGAGGACGTTTCTAGTGCCGTATCAGAAAAGTATCTTAACAACTTAAAATAAATCTAACAAAATGCCTTAAATAAGTAAATAAACTGGGTAGATCGCTGTGGACTGAGCGTTAACCCTTATAAGACAGAACTTGTCCTCTTCTTAAGGAAACACAAAATCCCCAAATAGACCCTCCGTCTATCAAAGGGATTCGACTTAAATTTTCAGACGAAGCCAAATATTTGGGGCTTATCTTTGATAAGAAGTTAAGTTGGAAACCCAATATACACAAAAGAGTCAAAAAGGCAACTGTTGCACTCTTCTCATGCGAAAAAACCGTAGGAAACAAACGGGTTCTTAAACCCAGCATTACTCATTGGCTATACACCTCGGTTGCCAGACCGATTCTTACATACGGTGTGACAGTATGGTGGACCGCTTTAAATAAAACTACAAACTGCGAAAAACTAAGCAAGGTCCAACGTTCAGCCTCCCGTTGTATGGGTGGAGTTCTTCGTACAACCCCTTCTGCGGCATTAGATATTATGTTCTATTTAGCACCTCTCGATATATATGCTAAACAAACGGCTGCAAGCACAGCCATTCATCTTAAAGCTTCCTCAAAAGTCGACTAATAAAGACATTGGTCATTCCATCATTCTGAACTCATTCGGAACAAGTCCAAGTAACACTGACTTCACCATCCCACAGTTACAGTTCGATAAAAACTTGCAGGTCACCATACCCTCTAGATGTATCAAGGCAGATTTGGTATTCCTGGAAGATGAATCAATCCATTTCGACACGGATGGATCAAAAACTAATGACGGGGTTGGTGGAGGTGTGTACTCATACTCAGACAGGATGAATTTAAATCGTTTCACTTTCTCAATTACTGCAGCGTGTTCCTGGCGGGATTTTTGGCGATTAAGGAAGTACTGTCTTGCTTTAAAGAAAACGTGATATCTAACACAGATATCCGCATCTTCTCAGATAGCAAAGCCGCCACAAAATCCCTTAAATCTGTCTCTACCAACTGTCGATCATCTCTCATAGAGATGGCACAGCAGTTTAATATTCACCTCTGCTGGGTGCCTGGCCATAGGGACATTGCAGGAAATTGAAGGGCTGACGAACTCGCGAGAAGTGAAACAACTTTGACTATTTTTTGGCAAAGAGGGCAAATATAGGTATTCCTACCCACTGCTACGTGCAAACTTTATGCTGAAGGCTGAAGCAGAATACAATAGATAAACAAACCTAAGGTTGAATAACATCACCACCTGCGTGGCGACAAACAGATATGGCAAAAGCTAGATTAGAAGCGCTCCAAGAGTTTATTATCTCAAAGCAGGCTATAACCATCGGCTCCGTAATAATTGTCATTACCGAACGCTGCTTAACAGGTAAGCACCTAACGAGGCTCTGACATTTTAAAATGATTTCTGCAGAAGCTTTATGGATGAAGAAGATGAAGAATCGATTCTTCATCTCCTATGTACCTGTCCTGCTCCATCCCAACGACTGAGTTTGCTCAACAGTTAACATTCAAAAAGCTTTACAATTTCAGGCGAACAAAAGATCTAACTAAAGAATAACTAAGGTTAGGTGAGGTTAGAAGGAGTGATGATACAGCTAGCCCATCTCTCGGATCTCAATGGATCCATTGCGCTCTCCAGGATGTAAGATAGGTATGAGGATGGTTAGGGAGTTAGTGGACGATTAGTATGGGGTGCTTCCCTAAACCATCCCGATTTCTGTATCGATTTTGGCAGAGTTGAGATGTCGCCCAGTTCTTCGAAAAAGTATTCTCCGAGGGCAGTTTTCATTATTCTGGCTAGGCTAAGGCATTCACAAACAAAGTGGGATGAACCCTCTTCCACCTCCTCGTCATGACACCCTCTGCATAGGTCGTATGTGCTTGTGCCCATTCTGCCCATGTGGGTTCCCATTGATTTGTGTCCAGTTAGGATTCCAATTCAGACAATTTAGCCTTGCTTATCTTTAGTAAGTATTCTGTTTTTTTCCTGGAAATATTCGGCCAAAGATTCTTAGAAACCCGAAAAGTATTAAATGATGGCCATCTGTCATTTGCGGTTTTTAGGAAACTGGTAAATCCTATTCTTTGCTGGATCTAGTGGCATTAGTATCGATGATTCAGTTTCGCTTGGGTCAAGAGATGATCCGCTTTTGGCCAATTTGTATATATCACTGTGTCCTGGGACCCATCTTAGAGTAACTGTGTTTGTGGCGCTGAGTAATCTTAAACTATTTCTGCAACGGTCCACCAGTTTTGACTTCGTGATTATGGAGGAAATCCCTTTGATTGCAGCCTGGCTATCTGTGAAGATATCGATATTTCTATCGACTACTTTACATGCAGTAAAATGTTCTGCGGCTTGACAACTGTCAGGACTTCTGCTTCGTAGTTTGTAGACATTGTACAAAATTGGAAGCTTTATTGATCCATTTATGGGTGGGTTATTTGAGTAGATGCCTGACCCTAACTATTCAATTGTCTTAACCCATCCGTAAAGACCGAAACATTTATGATCCGAATTTATTTCTAGAGATCCCTTTTAGAGCCACTGGCTTAAAATCAAAATCTATGAATGGAGACGCAGTCTGTATGTCAGTGAAGTTATTTTAGCTTCGTGCCCGTAGTGATCCCTTGTCCAATTATTACACTGGTTAAGTCTTAATCGAGCGGGGCTAGTGAATGTTTCTAGTGCTGCGGTTGGAGTAGTTCTAATTGCACTAGTTGTCAAACACAGGCTATTCTTTGAATTTTTGTCCTGGTTTTGAGATTGGTTACCTTGTCTAATGCTGGCCACTAGACCAAACATGCGTAAATTAGAGTAGGCCTTATTATATGCTTCCCCGACTTTCACCAAAAATTCTACTGCAAGTGTAGAATGATATTGTGGTTTTTTCTAAATTTCTTTGATATTTTCTTACCAGTTTAGTTTACAATCAAGAACCACTCCAAAATACTTGACTGTCCCCCAAACTCGTAGTGGAGTTCCGTTAATGGTGGGCAGTTTTATGTTTGGAACGTTTCGTTTCCATGTAAACAAAGCCAATTCTGTTTTTAGTAGGTTAACGCTAAGTCCGCGGTAATGGGGCCACCCGATGAGAAGAGTTCACAAGGAGTATAGGAACAAATTTCCCCAAGGCGGTGTCAAGTTCGTTGGCATAGGTAACGACCTTGACACCGTTCAGACTTAGAGTTAAACTAGGATATGATTAAAGACGAGAAGCCATAGCAAAGGTCCAGAGGTGATAAGACTCCACCCTGTGGATTACCCCTGCACATCTTAATTTTCAATTTTCTATCACCCATTTCAGGATTATTTACAGTTCTTGCTTGAAGCATGGAGTCAATCCAGTTTACCTACTGTGTCGGATCGATGCTGATGGAGGTCAGCGCTTATCGAATTGCAGAGTTATCAACGATATTTAAGGCACTTTCGATGTCAAGAAATGCTACAAGGGTAAATTCCTTGAACTGGATCGATTTTTCAATTGTTCCTACCACTTTATGAAGCGCCGCCGCGCCGCGCCGCCTTAACAGCGTTGCCCTACATATATGCATGTTGGGCCTGTGATAGCACACCATCACTAAGCTTAAAGTGCGAATGTGGGTTTCGATTAGCCTTTCTCAGGTCTTGAGAAGGAAGGAGGATAGGCTTATTGGCATGAAGTTTTCGGGTCAGTATCATTGTTCCAGACATTGACATCTCTCCAAATAGAGGGAATATAGGCTTTGTATAGACATCCCCTAAAAATTTCAACTAGAATTAGAACGACTATATCCTTTGAGCTTTGGAGGAATATTCCATCAATCCCTGCAGACTTGTAATGTGAGAAGGAGTCAATGATAGAAGATACTTTGAGATGTTGGTAGCATAACCATTTGGTTGCCAATATTATCTAATTTACTTATGTCATGGCCTCCTTCCATAGGAGATGAATAAATCACGCAAGCTCCGGGAAGTGAGTGCTCATAAGTGATTCTAGGATTTCAGAGCAGGACTCTGTCCAGGTACTTTCCGGTCTTTGGGGGGAGTGCACAACTTTGACATGACTTTCCTAAGCCTTGCAGCATCATTTGTAGACTTGATGTCAGTACAAACTTTTCGGCAGGCTGCTCTTTTTGTTAAATTCTAGGCTTTGTAACTGCATTTAAATAGATAGTTGATATCTTGTTTGATCAACATTTAGATTGCCTATTCCATTTCTCCTGCTCATGCTAGTTTTTGACTTTGAACTAAATTTTCTCCATTAAAAATTAAAAACGATATTAAGTTTTAGAATTTATAAATACATACATTTTTTTGTTGCTCAATCAATTGAGTCTGTAAAAATTGCTATATAGGTTGAGACTTTTCTAAATAAATCCACCTTGGAACCGAAATCAAGTTGAAGTGCTTAACTCCAGGAATAAAATCCCTGGAGTTAAGCCCTTCAAACAAGTTCCCCATGAATAAATGCCCATCAGGGCCTTCCATAAAATGTTTGGTTAATTTCACTGTTTTAGTAAAATATCACCTCGATTAGCTGTTAGTTTAATTTTAAGATCACGGCGGGTATACCTATACGAGTTTAACTATTATTTTAAAACGACAGGAAATTTTCATTTCCGTATGAACCCCTTATCAATTAAATTCCACTTAGCTTCAGGTTTGACAAAGAAGCTTAACGCTACTTAAACGCACGTTCCACACACTCTCAAACGAAACTCTGCAAACAAATAACACATAAGTGCGTAAAATGTAACATCACACATTACCCTGTCCTGCCAACATCCAACTTAACCTTACCTACCTTTGCATACAGAACATCATATACATAGGTACCCATATAAAACCTAAGTTTTGACAAAAGGTCCTGCAACGTGCGAAACTCACATCGTCTTAAGAACAGTATAAAGCCTAAAAACACAATGACAAGTCACGTTCACAATAAAATTTTACGACAGCGAAAAGTTTAAGGATTTAGCTTCACTTTGACTTTCGCATCGCACACACACATTTTCGTTGATGATTTTCGTCTTTTCTTTTCTTTTCTTTTTTTTTTTGTTTTGTTTTTAGCTTTGAAGCTTCAAGGCTTGCTCGCTTGCTTGCTTGCTTTGCTTGTCGTACGGAGGTTGAGGTTGTGAAAAACAAACACGTATGTTAAAATGTGACTCCTTGAAGGGACACATATTTGCATTGGAATTATGGTGATGGCATGCGGGTGGTTTTGCGCGGGTGGTTGAGGCGTTCCGTTGCGAGAGATAACATATTTTCTTACATGTTTATTCATTAGAACTGTGTTGTTGTCGGTTAAGTTTAAGTACATCTTCTATACGTAACTCTGAACATATTATTATGAATGTCTGGAAATGTGATGGTCGTAAAAAAGCAGAAATATAACCAAGAAACCCATACATACAACAACAAATAAAAAAAAAAAATAGAAAAAGAATATAAAATTCAAGGACTCTCAAAGATAAATCAGATACATAAATATAGGTATATAGATACCCCCTGAGATGAATCTTCAAGCTATTTGGTTAATTAAATTGTTTTTATTCGATACTAGCTGATCCAACCCGGCTTTGCACGGGTAGACAAACCTAAGCTTGGCATAAAAATTACAAATGAAAATATAGATAAATATTTAAGCTTCTTTTTGTAATTACATACTACATACTGATTTTTGACCCACTTCACGTTATAATTGGCGAAATTCTTTAAAATATGATCATCTGACTAAAACCTTTATAACTTTTCTAACGAAGAAAGAATTTTTGTAATCAAAAACCACTTTTTTGTGTTTATCCCATTTCACTCTATAAATATCAAATTTTTAAAAATAACCTCTGCAACACAAACAGAATTTTTGATATCGGATACCATTTTTCGTTTGTACCCCCTTTCACCCTATAAATAACAAAATTTTGAGAAAAAATATTCCTAAGTCTATCAGCTCAAAATAATAACCTTTCAAACACAAAAAGACTTTCTTTAATCGGAAATTTTTTTTCATTTTTACCCCATTTCATCCTTCAAATTGTAATTTAAAAAATAAGACTTGAAGCCATTTTCTAAGAATAACCTTTAAAACGCAGGTAATCGAATACGTCTTTTACATTTTACCCTACAAAGTTTTTTTTAATTTATTTGAATAGTTATCTGCTATTTAGGGCGGAGCAGGATGCCAAACGTCCCGCCATGCCAGTCCCGCAAAACGACCCGTCAATGTCCCGTCAATATATTCTGAACACAGAAACAATTTTTGTATTCGAAAACCACCATTTTATTTTTACCCCATTTCACTCTATCGTCTCCTTGCCAAACCATCAGCGGGTATTGCAACGTGTCATATGAACGGTGCGTTTCATAATATTTTTGGCAGTTGCCCAGTATAGCGACATGTAAGCACAATACCACGTGTTTCCACGTTCACACCAACAACACTGAACCAAAAAGGTACGTTATATTAATAAAAAAGTACATTAATAACGTGTTTTATACATTAATTCTCAGCCGATGTAAAAGTACATTGTTTCAACGTATGCTACTTCATTACTTAATACCGTCGTGTATTAAATAACGTTTTGTTCATGAATTAATGAATTTGAACGTTAAAAGCTATGTATTTATATACATGCGATATTAGTATATAATACGTCATTTAATGATTTTAAACGTTAATTAATGATACAGATCATTAAAAAACACATAAAATTCATTATTTAATGTAAAATGTTCATTGATTGTATGTCATCCGGATATTCAAACAATGTAACTTGTTCGTTAAACTACGTACAAAGTTCGTCATCTAATGTACAATATTCATTAATTTTATGTAATCTGTACATTAAAACAATGTATCTCGTTCATTAAATTATGTATAAAGATCGTTCTTTAATGTATAATATTCATTCTTTAATGTCACCAATACATTAAATCAATGTATTTCGTTCATTGAATAACGTACAAAATTCGTTATTTAATGTAAAATGTTCATTAATTTTATGTCAATTATACATTGAACCAATGTAACTTGTTCGTTAAACTACGTACAAAATTCGTCATTTAATGTACAATATTCATTAATTTTATGTAATCTGTACATTAAAACAATGTATCTCGTTCATTAAATTATGTATAAAGATCGTTCTTTAATGTATAATATTCATTCTTTAATGTCACCAATACATTAAATCAATGTATTTCGTTCATTGAATAACGTACAAAATTCGTTATTTAATGTAAAATGTTCATTAATTTTATGTCAATTATACATTGAACCAATGTAACTTGTTCGTTAAACTACGTACAAAATTCGTCATTTAATGTACAATATTCATTAATTTTATGTAATCTGTACATTAAAACAATGTATCTCGTTCATTAAATTATGTATAAAGATCGTTCTTTAATGTATAATATTCATTCTTTAATGTCACCAATACATTAAATCAATGTATTTCGTTCATTGAATAACGTACAAAATTCGTTATTTAATGTAAAATGTTCATTAATTTTATGTCAATTATACATTGAACCAATGTAACTTGTTCGTTAAACTACGTACAAAATTCGTCATTTAATGTACAATATTCATTAATTTTATGTAATCTGTACATTAAAACAATGTATCTCGTTCATTAAATTATGTATATAGATCGTTCTTTAATGTATAATATTCATTCTTTAATGTCACCAATACATTAAATCAATGTATTTCGTTCATTGAATAACGTACAAAAGTCATTATTTAATGTATTATATTGATTCTTTAATGTCCCCCATACATTAAACCAATGCATCTTGTTCATTAAATAACGTATTCAATTCGTTATTTAATGTATAATATTCATTGCTTTAATGTCACCCGTACATTAAACCAATGCATCTGTTTCATTAAATAACGTATTAAAATCGTTATTTAATGTTTTATATGCATTGCTTTGATGTCGCCTATACATTGAACCAATGTATTCTATTTATTGATCCAACCTGTGTGATCAACTGATGCATATCTGCGAAACAATTCTGAAAAAAACAAATTCTATTAATTGGCCTCTGAAAATGTTTGTAGGTAATATAGTTTAAATGATTAATCAATGTAAAATGTTAATTAAATAAAGCCAATCAATAAAATTATTTTTTTTTAGTAGGTTTCAAAGCTTACCTAAGTTTTCTTTTGAGAAAATTTTGGAATAATTCAAAGAAATGTGAAAAAAACTAGAGAAAAACCTGAAATTAAAAGTTTGTCCAAAAAACAGATAGTTTAAATGAAAAAAAAATGTTTTTATCTTGTTATGGGTTTTTATTTATGCATTTAAATTGTTTCGAGTTTAAAGAAGTAGAAATTCAAGTAGTTTGAGAAGAGATACAAGTAATTTGAAAAGTCAAGTTAATATTTGAAAATTAAAAAAAAAATTTATTTGAAATGAAGAAGAAAATATTATAACTGATAACATATTATTATTATCTTCAATGGCTGAAACTTTTGAACATTTTGTACTACATTTTAATTTTAAGAAAATAGTTTGTATAAATGCCCAAATAGTTGAACAGGCTACAGGATATTTAAGGTTAAAAAGATGATAAATTTTAAAGCAAACTTAGAAATCTTGAAGGTTATTTTTTGATTGTCCAACAGCTATAACAAAAGGCTGCACGTTTATTGGTCTTTTCTGAAGATGCTGCAAATGACTGGATGGACGTTCCGATTAAAATGAACGCTTCTTGGGAATCTGTTCTTTTCTATTGTATGCACTTTTTGGGTAGGCACCAAAGACGCATTTCAATGAAGACAGCTGAGGAAAATCGCATTCCTGCTATCTGAAAATATCATAATAATTGCATTTATTAGAAAAGAATAAAAAATTAATATAAATTAAGAAAATAAACTTATAACAAATCTAAGGAATTATTTTTAAAACTGACAAATATATGGTCATCGTTTTGTATCCTTTTATCAAAATATCTTTTAATTGCAACTTTATAAATCCTAAGTGTTGGAGTTAAAATTATTAAATTCGTATTACTTTAAAATTGGACTAGAAAATGCCCTTGCTATGTATAACACGTTGATATATGTAAAATGAAAAGTATTTGCAAGCCACGGTTGAGGTTAAAATGCTATGAGATTCCATAAGTGTTATTATTATAAGTCATATATAATATACCTACTATAGCTTAAGTTCTTTTAAGTTCAATTACAGAAACTTACTCAATAACTTGGGTTAGTTCGACTTGGACAAAAACTGTGACCAACTAAAATGAAAATCGCAGCTAATTTATTATTATTGTTATTTTCAAGAAAATTCAATAAATGTTGATGTTTTATGGTAAACCGAACCCTTTAAAACTAGTCAAAACTATGGTTACTACAAATAACACCTATATCAAAATAGTGTGTATGAATCTTTTGTAGATTTTACTAACTAATTTAAAATTTCAATAACGAACAATACCTTTTTACTTCGAATATTTTGTAATAATAATGTATCGAATGGTACGAAATTAAAATTTTTAACCACTTACTTTCAGAAAGGTTGTTGTCATTTATGGATTGTTGAAGTTTCTCTGTCCTTAACGTGGTGCTTCGATGTCAAAAAATGTATATCTTCGCAAAATGGCCTTCACAGTTTTCGAAGGGGAAATAGGAGGTGTTAAACAACGCTTTGAAGTCCATATCAACCTAGTGCCAATATCTATCGAATTCCTCTGAAGTTAAGTTGTCAAATTTTATGTAATTTCAGCATTTGAACCAAAAATATCTGTTAAGAAAACGAAATATCAATGTTATCTGTGTCATTAAAGATAAGTTTTATAATGTTTTTTTTGAGTTACAGTTAACTGTCATTACGACAAAACTAGAGAAAAACGTGAAATTAAAAGATAATAATATATTCTTGTTATGGTGTTTATTTTTGCATTTAAATTGTTTAGAGTTATAAGTAGTAGAGTTACTTAAATAGTTTCAAAGGAGAAAAGACACAAGTTATTTAAAAAGTCAAGTTAACATTTAAGAATTTAAACAAAAATTGAAGTTTCAAATAAAGAAACAAATATATCAAAGGGATATTACACAGTATCATCTTGCATGGCTGAAACTAATATTTGCACTTTTGAAAACTTTGAATTACATTTTAATTTAAAGAAAAAAGTTTGAATAAATGCCCAGAAAGTTGAGCAGGCTACAGGATACTCAAGGTTAAAAATATGAAAAATTTTAAAGCATATGTCTACAGCCCGAATGCAGCTTTTAAAAGAAAACTTAACCCCATCAAAATAAACGTAGAAATCTTTAAGGTTAGTGTTTGACTCTCCAACAGCAATAATGAAAGGCTGCACGCACTCTGATCTTTGCTGAAGATGCTGTAAATGATCTTCTGCCTCCTGAATGGACGTTGCGATAAAGATGAAAGCTTCTTGCGAATCTTTTATTGTGTACTTAAGGAAACTTTTCCTACCGCTTTTTTCCTTGGTAAGCACTTTTTGGGTAGGCACCAAGTATGCATGGAGACAGGTGAGGACAATCGCATTTCTGCTATCTAAAAATATGATAACAATGGCATAAATTAGAAAGGAATAAATAGTTACTATAAACTATGTAAATGAAATTAAAACAAATCTAAGAAGTTATTTTTAAAACGGACATAAATATGGTAGCCGTTTTGTGTGCTTTTATCAAAAAGTCTTTGAATTGAAACTTTATAAATCCTTAGTGCTATGGTAAAAAATATTAAATTCATATAAATTTAAAATTCGACCAGAAATTGCCTTTGCTATAACACGGTGATGTAAGTTATATGAAAAGAATTTGCAAACCACTATTAAGGTATGAAGGCTATGAGATTCCATAGGTGTTATTAGTTAGTCCTGTGAAGTTAGCAAAAGAATTGTTTAAAATTCAATAAAATTTGAGAGTTCCCGGTAGCAAACAAAGAGTTCTAAAGTTCCTCATACTTTTTTTCAATAGTTTTTTGGTTCTAAGTCAATGGGCACCTAAATTTGCGAATAAGTTTTGACAAATAAGTGTTAGAAAAAAAAGTTGTTAGGAAAATGTTCAGAACTCTTTGTTTGCTATCGGGAACTCTAATCAGAACTCCTTTTTTTTGATTTTTGGATTTTGAAAATTTTTGGTTCTAAGTCAATGGGCATCCAAATTTGCGAATAAGTTTTGAAAAATTAGTGTTAAAAAAAAAAGTTATTAGGACAATGTTCAGAACTCTTTGTTATCTATCGGGAACTCTAATCAGAACTCCTTTTTTTTTGATTTTTGGATTTTGAAAATTTTTGGTTCTAAGTCAATGGGCACCTAAATTTGCGAATAAGTTTTGAAAAATTAGTGTTAGAAAAAAAAGTTGTTAGGAAAATGTTCAGAACTCTTTGTTTGCTATCGGGAACTCTAATCAGAACTCCTTTTTTTGATTTTTGGATTTTGAAAATTTTTGGTTCTAAGTCAATGGGCACCTAAATTTGCGAATAACTTTTGAAAAATTAGTGAAAAAAAAGTTATTAGCAAAATGTTGAGAACTCTTTGTTTGCTATCGGGAACTCTAATCAGAACTCCTTTTTTTTGATTTTTGGATTTTGAAAATTTTTGGTTCTAAGTCAATGGGCACCTAAATTTGCAAATAAGTTTTGAAAAATTAGTGGTAGAAAAAAAAGTTGTTAGGAAAATGTTCAGAACTCTTTGTTTGCTATCGGGAACTCTAATCAGAACTCCTTTTTTTTGATTTTTGGATTTTGAAAATTTTTGGTTCTAAGCCAATGGGCACCCAAATTTGCGAATAAGTTTTGAAAAATTAGTGTTAGAAAAAAAAGTTGTTAGGAAAATGTTCAGAACTCTTTGTTTGCTATCGGGAACTCTAATCAGAACTCCTTTTTTTGATTTTTGGATTTTGAAAATTTTTGGTTCTAAGTCAATGGGCACCCAAATTTGCGAATAAGTTTTGAAAAATTAGTGTTAGAAAAAAAAGTTATTAGGAAAATGTTCAGAACTCTTTGTTTGCTACCGGGAACTCTCAAATTTTATTGAATTTTAAACAATTCTTTTGCTAACTTCACAGGAATTTATTAGTTTTACAATGGTTCAGTTGCTTCAGTTCATTTAAGTTCAATTACAGAAACTAACTCAGTAACTTGGTTAAGTACGAGCTCAGAAGCAAGTATGCTTATCATGGATTTTGAACCTACGATTCGACAAAAACTAAAACCAATTAAAGCCAAAATCTCAGTTAATCGAAAAATTATTTTTCTAGAAAATTCTATAAATGTTGATGATTTATGGTTAACCGATTTCTATTAAAGTTAGAACTAGTCAAACCATGGTTTTGACTAGTTCTAGTAGTAACTAGTAACCCCAGTATTAAAATAAGTGTTTGACTTTTTTTCTACAATATTTTTTCTCTTCGATAATTTTAATAATATTTTTATAAAAATTCTTTTTAAACGAAATTTCAGCTAAAAATTCGTTTTTGAATAGGCTAAGTATATGGGATAGGATGAAATTAAAGATTTTAACCACTTACTTTCATTAATGTTGTTGTCATTTAAGGATTGGAGAAGTTTAAGAGTTTCTCTGTCCTTTACGTGGTGCTCCGTAGTCAAAAAGTTGTATATCTTCGCATAATAGTCGTTCCAGTTTTCAAGGACGGAATATGTGGTGTTAAACAACGCTTTGAAGTCCATATCAACCTAGTGATCAATATATTTTATTATTATAGCAAATTTTTAAATATCTGTTCTAAGGAACGTTTAAAGTGATAGGAGAACGTATATTGATAGGATAAAGATAAACTGGTCATCCCAAAAATAAATAATAAACCAAATAATAAAATCAACAGCTTTTTAAACTAGTTACGTAAGTTTATTTAATTCTATTAATCTTACCAATCTATGACCTTGGGGCATTTTATAATACGGCCATTTTTCTAACGTTTCCTGCGTTGAACTGGAGGTTCGCAATTCGCTTAATCGATATTTTGTGCAGGCCTGCCAATATCTATCGAATTCTTCCGAAGTTAAGTTGTCAAATTTCAAGGATTTTATGCACTCTTCAGCATTTGCTTCTGGAACTGAAAATATTTGATGTTCAAGCGAAATAACAATGGGATCTGTGTCACTAAATATAAGTTTCATAATGTTTTGTTTAATGGTTGTAATGCTATAATGTATAGCTTAAAAGAGACACAAGTGGTTCGAAAAGTGAAGTTAACATTTAAAACCTTAAAAAAAATTTGTAGTTTGAAACGATGGAGACAATATTTAAACAGGTTTATTATTATTATTTTGAATTTTGAAAACTTACATTTGATCTTTTGAAAATCTTGTAATAAATTTAATTAAGAGAAAAAAGTTTGAGTAAATGCTCAGAAAGTTGATCAAGTTAAGGGATATTCAAGGTTAAAAAGCTGAAAAATGTTCAAGCAAATGTCTATTGCCCAAAAACAGCATTTAAAAGAAAACTTAACCCCATCAAAATAAATGCAAAGATCTTTAAAGTTAGTTTTTGACTCCCCAATAGCAATAATGAAAGGCTGCACGCACTCTGACCTTTGCTGAAGATGTTGCAAATGATCTTATGCGATATGTAGTTGTTTCGAAAAATTATTGTTTGTATCTGTGTTTGTATGTTCAACTGAACCACATCCAGTTTTTTACTTTGTTGAAAACACAACTCAAATTATTAATTTAAGTGTATAGTTCTGTAGTTATAATAAAAAAAGAAAGCCTAAAATAAATTGGACTTACTAAGTACATTCTCCTTAGACTTTTCGTTTAATTCTGAACTCAATGGGCTAGGGCTTGATGCAGTTGTTCTTAAACAGGTTTTAAGGTTGCTGAATTTATTGTAAATTTTTCCCCTCTTGCATGTTCTATAGTATTCCTATCAAGCAGCATGGATAATATAACATTTTTGGTATTATTCAAACTAAATAATTTAAAGTCTTGAAATAAAGAAGTTAAATAGAAAAGAACGATTTTAGTTCAAAGAACTGAATTAAGAGAACCAACCCTATTTATATTTATAATTAAGGTTGCGGGATGTGGGCGCACAATTAAAGTTTTATTTTTTTTATCTGACTTAAAAGTAGGTACATACCTACTTTTGTCTAACAAACTTAACTTAAATGCTCTAAAAAGTTTTCGATTTGTAAAAATAAATTAACTTTAATCGTTCTTTTCTTGTTCGCTCCCAAATTATATGAGTCGTTGTTTGAAAGGGGAATAAGTCCATTTTTATATATTTAAGAGTTTTCATTTGAATAAGTTTAAAAATACTGTAAAACTTCAGAGGACGCTTTTAAGTCTATAGACATGTTAAATTATGTATGTAATAATTAAAATTGCCGAAGAAAATGAATTGTCTTTTAGCCCTAAAAGATGAAACATACTGCATACAGGAAATGAATTTTCAGTGTAAAATGTATCTAATAATATTAATTGTATAAAGTATTAAAACAAATATCTATAATGATTTCTTTCAAAATATTACATACCTACATACATACATGCATATAGTGTACTATTTAAGTTTAATATTCAAATGTTTAAATCCCGATGGTGTTCTATATTTTTAGTGTTTTAGAAAATTTAAGATTTCAATTGTGTTAAATTTTATAAAAAAAATTATTGGACTCATTTCACTTTCTAAAAAACCGCTTATATGAAGGATAAAATATTTTTTTTTTCTAAAATAAAAAAAAAAGTTCTATTGCTTTACCAGCATTTCCGTTGGAAATCGTTCAACGATTTCCTGCTCGATTTGATAACTTGTTCTTAAGTCCAGCCTTACATTTTGTTCTTCAAAATAAAAGGCAATCGCATTTACTAGCATTGTCCTTTGTTCTTCTCCAAATTTTTGTTTCTTTTCATAAAACTCTGTTAATAATTTACCTTTTGTGGTATTATTCAGGATTTCGCTCAGTGTTATTCTATTTTTAATTGTACTAGATGTTGGTGAAGATATTGATGAATTATTTGAGCTGTAATTAATATTCGGTGACGAGTATGGAGTACTGCTTCTGCTAACCGGTGTCGATAGTAACATGGTATTTTGAATACCGAAGTTGTGTGCAAGAGGCAAACCGATGGAGTTTCTCCACTTTTCCAATTGATCTTCAAACATTATTTTGATTCCATCAGGAAAAACTTCTAAAATCATTGGAATGTGCCATAACTTTATTACTTTGAGAACGGATACCCATACTTCTTTTCCTATAATACAAAGATAATGTAAATAAAAACATATTGTATTTATACTATTGCAATTGCTATAGATATAGAAGCGAATAGCAAAAAACTGGGATGGATTTCGTATTTAAACTAAATTCAGATGTTTGAAATAAATATCCCAACTAACAAACTCTCAAGACCTAAGCACTCGAAATCTGAAAAAAAACTCGCTTAAGACTTTTGTATATCCCATTGCTATACATAAACCTAATTATCTTGTTGTGAAACTTAAAATGGTCTCATAGCTTTTTATTTTAAGAGTTAAACACTTTTCTCTTATACCTAAATTAATTTCTCTGCTTGGAATAGGATTTTATAAACTTATAGTCGTATAAGAATAATTTTGTGAAAATTCAGGTCTAAACATATATTCGTAGACTTCATGATCGCATAACAACACATATATTTATAAGAGTTTTAGTCATTTTATACTTCTATGAAAACCCTTACAGGATCTGAGTATAATACCTATTATATCAAGAATACCGGGAGTTGAAATGACAAAAGCTTTACAATAGGATGCTAATGAGACGATAAATGTTCGAAAATTATAAAGACAATAATTGCGTTGTTGTTTTTCGAGACAAAAGTTCAAATTAGTAGATACATTTTCAACGGCATATAATTGTTGGTTCCCATATGTGAAAAATAATAAATACATATATATTGTTTCGCCATTATATAGCACAATAACAATTGATTGACTTACAAAATAAATTCTCACACAAATCTATCAGTTTGTCTGACATAAGACATACACACTCTCTGAGAAAATGCTGAATGAGAAAGATATATATAACTTTTTAAAGTATACAAATGTGTGCTTTGTTCTCTTTTGAGCGAATCTCATTACAAGAGACGCATTCTCACAGCAAAACAAAGTTGATGTGAGAGCCTCCCATAACTAGGCCATTTAACGCTTTTAACAGTGTTTAAACAATCTATAAGTATTCTTTAAGATTAATTTAAGCTCCCTTACATTAGTCTATTTAAACTCTTGAAGCTTCTTATGAGACCAAAAATGATACTTGGGATTATAGGAAACTACGTTAAAAAATATCATGGAACATTTAAACAAGTGTTGGCATAATATTTAAGAGATAGATATATGTATATGTTCGTATATGTGCATACATATATAAACAAAGTATTTATAAGAAAAAAATCTACTTACCTATTAACACATCAGCCAAGCAGTTCATTCCCCAACTATTCAGCAATGATACCAACTCTGCTTTCTGTATATCAAGGGCGTGCTGTAGAAAATCTGATGCTTCAGATACATGGCTGATCGTTTCTGTATTGGTATCATCATTGGGAACATTTATTATTATGATGTCTTCACTGGCACCTTCAACTTCATCAGATTCTCCCACATTAACTTCAACTCCATCGATTTGCTTGAGTTGATAAAAAGAATCTTGCTCTGCCTCTGTTTCCATAATTTACGTTTAGATCTTTTGGAAGTAATACAAAATAAAGACAGAAGTTATATATTTCCTGGGTAGTAACAATCTTTAATTCGCAGCATGTTTTTTCCTCTCGCGGTTTTAATAAGTGTGACAGGAGGTCCTAAAATATCATATATATCGATTATTGAAAAATCTCCAAATGAATTTGTAGAAATATCATATGCCGCAAAATGTGGATTGAATTGTATAAAATTTAGTTTCTGACAAAATAATAAAATTCCAGAATTATCAGTACGAAAAATATTTAAAATGATATATAATTCAATGTCGTTTTTTAAAACAGCTATGTAAAATCCATCTTTATATTGATATCCGTTAAACTGGACCTGATGATAAGATTGTATAGATTCGTTACTCATTTTTAACATTGTGCAGATAATATTGTTGTAGGAACTTAATGTTTTATCTGATTTCTTAAATGAAATTCCCGAATTATCATTGCTCTTGGACTCCATTAACGAAAAAGCAAATTGAAGCTGATACTTCTTAGCCAATGTGACGCAAATATTTTTACGTGATGTTGTAGCATTCGAATATACTTTGAATTGCCTATGCTTGGCCTCGTATTTGAAACACCAAAAAGATTTAAGAGGTCCAGACATTTTGATAACAGTTGGATAATGAATGAGGTTGTGGTGTTTTGGTTTGAGTGTATCATTAAAAAGCTGAACATATTCTTCGTTATGTGTTTTGATTTTGGTTTTAAGAATAGATACATAATCTGAGTTAACTTCAAAGCAAAGGATCATGTCAATTATTTCAAAGAAATTGATAAAAAACTTCCAAACACAATCATCGTGAGGAACATAATCGCCAACCATAATTGGAAAGCAATACATAAATGTTTTCATTTCCCTTGCTGACATTTTTAAATGTTTTTTTGTTAAATGAGCTGTTGTTATTTCCCCTGAGACGTTATCAATTTCAATAGGACCATAATCAAAGTTTTGCTTTCTTGAGTTTAAAATTGCAAGGGTAAAATATTTGGCTGTTTGTGTGAAATAAATAATCGCGTGACATATATTGTAGTGGCAAACTCCCTCAAAAAGATCATGCATGACATCAACGCTATAGTTCTCTGCAACATGGAAAGATGGTATTGTATTCAATAATGATTCTCTCCTGATTCCACTTTCTGAAGCTTCGTCAGCTTCAATATCTTCCGCATAGTTTATTCGATTACGCATTAAATTTTCTTTTTCCGCGCTTGCAACATGAGTTTCAAGTTTATGCATTTTGCAAAACCTGCAAAAACTATTGCTCACAAATGATCTATTAAAGTTTAAAAATGAATTAAGACCCAAATTGTCTCCCAGTATCAATCCTAAAATGAAATGTACATGCTGGGTACCATCTTCGTTTATAATGTCAATGCCATTTACTTCTAGATCCAATATGGTTTCAATTAAATTTTTCCAACATTTTTCATTCCCAAATAATTTCACGTCCTTTGATTTAATGACTGCTCCTAAATATATATTTTCCAGCTTTGATTCCTTTCTAGGCAGGCATGGAAAAGAGTAATATATATTACTTACAGAATGTTGCCCACTATGAGATCCTAAAGGATTGTTAATTTCAAATTCGTCATTATATAGAAAATAGGGAATAATTTTTCTCTCAGGATATAGTTTAGTTTTTTGTTTCCATAATTCTCCTTGAACAAAATTGGAAACTCGAGAATCCTTCTGATACCTGTTCATAGTTTCTAGAACATCGTTTAAGTAACCTTTTTGTTCAAATATTTTACAAAACTGAAAGCGCAGTGGCATACAAACGCCAGTAATATTTTTTTCATCATACACAAGAGTACCTTTATGGAAAACTTTATCGATTGCTCTGTCTATGGTAAATTCTTTGGTGTCCTCTAAATATTGGTTATTTTTAAGCCATTTAAATAATAAGTGATCAGTATTACAATTTTTAAATGGATTTCTGCATTCTGATACTATATTTATAATTTCGTTATGTAATTCTGGACAAATTGTATTCAATTTGTGTGTGGAAAATGTTTTGAATAGTTCTAAAAGTGGATCTGTGATGCACTCTTTCACGCTATTTTGTATTTCGTATACATCTTTTCTATTGAAATTGTTATTCGAATGCAATTTTAATGATAATTTTAATGCTGATTTTAAAAAATTATCTAACTCAAGTGTGAGATTGTACTCTTTCGGAAAATGTTCGTATCATCATCATCGTCGGCTCGACAACCGGGGTCCGGTCCTGGCCTCCTTCAACAAGTCTCTCCACCCATCCCGGTCTCGAGCCACCGCCATCCAGTTGCGCACCCCAAGGCTCCGGGCGTCCTGGTCTACGCCATCTCTCCAGCGCAAGCATGGTCTACCACGCTGTCGTCTACCATAGAATGTACCACAAAGAACTTTCCGAGCAGGTTCCTCTTCGCTCATGCGAGCTAGGTGCCCTGCCCACCGGAGTCTACCGAGCTTAATTTTTGTCACGATATCTGCTTCAAGGTAGATTGCGTACAATTCATGATTGTACCGTCTCCGGAATCGTCCTCTTACGTACGTTCGTATACTTTTCCATAAACTCCTTCATTGTGTATTTCGGAAAAAGTACAATTCGATTTATCAGTAATTTCAAGTTCGTTTCTAGGTATTTCAAATTCATTTTCCGCTTTGCATGCATGTTTTCGTATTGCATGTCTTTTGAAGCTTCCCAAATCTTGAAATACCTGATAACAAGAGTTTTCAATGCACCTAAATGTGCTCCTTGTTTTAAGATCATGAATCCTTTTAAAATGAAGTATAAGAAGTTCAATGGTTTGAAAATTTTTTTTACATACGTAACAGATCATGGTGTATCTAAAAAATTTTACATTATTATTAACAGTTCCCATTGGAGTTCTTTTAACAGCATTACAAAATATTGCTATAGTGATCGAATTTTATAAACAGCCATGTTTTATGTTTTGTTCCAAAAGGTACTATCTTCTAATACATACAAATATAAACAGACTTCACAAAAACAAAAGGCTAAGATAAATATGTAGGTGGGTTGAATCTGTTCATGCACAGAAAAGATCAGGTACAGCATTGCGTGTACCAACTATGAGTAAAAACCTTGTCATAAACTGTTCTACATTAGGTCATTATCTGTTTATGAAGTTGTTCCCAATAATCTTTACCTGCTTTTAGGGTAGAACAAGTGAATGAGAAATTTTAAAGCTCAGCTGATTTTAGTGTTTGGCAAATAGAAATGCTTTAAATTTAAATCAAAGAAATACATATATATACGATTTTTGGATTTATAAAAAAGAAGAAAACAAAAAAATATCCAAAAAGTATATATGTATATATAAACTCAGTTCGAAAATTATTGTAAACAAATTTTAATATAACAAATTTTAGTTTTGAATTCTCACAGCTGATAGGTTGTAGTCAACCTCATAAAATAAGAAGCTGTACTTTTTTATTTTTTCTTGTTCTGGCAGTTTTCAAACACTTGTGTTGTTTTGATCTTTTCGGTTCAAGTTTTTCTTCATTAAACAGAGCTTGCTTTAAAAAAATTAACAAAATTAAGAAATTAATTGCAAAAAAAGGAAATATGTAACTATTAACTATTATGATAGATTTTCGCGTTTAAAATTTATTTTTTTACTTAATATAAAGTTTCAGCTACCGCACTCAACAAAAACTACTTAACAAATAATCTGAAACTATACCAGCTTGTATTAGTTTGAGAATATAAGAATATTTCCGAAATTGTTACTAAAGAAAAATCTTCGAACCATAAACTTCACAAAAATAAAAGGCTGCGATAAATATGAATCTCTCTTGAAAATCAAAATTTAGAAATTTAAGTGAATATCTTACTGAAATATCACAAATTGGAAGTTTATAATAGTAAATTAAATGTTTGGCCTGTAAATTTGATAAAAACTAACTATTATTACAGATTTTTGCGTTTAAATTTGAGATTTTTTACTAAATATCATTTTTTAAGTACCGCACTCAACAAAAACCACTTAACAAATGAATACAATGTCTGAATTAACACGCGTCTTGCGAGGGACGCTTGGCTTTTAATGTTATTTTCCATAATTTAATGCAAAAATTCGTTGGTTTAATGTTATTTGTGCGTTGCTTGATGAAAAATCCATTATTTAATAATTATATTATTGTTTTGATTTTTTTTTACGTTAAGTTATGCATTATTTTCATCAATTTAGTAAGAATGTTTATTGTTTCATGAACTTTTACATTAAATGATGTGTTGTACGTTAATCAACAAGCTTTGTGTTTGACGAATTTAAACAAAAAATCTGAAACTGTACCTACTTTTATTAGTTTGAGAAAATAAGAATCTTCCCGAAATTATATTACCTAATGAGAATATCCTCGAATAAATGTAACGAATGACCACAAACTTCACAAAAACAGAGGGCTGGGATAAATATGTTTCACTTTAGAAAAATTAAAACTAAGAAATTAAGTGTATCTTACCAAAATTCCACCAGCTAGAAGTTTATAATAGTAAATTAAATGTTTGGCCAGTAAATTTGATAAAAACTAACTATTATTACAGATTTTTGCGTTTAAATTTGAGATTTTTTACTAAATATCATTTTTTAAGTACCGCACTCAACAAAAACCACTTAACAAATGAATACAATGTCTGAATTAACACGCGTCTTGCGAGGGACGCTTGGCTTTTAATGTTATTTTCCATAATTTAATGCAAAAATTCGTTGGTTTAATGTTATTTGTGCGTTGCTTAGTGAAAAATCCATTATTTAATAATTTTATTATTGTTTTGAATTTGTTTTACGTTAAGTAATGCATTATATTCATTAATTTAGTTAGAAGATTAATCATTTCATAAACTTTTAAATCAAATGATGAGTTGTTACATTAATCACCGAGTTTTGCTTTTTGATGAATTCACTCAAATCTCAATATTTGAGGATAAAATTATGATTCAGGATGAATCTTTTTTATTTTTAAAACAAATTGAAACATAAGATTCTTATCCAAATTTCACCTGCGAAGTACCCGTGGCCAGACACAGAAATTTTGTTTAGCACAATGCACAACGCACATGACGATTTTCGCTTGTCCATATTCGCCCGGAATGCTTTAAAAATCTGAAACTTTCTTAAAGATTTAATTTCAAAAATATTCCAGACGCTTCTGGATGTTGCTTATTGAATCTCACTAAGGCCCATTTGCTGAAACGAAACTTAAGGATTTATGTTCAACATAAGAGCTTATGTGACAGTTTACGCTGAGGAAAAAGTAAAACACAAACGTTTTAAGTAGAACATAAATATTTAAGTTTCGTATCAGCAAACGGCTCTAAAAAAACTAACTACGTTTTAAAATAAAATTACCACAATTTAAAATGGCCACCGAAAAATTATAAGCGTGTATATGGAAGTAGCTATTTGACAACTGACTGAATTAGATGGTAGAGATGGTTTCACATCTATAGTTAAAAATAGGTATTCCTGAATTTGTTTTCAGAAGGATTCCGGGCGCTTCTGGACGATGCTGACTTAATATAGTTTCAGAAACATTGCGGATGCTTCTGGATGACGCTTCTTGAATTTGCTTGTGAAAAGAAACATTATCTGTGGTCGGCTCGTACCATCGCTCGTCCAGAAGCGCCCGCAATTCTTCTTAAAGTTCTCTATGTCACTGAGAGGTTTATGCGTAGTTAAGTGAAAAATATTCCTGGATTTGTTTTCAGAAGAATTCGCTTCTGTGCGATGCATATTTTTCATTTTTAAACAATATTGAAATGAATATATTCATAAGAATCTTACCCAAATTTCATCTGTGAAACCGCTTGGCTAGATACAAAAATTTGTTTTGACACGTCCGGAGGCGTCCGGAATACTTTGAAAATCTGAAACTTTCTTAAATTTATTAATTTCAAAAGTATTCCGGACGCCCCTGGATGTTGCTTCTTCAATCTCACTAAAAAAACTAACTAAAATAAAATTACCACAATTTAAAATGACCACCGAAAAGTTATAAGCGCGTGTAATGGAAGTATTTGACAACTGACTGAATTAGATGGTAGAGATGGTTTCACACCTATAGTCAAAAATAGGTATTCCTGAATTTGTTTTCAGAAGGATTCCGGGCGCTTCTGGACGATGCTGACTTAATATAGTTTCAGAAACATTGCGGATGCTTCTGGATGACGCTTCTTGAATTTGCTTGTGAAAAGAAACATTATCTGTGGTCGGCTCGTACCATCGCTCGTCCAGAAGCGCCCGCAATTCTTCTTAAAGTTCTCTATGTCACTGAGAGGTTTATGCGTAGTTAAGTGAAAAATATTCCTGGATTTGTTTTCAGAAGAATTCGCTTCTGTGCGATGCATATTTTTCATTTTTAAACAATATTGAAATGAATATATTCATAAGAATCTTACCCAAATTTCATCTGCGAAACCGCGTGGCTAGACGTTGTTGAAGAAGCAACATCCAGGAGCGTCCGGAATACTTTTGAAATTAATAAATTTAAGATAATTTCAGATTTCAAAAGTATTCCGGACGCTCCTGGATGTTACTTCTTCAATCTCACTAAAAAAAACTCATTAAAATAAAATTACCACAATTTAAAATGGCCACCAAAAATTATTAGCGCGTGTAATGGAAGTATTTGACAACTGACTGAATTAGATATCATCTGCGAAACCGCGTGGCTAGACACAAAAATTTGTTTTCACACGTCCAGACGCGTCCGGAATACTTTGAAAATCTGAAATTATCTTAAATTTATTAATTTCAAAAGTATTCCGGACGCTCCTGGATGTTGCTTCTTCAATCTCACTAAAAAAACTCATTAAAATAAAATTACCACAATTTAAAATGGCCACCGAAAAACTATTAGCGCGTGTAATGGAAGTATTTGACAACTGACTGAATTAGATTATAGAGATGGTTTCACATCTTTATTTTATCGAAAAATCGATATTTTTTGGAACTATATAGCGATGTTAGGCCGTCACTAACTTTTTCAATTTTTCGAAAAAATGTTGGATTTTAATGTAACTCTTCGTAGTTTAATGCAAAATTACGATTGTTCACTGTAGTTTTTTCGTTGTTTAATGAACAATTCATTTTTTAATTAATTTGTAATTGTTTTAATATATGTTTACGTTAAGTAATGAAGTATGTTCATTAATATGTTGGGAAGAATGATTAATATTATCCATCGTTTAATGAACATGTACATTATTAAAGAGTAAGTACAAGACTTAGAGGAAATATAATATGGAGTGCTCGTTTCTACCCCTAAGTGCCTGATTACATGTGTCTTTTTACTGAAGGTGGTTTTACTGAACTCGTGATTACACGTTGAAGAAAAATCCCTTCATTTCAATCTCCACTTCCCTATCTCACACCCTTAAAATCCATATGTATCTCACTCACACCTTTCATGCTGAATCCGAAAATATTAAATGAAACTGGCGCATCGGTGAAATTTGGGTGGAATCTACCTTCTCTTTTTTACGCACATAAAATCCACCAGTCTCACCGATGCGCTCTTCAGTAAAACGACCCATGTAGTCAGGCACTAATGCATTGTAATGCTTGAAGCCTAGATAGGGGGCGCTCTTTCACTTTCGGTAAGAAAAAGTCTTAGGGGACTGAGTGCCTTTAACTTACCGAAACTTGATCAGCGACGCCTATGAAAGCTTCATATTCGAATAAAAACGAGCACTCCATATTATATATCCTCTAAGGTACAAGAATGTACAAGCTTCCGTAATTGTTTAATGAACTCTAACATGATTTTGATGTTTTGATTAGTCAATTAAGGAAATTTTTTCATTACAAATATGACATCAAAATATTGTTTTGCAATTAAGGTGATTTATCGAATGCGATTTTGGTCGTAACTTATTATGGAAGTAACAAGACAAAACAAAGAATTTGGCTATAAATAAAAACATTTCATGCGTTTTAGCTAGTTATTTCAACTAAATAGGAATAAATATGACATTGAAATAAATGTCAAATAAAATATCGGTCGTAACTTCAATATTATGGAAGTAACAAGACATAAACACAGAATTTGGTTATAAATAGAGACATTTTATGCGTTTTAGCTAATTTATTTCAACTAAATAGGAAAAAATATGACATTGAAATAAATGTCAAATAAAATATCGAAAAAAATATCGAAACGCATTTTTGCCGTAACTTAAATTGTGTTGAACTTTTGACCCAAAATAATGGAAAATGGTTAAAAATATAAATTTTATAGGCACTAGAACTTTCTTCGATCGACTTTATAGAAAAAATCGTGAAATTACACAGTGCAATTTAGGTGATTTATCGAATGCAATTTTGAACGTAACTTCAATATTATGGAAGTAACAAGACAAGACAAAGAATTTAGTTATAAATATAAGCATTTCATGCGTTTTAGCTAATTATTTCAACTAAATAGGAATAAATATGACATTGAAATAAATGTCAAATAAAATATCGGTCGTAACTTCAATATTATGGAAGTAACAAGACATAAACACAGAATTTGGTTATAAATATAGACATTTTATGCGTTTTAGCTAATTTATTTCAACTAAATAGGAAAAAATATGACATTGAAATAAATGTCAAATAAAATATCGAAAAAAATATCGAAACGCATTTTTGCCGTAACTTAAATTGTGTTGAACTTTTGACCCAAAATAATGGAAAATGGTTAAAAATATAAATTTTATAGGCACTAGAACTTTCTTCGATCGACTTTATAGAAAAAATCGTGAAATTACACAGTGCAATTTAGGTGATTTATCGAATGCAATTTTGAACGTAACTTCAATATTATGGAAGTAACAAGACAAGACAAAGAATTTAGTTATAAATATAAGCATTTCATGCGTTTTAGCTAATTATTTCAACTAAATAGGAATAAATATGACATTGAAATAAATGTCAAATAAAATATCGGTCGTAACTTCAATATTATGGAAGTAACAAGACATAAACACAGAATTTGGTTATAAATATAGACATTTTATGCGTTTTAGCTAATTTATTTCAACTAAATAGGAAAAAATATGACATTGAAATAAATGTCAAATAAAATATCGAAAAAAATATCGAAACGCATTTTTGCCGTAACTTAAATTGTGTTGAACTTTTGACCCAAAATAATGGAAAATGGTTAAAAATATAAATTTTATAGGCACTAGAACTTTCTTCGATCGACTTTATAGAAAAAATCGTGAAATTACACAGTGCAATTTAGGTGATTTATCGAATGCAATTTTGAACGTAACTTCAATATTATGGAAGTAACAAGACAAGACAAAGAATTTAGTTATAAATATAAGCATTTCATGCGTTTTAGCTAATTATTTCAACTAAATAGGAATAAATATGACATTGAAATAAATGTCAAATAAAATATCGGTCGTAACTTCAATATTATGGAAGTAACAAGACATAAACACAGAATTTGGTTATAAATATAGACATTTTATGCGTTTTAGCTAATTTATTTCAACTAAATAGGAAAAAATATGACATTGAAATAAATGTCAAATAAAATATCGAAAAAAATATTGAAACGCATTTTTGCCGTAACTTAAATTTGGTTGAACTTTTGACCCAAAATAATGGAAAATGGTTAAAAATATAAATTTTATAGGCATTAGAACTTTCTTCCATCGACTTTATAGAAAAAATCGTGAAACTACACAGTGCAATTTAGGTGATTTATCGAATGCAATTTGGTCGTAACTTCAATATTATGGAAGTAACAAGGCATAAACAAGTAAATTGGCTATAAATAATACTTTAAACAATCAAGCTTATTTACTACATTGAGATAGAAATTAATTAATTGATAAAACAATGAACGCTCTGCTTTTGGAACTAATGTATGGGTTTTCCAATAAGAGGTGTTATTTTGATATTCAAAGAAAAATGGGATTTTTTGAGATAAATGATCGGATGTTTATTTCATTATATAGAAGAAGGTATGCCGTTAATAATGGAACACAACATCAGCCAAATGGCCGCCACGACCACGCTTACAGGACCATATCCTTTTCATGAAATTTTCCATAACCAAATCGCAAAGTGGCTGCCCTATGTCCTCGATAGCCTCACGAATTCCATCTTTGAGGTCTTGAATCGACGCTGGGCTGTTGGCGTAGACCTTTAACACCTTGCGACTTCTTCCTTTGGGGCCACGTGAATGATAAGGTCTATGCCAACAGCCCAGCGTCGATTCAAGACCTCAAAGATGGAATTCGTGAGGCTATCGAGGACATAGGGCAGCCACTTTGCGATTTGGTTATGGAAAATTTCATGAAAAGGATATGGTCCTGTAAGTGTGGTCGTGGCGGCCATTTGGCTGATGTTGTGTTCCATTATTAACGGCATACCTTCTTCTATATAATGAAATAAACATCCGATCATTTATCTCAAAAAATGCCATTTTTCTTTGAATATCAAAATAACACCTCTTATTGGAAAACCCTTTAGAACAATTAAACAAATGTATGCGTTCTTTAATCAATGTACGACGAAAGAAAAAATAATGTATTTTTTTCATTAAATGATAATTTTTCGTCATGAAAATAATGTAAATTTTTCATTAAATAATGAACTGGTTCCTTTAAACAATGAACGCTCTGATTTTGGAATTAATGCACAACATTTCCATAAAACAATATATGCGTTCATTAATCAATGTACGACGAAAGAAAAAATAATGTATTTTTTTCATTAAATGATAATTTTTCGTCATGAAAATAATGTAAATTTTTCATTAAATAATGAACTGGTTCCTTTAAACAATGAACGCTCTGATTTTGGAATTAATGCACAACATTTCCATAAAACAATGTATGCGTTCATTAATCAATGTACGACGAAAGAAAAAATAATGTATTTTTTTCATTAAATGATAATTTTTCGTCATGAAAATAATGTAAATTTTGCATTAAATAATGAACTGGTTCCTTTAAACAATGAACGCTCTGATTTTGGAATTAATGCACAACATTTCCATAAAACAATGTATGCGTTCATTAATCAATGTACGACGAAAGAAAAAATAATGTATTATTTTCATTGAATGATAATTTTTCGTCATGAAAATAATGTAAATTTTTCATTAAATAATGAACTGGTTCCTTTAAACAATGAACGCTCTGATTTTGGAATTAATGCACAACATTTCCTTAAAACAATGTATGCGTTCATTGATCAATGTACGACGAAAGAAAAAATTATGTATTATTTTCATTAAATGATAATTTTTCGTCATGAAAATAATGTTTATTTTTCATTAAATAATGAACCGGTTCCTTAAAACAATGAATGCTCTCATTTTGAAATAAATGCACAACATTTCTATAAAACAATGTAGGCGTTCATTAATCAATGTACCACTCAAACAAAAATATTGTATTATTTTTAATTATTACTATATTTTTTTCTCGAAAATAATGTAATTTTTTCATTAAATAATGAACTGGTTTGTTGATACAATGAACGCCCTGATTTTGAACTTAATGTTCAAAATTTTCATTAAACAATGTAAGTGTTCATTGAATCATCACACAAATCTAGCATTTTTGTTATGAATTCAAAACATTGGTTAATGAATGCTCTCATTAAACACAAACATCAAAAACTGTTGCCATTATTTTGTATGGGAAGCGATTAATGAACGCGTTTTTATTGAATCAATGTTCTCACCATTAAACGCAATCAGTTTTTGATGAACAAATACGTTGAGACAATGTTTTTGTACGTTGAAACAATAAACTGCATTTAATGTACAGGTATTTATTGTTTTAACGTACGCTCGTTTTTTCAGTGAATCAGGATTGAAACTTCATCTATTATTGGAGCGTTAAATATGCGTTCGTGCGTGTTCCAGCTGGTCGTTTATCTGCTCTAATAACGACTTTGTAGTCATCATTTGGCATGCGCTCCAAAGCAGTCTTGAAAAGCCTGACCAATGCATCATGTTCATGAATAAGTTGCTGCAGTTTTTGAAGAATTGCTCTTTTCATTGCTGTGTTGATTTCTTGACGCCGCACAGTGGCCCGTTTAGGCAAAAGTGGTTGCGAAATTCATTTGTCGGGTGGGTTTATAATGCAAAACTTTTACTTTTTTTGAATTGACAAATGTTTGGAGCCCTAGTGATCGAAAAAATTATTTCATTTGTATGAATGGTTTGACTTGTAGAGCGAGTCAAAGTTGACAAATTTTTATGGCTAGAAAAAAACAATTGTTTTTAAATTTTTTTTTTAATTTTGAGTGTAAAAACTAGGAAAAAGGTGTAAATAAAACTTTTTTTTTGTTATTTTTACTTCATATATGTGTTAATTGCTATAACCAGAAATGAAAAAAAAATGATAAATTTTTTTAAACTGCTAAATTTAATGTTTTTTTGAACACCCATTTTTGCACGCTTTTTCGTCTTTGCACTGAGTAGAAAAAAAGGTTCAAACATAATCAAGCTAAGCTCGACGGATAGTAAATCCTTATATATTTCTTCATATAAAACCAAAAACTCAGCTGCATAAAGTTGCATAGAGCTGAGCTGCCGCGATTTGATTAAATGAAGTCAGTAATTTTTTCTGAGTTCTGAAAAAAAATCTTGGAAAATATTTTTTCTCTTGTTTGCTTGTTTGGTATGAGTGTTGGTTTGAAATAAAATTATTTTGAAATTCAGAAGGAAAAACCTACCTAATTTTTTTAAAACGGTCTTATAGCTTATTTCTTGTGGGCCCACATAAAACTTTTAAGTATGAATGTTATTGATTTCGGGTATACTAAAATCTTATCTTTTTTTAAGAAAATGAACATTTACTTCCTCAACATAAATTACCTTGAATGTCGGATTAAATCCGTGTTCTTCTATAATTTGTGCCCCAAATGAAGTTAGATAAAAACAGCCATTGTATTTTTGAGTATTCGCTAGAAAATGTCGTGTTTCTGGTGTTTCTCCACGAAGCAAGGAATGCAATGGCTCAGCTGTGGCGGAGCCAATAATGGCAATTTCACTTTGCCATTAAGGCAGCACAATCCAGGCGTTTCTCCAGAACATTTTAATGCGCCACAATGATCGCAAACAACGTCCATTGGACCAATGCAAACGAAAGCATGAGAGCTGTAATCAATTGTACCATCGTATATAAACGCTAATCGATTCAAATCATCACTTGAAGAATTTCTTCTTGCGCGTCGAATAATATCTCGTTGTTGATCTGTGTGATGAGCTTCACGATTTCTCATTACTAACCTAGCCATTTTACGGGCTGTCTCTCTTTGCACTTTTGTTTGAGAAGCACCAAGTCGGGCTTTATGAACGCGGTGCTTTTCTCGTGCGTTTTCTCGTTCTTCTTCAGTGGATGGAAATCGGTCCAGCCGTTCTTGAGTTATAAGTGTTGTAACTCAAACGACTTTCTTTTATATATTAAGATGTGAATAAATTTGATTGGGTTTTTAGGTAGCGGTCAGTGTGGTACTTATATATACATCGAATTGTTTAACTTTAACCCCATTGGCCAGGAGGGGCAATTTTCTAAAAAAAACTGACTTAAAACAGAAAAAAATATTAAAAAACAACAGTTACACATACAATGCCATGATACAACTTTTGGTAAAGCCAGAAATCTTTTCTTTTCTTGTGTTTTCAAACAAAGTTTTTTTTAGAGAACAGTTGTTGGAAAATTAGTTTTCAAACTCATGAGTAGTATAGCTAAGAAGTAATTTTTTTTTAAGAAAAAAACTACCAATATTTAGAAAAAATTGATTATTTAAATAAAATATATAAAAATTACAACAATCATAAATAAGCTAATCCATAATCTTCTGAATGATCTGTTCCAAATGGATGAATAAGTTGATATTCACCCAGCAAACAATAAAGCAAGAAAATCATATAAATTATTATCAAATTAATTCCAATTGATCGCCGCACATAGAAATTAGTTGAAGAAGCTGCAAATAATAGTCCAACTAAATTGATCATTAAAAATACTGTACAATTTTCGCCCATTGATCCTTGAGACACCTTAAAAAATATTTAAAGATTATTAAAGTTAAAATGTGCATTTGAAAAAAATGCAAATACATAGTTATATAAAGGTTTATTTTTTAGTGACAAGCGATTAAGCTTAGTTCTAGTGTTGACAAATACATGTTACGTAGTTAAGATCCTTAATGATTAAGAAATACCGTTTGAACGTGTTTATGCAATTATTTCTTGTATTCTACCAGTCTTTAAGTGATTTGCGGATAATTCGACTAAAACAATTCGACTAAAAACAATTCATATTAAATAAATTAAAACTTAAAGTAAGAAACTATAACTTCCGACCAAATAAATTCTATAATAAATAAAAAAATAAATATAATAAGAGGTGTTATTTTGAATAGCCCGCTATTTCGGTAGCTGTCACTTTTGAAGCTGTCATTTTTTGACATTTGACAAGTAAAAACTACGCCATTAATAAAAATGGAACGTTACACGCTTCAACAACGCATTGAAATTATTAAAATTCACTATAAAAATGGTTAACATTTGGCAGACACGGTTCGTAAAACTAAAACATTTTTGGGTCGTCGTGAAGCACCTTGTCGGACCGCAATACAGAAATTGTTGGACAAATTCGAGCTGTTGGGACAAGTTAGTGATGTGAAGAATAAAACCCGTGCACGTCGCTCAAGAACAACTGAGGATATTGCTGTTGTAGCCCAAAGTGTTGAAGAAAACCAGGGTTTGTCCATTCCTCGTCGTTCTTTGGAATTAGGCATTCCACAAACGTCATTACACCGTATTTTGCATAAAGACTTGGGTCTTAAGGTTTATAAAGTTAGTAAACACAAGAACTCAAGCCGGCTGATCATCAACAACGTCGTGTCTTTGCTGATTGGGTCCTTGAAATGCATGAAAATGATCCGGAATTTCATCGAAAAATCATCTTGACTGATGAGGCCCATTTCCACCTCGGAGGCTACGTCAACAAGCAAAACTGTCCCATCTGGGGCTCGGAAAACCCAAGAGTTATTTTTGAAAAGCCTCTCCATCCTCAACGCGTGACTGTTTGGTGCGGTTTATGGTCCGGCGGGGTCATTGGAGCTTACTTTTTCGAAAATGAGGCTGGAGCAACAGTTACTGTCAATGGATTGCGCTATCGAGAGATGATTAATGATTTTTTTATGGCCGGAATTGGATGGTATTGATCTGGACAACGTTTACTTTCAACAAGACGGCGCTACGTGCCACACAAGCAATGAAACCATCGATCTTTTACGGGAAAAGTTTCCGGACCGTGTTATCTCTTGAAGAGGTGATCACAATTGGCCACCGAGATCTTGTGATTTAACACCTTGCGACTTCTTCCTTTGGGGCCACGTGAAAGATAAGGTCTACGCCAACAGCCCAGCGTCGATTCAAGACCTCAAAGATGGAATTCGTGAGGCTATCGAGGACATAGGGCAGCCACTTTGCGATTTGGTTATGGAAAATTTCATGAAAAGGATATGGTCCTGAGGGCGTGGTCGTGGTGGCCATTTGGCTGATGTTGTGTTCCATTATTAACGGCATACCTTCCTCTTTATAATGAAATAAACATCCGATCATTTATCTCAAAAAATGCCATTTTTCTTTGAATATCAAAAAAACACCTCTTATTGGAAAACCCTTTATAATAATAGATACAAAATAATTATGAAATTTTGTAGTGAGGTACGTATGGAGGGAAAGCCATTTTTAAAAAAGGTAACACTAATGAAACTGAAAGTTACAGAGGCATTTCGGTGTTAAGCTCCCTGAGAAAACTTTTCACTCAAATCCTATATCTCACAGTCTGCAGTCTAACAACGTAATTAGTTGCTTTCAAGCTGTCTTTCTAGCAAATCTTTCGACGGTGGATCAAATGTTTGCATTAACGAACATAGCGAGGCATTTTTTGTAGACTTTAAGGCTGCATTTGATACCATTAATAGAAGGTCCCTTTTATATAAACTCGCTGTAATTGGGGTTTCTACTAAATTTATTCGCCTTTATGAACATCTCTTAGTAGATATGTCGGCAGTGGTATGCAGCGGTAACAGACATTCAAATTCTTTTAGATCAGAAACAGGTGTCCCGCAAGGTTGTGTTTTGAGTCCGTTAATGTACGCACTAGATGGCGCCAACATAGAAGTCGTTAATGACTTCAAATACATTGGCTTCGTTATGTAATATAATCTTAGTATACGGGCTCATATAAAAGGAAAATTGGCTGTAGCAAAAGCAGCAATAAATACAATGTGGGCACCATTTTCTTAAAAATTATCTTGTCGACCCAACATCGAAGTTCAAGATATTTGACGCCACCATAAACAGTTGCTTTTGCTATGGTAACGAAGTTTACGGATACCAATGTATGAAGGAGTTTGAAACAATTCAAATATACTTTTTTAAAAGAAGTAAGAAATTTGAAGGCTAATGCTGATTTCTTGTCTAAAGTTATGAAAAGGCCTGATAACAACATATACAAAAGAATATTACTTGTTTCCCTTCAATGTGGTTATACTCCCTTTAAAAATTGGCAACAACTTGCTTTGGAACATCGTGTTCCATTGAATTTGAGTGCCAACAATGTCTCAGATTGGCAAAATATTTTGTATGATCTTATTTCATTAGTAGACGAGAAAATGTATCAGATCAACCTTGATAGAGCTAGGGAATCAACCTCTAGGGCTTTATACAGGAATTTAAATTTTAATTTGGGTAACGGAAATTACTTTAGAAATGATATCTCTATATCAGACATGAGTCTTATATTTAAAATCAGAAGGAAATTCTCGAACTTAATTTCAGACCATATCGAACAGACATTAACCCTATTTGTTCTCTGTGCAATTTAAACCAAAATGAAAATGTCTTCCATTTCTTAGCAGTTTGTCCTATATTACAAGAAATACGCAGACTTTATTTTAGAAAGAGTTATCTGTCGTTCGAGGAATGTGTTGGTGTTCTGAATGGAGAATGTGGTTGGAAGTTGCTTGCACAATATATTTCGTATGCAAAGAACTACCGAAATACATATTTGAATTTGTCGTGAGTAATACAATAATTTTTTTTGTTTCAGCTAAACTAGAAGCTCATTTTCACTATTGAAATAAACCATAATAATTTGTTTTGTTTTAGCCAAACTAAAAGCCTATTTATTAAAGATGTTGCAATTTTTCAACCTAACATAGGTGAAATATTAAATTTCAAGTAAACTTCTTAAATAAAGTCCTTACTTTCTTTTTTTTAATTAAAAACTGCATAAAAAGAGCAAAGATATATATTTCCTTTAAATCTAGTTTTTTTTTTATATAAATTAAAAAAAAAAAAACAATTTTTATGACATATGTTGATATTGACACTTTTGATAAATTTTGTAATCTCTTAAAGTAAATTTAAGAAAGCGGTAGACGGCTTATAGCATTGCTTTAATATCTTATTGAAAATTGTATATATAGTATGTATTTTTCCTTGTTAATAAAGATTCATCTAATCTAATCTAATCAAAAGCTGGCTTTAAGACCTTTCTGAAAAAAAAAATATTTTAAAAATATTGCCCATGTGGCCACTATGTTATGGCGTTTTTCACAAAATTTTAAAAAATTACAAATTTACTCTTTCTGTACGCTTTTTTCACAAATAACATTTGTCCCCCTTGAACAACCGGACCATGGTTTGCGCTGGTAGGCAAATTTAGATTGGCTTACATCAAGTGACAAACTTTACCACTTAATATTTGCAAATAGTACTTTTATAGGCCTAATAATTGACTATTCACTGTAACTTTGTTTCATTTGAGTAAATGTTAAAAAGCTCCTCCATAGCAGGTTCAAAGTTAATTTTATTGGTTATTATTGAGAAGACAAGCATTTGTTGTAGCATTATAATTAGAAAGTACATTAAATAGACACTTTTTTTTTGATAATTGGTCACTTATGCTTTGGCATACATATTTATTTTCTTAAAAGATGGTAAAGCTTTGGTGAAAATAAATATTTTATCATATTTGTATTGAAAAAGTTATTTGTGACAACTTGTGTTAAATTTGACTGCCTACCTAAAATATTATAAACATTAAAAATAAAAAAAAAAATCATTTACTCTTGGTTGCAGTTTGCGGATATTTAAATAAATTCGTAATTCTTTGAAATTAAAAAAAAAAAAACAAAAGACATAACAAAGAGGCCACATGGGCAATATTTAAAAAAAAAGATTTTTTCAGAAAGGCCCTAAAGCCAGCTTAACTAAGTTGTAAAGTTATCCATTATTAAGATTCTAATAGGAGCTACTGCTACGACGTCAGCTTTGAATGTCAAACGGCTTTTTTAGTAAAATTGTACGGTGCGTTCATTTTGTTCACAAAACTTTCTTCTATTCAAGTTTCTATCGAATTGGCTAATTGATTGGTGGTGACCTTTGTAATTTAAGATTTCGATCAAAAGTTTGATTGTTTTCGTGGCCAGCAAATTTCTTCGGTGTTGTTTCGATGTATGTTATTTCGGAACTGTTGATCTGGTAATATTGAATTTGATCATAAATATTATAACAAAAATGTTTTACACCGCAATATACCTACTAAAGAAAAAGCACACATCTCAAGCTGACGGTAGGAAAAATTATTGGTGTTAGTAAAAAGAGAAATCAATATGCCGAAAAAATCGCTATAAAATTGATTTTTTATTAGAGAAATACATACATATGTATCTACATTTCAAAAGCATTATTTTGACAGAACTGATCGAAAAAACCTGATTTATTTTACTGATGGAAATCCCATAATGTTAATGGTATCTTATATTACTGCTGCATTGGCTGTTTTCAGCTTTGGAGTGATTAAAATAATACCAAGGTATATCCAGTCACATTTGATTGTGCCTTTTACCAAAAACTATGAGGTTATAATGTTGTTTCAAAATGTTAATCTAACACAACTACCGATTTTCTTGCTTTCAAATTGATTTTTTTTTGTAATACAATACATATCGTCGCTATTCAAGAAAACTGGCATAACACATAAAACTCGATTTTTTAGTTAATGATGCCAATCTCCTACAAAAAAAAAATCTCAATATTTCTGTAAAGTCGGCATAACTCTAACCCTTCAGAATCCCGAGAAACGGATAGTGTTCCAACTCTTACTCTGTCCCAATTGATCAATGGAGAATGGCGAACAGAGACATAACTCAGTATGGGTCAGATGTATTGTATTTATGGAAAAAAGTGGCATTATTTGTGTTGTGTCCAAGCTATTTTGGAAAAGCTTATAGAAAAGGGAGCTATTTGTAATTGGAGAATTTTTGTTAATAAAGTAAGTTCTGTTTTGTAAAAATGTTCATGTATTAAAACAAAATGTGCCACCTTTCTTGATAAATATTAAAAAAACACGTTTTTGCACTGACACTTACATAACTTATGCCGTTTTTCTTTAAAATATTTTATTTTGGTCAATCAAAAAATAATTTTGCTTAAGTTTGTGTTTTAAATTATGCCATTTTTGAAAAGAGTTATCTGCTTATAATTTTTAGTTTTTTATTTTAATAACGAATTTAAACTAAATATGTCATTATTCTTCAATTTTTATGATTTATTTTTTTTTTTGTTAACGTGGTAGAAATAATGATTCAATTTTATCCGTTACTATTAATTTTCTTACAGATAAAATAAATCAGCCATGTTACAGCGCACACAGCTGTTGCCTAAATTGATGGTTCAAAAAGCATTTCCAATTTACATCGCGACTATGCTTCTAATTGCAAAAATGAAAAATCCCCATACGCAAGTTATCAGCTGTTTTTAAAGAACTTCAAAAGCGAGTACAATATTTCATTTTTTCGTCCCAAGAAGGACCAATGCGAGGATTGTATGGCATTCGAAAATGCAGATGCTGAAAAAAAGAAACTCTTTGTAAAAAATATGAAGCTCATTTAGTGGAAAAAGATCTATCCAGACAAGAAAAAGAGGCTGACAAGAAAAACGTCGCGGACAATCTTTTCGTCGGAGTATATGACTCTCAGGCTGTTTTGCCATGTCCCAAAGGAGATGTATCAGGTTTCTACTACACTTCCAAGCTCTCGGTATACGATTTCACTATTTGCAACCTTAAAGACACTAACGATGTGCGATGCTTTGTCTGGTTTGAAGGTGATGGACAGCGTGGTGCAAACGAAATTGGTACTTGTGTTTTGAAGAAACTAGAGGAATTGTAAGAATTATCCACAAGAATTCTGGAGCCCATTGATGTTATTTTCTACACAGACAACTGCTGTGGAAAAAATAAAAATCAATTTATGTTTGCATTATATCGATACGCCGTTAACAATTAGGAGTTCATAAATAGCATAACGCATACATTTTTGGTCAAGGATCATACTCAAAATGAAGGCGATTCTGTCCACTCTGTAATTGAAAGGCATATAAGTCGTTCACTTCGAGGAGGGCCAAGTTTTACACGAGATCATTACTATGCACTTATACGAAGTTCTAGGAAAACTGGGCAACCCTACAAAGTAACTGAAATGGCCTTCAGCGATTTCCTAAACATACAAAATCTGGAATCGGAAATAGTTTTTGGTAAAAACAGAATTAAAATCACAGAGATACGAGTTATTAGATTTGAAAAACACATCCTCACATAATTTATTTTAAAAAAATCGTTCGCTGATGAATTTTTTTCAGAAATTGAGGTTAAGTCTTCTAGAAAACCCAAAACAAACTAGGGAAAATCTTATTTCGTTAAACAAAGCTAAATTGCCAGTAATAGAGAAGAAAAAGAAAGGGTTGATTATACTACTGGAGAAAAATCTTATCCCACAGTACTATAGTGAGTTTTATAGGAACTTGTAGATTACATCTACTTTCAATTTATTTTATTACACTAGCAGTCTAGTTAATTTTTACAAGAAGAAACTATTTATTTTATTTTATGTTTTTAATAAAACAAAGAAGCAAACTTGCTGCTTATAATAAAGACTGTGAGAACAAACCAAAAAGCTTTTGATTTCTATTAAAATAAAAAGTACAAAGAAAAAATGTGATATATACCTACTTACATAAGTATGTATTTAAAATAAATATTTCTAGGCCACTACAACTTAAAGAACTCTCGAAAAGAGGTAAAAGTATTTATGTTTTTTAATTACCACTAACCACGAAGAAATAAATGTGATTTATTTTTAAAACAAATAACTTTTACTTTGTAAACAAAATTTAAAAAATGAAGGATGTGGATATTAATGTGTCTAAGTTTTAAAAACAAATGTTGCTAGACCTAATTTTTTAAGGCCTCTCAAATCAGGAATAAAAAAAAAGGTTGTCTGAATATCAAAAAATTGTTTGTGGAAAAGTGACCCTATAATGAAAGGGTCTGACAAATCATTCGATTTTCCACCTTAATAGTATTTTTTTTTATTTTTGATTTTTGTTTACATCAAATAAAATATTGAATTAAATTAATCTTATGAATATTTCTAAAAGAAATAATTCAAAATTATTAAAAAAATTGATTTTGTTTGAAGTTGGCTTAGTGAAAAACTTTAAATCAGTTTTCTGAAGATTTAAGTTTTTTGAGTTATGCCAGTTTTCTTTAATAGCGACGATATATAATGCTGGCAATTGCAATTAAAACGAACGCACTACAAGTAAATGTGTTTCGTTTGAAAGTTAAACTTCAAATTGAAGCCGCATAAGAGCGTACATTTTGGAAGCGCGTTGTTATTTTTCGAGGCAAAAAGTGGAAATTAGTAGATGAAATTTTAATTGCAACAAGAATTTAGCCTACATATGCAACGATTTTCACAAATATTTACTATGTTATGTCAATTAACTTATGAGATAAATACTCACATCAAAATTCACATTATCATTTTTGACATGACAACATGACGCACACACATAAAAACGAAGCAGGGCTATTCAGTGCCGAACTTTCACCGTTGGACACTTCACCACCAGATTTTCACCACCAGTCTTTTAGTGCTTGGAATTTTTGTTACAGCGGTTCCGCCACTGGGTAGTTCGTTGTCGATCTTTCAACACTGGACTTTTTTCCACTGCCTACAGACAGGTATTGAACAATGAAGTGCTAATTATTCATGTGGCCAATGTTTCTTTTGGAATATAAATGTGGTTAGTCACAATAGAATATAGATTTTCCAGTTATAGCTATGTTTTTTCGACAACTTTTGCATGGTGCAACATTTTAGAACATTTTATTCATTGCATTGTAAAGTGAAATCTTGCTTAACTAGCGAATTCTGTATTCTGTTTCAATTTTTGACGCAAATTTCAATTAGCTATAATTGACAATAAAACATGAACAAATTTTTTCCCACCATCGCCAGTAAAAATAGTGTTAATAAATGATTTTCTATTAATTTGCATCATTTATTTTTAATTTTCGTGTTTTATTTTGCAAAAGTCGCCGTTTTGCAAAATTTCCTAAATAAAATGCAACTGATTAAATAATCTGAAGAAGAATACGATTTGTTATTGAAAACAATATAAATGAATTCTTATTGTGAATTAAAAATTTCTAGTAAAATCTACAATACTTTTCCAACACGAAAACAAAATATCCAGGCACGAAAAATCTGACACTTAAATAGGTGGCATTCAAATATTGAGCACTTAATGGCAGCACTTAAAGATCCAACACTCAATCGGCGGCGGTGATGAAATGTCCATCTATCAATTTTCGATGGCCAATGGTACCGTACCGCATAAAAACTATTCGCCTATCTTCTTCTAAGAGATATACAAAATGCGAAAGATATAATATTTTGTTTTCTATTTTTGCAGAAAGAGACGCACTCTTTTAGAACGAGTTAGAAAGCTTTATTAGATTTACAAAGTGGCGTCTATATTCGCTCCCTCAAATAAATCTAGTAAAACTTGGTTGGTTGATGCGAGGTTAGTTATATACAAAGAATTTAAAGAAACCACGCTGTTTTAAGCAAATTGATATTTTCAAATAATAGATTTTGTTTTGTTTTAGTAACGGGTGATTTATAAGCTGGTTTGGTTTTGGCAACACTGGTTTTGACAGCTGACGTGTGTTTAGTACCTTGTGTCACTGTCAAACAGCTTCAGTTTGGTTTGCAATTTAACCATGGATCGTCTTACAAATGAACAACGCTTGCAAATTATTGAATTTTACTATCAAAATTCGTGCTCGGTTCGAAATGTTCATCGCGCGCTGCTTGTGTTCAGCGATGAGGCTCATTTTTGGTTGAATGGGTACGTAAATAAGCAAAATTGCCGCATTTGGAGTGAAGATCAGCCAGAAGCATTGCAACAGCTACCAATGCATCCCGAAAAAGCCACTGTTTGGTGCGGTTTATGGGCCGGCGGCATTATTGGGCCTATTTCTTCAAAGACGATGCGAATCGCAGCGTTACTGTCAATGGTGAACGCTACCGAGCGATGATAACAAACTTTTTTTTGCCCGAAATGGAAGTTCTTGACTTGCATGATATGTGGTTTCAACAAGACGGTGCCACATGCCACACAGCACGCGAAACAATGGCGCAATTGCGAGGCGAGTTTGGTGAACAGTTAATTTCACGTTTCGGGCCGGTCAATTGGCCGCCTAGATCGTGCGATTTGACACCATTAGATTATTTTTTGTGGGGGTATGTCAAGGCTAATGTCTATAGGGACAAGCCCGCTTCGATTGACGCACTGGAAGCCAACATCCATGCATTCATTCGTGAGATACCGGCCGATATGTGTGAAAGAGTATGCCAAAATTGGACCCAGCGGATGGGCTACCTGAGACGCAGCCGCGGTCAACATTTGCATAAAATTATCTTTAAACATTAAATTGCAAGGTTCAAACTATCGATTCAAATAAATATTTCATTCATTTTTTCGAATTTTTTGTGTTTTTTTTTTTAAAAAAAGTTCTAAACCTTTTAAAAAATCACCCGTTAGAATTTTTCGTAGACGTATAAAGTAGGTAGTAGTTTAAAAAAGGCAAAATCAGTTATTATCAAGCCAATAATATGTATCCTTGTCACTATAGACATATTTTTGTATGTCGAATCAGTACAGAGGCTGTATTACCAAACTACTTTGAGAGACACAAAGAATCAAAATAGCCATTTCAGGTGAGGAGATTTTGTGCCTCATGACTAGGGCTACCATCTACAAAAATTTTAAAGCCGCACGGTTAGGAGGAAAAAAGCCTGATTTTTCATAAAAAAGCCTGACAAAATAAAATTTATTTAAAATATAATAAATCAAATAAAAACGCTGTTATTCTGGAAAACTTAGTAAAGATTCATAAAAAATAACTAAAACTATATTAGTGCGGGACGCAACCGTAAGATTACATATCTCATCGCTGCTGTTGAAAAAGATATCATTTTACAACCAATTCATATATGTAGATATCCTTAATGTGGAAGGTGTACTTAGTCCAAAGGGTAACCGAGCATTTTCTAACCGAAGATAACGGAAAAGGCTTGTCCAACAACTTTTTTTGATTGAACTTTATGTATATTTGTGTTCATATTTGGTTGAATTCAGTAAAAATTTGTCACGGTGATTTTTTTAATTGAATTGATTTTTATTATATTACTACTTTTGGTATCTAAAAGAACGAAAAAGCCTGAAAAAGCACGAAGTCTGCGATGACCCTGACAGAGGAGTTAAGAGCCTGACGCGTCAGGCTTAATTCCTGATGTTTGGTAACCCTACTGACGAAACTATTTAAAAAAAAAAAACTCAGAATAACGAGAATATAATACCTTTCAGCTTGTTTAAAATAGCAAGATTAAAATGTACCCTCCTGAGGTCTAAATAATTATGAGTTTAAGGACTTGAGGATTTAGCAAAGCCAATAAGTTCATGAACAATTAAGGTAAAATATCAATTAATTAGTTAAAATTGAACACTTGAAAACCGAAAGCTATTTTAAATGAATTAATTGACACCTTATTGTTTTCACACTTTTTGTTTTATTGTTTATAAGCGAAACGATATTTAATAAGTATGCGAAGATATTAAAAACGAGACGAAAAACAAATAAAACACGCAAAATTAAAATAATTTGCATACAGATTGTGCAAGCTACCTCTATCGGCTGCAAGTTATAAATTTGAATATGATTACATACAAAAATTAGCACATATGAATGGCTATAGCAACAAATTGGTGGTCAAAATTATTTTAATCATTCCAACAAAATCAAAGACAAAATATATCAACAATATTTTCCCAAAACCCGGAAAAAAGAGAAGTAATCAATAACATCAATTCTCTTTTCTCTCGTCTAACTATGTAATTTCATAAAGAAATGCACTATCTGAACCAGTCGTGATGCTGAGGATGGACTGTAAACAGTCCGAAATGCATTCAGGTGCGTGTTTTATTTGTTTTTCCAGAGGCCTCTTTACCACTGGGCCCGGGCCCAGGGCCCCGCAATCACCAGGGGCCCCCAAATTGCTGAAACATCACTTAACCTCTATTGGTCTATTTGAAAGAAAAAAAAATATTTCCATACAATTTTAGATGCATAAAGAATGATCAGAATTCGTACTTTCTTTGCTGAACAACAACCTTTGCTGAACATTTTAAATCACTTTCCCTGCGAAATTATATTCAAATTTAAACAGAAATATGAAACACCTATAAACAATGCTCCGCTGTGAATAACTAACTGAGTGACAATGGAGTTTGCTTTCTGACAGAAACAAAAAAAAAACACACACATTTTGAATATCACTGTATCTGTATGGACAAGAAAAAGATAATGGTTTTTCTATATTTGCAACGCGCATACAAGTTTGCATCAACGCAGTAACTCATACATAGGCGATTTAACTATCCGTCGGATGAACGGCACTCAATTTTTTAAGATTGGTATAGGAGTGCATATCGCTGTCTGTGGTCCAAAAAAAGTTTTAAAAAGTCTTTCTCAAACAATATGGTCGGCGCGAGCTGATGCACTAAGCGCCTTATAAAGGGTCCGAAAAATAACTTCTTTTTTTTTTTTTGAAAATGGCGCAAAACATCGAGTGTAGCTTCGGCGTAGCGCCGTCCTGTTGAAACCAAATGCTGCCAATATCCTCCGCTTGTCAACAAAATTTCGTTCAACATGGCCCGATAACGATCGCCATTGACTGTAACGGCCACTCCTTGCTCATTTTCGAATGTATGCGTGCGGGTTTTCTGTGCCCCAAATGCGACAATTTTGCTTGTTTACTACCCGCCAAGATCAAAATGAGCTTCATCTGAAAAGATGACTTTTTTTTGGCAAAATCGGCATCTTATCTAAGTCGATCGCAGACCCACTTAGCGAAGCGTATACACAACCTTATTCGTTCAGCGGAAGGATAAGACTAATTATCTGTCAAATCAGACATGAGCTAAGTGTTACCATTCACGAAATAAGCACTATAGTTGAAAAAAAACGTTAGATGGCGGACCCTTTATAAAGGTCATCAAGAAATTGAAGAAGCTTTTATGTCTATCGCCAACGATTTAGGACAGGCACTAGAGGCCAGAGAGGCAGCACTTACTCTTTGAAAAAAAAGTCCAAGCTTGAATTTACCAAACTTATAGAACTTAGCAACTCTGTATTGCAAAGAATTAATAAATCAAGTACATTACTTTAAAAACAAAATAAAGGGTTTTCCAATAAGAGGTGTTATTTTGATATTCAAAGAAAAATGGCATTTTTTGAGATAAATGATCGGATGTTTATTTCATTATCAAGAGGAAGGTATGCCGTTAATAATGAAACACAACATCAGCCAAATGGCCGCCACGACCACGCTCACAGGACCATATCCTTTTCATGAAATTTTCCATAACCAAATCGCAAAGTGGCTGCTCTATGTCCTCGATAGCCTCACGAATTCCATCTTTGAGGTCTTGAATCGACGCTGGGCTGTTGGCGTAGACCTTATCTTTCACGTGGCCCCAAAGGAAGAAGTCGCAAGGTGTTAAATCACAAGATCTCGGTGGCCAATTGTGATCACCTCTTCGAGAGATAACACGGTCCGGAAACTTTTCCCGTAAAAGATCGATGGTTTCATTGCTTGTGTGGCACGCAGCGCCGTCTTGTTGAAAGTAAACGTTGTCCAGATCAATACCATCCAATTCCGGCCATAAAAAATCATTAATCATCTCTCGATAGCGCAATCCATTGACCGTAACTGTTGTTCCAGCCTCATTTTCGAAAAAGTAAGGTCCAATGACCCCGCCGGACCATAAACCGCACCAAGCAGTCACGCGTTGAGGATAGAGATGCTTTTCAATAATAACTCTTGCGTTTTCCGAGCCCCAGATGCGACAGTTTTGCTTGTTGACGTAGCCTCCGAGGTGGAAATGGGCCTCATCAGTCAAGATGATTTTTCGATGAAATTCCGGATCATATTCATGCGTTTCAACGACCCAATCAGCAAAGACACGACGTTGTTGATGATCAGCCGGCTTGAGTTCTTGTGTTAACTGAACTTTATAAGCCTTAAGACCCAAGTCTTTATGCAAAATACGGTGTAATGACGTTTGTGGAATGCCTTATTCCAAAGAACGACGAGGAATGGACAAACCTGGGTTTTCTTCAACACTTTGGGCTACAACAGCAATATTCTCAGTTGTTCTTGAGCAACGTGCACGGGTTTTATTCTTCACATCACTAACTTGTCCCAACAGCTCGAATTTGTCCACCAATTTCTGTATTGCGGTCCGACAAGGTGCTTCACGACGACCCAAAAATGTTTTAGTTTTACGAACCGTCTCTGCCAAATTTTCACCATTTTTATATTGACTTTTAATAATTGCAATGCGTTGTTGAAGCGTGTATCGTTCCATTTTTATTAATGGCGTAGTTTTTACTTGTCAAATGTCAAAAAATGACAGCTTCAAAAGTGACAGCTACCGAAATAGCGGGCTATTCAAAATAACACCTCTTATTGGAAAACCCTTTATTACCCTGGATGTTGCAATAAATTTGCTGAGTGCAATCAATGAATTTATAATTGGGCTCAGGGACAATTTTGATAACTTTGATTCATCAGCCAGACAAAAAAAAACCAGATTCCGAATATAAAGACCTTTCTGAAACGACGACGTGTAGAAGCTCACGCCAGACTTTTTTTTAACGACTTTGGGCCCTCAGTAATTCTGACTGGGAAAGAAAGATTCAAAATTCAAACCTTTATTCCCATTGTTGACACTCTAAACGTTCATTTGAAACAGCGACTAGGTTCGTATACGAAGATTGGCCAACGTTTTGACTTTTTTTTCGATTAAAAAATCTGAACTCAGAAGACTTAAAAGAAAACTGCAAATCTTTTGCTAAATTTTACACCAAAGATGTGAACGGAGATGAACTATATGCTGAATGCCTTAATTTAAAAAACTACTTGAAATTTAGTCGACACGAAAATGAAAACAAAACTCACAATATTCTAGAACTTTATAATTTTTTAAAAACAAATAAAATTGAAGATGAATTTCCAAATGTTGAAATTGCACTAAGAATTTTCTTAAGTATGATGGTGTGGTGACCAATTGCAGTGGGAAACGTTCCTTCTTTAAGTTAAAAAGAATAAAAACGAACTCAGAACTACAATGATTCAAGAAAGATTGACAAGTTTGTCGCTGATGATAATCGAAAGCGACATCCTCAGGGGCATCGATTTTGAAGATTTGATCAATGATTTTGCTAATCTCAAATCAAGAAAAAGACTCCTTCAATAAACATTCCTCTCTTTTACCTAAAAAAATATAGTCTGTGTCACTTTTTGCATATTAATATATTGTTCTTTAAATTAAATTCTGAATAACTTATTTAATTTTCTATTATTTAAATTTTGTTTATTTTTTAAATTTTTATATGAAATATTAATTTTTTTGTTTTTATATTTAAACTGTTTATGTTTATGTTTTAAATGCTGCAATAATTATTTATCTTTTTAATGAATTAAAAAATATTATTTATTTAAAAAAATTAAAAGAATAAATATTAATTCAAAGTTATGTGATTTTTTCTTTATACCTTTATTACACAACATAACATTTTTATATAATTATACAGGGGCCTCATTTTCGAAAAGTGCCCAGGGCCCCCAAAAGGGTTAAGACGGTCTTGTGTTTTTCGTCTCGTTTCTAATGTTTTCGTGTTTATCGTGTACTGTTTAAATATCGTTTCGTTTATAAACAATAAAACAATAAGTGTGAAAACAATAAGGAGTCAATTAACTCATTTAAAATAGGTATAATATTATTTATCTTACCAAAAAAACATGATTCTCATTTTGTAGAGTTTTGTACAAAAAAGTTCCACCCAATGCTATAGTAAGATCTGGAATTTAAATCAATTATTAAAAAATGCCTTTCGAATTGAATTTCAAATTATTTTTTTTTTTTTTTTACAAAACAATGGACCGGCAATGCAAGCGGCAAATCCCATTTTCTGATAACCTTGTTGGGTAATAGCTATTGATGCAATTAAATCTCCAATCTGATCACCCCATGCCAAAAAAGTACAACCCAAAAACGATTGACTGTTGAAGGTTATAATTCCCAGGACATCGAGAACATTAATGATTTCCTTGGTGAAAATCCTTACGAGAAAAATCGAACCAACCATTGAAAATATTGCAAAAAACTGAAAATTGAAAATATTCAAATTGAGGGCTTCTAGGAATCAATCAATTTGTAACATTGCTTCGGAAACAGCAGGTACAAAAAATTATTCCATTTAAACGGATAACAGATTCGGTCCTGTGAGAATAAGAGTATATAAAGACTTACAATATGAAAAGGCGGACGTTTATCAGTCCTGGTAATACAAAACACCACGATGCAAATCGGCGTTGTCAAAAATATTGTACAAATTGGCACCGAGAAGCCAAAAACCGTGTACTCACTCACTATACAAAAAAAAAAAATCAATTTATCATAATCCTTCTTACCCAGGGTGAGCAAAATGACACTTTCTCACCTGTTATGGCGCAAATTGCCGCAGGCATTAAAACAATTTGTAGGCAATTCAACAACTTCGACCATCCATCCTGTTCAAGATTATAGTCAACTGCCGGTACCAGGATAAACAGAAATAGATTTATTGGAATTTTCAGGACAATGAAGATTCTTGAAAAGATCCCACTCTGTCGCCAATCAACCACATCGACAGGATTCAAAGAATAGAAGAATTGTAATAACATTTTCTCATTAGATTTAGTGGTATTGAGTTCAGATGTTGTTGTTGTTGTTTGGCCGATGTAAATTTTAATACCAGGTCGGGGCTTGAAAACAATTTCAATACCAGCTTCTTCTTGGAGCTTTTTTAGTCTTTCAACTTGAGCATCTGGAGTAAAAAAAAATTAACAAAAGTTAAATGGAAACTTCAAAATTCTAACTTACCAGTTATATTATCTTGCTGCTTCAGCTTCCTTTGAAGACCTGCAAGTAAGAAAATGAGTTCTTCAAGTGTTTTGATATCTCAAAGAATTTATTTGTATTACTCTTCAAAGTTCGAACTAGTATCACCTGATCCATGATAACAATTGTAAAATAGCAACCATATATGCTTAGAATCACTAAAAACAATCCGTTACAATTTGATACTATTATAGCATTTTGAAATCTTACCAACACTCTCAGTTGTGGTAACGAACTGATCGCTTTTGATAGCATAATCAATGTAAGCAACAGCCAGAATGTGAAATGAAATATCACGTGTAAAAGTTGCAGCCTCGACCTGCATAGGCTTCAGGTAGACTATTATTCCAGCTATGAAAGCTGTAATGAACATTGCTGATCCCATCAGATCCGAATACATTGTTCCAACATCTCCCGTCACACCAACCAAGCTCGTGGCTATGTCAGGAACACTGTTTCCAAATGCCAGAAGTGTTACTCCGGCAAAATTTTCACTGATTCCGAACTTTTTCGTTATCATCTTAAGTGGCGGACAGAAACTTCATGGAAAAAAAAATTTATACATGAAATCTTACCAGGATTACAATGACCTCTTACAATGTATCAGTTGTAGTTCCAACGAAAGCAAACATATAAAGACAGACGAGAAACAATAGAAAAACCCCGAAGGCTTCTTCGGTCCAATGTCTTGCTTCAATTGTGCAATAGAAGAAATGGCAGTAGTCAACAAGTTGGGCTTCTTCGTGGCATTCATGAGTAGTTTCTACAAATCTGCAACGATCTTCAAAGTTGAGGGTTTGAACAACAGCACAACCAGGCTTTAAATTCAAAAAAAAAAATATTAAGTCAGTCTAACGGTTGGACTAGTTGCAATAACAACTCACTGATTTCAAATCGATGACAAAGTTTTCATGTTTTTCAAAATGTGGCGATGTTTGGTTGGAAGTGTTGAAATTTTCGAAAAGAGTCATAATTAACTTTTAGATGTTTCTTCTGTTTCTATTAAAAAATTTTGAAGTTTACAAAAACATTAAAATTTTCAAAATTTCATAGAGTAACGAGTAGGTAATTTTGATAAAAAAAACTCTGTGATATGAAGCGATGTTCCCAAATTTCCACTTTATCAGCTAATGGAGACGCAAAATAGAAATTACCGTGATTAAATCCTTCAATTTCAACAAGATGATTAAACTCTATCAAATATCACCAACGAAATCGAGCGAAAGTACTGCGAAGTGATTCAATGGCGTATCCAGACTTTGAGTTAGCGAAGAGCAAAAAATCATGAATTGTGATTACCAACCTGTGAATACAAATCACAATCATAACCTGTGAACGATTCACAAATAAACTGTGAGTGCCTTAAATGTGATTTTCAAAATCACAAGAAAACAAGAGAAAAGGAATCACAAAAATCACGACGAGAACAACTGTAGTCGTGATAGGTACGTCGTTTATTTTAGAAACTGTGAATAAAATCAGGACTTGGTTAAAATCCCAAGAAAGTCAAAAATCTCACTGATCACGACGAAAGTCATTTTCTGTAAAAAAAATAATGAAACATGAAAGAACGAAGAACATTGCCATCTAGTGGATTCTTTTTAAATCATAAGTTATTTTAACACTGACATCTGTTTCCCGCTCGAAATCTTGAAGGAAAGTCAGTATCATAACTTCACAGAGCTCTTTAACCTGGGACAACGTTGTGAATTATTGGAAACTTATTTCCAAAGTGAGTGCTGTGTTGCCCAAACTGAGTTTTTTGAAAAGAAGTTTTTGCCGAAATTAGGTAGGTACCCACCGCTCCTGCTGTAGGCTGTACTCAAGTTTGTGCAAGAAGATCGCGAGACTGGTATTCTAGTGGACAACACTCATGGTCTCCGTCATCGTATATGGCTGCTGTAGCCGATAGTGTGAGACCTTGTAAATGAGGCTGGGAACAACGTTTCGGTCAACGGTGGGCTTTACAGAGCCATGTTAACCGAATTTTTTTTTTTTAAGGAAATTGAAGACATGGATTTGGACGACGTTTGGTTCATGCAGGATGCCATGCCATACAGCCCATGCCACAATCGATCTTTTGCGCACCAAATTCCCAAACCGTGTTATCGGCCGTCTTGGCGATGTCAATTGGCCGCCTCGGAGCAGCGATTTGACCCACTTTGGACTTTTTTTGTGGGAAACCGTGAAGGATCGATGTTATGCCAACAATCCGGAAACATTCATGGCCAATATCATCCATGCAATCCGTGAGGGTTTTCCAATAAGAGGTGTTATTTTGAATAGCCCGCTATTTCGGTAGCTGTCACTTTTGAAGCTCTCATTTTTTGACATTTGACAAGCAGAAACTACGCCATTAGTAAAAATGGAACGATACACGCTTCAACAACTCATTGAAATTATTAATTCACTATAAAAATGGTGAACATTTGGCAGAGACGGTTCGTAAAATTAAAACATTTTTGGGTCGTCGTGAAGCACCTTGTCGGACCGCAATACAGAAATTGGTGGACAAAGTCGAGCTGTTGGGACAAGTTAGTGATGTGAAGAATAAAACCCGTGCACGTCGCTCAAGAACAACTGAGAATATTGCTGTTGTAGCCCAAAGTGTTGAAGAAAACCCAGGTCTGTCCATTCCTCGTCGTTCTTTGGAATTAGGCATTCCACAAACGTCATTACACCGTATTTTGCATAAAGACTTGGGTCTTAAGGCTTAAAAAGTTCAGTTAACACAAGAACTCAAGACGGCTGATCATCAACAACGTCGTGTCTTTGCTGATTGGGTCCTTGAAATGCATGAAAATGATCCGGAATTTCATCGAAAAATCATCTTGACTGATGAGGCCCATTTCCACTTCGGAGGCTACGTCAACAAGCAAAACTGTCGCATCTGGGGCTCGGAAAACCCAAGAGTTATTGTTGAAAAGCCTCTCCATCCTCAACGCGTGACTGTTTGGTGCAGTTTATGGTCCGGCGGGTTCATTGGACCTTACTTTTTCGAAAATGAGGCTGGAGCAACAGTTACGGTCAATGGATTGCGCTATCGAGAGATCATTAATGATTTTTTATGGCCGGAATTGGACGGTATTGATCTGGACAACGTTTACTTTCAACAAGACGGCGCTACGTGCCACACAAGCAATGAAACTATCGATCTTTTACGGGAAAAGTTTCCGGACCGTGTTATCTCTCGAAGAGGTGATCACAATTGGCCACCGAGATCTTGTGATTTAACACCTTGCGACTTCTTCCTTTGGGGCCACATGAAAGATAAGGTCTACGCCAACAGCCCAGCGTCGATTCAAGACATCAAAGATGGAATTCGTGAGGCTATCGAGGACATAGGGCAGCCACTTTGCGATTTGGTTATGGAAAATTTCATGAAAAGGATATGGTCCTGTAAGCGTGGTCGTGGCGGCCATTTGGCTGATGTTGTGTTTCATTATTAACGGCATACCTTCCTCTTTATAATGAAATAAACATCCGATCATTTATCTCAAAAAATGCCATTTTTCTTTGAATATCAAAATAACACCTCTTATTGGAAAACATCCCGAAGCCATCAATAAGGTCTTGGAAAAGTGGAGTGACAGAACACGCTACTGCGAAGCCAGCCGAGGCAGCCACTTGAACAAAATTTTATTTTGTTCATTTTTAGTGGCCCACCCTGTAAATCACAACTTTGACATTATTCAAAATCAAATATGAGATTTTTACAGTGTCGTCGGCTGGCTCCTTTTTTTGTTGTTCTATCAATCTGAAGTTATTTAAATAAACTCCCTAGAAACCTAAGCACAACATGTGAATATTGAAATAAATCCACTTACACTATCACGCCTACTATTTGCTCCTTATATTCTGTTATGATATTTTGTAAATAAGCTCGCTCTATAGAATCTAAAGCACAAACAAACCGTGAGGATTTTAGAAACTAACCTACTGCCATGCATTCTTTAACCCTTAATTAATGACTTAGCTCAACTCTACTTTGACTAAGGGGGATCCCACACTTAAAAAAAAAAACAATAATAACGGTAAGCCAGTTATGTGTAGGTTATCAGCATTCGGTATGATCACATTAAAGGTCAGTTATGTAGTTTCAGTAATTTGTTTGTTTTTTTTTGTAAATTTTTAAAGTTTTTTTCAACGTCGTCGTATAGATTCTGACTTGGAATAGATCTTCAAAATTTCCGTTAAAAAAAACAATGCCTGACCAATTTCTGAAACTAGTTTTGACCTTTTATGAGATCAATAAGACCTTTCAGATGGTATCCTTTTTTTTGCGAATATCCCACATTATGGTGTAGTAAGGTTCTAGAGCCAGCGTTTTAGGTTTAAAATAAAAGGAAAACTGACTTCTCAGAATGAAGAAGACAGAAAGCAAGAGCAGGGAGTTCATTAGTAGATACACAGGCGGCGGACCGCGGCCATTAGACAGAACCAGTGCTGGAAGATCGTGGGAAAAATCTTTTTTCTCGGGAATTTTCGCACAAGTTTAAGGGATTTCTCTTAGAAATGCCTCCCAGTACTGGGCAGAACTCTCTATTCAACTTAGATTATGATTTCCAAATGTCCGTTAAAAAGAAATGCGGATAATATTATATACACTTAAGTCAAACAAGGCTGATGGTTCAGATGGCCTAGTGGTGGGAAAAGTCTGGGTAAGGTTCGGAGCGTATACCAATTTATGTGTAAAATATGATCGCATACAAAATGTCAGATTAATGCCAAGCAGGCATATACCTACTGTACCTTATCCACAAGGGGACACTGTTAACAGTTTTAATTGTGTAAGTACTGTAGATGAATAAGTCTTCTAAGCGTCGCTCATAAAATCTAATCAGCTTAACTGTGTATGAACGCTTAAAGCAACGATTCGACGGTCAACGCGTTGACTCTCTGACGTCAGAATGACGTAAAATATTGTCCCAAAATTTCTAAGTCGTGTCTACTTAACGTCATTCTGACGTCAGAGAGTCAACGCGTTGACCTTTTGCGTTGACCGTCTAATCGTAGCATAAGGCATTTTTTAACAAACTGATGGGCTCCTATCACTGTGGTAAGGTCGGGTAAATCAACTGTCGAACAAATTTATCTTATGTCTATGCCTTATTATCTCAACATCCCTAGAAAACTTATTTGTTTGTGCAGTGTATGACGATGGAGAAATATCGATACTCCATTTAAATCAGTAAAAACGCCACCAACCACTTTGATAACGCGGAAGGCAAGGAGGTGTGTTATCATGAAACCTAACCTTGAAGCAAATTAAACGTAAGTTAATTACAATTTTTCAAACGTCTTTTCAACTAAAGGGTCCGCCAAATAACTTCTTTTTTTTTTGAAAATGGCGCAAAACATCGAGTGTAGCTTCGGCTGTGTGGCACGTAGCGCCGCACAGTGGTTCGGTTTGTATGGGAGAGCGGAAAAAAGTCTGTTTTATCTGAACGGTTCAACGGATTTAAATGAAATTTGGCAAACATGTTTATATTAGTCTTATACATATTTGATCAAAATTTGGTTGAAAAAAAATAATTAGAAACAAAGTTATTGACATTTTTCTAAAATTTGAGGGATTTGATGTTTGTATGGGAGAGCGGAAAAAAAGTCTGTAACATCTGAACTGTTTAACGGATTAAGATGAAATTTGATTCGCATTTTTAAATTAGTTTTATACACATTTTGTCAAAATTTGGCTAAGAAGAAATCATTAGTAAAAAAGTTATTAATTTTTTTTTCTAAAATTTGAGTGTTTTGATGTTTGTATGGGAGAGCGGAAAAAAGTCTGTAAAATTTGAACTATTTAACGAATTTAAATGAAATTTGACAAACATGTTAGGATTAGTCTTATACATGCTTGGTCAAAATTTGGTCAAGAAAAAATTGTGAGAAAAAAAGTTATTGACATTTTTATAAAATTTGACGGTTTTGATGTTATATTTAAATAAAAGTTTTTTTTAGTAAAATCTTAACTTTTTATTTTGAATAAAATATTATTATTAATTAATATATATATTATAAAATTAAATAAATAAATAGATAAATACATAAACAAAAATAAATAAAAAACAATTATGAAGTAGTAATTTTATAACGCTAGAATGAGGTTTTTAGCGTCTGCGCTGATTGGAAGTATTTTCTTTTTTGCCTGTGGCCTTAAACCTGTTATTATTGGATCTGAGGATATGAGTATATGATGCATCACATCTTCATTCGTCGCAATTCGGCTGCATTTTCTCCGAATGAAACCTGCGGTAGGCTTTATAATCCTTATTTCGGCATTCTTGGGCTTCCTCGGAGAGCGATCCAACAGGAAATGCACAGCTTTTAATTATTTCTTCTCCATGAAATGAGAAATAAAACGTTTCTTTAATTCTGACAGCACAGTTTCTATTTGCTCAGAAATTAAGTTGGGGTATTTCATTTATCATGACCATTAGTAATAAGTTCACTACACAACACCGCCGCGCCGGCGCCACAAGCCACACAGCGAATGTCACAATCAATTTATTGGAAACCAAGTTTGGAGAACGTGTTCTTTCACGAAATGGTACTGTCGCTTGGCCGCCTCGGTCGTGCGATTTGACGCCGTTAGACTATTTCCTGTGGGGCTACGTCAAGTCTATGGTCTATGCCAACTAGCTAGCGACGATTGACGAACTTCGTACGAATATCGAACGTGAAATTGCAGCAGTATCAGCCGATTTATGCTTGAAAACCGTCGAAAATTGGGTTCAGCGTCTGGACTTCTGTAATCGTGCCTGTGGTGGCCACGCAAAAGAAATCGAGTTTCATACATAATGGCATGGAACGTACTTTACAGGAATAAAGAATTTCATTGATATTCAAAACCGTTTTTGTTTTATTTAAAAAAAACTTTTGTAGCGCTTTTATTGAAAAACCCGATATTTCGCACGAGTTCACTTAAGCTTCATCAAATTAATAGTCGTAAGAGTGACAAAGACAGTGCGAAGATCGTCGATGTACCTAATGTTCATTGAACTTTTTTGATGCTTTAAGGAAACGGAACAGATACAAAAGAAAATAGAATAGAGGTCTTCCAAGATTTGTCTTTGTCTTTTCTCTTTCTAATTTGACATCTAAAAACAACAACAAAAAAAGCCCCTGGTTGGAAAATATTTACATGCTCTTGGCAGTGTTAAGAATCCGGTCATTTGATTTTTTTTTGTATTTGGAACTGAAAACTTAAATTTGCGATCGAATTACCTATTAATTAGTTTTTAAACATTTTAGTGAACATTTTTTCAAGTGTTTGATACAAAAAAACTAATTTTATTACATATTAAACACTATTATTATACACCCGACTTCTTTGGCTCGCCATCGTGCCTTCGGCATTTGGTTTTGTTTTCCAACCAGGGAGTGCTGTCAGATTGTTTTTTTTTTTTTTAATTTCACTTTTCACACACTGACACTTCTGACATTTGGTGGCAGAGGTCCATAGAATAAGAGCAAAAACTGAAGTGCACGCAAAACTTTTGCATGAGTTCACTACAAATTCATCAAAATATATATCATTATTATGTGTGTATGTAGAGCGGGCGATGAAAAACGATGGGAATGGCTACTGAGGAAATCTAGTAGGCGTAGTTGGAAGTTTGAAAATCTTGGATGAGTTTATGTGACGGACACGAATCCAAGAATACAACAGATGAAAAGAATAAGTGTGCAATGCACACCTTGCACACCCTGACGAGACGCCACTGGCAAATATATACTTTCACGGATAATAATAAACGGGACTTAGCGGTGGTTTAGTTTTAAGTCGCGGATTTAGTGAAAAATGTGATTAATAAACCAGTATTTCTGCTAACTGACGTTTACTAACTGCGGAGTAAGTTAAGTCACCGTAGAGGGTGGTTTAGCGAAGGAATAGGAAATATATTTATCAAATTTGTTTTTTTTTTTTTGCCAACAAAAACAGAACCAGATGTATCAAATTTATTCTGAAATTAAAAAATATAAGTGAAGATTGCAAATTTAATTTTGAATAAAAATATTAATGTCTATACTAGATTTATCGAGTTCTTAAACCACTTGTAACTATTGGACTATCAGCCATTAATGACCTAAATGGGGATACAACATACAATAGGTGGATGTAACGCAAAAGACACAACACAAGCATTTGAAAAATGATAATAATTTTGACATAAATATAATATTAACAAGAGAACTGTTAGGTGTGTTTGGCAACGTGATCTATATTTTTTTTTCTTACAAATTATCAGAAGTTGCTGTCAAAGCCCATACAAAAAAAAAAATAAGTTTGCGAAACTTTAAAGTTACCAAACAGGCATCTTACTTATTGTAGTAGATTTTCTTAAGAGATTTTTCGTAAACGTCATTTTACTATTCCACGGACACTTTGTTTTTATTGATGGAAAATTTTAACCCGTAGCTTAACTCTTATTCCATGGTGTATTAAACTCGTGGAATAAAGGTGGAATAAGCGTTTTTTATTAATATGGCTGTTTATGTTTATGTTATGTTTTAAATCTATTTGTAATTTCTCAAAACGTTTTTATTCTCATTAATATAAATTTACTTATAATTTCAATGTCTTATATCATCAGGTGGGTTGTTTTTTTTTAGGTAAAATCATGTTTTCTATCCCTTTTTAAATTCATATACATTTCGGAACAAAACTATAGGTATATATTTGTTTTTTTTTGGGTTGATAGCTAAGTTCTTATACATTAACAGCCCTATTAATAAAAAACTCTTATTCCACCCTTATTCCACGAGTTTACTACACCATGGAATAAGCGTTAAGCTACGGGTTAAAATTTTACATTAATAAAAACAAAATGTTCGTGGAATAGTAAAGTGACGTTTACGAAAAATTCTCTAAGAAAATCTACTACAATAAGTAAGATGCCTGTTTGTTTGTATGGGTTTTGATAGCAAATTATGATAATTTGTAAAAAAAAAAGACACGTTATACCAAACACACATAACAATTTTCTTATTAATATATTATATTTCTGTCCAAATTATTATCATTTTTCTATTGTTTGTGTTGTGTGTTATGACCACCTCTTGTATCCCCATTAAGGTTATCTTCATCAATTGCTATGAATTTTCTCATATTTTTCTTGGAAAACCTATATTTCTTCCCAAAATTCTCCTCACTAAGCACTTGCATTGGATGATATCTGGCTTTGTATATTTTTCTTTTTCTTGTCGTTGGTGGCTGATTGTCCAATATAATTGCAAATAGTTTAAGAACTCAATAAATCTGGTAGAAATCATTATTTTTTATTTAAAACTAAATTTGCAATCTTCACTTATATTTTTTTTTAATTTTAGAATAAATTTTACACATCTAGTTCTTATTCCTTCGCTAAACCACCTACTTCGGTGGTTTAGCTTAGTAAACGTCACTTAATAGATATTTTGTTTTATTAATAACACTTTGCACTTAGTCCAAGGAATAAGGCATAACCCTTCGCTATTCCACGTTTATTAATTTGGCTGTAAAAGCATAGAAATAAATTTATTGTTTAATTTATATGAATTTATCAACATAACTTAGAAAACATGAATTTAGCAGCAACATAAAAAAAAAACATAGAAAAACATCGCACTTACAAATTATTATTACCATAACTAATCAAAAAATTTACCTAGTGAACGGTTAGCGCAGCTAACTATGCAATATAAAAAGTCTTTATCCATTTTCGAGGGGTAGCTTCGCCAAATTTTGCAAAAGAAAATTAAACAAATATAGAAAACATCGCACAAAAAATTAAAACTGTCACAACTTATAATAATTGAGCAAATCAGAAGAAAAAAACATAGAAAACATTGCAAGTTCTGATTAGTTATACTTGACACATAAATATTGGCTCAGAGGGTTATAAGTCCACAAACCAAAAAATTTATTTTTGGATTTAGAACCTGACTTATGACTCTGTGTTTACCAATACTTTTTATGATTCAAGTAGTTATCAGAACTTGACTCAGACATTGTGAAATAGACCCTAAAAATTAATTATTACCTGCTTAATCACTTTTTGAAATTCTAAGTAAATAAAATCCATGAAACTGAATGTAGGAGTTCCAAAACTGTATTTAGAATTTAGAAGAACTACAGTTTGGTGGCTCTTATACTTTTTTTCATTGGATACTCTTCATTAATTAAATTATAATTGTAATTGTAATGTTCAAACTTAGAGTAGAACGAGTTTTTAAATTCTGAAACACAAATCTAAAAAAAATAAATTTAATTAAAATTTTGAAACATTTAACAGTGCAAAATGAATGTATGGCATTAAATTCCTCAATTCAGGAATTAGTGACATTTTTTTTTTTGAGAAATTATAATTGTTGTTTTAAAAAAAAATCCATTTTAATAAATATAATATTCTGAAATTAAAAACTGCATTTGATCGCCATCAACGCAAATTTTAAGTTATAGTTGCTGTCAAAATATAATCGTTCCAAAGCTATATTTAAAAAGTATGTACGAAATATAGTTTTTTGTGGCGATTAGATTTTGTCAGTAAAAGTTCTTCAGAAAACTTCTAAATTACTAACCGTTCATATTTATTCGTACCTAGCTATTAGTATTTTCAAAAAGTATGTAACTATGAAAAACTGTAAAGCAACCAGATATGCTTCTGAATTGAAGGATGCAATCTGTTTGCTTTGCTGTCTTGGATAGTATATTAATCATCAAACTAATAATTATATATCAGATTATATCAACCGTATGGAAGTAATTGTGAAGTGTCCATATATAAACTGTATAGTTGTTACCAATTTAACAATGAATTTTGTTATCTATTTTGAGTTTCTAGGGGATCAGATGTTCAGATGGGATGCAAAAGCAATCAAACCAACATATATTTTGCATTATGGATCTGTAATGTAATGTAATATAATGTAATGGACTCGGTATTTGCGTTTGCTTTCAGGGACAAGCAATAAAATTATTATCGGTGAGCAGTCTGCACTAGCACCTTCTGTGTCCCTCTACGAAGAAAGGAGTCCCCGAAAAAATCAACTGCGAGTCGTTAACCACCCTTAGCAAATGATTAACAGCCGTATCTATTAGATTCTCTTAAAACGTCTCTTAAAGGTTATTTAGTTAAGTTTGCTTAAATATTAAATTTGCCTTTAAACAACGTTACTTAACTCTTATCTATAATTGATTTGCTATTGGTACCTAACCCAACAATCGTTACGTAATGTAACGCAAGAAAATTCACAATTCTGTTCATTAACTATAATAAGAGAGAAAGAGAAGCAACTGGATGTAGGTATAGTCCGAAGAAAAAGGTATACAAAATAAAACCCACTATATTTAGATTTTTTTGTGTTCGTAAATATCTTTGGTTCGTACAAGTTTTTATAACTATCGAAGCAATATTTTGTACAACTCCGTAATCACAAATCTTTTTTAACTAACAAAAAACTGAAAATCTTACCTACATACTCATTTCTCTAATAAATAAAAAAAAACAATGGCCATCGACAATTTAATAAAGAGTTCAATCATTTTTAGTATGATAGTAGGTTAAAAAGAGGATTTTGCTAATTTTAAACGAGTTTAACATGATAAAGGGTTTTCCAATAAGAGGTGTTATTTTGAATAGCCCGCTATTTCGGTAGTTGTCACTTTTGAAACTGTCATTTTTTGACATTTGACAAGTAGAAACTACGCCATTAATAAAAATGGAACGATACACGCTTCAACAACGCATTGAAATTATTAAAATTCATTATAAAATAGTGAAAATTTGGCAGAGACGGTTCGTAAAACTAAAACATTTTTGGGTCGTCGTGAAGCACCTTGTCGGACCGCAATACAGAAATTGGTGGACAAATTCGAGCTGTTGGGACAAGTTAGTGATCTGAAGAATAAAACCCGTGCACGTCGCTCAAGAACAACTGAGAATATTGCTGTTGTAGCCCAAAGTGTTGAAGAAAACCCAGGTTTGTCCATTCCTCGTCGTTCTTTGGATTTAGGCATTCCACAAACGTCATTACACCGTATTTTGCATAAAGACTTGGGTCTGAAGGCTTATAAAGTTCAGTTAACATAAGAACTCAAGCCGGCTGATCATCAACAACGTCGTGTCTTTGCTGATTGGGTCCTTGAAATGCATGAAAATGATCCGGAATTTCATCGAAAAATCATCTTGACTGATGAGGCCCATTTCCACTTCGGAGGCTACGTCAACAAGCAAAACTGTCGCATCTGGGGCTCGGAAAACCCAAGAGTTATTGTTGAAAAGCCTCTCCATCCTCAACGCGTGACTGTTTGGTGCAGTTTATGGTCCAGCGGGGTCATTGGAGCTTACTTTTTCGAAAATGAGGCTGGAGCAACAGTTGCGGTCAATGGATTGCGCTATCGAGAAATGATTAATGATTTTTTATGGCCGGAATTGGATGGTATTGATCTGGACAACGTTTTCTTTCAACAAGACGGCGCTACGTGCCACACAAGCAATGAAACCATCGATCTTTTACGGGAAAAGTTTACGGACCGTGTTATCTCTCGAAGAGGTGATCACAATTGGCCACCGAGATCTTGTGATTTAACACCTTGCGACTTCTTCCTTTGGGGCCACGTGAAATATAAGGTCTACGCCAACAGCCCCGTCGATTCAAGACCTCAAAGATAGAATTCGTGAGGCTATCGAGGACATAGGGCAGCCACTTTGCGATTTGGTTATGGAAAATTTCATGAAAAGGATATGGTCCTGTAAGCGTGGTCGTGGCGGCCATTTGTCTGATGTTGTGTTCCATTATTAACGGCATACCTTCTTCTTTATAATGAAATAAACATCCGATCATTTATTTCAAAAAATGCCATTTTTCTTTGAATATCAAAATAACACCTCTTATTGGAAAACCCTTTACTATCTGTTAACATTTTACTAAAGTTAAAATCGCCAGATTGCGGTTTTATCTTTTTAACATATTAACAAATCCATATGTCACTTTTACATAGACAAATTTTAAAAAGGTATGTTTGCTTAATTTTTTGCACGAAATGCCACTGTTTTTGGAGGGTTCAGCGTTTAGTATGATACTAGTTAAAAAGTGTTTACAACTTACAACATTTTAGTAAAGAGTTTTAAAGTTAGTAAAGTGTTAACTAGTATCATGCTAACACCTTAACATCAGGCTGTTTAAAACTTTGCGCCAATGCTTTTCAGATGTCAAAATATTTTTAAGATGGCTTTTAGTAACCTTTAAACGTTGTGGATGGCGTTTAAGTTAAGAGGCCTTTAAGTAATGTTGCTTAAATGTGAAAATGGATTATATATAGATATACCGGTGTCGCATTTAAGAGCTATTTGAGGGAAAGGTAACTGTGTTACACACATCGTAGATGACGACGACGAGCACACGATTGTGATCAGTATCGATAGAATCCCAGTATCCCTTAGAGCTGTGTAAATCGTTCATTTCAAATGATCGAATCGTTCAAGAATCGATTACCAAAATGATTCGATCATTTTAATCAATCGATCATTCGATCATTTTCATTCCACTCAATTCATTATTTCACACTGTTCTGATTCGATTTTTGATGTGTAAACATCTATGTCGGCGGTAGAGTGAAATTAAAATGTGGGCTTTCCTCTGTGCGACGTTACAATGTACAAGGTTACGTAGCGCGTATTCTCGAAAATGATTTGACATTTTGACACTTGTCAAATTAAAAGTGTTCTAATGGACCTAGAGAAAATCGAGAATCATCGAAATGATTGAGATTGGGATGGAAAATCAAGAATCATCGAAATGATTGAGATTGCGATGGAAAATCGAGAATCATCGAAATGATTGAGATTCGGATCGATTGAAACGAAAATTTGTGGTTTCAATCATCAATACTTTTCGATGATCGGATCAAAAAAATCGAATCGTTCCTGATTGACACAGCCCTAGTATCCCTTCAGCAGTGGGATAAAACGGTCATGGTGAAGTGTACGACTTTTTGCGAAGAATTACAAAAACAATTCGTATTCGTAAGTCAGTGGCTTGCTAATTTTTTTTAAGCATGCATCAGGCGCCACTGCTTTGGAAAAAGCTCTCCCATAAGCCCTGTACTGACAATTTTTGTTGAACAGAGTTTAGCAAACAAAGAGCATCAGTGAAATTATCCAGGTCAAACTGAATCCGTATATCATCAAGGACCTTTATCATTGCAGTATGAGGGCTGTGGTGAGAATGGAAACCACATTGAAATGGGGACAGTTAGCTAAACCTATCAAGGTGTCATGAGGTCTGTGTGGGCAGAATTTTTTCAAAAACCTTTGATAGGCATGACAATATACTAATAGCAATCGGTCAGAAACAGAGCAAGAACTTGGATTTATGTTTTAAGCCATCACGGGGATAATTTTAGCTTACTTAAGCAACCGGGAAATGATGAGGATGGTATACAAAAGGTATGACTGGCGTGAACAACCAACAATAGGCTGTGGAACCACTGTATATTCGTAAAGAGGGAGTCTTAAGTTTTATTTTACATCCGATTCATAGGTATCTATATATATAAAGAGAACATACGTTTCCGCTTTCGAGCTAAGTTTTCCGCTGTCCACAAAAAAAAAAAAATCCCGTTTTGTTCAGTGTTCACATAATGTTTCGTTCATTCATATCTAAGTTAAAATTGATAACATACAAACATGCGCTATCTGCTTTTAAAGAATTCTTTCATGCTGCTGAAACAAAATAAAAACAACTTCTGGACTTGCTAGGATAGATACCGCACTGGAAAGAGTTTTTATAATATTTTCTCAGCTTTGTAATTCCCGAATATAAAAAAAAAATCCTCTCTAATGTGAACCTCAATCAATTTTCAAGAAACTCCGAGCGTAAAAAAATTATATTTTAGTAATACTGGATGCAGTGTTTAATAAAAACATATGTGTAGGTTTTTTTCAAGAAGCTGAAGCTTGTTTTTCTTACTAGCTTGGCAAAACAGGTAATTTTCAAAACCCATTTAATTAATATTTTTTTTTTTTGATATAACTCCAAAATTAAAAACCTTAGCTCATGATTTCTACACAGTGGACTGAGAAATAAGGTATTAATTATCTCAGGGATTCCCACGGGTGGCGTCCAGTTTTAACTGGGGGAAAATAGAAAAGAATGCTGCCTCGAGTGGGCCTCGAAGCCACAGCTCTAAGTTAGCAGTCCAAGCACTTCATCCAGTGCGCCATTGCCATCCGCAAGATAATGATTTCTGCACTTAAACTGTGGGAATGCTAATTCAATTAGTCCTGCAAATAAAAGTCCTAAAAGATGTTTGGTTTAGGAGACACAAGTTTTTCTCGATTTGCTAGAAAAGTGGATATAATGGGTTTTATTTCCGATAACTAACTAACTAACAATTAAAATATTCAATGATATACCTAGCTAAAATTGGCCCCTTATTCAATTTACTATTCAATCCAAATTTAACATACATATAGGTAATCCAATCACATCATATCATAAATGAGATATTTACATAGTCACGTGGAAAGTCAATATCATTCTCATATCATGCAATCTGATATCTTATCCTTTTCGAAAACAAATAGCCGCAAAATTACTTCCTAATTTCATCAAATCTTCGATGAGGAATCTCAGGAATCTCGCACATTTGGCACTTTGTAAGTTAAGATTCTACCTTATCGACCGACATTTAAGATGTTATTATCGTTGAATCTCCCTTGTAACGCAGCAATTAATTTTGCCTGCCCAAAGAAATAGACAACAAGTCGGCGGCTCGGCCGGGATGCGCGGAAAAGCAATCTATTTTGTGCTATTAGTGTATATAGGACTGTTTGAGTGATGAAATCTAAAGGAAAACATCAAGACGTGCTTTCGCCACCAACGTGTCCTTCTGCTGAGATAATAATTATTGTTGTGGTTGTGCAACGACCGAAGGAAGAGAAAGGATAATGTTTTGCCTAAACCTTAATTGTCGGTTTTGATTTGGGCAAACTTGGTGTTTTGTTGCTGATGGTATCGGATTGGTGTCGCATTAGTTTACCAGTTACTCCTCTGGCTACTCTTTTGGAAATGTGCGGATACACCCATTTGATCGCCATTATGTAGTTTGAACTTGCATAACTTCTGGTTAATTGCAAAAGAACATGAACAATAATTGCTTTGAAGTCGGGACAGGATGTGTTTCACACGCCGAAATTGGTTGTTGAGACAGACTATTAAATGTTGGGGAAATGACTGTGTGTTTTGTTTTAATTAACTGAAAAGGCATTAGCGCAACGAATTTTGCGGTAGAGTTTACATTTTTATGTGAAGGAAATATTCCATCCTGCAGTATATATATTGAGTTCGTGATTTGTTTGCATAATTTATTTCTGTGAATCCTTCAGATTGAAGTGAAGATTAACTATAAATATAAAATAGTAGGTACTTCCTGCAAAGAGAAACTTTTTGCAGTTTGAAGGAAAATGCATGAATAAAAACGAATTATAAATGAAAATTCTAAATTTAATATGCAACCATACCCTTACCAAACCAAACAGTTTTTTTCCTATAAGAGTTGTGGCATAAACTGTCACACATTTGTTTCAATATACTCGTATATGCGCTATAACGAACTACTTCTGGTTCGCTTAATTGATTCATCTCAAACAAAACACTATTTCGTTTTCAATTTACTTTTGTCTTTATTTTGCAGAACGATTCCATTTGCGAAGCTCGTTATTAATGCATCACCATTTAAGTGCTTTCAATTAGGCAGGAGTCCGACTCTTTTTTTCATTACTTGGCGTTTTTATTTCTGCTTTTTGAATTGTTTTCCTTATTTCACTTGGTATTTGTGTGAAAGATTAATACTAAATAGAAAGGTGATAGATTTATGGCAAACCATCGAGCTGAAAAGCCTTTTTTGGTGTGTGGTATTGGTGGAGAATTCTTAATGATGTAATTACTCAATTATTGCAACTTATGTGAAATGTTCACAAACACTCAGAGAGACTTCCTAATAAAGGGTCATTAATTTTTCGGCTTGGAAAGTAAAGCTGAAAACAAAACACACAGCGATACGCTTTTGATGAAAATTTTATTTCATCATAAAGTTTCTACTTTTCCATTAAATGTGAAAAACAATATCAATCAAATGGTCGCCTCAGGAAGATTCGCAGCATGCGATTCTTTTGAGGTAATTTTTAACCACTTTTTCGCACATTTCGGGACGTATCTCGGCCATAACTTTAGTAATGTTGGTTTTTAATGCATCTAGAGTTCGGGGATTATTCATGAAAACAGTAGACACAATTGCGTAGCCTAATAGAACAAAATCTAACGGTGTCAAATCGCAGGAGATTGGTGGCCAATTGGTAAGAAATTTATATGTATAACGTAACTTAATAGTTAGTTTAAGTTCCATTCTTTTTTTCACAGACCCGGACTTTGCAACACAATACATCGAGCGTATCCTTTTTAATGGTACAGAAAATTGTCCTGGTAAGGTGTAGTAACATCAATGTGAGAAACCCCTTCTAACAGCGAATGAAGTGCCGAAAGTCGACGCCGACTATGTGAATTGTTGTGAAGTGTTTAAAAGTACGGCTTTGCCCGGTTCGAAATAAGGGTTCCAACAACTGCTATACACTGATGTCCAAAGTCTACCCTCTTTCGTGTCGAATCGTCAACAAATTAAATGAAGTTATAGCAAAAATATTTGTTTTCTTTTCAGAATCAGAATCATCTTGGGACCATAAAACTTCGCTCCTTTTTTTTGAGGAATGCTTAAAGAGGAAATCTGATTTGAGAAACGTTAAGATTAGGCGGCGGACTATATTCCCCGAAGTTCAAAAAGCGATGATGTTAAAGGGATACAATTTCTCGGCGATTTGGATAACGACGGACATTGCTAGGAAAGAAATAATGGACCTGGAGAAGGAGAAAATTGCACTGGGACATGCCCACCTAGATGCAATGCTTAAACTCGTTGCATTGCAAGAAGAAGAAATCTTAGAAAAAAAATAAACTTGGATTTGGAGCTAAAGAACCTAAAGCAAAATTAAACAAGGAAATCGAAATAAAAGAAAGAAAATTATCCGACATTTAAAGCAGAATTGAAAGGGAATCAAAAAAGCAATATGAATGTAGGTATTTTTGTATCAATTGTTGTATTTTTGTTTTAATATTTGTATTTTCTTTAATTTGCAGGATTAAACGCTTTCTAAAAGAACTTGAAGTCTGACTTTTTTCATATATTTTTATTCCTACTATTAATTTATAAAATTAAGTTTTTTAGTTATTTTTCTTTAAAATGCGAATGTGATTTTTGTTTTTTTATTTTTCTTTATTTAATTTATTTAATGTTTTTTAAAATAATGAATTATTTATTGTTTGTTTAACAAAATAAAAAAATATATATACATAATATATATTTTCAACAGGGACGCTACAAAAGTAGAGCAACAGGGACAGCAAACGACGCCATATTTTTTACCGCTCTTTTGACATTTCTCTTCAGTAAGGTTTGCCATTTCATGATGGAAAGAAATACGAGCCAACAATGAGTCGAAATTATTAAAATTTACTACCGAAATTCGGAGTCAGTGGCCTCAACGTTAAGAGCGCTACGTCCAATTTATGGTAGTCATAATCGTCCTAGCAGATCAACAATTGAGCGTCTAGTGGAAAAATTTGAATCCACAAGCACAGTACAAATTGTTCCCGTGCCAGTGAGACAAAGAAGTGCCCGTAGTGTCGAGAATATTGCTGCCACTACGGCTTCAGTTGCAGAAAGCTTGAAGTGCTTGACCGCCAGAAGCGTCGTATGTTCGTGAATTGGGCTGAGCAACAACTTGAAAATGATTCGGATTTTCATCGAAAAATCATCTTCAGCGATGAGGCTCATTTCTGGCTGAATGGCTTCGTCAATAAACAAAATATGCGGTATTGGTCAGCCAGCAATCCACACGTACTCCATGAGTCATCATTGCATTCCGAAAAAAATACGGTTTGGTGTGGCTTATGGGCCGGCGGTGTCATTGGGCCGTACTTCTTCCGTGATGATCAAGACCGGCGCGTTACTGTGAATGGGGATAGCTACCGTTCAATGATAACCGAATATTTTTGGCCCCAATTGGATGATATGGACTTGGAGGACATGTGGTTCCAACAGGACGGCGCCACAAGCCACACAGCGAATGTCACAATCAATTTATTGGAAACCAAGTTTGGAGAACGTGTTATCTCACGAAATGGTCCAGTCGCTTGGCCGCCTCGGTCGTGCGATTTGACGCCATTAGACTATTTCCTGTGGGGCTACGTCAAGTCCATGGTCTATGCCAACAAGCCAGCGACGATTGATGAACTTCGTACGAATATCGAACTTGAAATTGCAGCAGTATCGGCCGATTTATGCTTGAAAACCGTCGAAAATTGGGTTCAGCGTCTGGACTTCTGCAAGCGTGCCCGTTGTGGCCATGCAAAAGAAATCGAGTTCCATACATAATGGCATTGGACGTACTTTCACAGGAATAAAGAATTTCATTGATATCCAAAACCGTTTTTGTTTTATTTAAAAAAAAAACTTTTGTAGCTCTCTTATTGAAAAACCCGATATATATGTACTATTCTGCGCAGTTATTCAAATTTCTATTGATAATTGTAATTTATTAGAGAAAAACAATTGTTTGATCCATTGGGGAACACAAACATTTGATTTGGTTTAAGAACAAATTAATCAAAAAAAGATAAAAGATGGGTTCGCTTTTTGTTACCCAGATGACTTCGCTGATTATTATCGTTCTCTACAACGTTGTGTTGCTTTTGGCTCTTGAAGTTTCTTCATCCAAAAATTCTTCGTTATTTCCATTTTCATTAAAAATATGAATATGGTTGTGTAAGACAACGCTGGCCACTGTTATTTTAACTGCCATTTCAGGATGCAGAGCATCTTTTAGTCTTCTGAACCTTCCTTTTAAAAGGCCGAATGCTCTTTCAATAACAAATCTTATGCTGCTTAGCCTTTCGTTAAAACGAGTTTAAGAAGCATTTAGGTGACCATTGTCTCGAAAAGGAGTGATTAAGTTTTCCAATAATGGATAAGCGGCATCGCCCAAGAGATGAAATTCCGAAGGAATGAGTTGATTTATTTTACTATATAAGGAACTGTTTTGGAAAACTCTCGCATCGTGCAATCGACCTGGTGCTCCAACGTAAATATCGGTGAAGATAGTTCTGTGATCACACACACTGCTATAGAAAATTTTATTACTTAAGTGATAAGTTTCTTCAATAAAAATGTGGTAGGTACCTTGTAGTATTATGGAGTGATCGTTATTACAATTGTAATAATCAATTGGATTCCTGACGGGTTGCTTGAAATTTATTTAAATCGACCAGCAATACACTTTTTGATTTATCAGCTTGTAAATGTAATGACTTTTCAATGTGTCCCTGCCCAATAAAAGTTCCGCAAGCAGAACGTTGTTTTTTACTTGACCAAAGTCAAGGAGTATATTGATTGGTAATGTTGACTCTGAGTTGACGAAAAAGATTAAAAAAAAGAGTTATCGCAAGAATCAAGAGGATCTTAAATGAAAAAGGCATGAAGAGATGAAAGAATATAAGAGACTTAAAAATGATCTTCAAATTTCTGATGAAAGGGGAAGGGGATGATCCAAGTGTTTTAAGTTATGACGAGGACGAGGGGGATGTCGACAGCGACGTTCTGATATTACCCAGCAGAAGTCCGTCATTTCCAAAATTCCAAGCTAGGATAAATTTAACGAATTTAGCATCAGCCTGCGACAGAACAGGAGTATCCGACAGGTCAGCATCAATTCTGGTAAGTTCTCTTTTACAAGACATTGGTGTCGTTTCGAAGCTAGATTCTTCAAAAGTAATTGACAGAAGCAAAATAAGATGAGAAAGATAAAAATTACGTCAAAATCTTCAATTTCAAATTGAAAATATAACAGGATTATACTTTGACGGACGAAAAGACAAAACAATGATTTTGGAAACAATTGGGACCAGAACACATCGGAAGATTTCAGTGGAAGAACATATTGTACTTGTTTCTGAGCCAGAAGGACTTGATGGAAAAACCAATGACCCAAAAGGCTTTTCTGGAGTACTGGGAAAAGCTCTTGAGAGCTGTGATAGTTTACCAATTCAAGCTTTTGAAAAGATAATGGTAGAACTGCCTCCGATAACTATAGAAAATTTAAGCACGGATCAGAAATATCTATGTATATGAAATGTGTGAGGCAGTTTCTAATGGGAATGTAGCTTTAGAGCTTGCAAACCGGCAGCCAGGAAAAATGTCTCATTCAAGGTGGCTTACAATAGCTAACAGGATTCTACGACTGTAGATATTTTTGCCATCCAGAAAATATTTTACTTACTATGTTAGCTGATAGCCGAAGCCATGTCCGGGAACTAGGCCTTAGAAGGATTTTGAAAAGCAGAGCGGAAATACAATATAGGAAAGTGAATGAAATCCGACAGTTTAAGATCCCAAAAATAAATTTCGATGCCGATGATAACATAGATATAATAAAATGGGCTACAGTTAAGATCACCGAACCACCTTTAACTACAACGATATCAGATAACGATTTACGAGCTATGGTTGAAAATGTTCCTGAAAATATAGAGCTATCCAATTATCCATGTCACACTCAAGCAGTCGAAAGATGCATTAAGCTGGCGACAGAAGCTTCTGCTTCAGTGTGTGGCCGAAAATCCAGAGATAGAGATGGATTTATAAAAGCCAGAATCTCATCTCAGAAGGAATTTATTAAGGCTTTAGAAAAATGATCGATCTTTTCTTACTTATTCGGTAAATTAATTTTTTTTAGTTGTATTATTTCTTTACTTAATAAAAAAGTTATTCTAGATTCGAAATGATTTGCTACCTCAACCCCACACCAAAAACATGAATTGAATATAACACCTTTTGGTATAAGCGTGTAAGGTAAATTTAGCCTTTTTTTCAACATCAATACAATAATGTTTTAAATTATTATTATCGGGGGATTAGTTTGGAAAATGATTTTTTTTTATTTTAACATGCAATTTATTCTTTTTTGCATTCAAAATGTAATCTTTAGATTTGTTCTTTATTAAATTTTTCTGTTTTAATAGTAAGTTATATACGATTGAAAATGCATTTTTGTTTTTGAATAGAGAGGAACCTAAGGACATAATTTTTCTTTGCTAAAAACGTGTGGTGTTGTTAAGAAAAAAACAAATTCAACTTTTAGTACCATAGGCATACGAAAATTACAAAAAAAAAAAATATAAAATTCACTCCAGCCTAATAACCAACCATGCACACACGTGAATTAGGTGTACTTGTTTTCTATTTAGGTACTATAAGGTTGATCGTAACTCTTAGAAATAAACCTTTTAACTAAATCTTCATTCATTTCTTTTAATTTTTTTCACTTGCGTTTGAAAAATAAAAGTTCCTTAAGCTTCACCATATAAATAGCCAAGTACATCGGCACTGCTTTCTAAAACATAAAAAAGAAGAAGTATTATGTGTCGCCATTTCGAACCACAATAAAACCTTTCTTCCAAACAAAAGTTCAATAGTTTCACTACTCGTATTTTGTATCTACCCTTTAAAAAAGAAATAATTTTAACAACCTTAACCTCTTTGGTTTTTGCGGTATTCCATTGAATTCGGTGTAGATAAATTTTATCCCGAAGTAACACAAAAAAAACAATAATAAACTCTGTGTATTGCCCCTGCCCCGCTTCCTCCATAACCTTAAGCCAAAAACAAGGGAGTGAATAAATATTTCGTTATGAGAATCGTACTTTACGATAATACCCATGTACTTGTAAATATATGTACATGTAGGTACATTTTAAGTTACTTTGGGTGTTTATAGTTTTCGTACTGGTTCACACGTGACTTTATAATGGGTGATTTTTAAGCTGGTTTGGTTTTGGCAACACTGGTTTTGACAGCTGACGTGTGTTTAGTACCTTGTGTCACTGTCAAACAGCTTCAGTTTGGTTTGCAATTTAACCATGGATCGTCTTACAAATGAACAACGCTTGCAAATTATTGAATTTTACTATCAAAATTCGTGCTCGGTTCGAAATGTTCATCGCGCGCTGCTTGTGTTCAGCGATGAGGCTCATTTTTGGTTGAATGGGTACGTAAATAAGCAAAATTGCCGCATTTGGAGTGAAGATCAGCCAGAAGCATTGCAACAGCTACCAATGCATCCCGAAAAAGCCACTGTTTGGTGCGGTTTATGGGCCGGCGGCATTATTGGGCCTATTTCTTCAAAGATGATGCGAATCGCAGCGTTACTGTCAATGGCGAACGCTACCGAGCGATGATAACAAACTTTTTTTTGCCCGAAATGGAAGTTCTTGACTTGCATGATATGTGGTTTCAACAAGACGGTGCCACATGCCACACACCACGCGAAACAATGGCGCAATTGCGAGGCGAGTTTGGTGAACAGTTAATTTCACGTTTCGGGCCGGTCAATTGGCCGCCTAGATCGTGCGATTTGACACCATTAGATTATTTTTTGTGGGGGTATGTCAAGGCTAATGTCTATAGGGACAAGCCCGCTTCGATTGACGCACTGGAAGCCAACATCCATGCATTCATTCGTGAGATACCGGCCGATATGTGTGAAAGAGTATGCCAAAATTGGACTCAGCGGATGGGCTACCTGAGACGCAGCCGCGGTCAACATTTGCATGAAATTATCTTTAAACATTAAATTGCAAGGTTCAAACAATCGATTCAAATAAATATTTCATTCATTTTTTTCGAATTTTTTGTGTTTTTTTTTTTTAAATAGTTCTAAACCTCTTAAAAAATCACCCAACTTTTTTTAGGATTTTTAATTAAGAGTGACTAGAATCACTTTGTTGAATTTTTATATTAAGTAGAAGTAGAATCCAATATGCAGCTTCTAAAAAAGTTATAAAAACTTTCACTTTCTTGTTTTTAGTCTTAAAATACGAGTTATACCTAAAGACTTTAAGAGATAGATAACTGTTTTTGTTAGACACTTAAATTTTAAGTATTCAGTCAAGTGAAAAAACATATACAAAGTACAAAGGTATGTATGGACATATGTATCTAAAATATTAAGGAAACCAAAAACCCTAAATTCGTTTTCGTATAATTGTTAATTCCAAGATCCTAAATTTTGAAAATCCGAAGTCCAAGACCCTACCAAGTAAAATCGTTTGGAGCTCTTAGAATAAAGTATACTACAAAATTGATTTTTTGTTTGATTTTTTTTTGTTTATACAATTTTTTTTTGAACATTTTTAAATACAAAGTTGTTAAAACTATTGAGAAGCATCAGATTGCAACAATTTAACCAAATTTGTTAAACCATGGCAAAGATATACGCGAATAACCCAAAAATATGACAATTTTATCAAAAAAAAATGGAATACCTACCGCTATTTGAATTTTTTGAGCGAAACCTGAAACGAAGGTTTCGTAGAATTGATTTGGTTATTTTAGGTACTAAATTTGAAAATTAAGAAAAAAAAAACAAAATATTTGTATGGCAGTTAGAGTCACCACTTCTAGATGAGCTTAAACAAAAATTGGAATTTCGCCTCTAATTAATCACATAAAAACACTTTGTACCAAACTTGAAGCAAATCGGTCCACCCGTTTAGGCTCTAGCCTTACAGAAAATTAACGAGCTGTGGCAACGCTGTTAAAGCATTTAGAGCTGTTTGCTTAAATAATTATTATGTTCTAATATTTAAATATTTATGTTCTACTTTTTCCTCAGCGAAAGCTGTCACATAATTTCTTATGTGCAACACAAACTCTTAAGTTTCGTTTCAGAAAATGGGCCTTAAACAACTAAGACTGTTTCTTAGGCTAAATATCAGAATTCCCAATTGCTTTTTTTGGTTCCAAAAATTAATAGTTCTGAATCATTCGAGATTTTGGGATTCAGGATTAAGGCATTTGTGTTGGTTTTTGTCAATGCGAATTTTTAAAATTTGTTTGTTTATTTTTAATTCAATTGTCTGTGCTCTTTATTTAAATTTTGTTTTGACACATCCTGTGAAGAAGATTGTAAGAGTAGCATTCATAAGAAAATATGGCACTTCCGGAAGATTTGGATTGAAGTAACAATTCTTATCGTTTTTTTTTTTTGCTCCCAGTGAAGTAAATTGTGCTGGGACTTTCGCACATTTTCGAAATTAAGTGTATACATAATTATACAAGGAAACTTTTATTAATTGTAAACCTACTTAATTTGTCCACAATTCAACCCAAATTTTTTCAGGCACTACGCTATAAAATCAAGTTTTTGCCAGAAAACAGAGTCCATTAAACCATCTACATCGCAATGAACGAATTACTAATTCTTTCACCCCACTCATGCGTACCAAGAGTGTTATCCATTTCAACCACAAATTAAGCTTCATCTAAATAGCGGAATATAAGCCAAAGCGCATTTCGATTAGTAAATTGTGTCTATCCTGTTTCAAGATAATTTCCAGTTTACAGGGTCTTATATAGTTGGAATGCAATAAGAGTGAAGCCTTCATGTTAAAAAAAAAATACATCCAGTATTATACTACAAAAAAATAAAAACAGAAAACGAAACAACAATATTTCTCATCCTACTCAAAAAATGCTTTAAACTTGTGCAAAACTTTCTATATGCCATTATACACGTTGAGTCCTTTTAGCTTAACCATAAAAACACAGGATATCAGTATGATCAGCCGTCGACTGAATGCAAAGTAAAAGTTAGACGAGCTGAACAATATATTTATAATAAAATTCAACAAAACTTTACATATATGTTGCTATCCATATGCATGTGTGTAGAATGCTGCGCGCTCCATATCCTTCTGAAATCACCCACATCATAGATAGGGTGACCGTCTTCTTTTTTCTCTTTGATTGAAGAAAGTTTTATTTCAGCGAACAAATATAAGTCCAGGAAAATTAAAAAAAAAGCCAAATTTTTACACAACTTTTCTTACAATTTGGAATGGTGCTAAAGTTTTTATTCCGAAAATTAAAATTTTTGTGGACAAGGACAAAAAGACAAAAATTGTGGCTTTTTTTATGTTGGCTACGAAATTTCGAAAATTCAAATCTTGCGTTCGAAATCTCGCAACTACAAAATACCGCCTTTTTTCAATCTCAATCAAATACAAAAACCATGGTTGATTTTTGCATTGTTTGTTCTTATGCACTTTCAAATGACGGCGCTCGGTGCGGCGGCGCGGCGGCGGGCGTTAAAGAAATATATTCATGTGAATGTTTTTGACGTTGGGTTTCACATTTTCACAGAACAAGCATCGGAACTTGTGCGAAAAAGTGAACAGTTTTTCGTTTCACTTTTTCATAATACCATAATCGGCCCCTATCAGTAGACAGTGTTAAACTATTTGAAGTCTATAATGATGGTCACCATATTCACAGTAAGTTCTCAAATGCATTGTTTTGTGTGTAGCGAACGGGCCTGGCAGAGCGGCTGGATTGGGTGAATAAATCAAAAGGATAAAA